>CM030358.1:366409058-367071558 GCA_017893485.1 Hemerocallis citrina | reverse complement strand
AAAGAGAAAAATAAGTTATATTATAAGATGAGATTGAGAAAGTGAATAAATTGTATGATATGAAATGAATATGAGAAGTATAGAAAGTGTATAATACGAAATGAGAATGAAAAGGTAAAGGAAGTATGTGTGTGAATTAATATGAATCAAATGAAGAAATTGTATTATGGGAATGAATACGGGAAGTAAAGAAAATGTATTATGCATTATATAAATGAAAGTGGGGAAGTATGTATTTGAATGAATATGAAAAGTGAAGGAATCTTGTATGTAAATTAATATGAAAAGTAAAAGAAAATGTATATGTATTATACGAATGAAAAGTAAAGTAATATGTAATATGAATGTGAAACATGAAGTAAGGTGTATTACGTGATGAATATGAGAATGGTTATTAAAGTAAAATATGGTATGATATGAGTTGATGCACCTTGGAATTGTGTCGAGAAACTACTTGTCCGCTATTTCCACAGAAATGGTGGGAATTACTTGCCTTGACACAACTTCCAGAGTGAATTGGTGGGTTGTTGATATGATAGTTGTATTGCGAGATGGAATTAAAAAAGTAAAGTAAATTGTGAGATGAGAATGAAAATAAAGTAGAGTAATATTCCAAGCGACTGGCTTGAGATGTGATGTTATATTACCCAAATTCTACTTGAGGTATGGTGAGTATTACCCAGTTTATCTGGGGTGCGGTGATTATTACCCAGGCTATCGGATTTGGGTTGCGGTACTATATTACCCAAACTATGTTTGGGGTGCGGTATATTATTTAAGAAAAAAATGAAATTTAAAGTAAATTGTAATATGAGATGTAAATGGAAATGAAAGAAAGATGTATTATCAATAAGAATGAGAAATAACTTAAGTTGTATGATGGGATGAAAATGAATTATAAAGTAAAATTATGATAAAATGATAATGAGTATTAAAATAATCTGTATGATGAAATCAGAATGAAAAGAAGATAAATTGTAATATAATGAGAATGAAAGTTAATGTATTACGAGATGTTATGATATGTGTTATAAGATATGAATGAATGCATATGAATAAGATGTGATGAAAACGAATGAATGTGATGATATACGATAGAATAAATAATGTGATGAAATGCAATGAAAATGAAGAATGTGATAATATATGATTGTGTAACCCCTGTTTTTCACTTTTGGTATTTTTTGAGGGTATTTTTCATTTTTGTGAATTATTATTTTCCATTGTATTTTCGGAACAATAAATTTAATTATTTTTACTCTATAATATTTTTCTGGCAGTTTTGACCTCCTTTTGCTGTTTGCGCGCCATTTGGCCGTTTTTCGACATTTTGAGCTCTTTTCCTCAATTTCTAGATTCCGTTCATGTATAAATATTATTTTAGGGTCATGGTGGATTTTTAGAAGAGTTTTGTCCAATTTGAGATTTTTCGACCCTTAAAGAGATTTTTAGGACCCATAGGATTCATTGCATTTTGTATCCTCATTTGAAATCTACCCAATATCCATTACCCAATTGTATACCTAATTAATCCTATTGATATCCACTACCCATTAACCCACATTTGATCTCCTATATATACTCCTAATACTAAATAAACCCCTAACCCTAATCCTTTTCCTTCTCCTAAAAGGAATCCCGGCCTCCCCTCTCCTTATACTCCCGGCCTGCACCTCCCAACCCCCAGGCCGACCTCCCTCTCTCCTCTTTTGCCTTGGCCGACCACTAAGATCACCCCCATCCATCGATCCATACCACTTCACTTCATAAAACCTCATCTCCCTCTCTTTCCTTGTGGCCGAAACCAACCAAAACAGCACCCACCTTCAAAAACAGCCCCCCCTCTTCATCCCTTGCTGATTTGGAGTTGTGGGTAGCGTCCGTTTGAGTTTGTGCTTCAAGGAGCCGATCGTAGGCAAGTTTCGGTTCGTGGGTTCGCTTGAAATCGTGCGTGGGAGGACTTTTGTTCGTGGGTTTTCATTTCTAGGCTTCGTAGCATTGTGTTCTTCGTCAACGAGGCAAGTAACTTGTACTTAAATTTCTTAGGTTGATACAAGTAGAAAGTTCACACATAGGATAGGTTGAGACTAGAGACGGACAAAGATCATGTTTTTAATTGTGGGTTTCGTCTCTATTGTTCAAAACAGGTCATAGACGACTTAGGACATGAAGTTTGATAGGTTTGTGCCTTAGGATTCACCCAAACGCGATTTTGATCGCGTATGCGACATATTGTGTACCCGATGTATGTTGAACACCCATATGAGAAATACTAGATTTTGACATGTCAGATACCCTCCATTATGACATTTGGACAATGGGTAGTCAGCGTTTTGAATTTGGAAGAGTTTGAATGATTTTTTGAGGAAGTTATGACGTTTTGAAGTTTGGTTGAGAAATCTGGAAATTTGGATTGAACTGGATTGATTGCTGTTTTTACCTGAATTAGAGTCCGAATCTCAACATGACTATTCTGAGTAATTTGTAGAGAATCAAATCTAATTTCTAACCCCATTGATTTCATCCCGTTTGGAGTTCGTATGAATTAGTTATGATTATTTTAGTGACTGTAGATTGGTAGTTTCCGGATTCAGTTCAGAGTTGTTTTTGTGGACAATTTATTTCCAAGATCCAAGTTAGACATAATTTCATGCCACAAGATTTTGTCCAGTGTTTCAATATGATGTTAGGTAGTTCTCTGATTTTTGTGGTAATTAAAAGATGAGTTTTGAGTGATGCCTTACATCCTTTTCTATAGATCGCTTTTGCTGTAAACTGCGTGTGATTGTATGTTGAATGCCGTGTTCACCTTATTTCTAATTACTGTATGAATATTTTATGTGAGATATGAAAGTTGGGTAATTGTGTATACTTTCATCCCGTTTTGGCGGAAGTGGATTTTGATGCGCTGTGTGCAAGATATGCATGATTTTGTACAGCGGTGTTGAAGAATTCCAGATCCATCAAAACTGTGTTATGTGTTACTTTCTATTTTTGAAAACATATCTATACTTTCTGGAAAAATATGAAAATTTATATTTTGAGAATATACTTATAGGGGATTACCCCAGAATTTTCGTGGGTTTAAATAATGACTTTGTATGCTGTTTTCATGTGGTTTAAGTCATTCCCCTGTTTTCTGGCTGTACTTGAAAACTGTGTTGGAATGTGTTTTAAGTCGAGATGTCGTGAACTAGTATATAGATTTATTATACCCATTAGAAGTGTGTGGATGTCTAGTTTTCAGATCCTTCGACGGATCATGATTTTCATGCCTGTAGATCTTTGGATCACTATTTTTGTACAGACTGGTCTTGCTGTCCTGATTTCAAACATACATTATTTTGCTCGTATTTGTGAAGGTATAGTACCTATACTTGCTGATCTAATTCCCTGAGTCTAAACCTGATTATAACCTATTAGTTTGACATTATTTAGTACACTCTCATGCCTGTTGATGATCTTAATAATAAAAGAAACAAGCCGGGATTTAATGGAAAAGATCTAGTAGTGGATAGTGCAGAAACGTGTACTCGGAAGGGGGCCCGTGTTTCCCATATTTGGAATTTGGTATATGATTTGGATTATTTGGAATTTGTTATATGATTTGGATTATTTGGAATTTGGTATATGATTTGGATTACTGTTTCCTGTACCTGAGTATACTGCCCTGCATGGTCCCTTACGAAATCTAAAGCGAAACTGTTGTGTTGTAGCAACCATGTAGTAAAAACTGGGATGCATGTCGTGCTACCTAGATAGTTAATAAAAAGATTGGACTTAATGTAACCTGACTATCCTGTTACCTGATTACCTGATTTCCTGATTATCCTGATTATCCTGTTACCTGATTTCCTGATACTGGATACATATTTACCTGACTACTGATTACCTGATAATTATACATGCTACCTGTTTACCTGTTGACTTTATATTTGACATATGTTACCCTTACCTGTTAGTATATCCTGTGGTTAGTTAGTTCCCTGTGCTTGTATCCTATTCTATTTTGTGACCCGGACTTGCCATTGACGGGTACTGTGTTTTCTCTTTTCCTTTTTCCTGCAGTCTATGAATTGTAGATTTTGGAGGACAGGTTCCTAAAGGTATTGGCAAGATGAGAGGCTAGAGGCTGAATTTTGCTATTGCTATTCCTGTTACTTATTTTGGACAATATTGTATTTTGAACTTGTATTATTCCTTGTATTTGGACAATGTGACCCAAGATTATTGTGTAATTCAGATCATGAATATTTGAGATTAATGTGTTTTATTTCAAGTATTCTTGTTGGTATTTGGTTCATAAGTGCATGTGGTTGATCCTTTTCTAGCTTCCGACTCTGATTTTACTGTGATATATTGTAAAGAATTCCTGAACAGCTTAAGGATGATTATATTCATTCGCTGGACTTTTGTTACGCGCTCGTATTCCATATTTTTGGGAAGCGGGGCGTGACAGGGTTTTTAGTGGTATCAGAGCATCAGGTTTGGCTAATGTATTAGTTGCCTAATATATTAGACAAGCTTGGCTCGATCTGGAATCTGCGCAACATTTCATCAACCATACATGCATAAGTGAATTTATTACCAACAGTGATCTGGATACTAGTCTTATTCCTCTTTTTGATCCCTTCTTATTCGATTCCTTGATTCCTTGTTTCTTCCGTTTGTTTTAGTCGTTCTCATTTGTTGATTCTTTATTGGGTATAGTTTCATTCTTTTCGTACCCATATTTCTTTGATTCCTTCATTCGTCTTCATTGTTGACTCATTTTGAATATCGTGCTAGTTATTTCTTTCTGGCCATATTCTCTTCAATTTCTGCTTGAGCCTCCTCGTTCCTCTCCCTCATATTCAATTCTTTGATT
Organism: Hemerocallis citrina; assembly: GCA_017893485.1. Lineage (NCBI taxonomy): Eukaryota > Viridiplantae > Streptophyta > Magnoliopsida > Asparagales > Asphodelaceae > Hemerocallis > Hemerocallis citrina. Next base: position 367,066,691 of record CM030358.1, on the reverse strand, counting down.
CTTATTTTCCTTCATCTCTTGTAGTTGTCCCCCTTTGTTGACTCTTCATTGAGTATAAAATCCATCCTTCTCTTGCCTATATTTTCTTTATATTGTATATATATTTTATTTAATATTTTGTGTATTTCATTTTGGATCTTCTATAAAATTATTTTCTAAAATTTAATTATTTCGAATAACTGTGTATTTTAATATCACAAATTTTCAAAACGTATCTTCGTACTTAAATTGAGCAATCAATATCTAAGTACGTGTGGAAGATCGCATCATTTCGTTCATCGTTTTGTTGCAACTGGATGTCGAGATGGCAAACATGCTACTAGACATCAATGAAGGCAAATTGCAACTGGATACCGGTGAGGCAAAATGTGCAACCGAATGTCCAGATAGTAAGCTGCAACCTGTTGTCGGGATGGCAAACCTGCAACTTGATGTCGAGAATGCAAGACTACAGATGGATATAAATGAGGCGAACCCACATCAAAGGATTTCTACTATTATTATTATCGTTTTCCTTATTATTATTAGTATTATTATTATTTTCGTTATTACTATTACTATTATTAGTGTTGTATTTTCTTACTATTTTAATTTTGATGTTGATATTGAATTACTTTCACTAAATTGATGAACCCCAAATTATTTTCTGGCTTGTATTATTATCCTTACCAGTATTGTTAATATTTTATTATTATTATTTTTACCAGTATATTTATGATGATTATTATTTTTATTATTTCTGTTATTATTATTTTATTATGTGTTGATTTTTGTATTTTTAATATTATTTTTGTTAATGCCCATTAGTTTTGACCTAATTATTTCAATTAAATCCCTCATCTCAACCCCAATTGTATTCTGTTTTCTCATTCTTTTCTTCCTGCTCGGATCGTTGCTGGGTGTCGCGTGGTCTACAACGATATGTCTGCGGCTTGGAATATCACCATCAGAGTGGCGCAGCGGAAGTGTGGTGGGCCCATAACCCACAGGTCCCAGAATCATATTGGTGCTTATCCTTCCTTGCATTGTTTGGATCCCTCTATCTCTTGCAATTGTTCTCATCCGTTGACTTATTAGTTGATTTAATTCTTCCCCGTCTTTTCTCTCCTTGATTTCAGTTCTGACTACTCCTTTATTGCTTTGTTATCTGGTGTTAATTATTTCCTTTTGATACTGTTCATTGTCTTTTTGCGTGCCATTGATCCATTGATACCAACTTCCTTCTTTTCTGGTATTGTCTCTACTTTGTCGCCCTTCCCCAGTTTGCTTTTGCCGTGTCCTATGTACCGCCTACGCAAATTTCGAGGACGAAATTTTGTTGTAAGGTGGGTAGGATTGTAACCCCTGTTTTTCACTTTTGGTATTTTTTGAGGGTATTTTTCATTTTTGTGAATTATTATTTTCCATTGAATTTTCGGAACAATAAATTTAATTATTTTTACTCTATAATATTTTTCTGGCAGTTTTGACCTCCTTTTGCTGTTTGCGCGCCGTTTGGCCGTTTTTCGACATTTTGAGCTCTTTTTCTCAATTTCTAGATTCCGTTTATGTATAAATATTATTTTAGGGTCATGGTGGATTTTTAGAAGAGTTTTGACCAATTTGAGATTTTTCGACCCTTAAGGAGATTTTTAGGACCCATAGGATTCATTGCATTTTGTATCCTCATTTGAAATCTACCCAATATCCATTACCCAATTGTATACCTAATTAATCCTATTGATATCCACTACCCATTAACCCACATTTGATCTCCTATATATACTCCTAATACTAAATAAACCCCTAACCCTAATCCTTTTCCTTCTCCTAAAAGGAATCCCGGCATCCCCTCTCCTTATACTCCCGGCCTGCACCTCCCAACCCCCAGGCCGACCTCCCTCTCTCCTCTTTTGCCTTGGCCGACCACTAAGATCACCCCCATCCATCGATCCATACCACTTCACTTCATAAAACCTCGTCTCCCTCTCTTTCCTTGTGGCCGAAACCAACCAAAACAGCACCCACCTTCAAAAACAGCCCCCCCTCTTCATCCCTTGCTGATTTGGAGTTGTGGGTAGCGTCCGTTTGAGTTTGTGCTTCAAGGAGCCGATCGTAGGCAAGTTTCGGTTCGTGGGTTCGCTTGAAATCGTGCGTGGGAGGACTTTTGTTCGTGGGTTTTCATTTCTAGGCTTCGTAGCATTGTGTTCTTCGTCAACGAGGCAAGTAACTTGTACTTAAATTTCTTAGGTTGATACAAGTAGAAAGTTCACACATAGGATAGGTTGAGACTAGAGACGGACAAAGATCATGTTTTTAATTGTGGGTTTCATCTCTATTGTTCAAAACAGGTCATAGACGACTTAGGACATGAAGTTTGATAGGTTTGTGCCTTAGGATTCACCCAAACGCGATTTTGATCGCGTATGCGACATATTGTGTACCCGATGTATGTTGAACACCCATATGAGAAATACTAGATTTTGACATGTCAGATACCCTCCATTATGACATTTGGACAATGGGTAGTCAGCGTTTTGAATTTGGAAGAGTTTGAATGATTTTTTGAGGAAGTTATGACGTTTTGAAGTTTGGTTGAGAAATCTGGAAATTTGGATTGAACTGGATTGATTGCTGTTTTTACCTGAATTAGAGTCCGAATCTCAACATGACTATTTCTGAGTAATTTGTAGAGAATCAAATCTAATTTCTAACCCCATTGATTTCATCCCGTTTGGAGTTCGTATGAATTAGTTATGATTATTTTAGTGACTGTAGATTGGTAGTTTCCGGATTCAGTTCAGAGTTGTTTTTGTGGACAATTTATTTCCAAGATCCAAGTTAGACATAATTTCATGCCACAAGATTTTGTCCAGTGTTTCAATATGATGTTAGGTAGTTCTCTGATTTTTGTGATAATTAAAAGATGAGTTTTGAGTGATGCCTTACATCCTTTTCTATAGATCGCTTTTGCTGTAAACTGCGTGTGATTGTATGTTGAATGCCGTGTTCACCTTATTTCTAATTACTGTATGAATATTTTATGTGAGATATGAAAGTTGGGTAATTGTGTATACTTTAATCCCGTTTTGGCGGAAGTGGATTTTGATGCGCTGTGTGCAAGATATGCATGATTTTGTACAGCGGTGTTGAAGAATTCCAGATCCATCAAAACTGTGTTATGTGTTACTTTCTATTTTTGAAAACATATCTATACTTTCTGGAAAAATATGAAAATTTATATTTTGAGAATATACTTATAGGGGATTACCCCAAAATTTTCGTGGGTTTAATTAATGACTTTGTATGCTGTTTTCATGTGGTTTAAGTCATTCCCCTGTTTTCTGGCTGTACTTGAAAACTGTGTTGGAATGAGTTTTAAGTCGAGATGTCGTGAACTAGTATATAGATTTATTATACCCGTTAGAAGCGTGTGGATGTCTAGAGTGCGTTTGGTTTGTTGTTCTGAAAATAGTTTTGTGAAAATATTTTGTGAAAACTGTTTTGTGAAAACTGTTTTGTGAAAATGAGAGTGTAAAAGCTGTCTGGTAGAGTTTTCTGAAAATGAAATTGTATAACCTGTTTGTGTATAAAAAATAAACCTGAATGCTGTTTTCTTAAAACTAGACTGTAAAATGCTGTTATCTGGAAAAGACAGTTTCAAAGCTGTGCTGTTATATTTCTAGCTGAAAACTGTTATCTGAAAGCTGTTTTCCTGAAAAAGCGAGTTTAAAAGCTGTTAGGCTATATTTCTTGCTGAGAACTGTTATCTGAAAGCTTTTTTCCTGGAAAAACGAGCTTCAAAGCTGTTTTGTTATATTCCTAGCTGAAAACTGTTATCTGAAAGCTGTTTTTCTGAAAAAGCGAGTTTAAAAGCTGTTCGGTTATATTTCTTGCTGAAAAATGTTATCTGAAAGCTGTTTTTCTGAAAAAACGAGCTTAAAAGCTGTTTTGTTATATTCCTAGCTGAAAACTGTTATCTGATAGCTGTTTTCCTGAGAAAGTGAGTCGAAAAGCTGTTTGGTTATATTTCTTGCTGAGAACTGTTATCTGAAAGCTGTTTTTTCTGAAAAAACGAGTTTAAAAGCTGTTCTGCTATAATCCTAGCTGAAAACTGTTATCTGAAAGCTGTTTTTCTGAAGAAGTGAGTTCCAAAAGCCTTTGGGTTATATTTCTTGCTGAAAACTGTTATCTGAAAGCTGTTTTTCTGAAAAAAATAGTTTGAAAGCTGTTTTGTTATATTTGTAGCTGAAAACTGTTATCTGAAAGCTGTTTTTCTGAAAAAGCGAGTTTAAAAGCTGTTCGGTTATATTTCTTGCTGAAAACTGTTATCTGAAAGCTGTTTTCCTGAAAAAACAAGATTAAAAGCTGTTTTGTTCTATTTCTAGCTGAAAACTTTTATCTGAAAGCTGTTTTCCTGAAAAACTGAGTTTAAAAGCTGATAGGCTATATTTCTTGCTGAGAACTGTTATCTGAAAGCTGTTTTTCTGGAAAAACGAGCTTAAAAGCTGTTTTGTTATATTCGTAGCTGAAAACTGTTATCTGTAAGCTGTTTTCCTGGAAAAGTGAGTTTAAAAGCTGTTTGGTTATATTTCTTGCTGAAAACTGTTCTCTGAAAGCTGTTTTCCTGAAAAAACGAGTTTAAGAGCTGTTTTGTTATATTCCTAGCTGAAAACTGTTATCTGAAAGCTGTTTTTCTGAAGGAGTGAAAAATAAAAGCTGTTGGCTTATATTTCTTGCTGAAAACTTGTTTTCCGAAAGCTGTTTTCCGAAAAAAACAGTTCAAAAGCTGTTTTTTTATATTTGTAGCTGAAAACTGTTATCTAGGTTGTATATTTAATGAATTCACAATATTTTTCTTATAAGTTTTTTGTTAATTTTTTTTTGCAGATATAGACCCAACTTCTATCAATGTACAAACAAGCAACCTGCTACAACGTGGAAGCGTCGTGCGCTACTCAAATTTTTTTTTCTTTTTCCTTCTTGGAAGCTTCCCACTAGTGTCTTCCGACCATGTAAAATTTTATTTGAATTGTGGTGAAGTTGGGTAATACAACGATTGGACACACTATGCAAATTTCAAAAAAATGTACAAAATTTCCATTACAAACTTCTGTTTGGTTACATTTATTTTACATAATGAAGATTACAAATATAGATAGATATATTTTGCATTTTACAATTTCTACAATTGACCAAACAATCATTACAAACAAGCATCAAAACAAACAACAATTGCACAAGTGGAGGTACTGCTGCTGCTACTTCTCAATTCCTTGTACAGTTGCTGCTTCTCAACTCTTTCTAGTTGCTGCTACTTCTCCTACTACTACTTCTCCTTATGTTGCTGCTTCTCAACTTCTTCTAGTTGTTGCTTCAATCTCCTTCTACTACTTCTCTTCTACATCTTCAACTACTTCTGCAAGTTATGTTTTGTGTACAATCAGGAAAAGAAATGCATTAGATGAAAGTATGATTAATTCAACTAACCCAATCAAAATTAATATACTAAAAATAATGGTAGGCTCAGAACACAGTATTCACACTAGGGTTGCATTGGGGTGCATGCCAACTAGTTCAAACAAATAAATAATACAGCATCAGTTAAATAGAACTTCAAGCATCATTTCAAATCCATAAATACACCCTCCTTCATATAAATAGGGATTTCCGCAGTTGCGTACTCTAAGTGGACAGCAAAGTAAATGAACAACAAATGCGGGCTATCAAACCGAAAATACTGATATCAGATACTCAACCATACTCAAGTTTCGGTCCAATAAACTGATATCATTTACCCCCACTATACTCAAGTTTCAGGCCAGATATCATTTACCCCAACCATAATCAAGTCTCAGGCCAAAAAACTGATATCAGATATCAGTTACTCATTAATACCAACAACAAATAACAGCTACAATATCTGAAGGAGAGAAGAATGACTCATGTACCCACTTCATCATAAGTGAGTGCGAAACTGAAGAGTATGCACAAATACAACAAGCTCAACAAAGCTACTGACCAAAACTGTAAATAGAAGCCAGAGTATCAAAAATAATTCCCCCTACGCTGATCAGGTATTAATTTTCAACCATGTGTTTGTCATCACTGCCTACACCAACACACAAAAAGAGAGAAAGACAAAACCCCAAAATGAGTAAGAGAGAATCAAATACTTCCCTGGAATATAATAGGTGTCCACATACTGTTCTAGTAGCATCCATATTTTTCATATATGTCCTGAAACAAAATTAGAAAGAAATAAAGATCATAATCCATATAGGTTCGGAAACAAAAAATTGATCAATACCATATAGATGCAAGTGTGTAAATGAATAAATGAATGATAAGATACCTCAATCTATATATCATCAGATGTGTCTTCGTAACTTTCTTCTTCCAAATTTTTTCCTCTAAACAACGGACAGTAATTACTTTTCAACAACACCTTTTTTTTTGGGTACACTGTTATGGAAATTTTTTGAGGAAAAACTTTTCTCAAAACGCGTTTGGTACACTGTTCTCAACCGCATCTTTTCTGAAAAGATGCTTCCAGCTGTTCCCCCTCATCTTCGAGTGCGCTCGTGACAATATTTAAGAGAATTCATTCAAATTCAATTGAAAGGGAGAAATTATACTTCACTATAATTTTGGTTGGTCAATTTCTTAACAAATCAGCCTTATTCATGCTAGACTTATCAATAGGTATATCAGTGAGGTGTATATCAGGTAGGTATATCAGTGAAGCGTAACAGTTGAAAGTATATAGTGAAGTATATCAGTGCAGTATATATCAGGTAAGTATATCAGTCAGTGAAGTATACCAGTGAAGTACATCAGTTATGTATATATCAGGTAATTCCTTTCAAGTTGATATGGAGTTATTCAATAATCCCTTTGTAAAAGTGTCCCAACTAAAGTATAGCAACACTAAAGTTGATATGGGCTTATCAATATGAAAGAATCACAAAAACAATGAAGCAGATCGTCAACGGTACCTGAATTGGAACAATTGTAATAGCCCAAGAAAAATGCCCAGGGTAAGAACAGAGAAAACCCAACACCAACAGTTAAGTGCGAAGAGAGAAATAAGAGTGCAGTAGCCTCACCCCAACACAGAGAGCATAACTGTTGGAGATAAAAAATTACCTGCAAAAAGATTGAGGAACAAACAGCACAAAAAGAGAACCACCAAAGTCGCTGATAACACAACCCAAACTACAGAGGAGTAACAAGCAGCATGGCCTGTAAGAGGTCGAGCCTGAAAGAGGTCGAGCCCGAAATAAACCAGAGGATGAGGCAGTCGGGATGGGCGACTGAGCCGCCAGCACCGACAACACCTCAACACTCCAGATAACAACCACAATGAAAAATCCATGAGAAATAGCAGAAAGTAACTTCTGCTGTAGTATCTAACCCAGCATAAATTAACTTCGCCTGAAACAAATTTAAAAGCTAACATCTGAACCAAAAGAGACTGCCATATAATCCAAAAGATAGAGCAGAGAGAAACAACCAGTAGTGGCAAAAACAAGGGGAGAGCATGGGTGCAATTTGATCACACAACACAAAGAAACAGTGCAGGAGGGCACCAAAGCTGATGAGGATTAGGCCTTCTTAAATTAGACCATCTTCTCCTCTCCCGTCACCCATACTCGACACCTCTCATGTACCCAAAATAACGGTGAAGTTACCAACATATTGGAGGTGATAATCTCCTACCATTTAGGCCATCAATACTGATCACCTAATTTTACTGGTTTGTGTGCACAACATGAAAACTACAACCCAATTATTATCTTCTTTTACGGCAAACAACAATAATTACTCCAAAGAGTATTATAGGATCAGAATAAAGCATCATCACTATCTTACATTGAAAGTGTAGTATCCATTACAAAATTCATCATATCCATTGTTTGCCTTACTTTTCAAATTCCAACATATTCTGATGTCTACCTCAAAATTGCGATGAATTCTTCTTTCTTTGAGGAAGGTTGCAGTTTAACTGTGTTGTAACTTCCATGCTGTGTACACAAACCAGCACAATAAATTGATCAGTGTTGATGCCCAGCACGGCAGGAGATTATCACCTACTATATATTAGTAACAAAAGCTGTTATTTTGAAACCATTGTACTAGTTATTTTGAGACCATGAGAGCTAATCCTATCCCAAATAAGAACTGTAGGATCAGAATATAGCGTCATCATATCCATAATTTTAAATTCATGTAGTCATACACAAAGGTGTCACCAAAGGTGTTATCTCCCACCATAGTTTCAATACCAAAAGGTGTTATATCATATATATGAGTATCAATGATCACCATGTTGAAAGTTGTCAGACACTCCAAATGTAAGATAACATGTGCAGGTCCAGAACAATGAAGCAACAAGGTTGTCATTATCCAAAATAATAGCTGCAGGATCAGAATATAATATCGTCATATCCATATTTTCAATACATCTAATCAATTACGAAAGCCTCACAAATATATGAACTGTAGGATCAGAATATATCATCATCATATCCGTACTTTGAATTGTAGTAATCAATCACAAATGCCTCATCAAATAGTGGCAGATAGGATCAGAATATATCTTCATCACTTCCATATTTTGAATTCTAGTAATCAATCCGAAAGGTATCACAAATTAAATTGTACAGGATCAGAATATATCAACCTCATATCCATTCTTTGAATGCTATTAATCAGTCACAAAGGACCCCCAAATAATGTTATATAGGATCAGAATAAATCATCATCACATCCCTAATTGGCCGTATCCTCAAAACATTCTGTCATTGAACAGTTGTTCAAGCAAATCATCATGATTAGTGTAGAGCTGCAATTTTTAAAATTGCCATGCCAGCTACTACTAATGTCTAGTACCCACCCCATACATCACCCATAGTTGAATACATCATTCATTGAGTCAGTATAATAAGAATATAAGTTCATTAGAATGCCATCTTCTAACGTAACAAATTATAATAAATTCTGGATCAGAATATACCGTATCCATCATTTCCAGAAACTCAGTCACACACGATGGTCCCCCAACCTGCATGCATACAAATATCATCATCATATATCGCCTGCTTAATACAATAACATACATGTTCTTCAAATAGATGGGCTACAAATGAAAGGAAATAATTTACATTACATATATATACTACAAGAACAGAAAGTAACCACGAACAAGTACATGCTTATGCTGACATCAATGTCTGGCATTCCACATTGCCATGGCTATTTGATCTCTTTTATTATTCATGCGATTCAACTGAGAAGATGACATATCCAACCGCCCAGATGTGGAAGCAATATCTTCAGTGCCTAGGTGATTATTTTGTTCTTCTACTATGTCTGAAAACAATGAGTCATCGACAGAATAACTCTTGATAAAATTATGGACTGCACAACATGCAGTTACCATCATAACTTGTCTTGTGTAGAAGTAATTGGGCATAGACTTGAATATGGCAAACCTTTTTTTGAACACACCAAAGGTTCGCTCTATTACATTCCGTAACCTAGCATGCTGTTTGTTGAAGAGTTGCTTGTATTGGGTGGGTGCATGGTTAGGACCATGGAAATCCTGCAGATGATATGGCTGTCCACGGTAGGGAGCTAAAAACCCAGGCATGTTTGTATACCCACAGTCTACTAAGTAGTACTTGCCTTCAGGCGGGATTGGCAACAAATTATTGGTTATTGCACTATGTATTATGCGGGAGTCATTAGCGCTTCCTTCCCAACCCGCATAAACAAAAGTGAAATTCATGTCAAAATCACAAATAGCCAACACATTTTGACATATGTCACCTTTTCGACCACGGCAACTGTTTTGTCGACTTGCGGGTACGGTAGCAGGTATTAAAGTACCATCCGCAGCACCAATTGCTCCCTACATTATTGAGGTAGAAAGCTACTACTTTATCAAATGCATTTGATTGATTAGAATAAACGGTTTTAAACATGAAAAGCACAAATTACCTCAAACCATGGATAGAAATCTGGGGAAAGCCTGATCTTATCATGGACAACTTCCGGGTCTGGGTGTTTAATAAGAACTGCTGATGCTCTTACCAAACCATACAACACTTCAGTGAAATGTCTATCAATTGTTTCCAACGAATGATCAAACCTACCACAGACAATCCTCAACCTAGTACTATGAGCCACAACGAACAAAAAAATAGCAACACTTTCATAATGTGATATTCGCCTGTTTTGTATCTTCTTCGGCGTTTCCTGAAGATAATTGTTTGTTATTATAAATTGGCACAAAGCCATAAAACAGTCCTTATTCATGCGAAACACCCAAAAGAATTTGACATCTGGACCGTCTAAGAGTTCTTGTAGGTATTCGCGCCCTGATAGTTTGGAGGTTGAGTTAGGACTTTTACTATTATAAAATTGTTCGGCCTGTTGAAGAAAGGCCAAGTCCTCAAGATCGGATTCATCAGAACTTGACGACGAATTGCTTGAAGTGTCCATCAGTATGGTGGCAAGTGCAGTAGTGCAGTACACTGTAACAATTAGATTACATTTACATAAAGAAGACTTCTGATTTTAAATACTCTACGACCATAATGGATGTCATATTAATTATAACAGTTACCGATAGAATTGAAACATAAATAGTGACAACAAACAGTCCAAATGTAGGAAAACGAGTGCAGATGAAATTAAAACCGATATAATATCAAAGCCCACCATGAACCAATGCATATAATCACCCAACTAATAGTACAGAAAAATGTCAAATAACTGATACATTTAAATTATACATAATGAAGGTGCTACATTATGGAATTTAATAAATTACATTTATTTTTTCGAAAGTCTATCTAACCACCCTAGCCTCCACTCCGGTTTCATTACTATAAAGGTTTTACGCCAATTTGGGTCATGGGTTATGTTTTCCAGTGCCAAATCAATCATAGCATGATTAAGCCCATCCATACCAGTCAGTACCTGCATGGCATTCTCAATGGAGTACTGGTCGTCTGCGGCAGAGCGATCAACCATGCCGGCTTTCTTCCTATAGTATTCAGTCTTAGCAACGGACTTTTCTGTGTTGGCAGAAACAGCCACATCCATTCTTGAGTTTTTTGTAGCTCGGCCACTGGACCCACCACTAGAGCGTCTCTTACGAGACCCCGACCCCGTATGCATTGGCTCGTACTCATCATCATCATCTAAATTTACATGCGGTGCATTGGAGGGAGTGGGGTGGGCGAACTCATACATGACCCTATGTTCCTCGTCGAGGTCATACACCCTTTGGGATGAAGCCCTAGATAGCAGACCCTCGGCGGTAGAATCTTGAAAAAGTTTGGTCAGCACATCATAGTTTGGCAAACCCTTCGATTTAAATTCAGAAGCTTTAGGGTGAGCCTATTAATAAGTTATTGTGTTGTTAGTTTACAACTATACAAGTAAATAAAAATTATATTACGATCATAATCCCACATTAGCATAAAAAAAATATATTTAAGATGAGAACCTGGACATATGACTTCCAAACTACGGGATCGCAAGTCACTGTCTCATTCTCTTCATCCCAACCCATACCGCTTTGATTCTTCAAATCATGAAAGGCTCTCCACTGCATCTTAAGCCGTCCATATTTTTCTTTTATTTGTTTAGGATTGTATGAACGGTTACATCGTTGGTTCAATAAATTCATCAATTGAGACCATTGTCTCGCATCGAATTTTGCACTTTTCAAACTATTCCGATCTACCTCGGCCTCCATCAACTCAATAAATGTACGCACATGACTTGCGGGCCAAAGACCAAAATCACTGTCCATATCAATCTCCTTTCCCTTAACGATCAGTAATAAATAACAGTCATTATTTTGGTGAGCATAAACAGTATACACTTATAATTTGAGGTTACTAGAGAAATTGTAGATGATGTGTTCTATCCAATAAAAAAACAGTACTCAAGATCAGCACGGAAGATCTCCGAATCAGCATTCGAAATCACCCAGTTAAACAGATCAGTACCCGAGATTTTCAAATCACAGCTAACCCCCCCCCCCCCAAAAAAAAGAAATTTTTTTCCGATCCTCAAATCTACAGTACGACAGACAAATTAACCCTAAAATAGGAATTTTTTTATGAGGCAAGTGCCCAAACATAGACCAATTACCATAACAGCATCAAAAAATTGGGCAAAGATAAGAAACATACCCTCGATTCCGGCTTACCAAACCTGATGAAGTTGTCTCCGACGGATTCCCTCGACCGGCGTCGGATTCGAGAGCTACGATTTCGAAGACACCTTTTAGCAAAAGCAGATCTGCTCTCTACGACCATGAAGCAAGCTCCGAGCGGTGTGAGGAGGGGCCCGAAGAGAGCAACGAATGAGGGTGCGGGGTGAGAAGGAGTGAAAGAGGGCGTTAGGGTTTTCCAGATCTGCCGATTTGATCTAATAGATCTCAGATCTAACGTGCTCAGCGAAGAAAGAGGACGGGGGAAAGCAACGATACAGGGTGGGTGGCGAAGAGGGTGGAGAGAGAGGTGACGACCCGGGGAGAGACGAGAGGGGAGCAGCAGGGGGTTAGGGTTTTTTTTCCTCAACAGATGGGGATCGAAGATGGGGGAAGCAGAGACGAGAGGGGAGCAGCAGGGGGTTAGGGTTTTTTTTCCTCAACAGATGGGGATCGAAGATGGGGGAAGCAGCCAATAGTCACGAGCGCACTCAAAGATGAGGGAAAACAGCTGGAAGAATCTTTTCAGAAAAGATGCGGTTGAGAACAGGGTACCAAACGCGTTTTGAGAAAAAATTTTTCTCACAAAATTTCCAAAACAGTGTACCAAACGCACCCCTAGTTTTCAGATCCTTCGACGGATCATGATTTTCATGCCTGTAGATCTTTGGATCACTATTTTTGTACAGACTGGTCTTGCTGTCCTGATTTCAAATATACATTATTTTGCTCGTATTTGTGAAGGTATAGTACCTATACTTGCTGATCTAATTCCCTGAGTCTAAGCCTGATTATAACCTGTTAGTTTGACATTATTTAGTACACTCTCATGCCTGTTGATGATCTTAATAATAAAAGAAACAAGCCGGGATTTAATGGGAAAGATCTAGTAGTGGATAGTGCAGAAACGTGTACTCGGAAGGGGGCCCGTGTTTCCCATATTTGGAATTTGGTATATGATTTGGATTATTTGGAATTTGGTATATGATTTGGATTATTTGGAATTTGGTATATGATTTGGATTATTGTTTCCTGTACCTGAGTATACTACCCTGCATGGTCCCCTACGAAATCTAAAGCGAAACTGTTGTGTTGTAGCAACCATGTAGTAAAAACTGGGATGCATGTCGTGCTACCTAGATAGTTAATAAAAAGATTGGACTTAATGTAACCTGACTATCCTGTTACCTGATTTCCTGATTATCCTGATTATCCTGTTACCTGATTTCCTGATACTGGATACATATTTACCTGACTACTGATTACCTGATAATTATACATGCTACCTGTTTACCTGTTGACTTTATATTTGACATATGTTACCCTTACCTGTTAGTATATCCTGTGGTTAGTTAGTTCCCTGTGCTTGTATCCTATTCTATTTTGTGACCCGGACTTGCCATTGACGGGTACTGTGTTTTCTCTTTTCCTTTTTCCTGCATTCTATGAATTGCAGATTTTGGAGGACAGGTTCCTAAAGGTATTGGCAAGATGAGAGGCTAGAGGCTGAATTTTGTTATTGCTATTCCTGTTACTTATTTTGGACAATATTGTATTTTGAACTTGTATAATTCCTTGTATTTGGGCAATGTGACCCAAGATTATTGTGTAATTCAGATCATGAATATTTGAGATTAATGTGTTTTATTTCAAGTATTCTTGTTGGTATTTGGTTCATAAGTGCATGTGGTTGATCTTTTTCTGGCTTCCGACTCTGATTTTACTGTGATATGTTGTAAAGAATTCCTGAACAGCTTAAGGATGATTATATTCATTCGCTGGACTTTTGTTACGCGCTCGTATTCCATGTTTTTGGGAAGCGGGGCGTGACAGATTGAATAAATGTGAAGTTGTGCGATGAGTATATATATGAAGATGTTATAAGATTGAATGTGTGTGATGTTATGCAATGAAAATAAATGGTAAATGAAGTATGCGGTTAAATAAGTATGAAAAAAAATGAGGTAATTGCATTATCTGATTATATATGAAACTAAAGAAATTGTGATATGAAGATATTTATGAAAAGAGGAACATTTGTGTTATGTGATTAAATATGAAAATGGAAGGAATTATATATGTGAATTATCTATGTGAATTATTATGATGTGGTGTATATGGGTATAACCAAGAAAGAATTGTCACACCCCGCTTCCCAAAAGAAAATACGGAATACGGATACGTGAAAAAAGCCCAGCGAATAATTTTCATCATCCATAAGCTGTTCAAGAATCTTTACAACATCTCACAAAATAATCAGAGTCGGAAGCAAAAGTATCAACCAACATGACATATGAACCAAAATACCAACAAGAATACTTGAAACCAAATACATTAATCTCAAATAGTCATGATCTGAATAAGTCAAAATCCTTGGTCATATTGCCCAAATACAAGAATAAATCCAAGTATCAAAATACAATGTTGTTCAAGCAACTCCAAAAATAATAATAACAAGATCAATCACTAATACTTCATGTCACCAATACCATCTGGAATATGTTCTCCAAAATCTGCAATTTAACAATTACAAGGAAGAGAAAAAGAGAAAACAAGTACCCGTCAATTGCAAATTACGGGCCGCTTGTAATGCAGAATATAAGTACATGGGGGAAAACTAACTAGCAATATGGTACAAGCCTGATGATAAATAGAATACTGCATGGCAAGATGAATAAGTACAAGTGGCATGTATCAAGTGTCAAGTGAACAAGTATCATGTGAACAAGTATCAAGTGTCATGTAACAAGTATCACGAAATCAAGTAACAAGTAACAAATGTCAAGTAGTCAAGTACAAGTGTCAAGTATCAAGAATCAAGTAATCATGTACCATGTAATCAAGTATCAAGTAAGCATGTATCAAATATCTTGTATTATTACTATCTAGGTAGCACTTCATGTGCCATCCTTTTATCACATGGTTGCTATAGTCAATGCAATTTCGTTTTAGATTTCATAGTGGACCATAGAGGGCAGTGTACTCAGGGACAAGCCTCAAGTATCAAGTAAACAAGCCTCAAGAGTGAAGTATCAAGCCTCAAGTATCAAGTATCAAGCCAAGTATCAAGTATCAAGCCTCAAGTAGTGAAATATCAAGTCTCAAGTAATCAAGTATCAAGCTAAGTCTCAAGTATCTCAAGTATCAAGCCAAGTCTCAAGTATCAAGCCAAGTATCACATAGAATCAATAGATTCTCTTCCAAGTACATGTTTCTGAATTATCCACTATTAGATCTGTCCCTTTAAACCCCGGCTTGGTTAATTTTATTATTAATATCAAACAAGCATGTATGTATAACGAAACAAGCAAGAATATCATGGTATGATCAAGTAACAAGTTCAAGTTGCAAGATAAACATGTATGGTGAAAGATAACACACAAAAGGATGAAATAACCAAATGTGTAATTCAGGACAGCAAGACCGTACTATAGCAAAACTAAAATTTCCAATGTTACAAAAAAGCAAATCTGAATCCGTTGAAAGGTCTAGAAAATAGACTCCCGGCTGAATCCAGAGAATATAAATAAGTCATATAGTATTTCACAAAAACATAATTCAAAACTGATTTGAATCCAGAAAACATGTTCAGCCAGAAATCAGGAAATCAAATTCACAGTCAGGAAAACAACATTAAAACATCTCAAATAAATCCAAGAAAAATCTGAGGTATTTTCTTATATGTCTAGTATCAAAATATAAAGTTTCATAATTTTTTAGTAAAATTAGTTTAGTCAACAAAAATCAGAAAACACCAAGAAATGATAGTTTGGCAAATATGGAATTCCCAACGCTGCTGTATAAAAACTGTAATATCTCGCAAATCGTGAAACAAAATCCAAATCCGCCAAAGGGAAATGAAAATAGACAAAATATTCTAACTTCCATATCTCACAAATATTTTTCATACAGTAAAAGAAATCAGGATGAAAATACGATTCTTTACAAAATAGTGAGCAAAATACAACAAGTATAGTTTTTATAAACAAGCATGAAACGGCATATAAAACTCATCAATAAAATCCACCAAAATTCTGAGTAATCCCTAAATAGATATAGAAATACTGACCAAAGTTTTAGATCAAAATAATATGTTTAACACTAGTATCAAAATAATTTAGTCATCAAAATCCTCAAGAAACGAAATCTGGAAATGATCTACACCTCTATAGTAAAACAGTCATATCTCACACATACGAAAATAAAATCGAGCAAGGTCAGAGGGGTTGAAAAGAAGATGAATTCCTCTAAAACTCATGTTTTATACTGAAATTAAGATTCTAACCTTAATATGGTCTAAATTACTGATCAAGACAGATTATCGACAAAACACAGAATTTCCTTTAGGAACAAAACCAACATGAATCACATGAAACTTGGTCGAAACATAACTAAACATGAATTAGAGTCTATAAAGTGTCCAAACAACATGAAATAGGGTATACGACATATCCACAACAAGTATATTACATGGATCTCACAAGCATACAAGTTTTCATAATTGTTTCACATATACATCACATCAAGAAACGGTCACTCCTAGGTTAATTCATATCATATGTGTCGTAAGGAAACTATGGTCAAGAACACTATATAGACAATACTCATCAAAAATACATCACATACGAGTTGTCTCTAGAACCCAATTACACTACAAACGGTATTTATGACTTGTATCATACAAAGGAAGTTGAGTACAAGTTACTTGCCTTAATCGAAGACGAAACGAATCCCAAGAATAACGGGAACGGATTCCCTGCAACGAACAAAAAAATCCACGAACAAAAATCCACGAGCCAAATGATCACGTGATCACACTTGTAAAACTCCCCACGTGCAAAACTCACTAGCGAGGGGGAGAGAGATCAAGAGGGGCATCGGCTGGCTTTGCTGGCTGGTGCTCCGGCGGTTGCTGGCGGCGGAAAGACGGCAGGACGGGGACGAGGACGGGAGAGAGAGGAATTGAGTGCTCGGCTAGAGGTGGTCGGCAATGGTAGGGGATCGGGATTGGGGTGAGGCCAGGCCGAAGGTGGAGGGGCGTCGGCTAGGTGCAGGTCGGTGGTGTCGGGTAGCTGGGGGTTTGGTCGAGGCAGCGCAAACAGGGAAGAGGAAAGAGATGGGGGCCGGGATGTAGTAGGGTAGGGTTGGGGTTTAGGTTAGGGAGAGTTATATATATGGGGATGATTAGGGTTAGTTGTATGAGATGGGTAATTGGGTTAATGGGTTGTGGGTATTTAGGAGTAGCAATAGGTTTAGACTAATAGGATATGATTAGGATCAATTAGTATAGGATATCAAATAGGACTGTGGATTTTAAATTTGGTATTGGTAGTCAATTTGGGATTAAACAATAAGATTGAGAATATGATGAGCAACCACATCACCATGAGCACCCAAAGACAAGAATAAAGAGATCAAGACATAAATGAAGAACGAAAATAACAACAATGATCAAGACAAATCAAGGAACCAAAAATAAATCACTAAAGACCAAGAATGAGCCAAAAATGAATATATATATTGAAAACAACTCCAATATACGGTCTAAAAGAAATATAAGAGGAATACAAAGAGGAAAAAAATACACTACAACGAAAAATGCACTCAAAATACCCAAAATGAAAAATAGGGGTTACAAGATTCGTGTATGTAAAATTAATGCGAATAACTCGAAGAAATTGTGGTATGGAAAAGAGTATGAGAAGTAAAGAAAGTGTGTATGTATGATATAATAGTATATAAATGAAAAGAAAAATGTGATATTAGTGGGAAGCATAAAGTGAAGTGTATTATGTGATAATAGTGAAATGTATTATGTGATGAATATGGGAATGATTTCAAAACTAAAGATAAGTTGTGATATGAGTTGATATAAGTTGATATGCCTTGGAATTGTGCCGAGGAACTACCCGCCCGCTATTTCCATGGAAATTGTGGGAACTATCCGCTGAGGCACAATTTTAACGGTAGTGAGAGCAGATATGGATATGTAGATGAGTGCAGATTCAGAATGGTACTTTGGTATAAAGTCACTTTTATGATGTTTTTATATTTAGATTTTAGGTTGAATTTTATTATCATGGTATTCGTAAATTCTTTCTATTTTCCTTATAAAGTTTAATTTATTGCTGAACTAGTAAATTATACTCACACCAGACATGGCTAACCCCTGTTATTTTCTGGGGGTTAGGGGAGTCCCTCCCTAAGGGAAGACGACCATAACTCTCCTGTAGGTTTGGATAGCAGCGATGTGAGATTGTTGTTGTAGTTTGGTAGTTGTACTTTTGCTCGTAGTAAAATGAAAGATATAATGTATATATTATACGTAGAAATGGGAGTAGAATGATGTATTATATTGTATTATGGAAGATTGTGTGTATAATTGTAAGAGGTAGTATATTTATAGTGCTGTGATGAAGTATGAAAGCCCGTACCCACCTCGCTGTGGAGTAC
The DNA here is from genome assembly GCA_017893485.1 of Hemerocallis citrina. Lineage (NCBI taxonomy): Eukaryota > Viridiplantae > Streptophyta > Magnoliopsida > Asparagales > Asphodelaceae > Hemerocallis > Hemerocallis citrina. The sequence continues at coordinate 367,048,024 of CM030358.1, read as the reverse complement.
TGGGTTCTGTGGTTGGTTTTTGAAAGGATTTTCTAAAGTTTTTCTAAAACTCATATATGTTTTCAAAATAATTTTTGGTTTTTAATTTGTATCTTACTTGTTATAAAGAATCATGCCCCCAGAGCCGTATATATTATTGCCTGTGTGATGTTGAATGACTTGGCTTGGGGAGGATTGATATTTATTACAGGTACCTTGATTTCTGTAATTATTTGCAGATATCTGTAAGAAATATTTGTAAAAGAGCTAGTATTTCAGGAGAAACTCTGCCGAATTTTTTAATAAAAATCTATGAAAATTTTTATAAGTAAAAAATGTGTAGATAAGTAATAAGTTAAGTTGGTGAACATTTGGATAAGGAATTGTTAGAAAAAAAAAAATTGTGGTGTTACAGCATCGGGTCTTATTTTAGGATCCGTACACATATAAATCGGATCTGTTCCGGTTCAATGCCGGATCCGAATCGGGTCTGGGTATCGGAAAAATGTGACAATGCTATATTTATTGCTTTCTCTGTAAATAGAACCGGTAGGGTTACCGCCTATCCTCTCGTATGAAGAAGAAGGGTTCAAGAATTCCTCCGCTCCGAAAAGCTTCTGGTAGTAAACCCCGATATCCCCAAAATTCCTCCTTTTTCAATTCACCTTCATACTTTTGTCGATTTCAACAAACCCATTTCATTCCATTTTAAACTACTGTAAAATGATGAAAAAAATGAATTTTTAATGCTCAAATCTGCTAGTTATTTAGTTGATATAAAGGCATTTTGGTCCTTCAATGTTACATATTTTCTTTTCTATTTGTTGAACAGCTATGAGTAGCAAGAAGAAGAAGGTGAAGTTTTGGGATGAACAGCTGATTAAGAGACAGGGAGCTCCTTTTTTTCTAGAAGGTGAATTAATTCAATCTCAAAACATAGATTTCTGATTTTTGATTAATTTATATTTTTGACTTTTGGGGAAAGGAGACAATCTTGTGATTTGGCATAGCGATTTGTGCTGTATGGTTAATTTCACTAGAAACTACATTTGAGTAATTAGGTTTCTTTTTAGCAAGTCTAAAGAATTATGTCCGCAAACTCACATTACTATATGTATGTGGTAGACTGAGAGCCCCACTGAATATACGAGGCCTTGGGTTTTTGAATGCTAAGTGCGGGAGAGTTGTATTTATAAGCTAAGTTAAATTGGTACGCCGAGAGGGTACTTCTGTTTGGGTTTGATTTCTGTTTAGTAGATGGCTTATATGTGTCTTTGAGTTCGGGACAGTTCGTATTTGATATGGCTAAAAATAGGATTAAATCGGAACCGTTCAAATTAAGCACGAATTTTAAAGTTCTGGAGTATAACGGTAATTTCACCTACAAACGGGTCCGAATTGGGAACTGAATCTTTCTTCAAAGCCTAATAGCCCCAAAACGGATCTGCCCTACTAGGTATGGGTAGCAACCGTTACAAACCAAACCAGATGGATAAAGAGTAATTCAAATTCGTAGTTATCCCTAAGAGACAGTTTGAACAGTCACTCTTATCATGAAACGAGTCAAACTCTCTTCTTATCCATAACATTGGGAAGTAGAGATTTATCCTTATCCAGAATCTGGTTCCTAAGGCGACTATAAATACCCCCTCCCCCCCGTAACAAGGTAATCAATCTTTTTCCACCTAAAGCTCTTTCATAATATTCCTGATTACTGACAAGAGCGTCGGAGGGTTCGTTGCTGAGATTCATCCCGGTGTACCGAACTTTTTGCAAGTTCACGGCAGCGGCAAGAAACCATTCAAAACTCCGGTGAAAGTCGACAGGTTTGCTTATTTGTTTCCTTCAAGAATCCACAAATTCATCTGTTTGCTCCCACACCAAAATCAACAGCAACAGATTGTCGCCGTCTGTGGGAAACTCGAAAAGCAATCCAGCCCTATTTCATCAGCGAAAGTAGTTTCAAGCTATGCCTCCAAAGAAGGGAAAGACGACGGTCTTTAACCGCAGAGCCACTTCCGCTCCTTCTCCTCCACTCTAGGAGGCCCCCCCTCAACCCGCTCAGCAAGTCCAGCAGCCATAACTTGGGCAGCCTGGACAGCCTTTCCCTCAACCCGTCCAGCAGCTGTAGCCTGGACGGTCCCTTCCCCAATAACCTCAGCCCCAGCAGGCTCCTCAAGGGGCTGCCGCAGGACCCTCCCGTAGAAGTCGATAGGGGCAACCTCCACATTATGACCATGTGTCGATACATAACCCCTCATCCGACTCCATGGCCTCTCACAGTCCCCCAACGCCTAAGGATCTCAGACACGTTATTGTCAATCGGCAACACGGGATAGATCTTCGGATCCGCTTGGATGAGAGGCGGACCCATGACGGGATTCCCCGCCGTAAACATCAAAGGGGTCTAGTGATGCGGTCCCCTAGAGCCCGGTCCCCCCGTAGACCAGACCGCAGAAGATCTAACTCTCCCAGGAGGAGGAGAGAGTCACCCCAGCCTCGTCAAAGGAGGAGTTGCTTTCCAACCGGTCGACCCGCCCCACGGGACCACCGAGAGCGAGAGGCACCTGTCAGAAGGGCAGAGTTCCAGCAGTTTCAAGAAGCAGTCTTGATGGCACTCAATGTCGTTCCCGACCATGACCAGCAGGTGTCCAGTTCTCAACCTATCCCAAGCTATCGGCGCCGCACTCCCAGTTCTCAACCTGCTCCGAGTTATCGGTGCCGCACTCCCAATCCTCAATTTGCCCCAAGCTATCACCGCCGCACTCTCAGTCCACTTCCGCATGAGGATGAGTCCCGGGGCTCAGTACGATATGACCGAAGGGAAGATTCGGTCTACTATCGTCTCCACGAGATGGAGAGGCGCCTTGGCCGACTTGACAGAGAAGAGGAACAACGGGCGAGGAGTTTCCGCCCCAGCAGGCCTCCGTTCTCCTGAACCATAAGGGAAGCACCAGTCCCAGAGAACTTTAAGCCCCCTCATTTTGAGTCATACAACGGGGAGCCCGATCCCGCTGACCACATCGAGAGTTTTAAAACTCTTATGATGATTCACCAGGTGTCAGACGCACTTCTTTGCAAAACTTTTTCGGCCATACTGAAGTTGCCCTCTCTGAAAAAGAGGAATAATGACAAATGGTGCCGCTTTCACAGGGACCACGGCTACGACACGGATGACCATCGGGCCCTAAAAGATGAGATCGAGGCTCTTATTCAGAGAGGGCAACTTTTCAGGTTCGTAAGAAAGGATAGGGCAGATCCTCTTCCGCCCCCAGGGGGGCTAATAAGCAAACCGAGCGGCACGCGGAGACCCCAGACTCCGAAGCAGAAGCCGTCCTACATCTCATACACGGAGGCCCAATGGGGGGAGATTCAAACTTCTTCTGAAAAGCCTTCGTCTGGGAAGTAAATTCCGTACAGAACCATCCTCCCAAGGGCCTTGGGGTCTCTCACTTTTTCAGATAGAGATTTGGAGGGCGTCCGAATGCCCTATTGTGACACACTGGTAATAAACCTCCATATGGCCAACTTCGATGTGCGCCGAGTCCTGGTCGACAACGGCAGCTCGGTTAACATTCTTTTTCTAGAGGCTTTTCAGGGTCTTAAGCTATCCAAGGATCGACTTAAGCCCACCGGCTATACTCTACGGATTCACAGGGGTGCCGGTGATGATCGAGGGTGTTGTAACTCTCGACGTAACTGCTGGCAAAACTCCAATCACCCGAACCGAGCAATGGATTTCATGGTGGTAGATGTGAAGGCCGCTTACAACGTCATCCTGGGTCGACCAGGCCTAGCTGCTCTCCAGGCCATACCCTCAGTCTACCACATGAAGATGAAATTCCCCATCGCAGCAGGCATGGGAGAAGTCAGAGGGAGCCAGGAGGCGGCTCGCAAATGCTACATGACATCGGTAGGAGGGCCGGTCCTCTCCCTAGAAGTCCTCGAACTCCCATAAGGGAGTAGCCAAACCATCTCAGAGTCGGTCGATGAGTTGGAAGAAGTAGCATTCTCAGAAGGAGATTCGGTCTGGACATTCCAAATTAGTATGGTCCTTCCCCTTCCAATCAAAGAAGACATCATCCAATGTATAAGGGGTAGTCGCGATCTATTTGCTTGGACCGTGACTAACATGCCGGGAATCTCCAAAGAGCTCCTCATGACCACCTTAGGGGGCGTTTGGTATGCAGATTGGAGAATTCTCAGGAATTAGTAGATTCCCAGGAATATGAGGGTGGGAATGAAGATTTCCAAAAATGGTGCAATACTGTGTTTGGTATACGACATTACATGCTTAGGAATACTTTATTACCGTGTTTGGTATAGAACAATTCATTCCCATCAATCCATCTCTATAGTAGACATTATCAAAAATACCCTTTTGGCTTTATTTAAAAATAAATAAATATAAAAATTATCTAATTTAGTAATTGATGTATATGCATGCATGTGCAAAAGCAGTGCTGATATATATCTTATAAAACTTTAGTAAATTAACAAATAAATTACTAAAAAAAATTACACTATGATTCAAATATATTTCAACCAGTTAGATGAAGAACATAACAAAAAGGAAAAATGAAATGTATTTATTAACACGAGACATATGTACTTAAATATATACAAATGAAACAATAAAGTTCATAGAAGCAAATTTCAACTCCACATATTTCAACAAGTTTTAAATAAAAAATAACATAAAAGAATTGAACTCAGAATATGCTAGGCAGTTGGACATTTGCACTCCCATGCCAAATAAATAAATAATATAGATTCATAAAGGAACCCAACACCTAAGATCAAAAAACAGCACGTGCAATATACGTACAAAAGAGCCCAATTTAACACAACACACAAAGAGATAGCAGGGACAGTAGCCAAACAAAGAGGCAGCAGCAATAGCAGCCCCGGGGGGGGGGGGTGGGGGCTATTTAATCTGGAGGGTAATGTAAAAATTTCCTAGGTAAATTTTTCGTTTAGTGTGTTATATGAAGTGTTAAACAATAAGACTTTTCTATGTTCTTTCTTTATATTGACGATAAATAATTTTTTAACGTGACTTTTATTCTGACTTTAATAGTTCAAATCTTTTATGAATTAGTGTCTCATGTTTTATATAATTAGTATTTATAACAATTGTCGTTTGTTATTTTTTAAGATAAATTATAAAAATATTATACGATGTGTGCTTTCGAAAAATTTGATGAAGCAATAATTTTGTACTTGCATTTGAATTTTTAATGATTTTTGAACATAACTCATAAATACTTTTTATATGATAAGCCAGAAAGCTGGAGTGTGTTTTGGGTATGCAATAATCTCACTCATTTTTTATGTGGAGGAATCCACAAATTCCACCCTTTTCAAGGGGAATGTTTATCCTTCCAAACTAATTATTTTGATAACTCTGAAAATTTAAGATTATTTACAAAACTATACCTATGTGTTACTAAACCAAGTAATCAAGAGGGTAATCCTAGATTCCCTTACATATTACCGCGTACCAAACACCCCTTAGTGTTGCTTCGGGGGCAAGACCTGTTCAGCAAAAGCGACACAAATTCGCTCCCGAGCGCCAGCAGGCTTTCAAAGAAGTGGTTGAGAAACTCTTGAAGGCTCGGTTCATACAGGAGGTCAACTATCCCGAATGGCTGTCCAATATCGTGATGGTCAAAAAAGCCAATGATAGCTGGAGGATCTGCATTGATTTCACGGATCTAAACAAAGCCTGCCCCAAAGATCCGTTCCCGCTCCCGAGCATTGATGCCTTGATTGATGCAATCTCGGGCCACGAACTCTCAAGTTTTATGGATGCATTTTCTGGGTATAACCAGATCAGAATGTTCCCTCCAGATATTCCGAAGACATCTTTCGTCATCGACCAGGGTCTGTATTGCTATTGGGTCATGCCCTTCGGGCTCAAGAACGCCGGTGCCACCTATCAGCGCCTTGTTAACAAGGTCTTCAAGGTACAAATCGGTCGGAACATGGAAGTCTACGTAGACGATATGTTGGTAAAAAGCGTCAGCAAATCGGATAATGATTCTGATCTTCAAGAGACTTTTAATGTATTGAGGAGACACGATATGAGACTGAACCCGAACAAGTGTGCCTTCGGCGTCTCATCCGGTAAATTCCTTGGGTTTATGGTTAGCCAAAGAGGCATAGAAGCCAACCCCGAGAAGATTCAGGCAATTCTCAACATGGCTCCCCCCTCCAATGTTAAAGACGTGCAGAGACTCACCGGACGTTTCGCGGCCATGAGGCATTTTCTCTCAAGTCTGGAGAAAAATGTCTCCCGTTCTTCAAAGCCCTCAGAGGGGCTAAAGGCTTTGAGTGGGGGCAACAGCAGCAAGAGTCCTTTGATCAGCTCAAGGCTTATTTAGTCCACCCCCATTCTTGAGCAAGCCAAAGCCCGGGGAAGTCTTCTACATATACCTCGTCACTTCGGAGCAGACTCTTAGTGCTGTTCTGGTAAGAGAAGAAGATAAGGCGCAGAAGCCCATCTACTATATGAGTAAGGTCCTCAGAGATGCCGAACTCTGTTATCCAAAGCTAGAAAAGATGGCCTATGTATTGGTCATGGCAGCCCAAAAACTCCGCCCCTACTTCCAGTCTCATTCGGTGGTTGTTCTTACCGATTAGCTGCTCAAACAAGTTCTCTGCAAGCCCGAGACCTCGAGGCGCCTTATGAAGTGGTCCATCGAGCTGAGCCAGCATGATATCAGCTACCAGCCCCGAACCGCTATCTAGGCCCAAGCCCTAGCGGAGTTCATAGTAGAGAGCACAATCCCTGATGCCAGCAAAGCAATAGAGGAACTCCTGTTATGGGCGGTATATGTGGATGGGTCCTCGTGCGCCGATGGGAGCGGAGCTGGGGTCATCCTAACTGGCTCCGATAATTTCGTCCTCCAATAATCACTTCGTATCAACTTTCGGGCATCAACAATGAGGCTGAATATGAAGCCTTTATAGCCGGCCTGTGTATGGCTCGCAAGGCCGGGACCAAGCGCGCCAAGATATTCAGTAACTCGCAGCTGGTAGTGAACCAGGTATCAGGGGAATACGAAGCGCGAGACGGTCGCATGGCCAAATACGTGGCCAAGGTCAAAAACTGTTGGTATCTTTCGAAGATGCGCAACTCCAGTGAATCCCCCGAGAAGAGAATGCGCAGGCGGATGCCCTCTCAAAGTTAGCTTCCTCTTCCCTCCAGGGGCTTGAACAAACCGTCTTAATAGAAGTTCTCTTGAGACCCAGCATCGAGGAAGAAGATTCCGATCCGATGGAGACACTGCCCCTAGAATTTGGGGACAATTGGATGAGGCCCCGCTCGAGTTCCTCAAAGATGGGATCCTCCCTTTAGACCCTAAAGAGGCTCGAAAGATCCGAACCAGAGCCGAGTGGTACACACTCATCGAGGGGGTCATGTACAAACACTCCTACACTCAAGTAGACGACAGACCCTACTTGAAATGTCTCTCCTCCGAGGAAGCCCAGTATGCTTTGAAGGAGGTCCATGAAGCGATGTGTGGCTGATGTGGACATCGGTTCAAGACAATTCAGGCATTTCTATGAGCGCAAGCATCGTCTAGGACAGCTGCTTCATTAGCTTAGGATTTTATTTCAGTACCATATCTGCTTTTGGCAATTATAGCCATATGTAATATTTCTTTTATGCATTAGAATTTTTTTTGAGATTTTTGAATATTTTGAGATTTGTCTCCAGATTTGTTTTGAGCCTATTTATAGGCCTTGAGATTAATGAGAAGTATGCCATTATTGATAAAAAAAATTGTTGTGTTTAGTTTTTCTCTTCATCTCTCTTTGTGTGATACAATTGAGAACTACTTTTAGGGTTTGTGATGAACTCTAAAACTACCTCAAATCCAATACAAATTTCTAAACTGATGTAAAACGTAATCCTAAATAGAGAATTTTCAAGAATCTTAAAGGATTAATTTTACCAACATAAATGCGGATCAAAGTTAGAATTTTAAACAATTAATCGGTTTGATGGATTTTCAAGAATTGAATTAAGTTTAACAAGCCCAATTAATAATTCAGTTCTAACAATCAATAATTAAATCCCTAAATGTTCTCAACAAATAAAAGATTCAATATTAATTCGTACTTTAATCAAGCATGTGGAACACTCAATCTCAATTATTTTTGTGGACGACAGGTAAATCAGATAATATAATAGATAATAGAGCAGTAGAACACAAATATTTAAAAGTGGAAAGAGTATACCGAGGGTTCGAAGACTCAGCGTAGATCTTGGGTTGAACAGCAATGAAGAGCACAACACTCAAAGGACAGTAATGGCAGCAACACATCAAGAGTACTGGCAGCAGTTGCAACCAAGGGAGCCATGGATCTGGTCGACGTGGCTGGGGCGGCGTCGACTAGGGCGACGCAGGACAGCGCTGGAGGTGCTTGGGTGTCGACGGGAAGAGAGGAGGCCGGGGGTTGGTAGGATCAGGGCGTTGGGTTCCGGGGATTTGGGTGACGACGAACAAAGGAAGGGGACGATGGAGATTTGAAGGGTGAGTGGGGAGAGGGGTTTGGTCGGAGGGTTGCCGCAGTGGGGAGACGGAGAGAGAGTGCGAAGTAAGGAGAGAAGGAAGGGGATCGGGATGGGTTCTGAAGGAGGGTTAGGGTTTTCTTTTTGGTCGGGATTGGGGTAGAGGAAGAAGACGGCTGAGTGAGTAGGGTTGATTTTATGATTTGGGAAATTAGGGTTAGGGTGTATTTGATGTAGATTTTAGAGTTTATCACAACCCCTAAAATTTGATTAGAATTTATCACAAATCCTAATAATTTGGATCTCACTTGTATCACACAAAGAGAGAGAGAGGAAGAGCAAAAACTCAACAATGAAGAGCACAGGCAAATCAAGCATGTGGAACACTCAATCTCAATTATTTTTGTGGACGACAGGCAAATCAGATAATATAATAGATAACAGAGCAGTAGAACACAAATATTTAAAAGTGGAAAGAGTATACCGAGGGTTCGAAGACTTAGCGTAGATCTTGGGTTGAACAACAATGAAGAACACAACACTCAAAGAACAGCAATGGCAGTAATACATCAAGAGTTCTGGTAGCAACTTCAACAAAGGGAGCCACGGATCTGGTCGACGTGGCTGGGGCGGCATCGACTAGGGCGACGCAGGACAGCGCCGGAGGTGCTTGGGTGTCGATGGGAAGAGTGGAGGCCGGGGGTTGGTTGGGTGACGACGAACAAGGAAGGTGACGATGGAGATTTCAAATGTGAGTGGGGAGAGGGGTTTGGTCGGAGGGTTGCGGCAGTGGGGAGATGGAGAGAGAGTGCGAAGTGAGGAGAGGAGGAAGGGGATCGGGATGGGTTCTGAAGGAGGGTTAGGGTTTTCTTTTTGGTCGGGATTGGGGTAGAGGAAGAGGACGACTGAGTGAGTAGGGTTGATTTTATGATTTGGGAAATTAGGGTTAGGGATTTGTATTTGGTGTTGATTTTAGAGTTTCACAAACCCTAAAATTTGATTAGGATTTATCACAAACCCTAATAATTTAGATCTCACTTGTATCACACTAAGAGAGAGAGAAATAGCAAAAACTATACACAATAACTTTTTAAATCAAGAATGGCATATCTTTCTGATTAATCTCATGGCTTATAAATAGGCTCAAAATAAATCTTGATACAAATCTCAAAAGATTCTAAAAATCTCAAAAATATTCTAATGCACAACGAAAGATTACATATGGCTATAATTGCCAAAAACAAATATGGTACTGAAATAAAATCCTAAACTAAATAAAATTGATGTCCTCATCATTCTCTCTGGGTGGGAGAGAGCTCGACCCAATCGAGTCAAAACAAGTGATCCTGTCATGGTGCTCCAGAAGATCTGGATCTAGTTGCGGGAGCCCTTCGCACGATCACTGCAAGTGTCATGCGACTCCGGCTTGTTTTTCCACCTCACCAAATACTTGTGCATACCACCATCTCTTGTGGAGATTATATGATCATCTAAAATATTATTCAATTCTTCTGTCGGTGGGTGAATAGTATCAGGTAGAGGGGTAAATGTGGGAATCTCACCATTAGGCTGTAGGGTAGACTCATCTATAAGAAAATTTCTAGGGTGGAATTTTGAGCCTTCATAAAGTACTAGATCCTCAATATTGAAAGTCTTACTTATGCCAAAACCTTCAGGAAGGTTAACGACATAGGTATTATCATTGATTGCAAGTAGAATCTTAAATGGGTCTGCAGCAGTATGTTCAAGTTCTTAATGGGCCCAACAGGAAACCGTTTCGGATGAATCCGAACCATCATCTCGTCACCAATATCAAAAGTTATAAATTTTCTTCTAGTATCTGCTATTAACTTGTAATTATAATTATTCTCATTAAGTTCCTTGAAAATTTCTCTATGCAAGTCATGAATGTGATATGCAAATGTGGGTGCAAACTCTGTGACTCTAGGATGTTCTAACACCTGGATAAAATCTATAGGCTGCCAAGTGACTTGGGAAATGATGGGTGACTCAGGTACACTCAATGGAGGTGACTGGACTGATTGAATACAATTGAGAGACTGGTCATTCTCTTTTTCATCAAAATCATCACTTATATTAGGTTCATAGGTAAACTCATTGTCGGGCTCATCAGCGATGACTGCGGTACCCTTTACTATATTGATCCTACTTGGGCTGGGACAGTTGCCAGCAACATGGCCATATCCCTTACATTTATAGCACTTAGTGAGAGGATCAATCTTAGAATAGTCTCTTTCAGTGTTCTTACCCGTGTTGTTATTTCTATGTGAATAGGAATTTAAAGTATGTTTATTTGGGTAAGACTTGTTAGGGTACCGAGGAGAGGAGTGCTCGGGTCTAGAGGGGTCAGGAGGATTCATTCTAGAGGAATGATCCATCGAATCGCTGGAGTTGTAATGAGAACTTGCTTTAAGGGAATCCATATCGAGGACAAGAGCATAAGCTGCCGCTAATGAGCCCACATTTCTATGAATTAGCTCGTTCCTCAGATCGGCTCGTAATCCAGCCCTGAACCTAGAGAAAGTTTGTTCTTCACTCTCTTTACCTAAAGCATTGCACCGAATAAGGAAGTCATCAAATTTATCAACATATTCTTGTGTGGATTTACTTTCTTGATAAAGTTGGTTCCACGAATCTAGCAATCGGGTGTGGAACGATAACGGTACATATCTCTCAGTGAGCTTTTTTTTCATGGCTTCCCAAGTGGCTATAGGTGCCAAGCCTCGGCCTCTGCGGGCATGTTCAAGATTGGTCCAGTGTTGTTGAGCTTTACCCGTCAATTTCATAGTGGCAAATTTAACCTTTAGAGCTTTGTTCATGTCAAACCACACAAAGTAATGGTCCATGGCACAGACCCAATCGAGTGATGCTTGGGGTTCCATGTGGCCCTCAAAATGGGGAACGTCAGCCTTAACGTTCTTCTTATATTGTTCGTCAGGGTCACGTTCTTGACGTCGATCGTCACGAACATTCCCTTGAGGGATCTGACGATTAGCATGAAGCTCAGGGACAACGGTTTTATTTAATTCCACTTTCTCAAGCCTCTGATTGATATTGGCAAGAGTTGCTTGAATGACAGCTAGGGCAGTGGAAATATTAGAGTTGTCCATCTCAGGTCGGGAAGGTCTAGGGTTCCTAATTGGGTGATTTGGAAGGGATAAGAAAGGCTCTTCAGGATCTGTAATGGTGCTGCGAAGACGCATTCACCAAAAGTGGAAACTAGAGGTCGTGTGTGTCCTAATTTTAAAAAAATAAAAATAAATGAATCTGAAATGACCTAAAATAAAAGAAAGAAAAATAAAAGACTACACAATCCTAAATGAATGCAAAATTGATGTCTACGATGCAAGAACTAGGATTTTAAGAACCTTTGCTCTGATACCAAAATAATGTACAACGTAATCCTAAATAGAGAATTTCCAAGAATTTTAAAGGATTAATTTTACCAACATGTAATGCGGATCAAAGTTAGAATTTTAAACAATTAATCGGTTTGATGGATTTTCAAGAATTGAATTAAGTTTAACAAGCCTAATTAATAATTCAGTTCTAACAATCAATAATTAAATCCCTAAGTGTTCTCAGCAAGTAAAAGATTCAATATTGATTCGTACTCTAATCAAGCATGTGGAACACTCAATCTCATTTATTTTTGTGGACGACAGGTAAATCAGATAATATAATAGATAATAGAGCAGTAGAACACAAATATTTAAAAGTGGAAAGAGTATACCGAGGGTTCGAAGACTCAGCGTAGATCTTGGGTTGAACAACAATGAAGAGCACAACACTCAAAGAACAGCAATGGCAGCAACACATTAAAAGTACTGGCAGCAACTGCAACAAAGGGAGCCACGGATCTGGTCGACGTGGCTGGGGCGGCGTTGACTAGGGCGACGCAGGACAACGCCGGAGGTGCTTGGGTGTCGACGGGAAGAGAGGAGACTGGGGGTTGGTAGGATCGGGGCATTGGGTTCCGGGGATTTGGGTGACGACGAACTAAGGAAGGGGGCGATGGAGATTTCAAGGGTGAGTGGGGAGAGGGGTTTGGTCGGAGGGTTGCCGCAGTGGGGAGACGGAGAGAGAGTTCGAAGTGAGGAGAGGAGGAAGGGGATCGGGATGGGTTCTGAAGGAGGGTTAGGGTTTTCTTTTTGGTCGGGATTGGGGTAGAGGAAGAAGACGGCTGAGTGAGTAGGGTTGATTTTATGATTTGGGAAATTAAGGTTAGGGATTTGTATTTGGTGTAGATTTTAGAGTTTATTACAAACCCTAAAATTTGATTAGGATTTATCGCAAATCCTAATAATTTGGATCTCACTTGTATCACACAAAGAGAGAGGAAGAGCAAAAACTCAACACAATAATTTTTTTAATCAAGAATGACATATCTTTCTCATTAATCTCAGGGCATATAAATAGGTTCAAAACAAATTTTGATACAAATCTCAAAAGATTCTAAAAATCTCAAAAATTTTCTAATGCAAAAAGAAAGATTACAAATCGCTATAATTTTCCAAAACAAATATGGTACTGAAATAAAATCCTAAACTAAATAAAATTGATGTCCTCATCATAAACCCTAACCCTAATCGCCAAATTAATTTACCCCCATTCATATACAAACTCTAATCTTCTAAACCCTATCAGCCGCCCTACCCTTCTTCCCCGTTCAGCCCTCTCCCGACGTCAACACCCTATCCCGACCATTACCCCACCTCTCCCGACGTCAACACCCTATCCCGACCATTACCCCACCTCTCACGACTTCAAAACTCTATCCCGACCATTACCCCACCTCTCCCGACCACCTCCTGCTTTCCCGACCCTCTCCTTCAGCTGCAACAGCCGCCCTCGGCGTGTGCTAGCGTCGACAACCAGGACACCCATCGTCCCTTCCGTCGCTGCTACCTAGCGACGCCAGCGATCCTTTCCTCGACAGCAACAACCGCTCGCGCTGCCTCACCCCGTCCTCTTTGCTGTGCTCCTCTCGACGCGCCGCCGTGACGCCCTCCTGCGTCGCCACTCGGTCGGCGACAGCCCCGACAGTAGCGGCAACCCCCCCCCCCCCCCCCCGCGTGCTACTCGCTCTTGCTGCGAAGCTGAGATCTAACCCTAGTTGCTTCAAACTCTCGGTATACTTTTTCCACTTTTAAATATTTGTGTTATACTGCTCTATCATCTTTACTATATTATCTAATTTAACTGTCGACCACAGATATCGAGATTGAGTGTTCCACTTACCTAATTAGAGTACGAATCAATATTGACTCTTTTACTTGCTAAGAACGCTTAGGGATTTAATTATTGATTGTTAGAATCGAATTATTAATTGGGCTTGTTAAACTTAATTCAATTTTTGGAAATCCATCAAACCGATTAATTGTTTAAAATTCTAACTTTGATCCGCATTACATGTTGGTAAAATTAATTCTTTAAGATTGCTGGAAATTCTCTATTTAGGATTATGTTTTACATTATTTTGGTATCAGAGTCAATGTTCTTAAAACCCTAGTTCTTGCATTATTTAGGCATCAATTTCTGCATTCATTTAGGATCTTTTAGTCTTTTATTTTTCTTTCTTTATTTTAGATAATTTCATATTCGTTAAAAAAAAACTAGCACACACACGACCCCTTGTTTTCCCCTTTTGGTGAATGCGTCTTTGCAGCACTATCACAGATCCTGATGAGCCTTTCTTATCCCTCCCACATCACCCAATTAGAAAGCCTAGACCTTCCCGACCTGAAATGAACCACTCTGATATTTCCGCTACCCTAGCTGCCATTCAAGCAACTCTTGCCAATATCAATCAGAGGCTTGAGAAAGTGGAATTAAATCAAACTGTTGTCCCTGAGCTTCATGCTAATCGTCAGATCCTTCAAGGAAAAGTTCGCGACGATCGACGTCAAGAACGTGACCCTGACGAACAATATAAGAAGAATGTTAAGGGTAACGTCCCCCATTTTGAAGGCCACATGGAATCCCAAGCTTATCTCGATTGGATCCGTGCCATGGACCATTATTTTGTGTGGTTTGACATGAGCGAAGTCCTGAAGGTTAAATTTGCCACAATGAAATTGACGGGTAAAGTTCAACAACACTGGACCAATCTTGAATACGCCCGCAGAGGTCGAGGCCTGGCACCCATAGCCACTTGGGAAGCCATGAAAGAGAAGCTCACAGAGAGATATGTACCGTTATCGTTCCACATCCGATTGCTAGATTCGTGGAACCAACTCTATCAAGGAAGCAAATCCACACAAGAATATGTTGATAAGTTTGATGACTTCCTTATTCGGTGCAATGCATTAGGTAAAGAGAGTGAAGAACAAACACTCTCTAGGTTCAGGGCTGAACTACGAGCCGACCTTAGGAGAGAGCTAATTCATAGAAATGTGGACTCACTAACTGCAGCCTATGCCTTTGTCCTCGATATGGATTCCCTTAAAGCAAGTTCCCATTACAAGTCCAGCGATTCGATGGATCATTCCTCCAGAATGAATTCTCTTGATCCCTCTAGACCTGAGCACTCTTCTCCTCAGTATCCTAACAAGTCTTACCCAAACAAACATACTTCAAATTCCTATCTACTTAGAAATGACAACATGGGTAAGAACACTGAAAGAGACTATTCTAAGATTGATCCTCTCACTAAGTGCTATAAAGTAAGGGATACGGTCATGTTGCTGGCAACTGTCCCAGCCCAAGTAGGATCAGTATAGTAGAGGGTACCGCAGTCATCGCTGATGAGCCCGACAATGAGTTTACCTATGAACCTAATGTAAGTGATGACTTTGATGAAAAAGTGGATGACCAGTCTTTCAATTGTATTCAGTCTGTCCAGTCACCTCCATTGAGTGTACCTGAGTCAACCATTCCTTCCCAAGTCACTTGGCAGCCTATAGATTTTGTCCATGTGTTAGAACATCCTAGAGTGACAGAATCTGCACCCACATTTGCATATCACATTCATGGCTTGCATAAAGAAATTTCCAAGGAACTTAATAAGAATAATTTTGACTACAATTTAATACCAGATACTAGAAGGAAATTTTTAACTTTTGATATTGGTGACGAAGTGATGGTTCAGATTCGTCCGGAATGGTTTCTAGTTGGATCCGTTAAGAACTTGAATATACGTTATGCAGGCCCATTTAAGATTCTTCATATAATCAATGATAATACCTATGTCGTTGACCTTCCTGAAGGCTTTGACATAAGTACGACTTTCAATATTGAGGATCTAGTACTGTATGAAGGCTCAAAATTTCACCATAAAAATTTTCTTATAGATGAGCCTACTCTACAGCCTAATGGTGAGATTCCCACATTTACCACTCTACCTGATACTATTTACCCACCGACAGAAGAATTGAATAATATTTTAGATGATCAGAAAATCTCTACAAGAGATGGTGGTATGCATAAGTATTTGGTGAGGTGGAAGAACAAGCCGAAGTTGGATGATACTTGCAGTGATCGTGAGGAGCTCCCGTAACTGGATCCAGATCTTTTGGAGCACTATGACAGGATCACTGGTTTTGACTCGACTGGGTCGAGCTCTCTCCCACCCGGAGAGAATGATGTGGACATCGGTTTAAGACGATTCAGGCATTTCTATCAGTGCAGGCATCGTATGGGACAGCTGCTGCATTAGCTTAGGATTTTATTTCAGTACCATATCTGCTTTTGACAATTATAGCCATATATAATCTTTCTTTTATGCATTAGAATATTTTTATGAGATTTTTGAATATTTTGAGATTTGTCTCCAGATTTATTTTGAGCCTATTTATAGGCCTTGAGATTAATGAGAAGTCATGCCATTATTGATTAAAAAATTGTTGTGTTGAGTTTTTCTCTTCATCTCTCGCTTTGTGTGATACAATTGAGAACTACTTTTAGGGTTTGTGATAAACTCTAAAACTATCCCCAATTCAATACAAATTCCTAAACCCTAACCCTAATCCCCAAATTAATTACCCCATTCATATACAAACCCTAATCTTCTAAATCCTTCCAGCCGCCCTACCCTTCTTCCCCGTTCAGCCCTTTCCTGACGTCAACACCCTATCCCGACCATTACCCCACCTCTCCCGACGTCAACACCCTATCCCGACCATTACCCCACCTCTCCTGACTTCAAAACCCTATCCCGACCATTACCCCACCTCTCCCGACCACCTCCTGCTTTCCCGACCCTCTCCTTTAGCCGCAACAGCCGCCTTCGCCGTGTGCTGGCATCGACAACCAGGACACCCATCGTCCTTTCCGTCGTTGCTACCCAGCGACGCCAGCGATCCTTTCCTCGACAGCAACAACTGCTCGCGCTGCCTCACCCCGTACTCTTTGCTGTGCTCCTCTCGACGCGCCGCCGCGACGCCCTCCTGCGTCGCCAGTCAGTCGGCAACAGCCCCGACAGCAGTGGCAACCCCCCTGTGCTGCTCTTCGCTCTTGCTGCGAAGCTGAGATCTAACCCTAATTACTTCGAACTCTCGGTATACTCTTTCCACTTTTAAATATTTGTGTTATACTGCTCTATCATCTCTACTATATTATCTAATTTAATTGTCGACCACAAATATCGAGATTGAGTGTTTCACTTACCTAATTAGAGTACGAATCAATATTGACTCTTTACTTGCTAAGAACGCTTAGGATTTTATTATTGATTGTTAGAATCGAATTATTAATTGGGCTTGTTAAACTTAATTCAATTCTTGGAAATCCATCAAACCGATTAATTATTTAAAATTCTAACTTTCTGCATTACATGTTGGTAAAATTAATTCTTTAAGATTCTTGGAAATTCTCTATTTAGGATTACGTTTTACATTAGTGGCGCTCACTTGGGAGCAAGGTCCCTCGTCCGCAAAATCTTGAATTATGGATACTTCTGGCCCACTCTCCTTACCGATGCCGAACGACACGTTCGCCAATGCGGCCTCTGCCAAAAATTCTCAACAATTCGCTGCTTACCTCAAGCCCAGCTCTCCTCTTTATCCAGTCCAATCCCTTTTGCAATGTGGGGAATGGACCTGCTCGGGCCTTTCTTCCAGCGCCGGCCAGCTGAAGTTCCTTGTTGTGGTAATCGACTATTTCTCTAAATGGATCGAAGCCGAGTCTCTAGCGACGATCACGGAGAATAGAGTTCAGCGTTTCTTTTGGAAAAACGTTGTCTGCAGATTCGGTGTGCCTCGAATCTTTGTAACAGACAATGAGACTCAATTCATGGGGCATCCTTTTGCACTTTTCGCACAGACCTTGGTATCCAGCAACGATTCTCCTCGATTTCTCACCCACAGTCCAACGGTCAGGCAAAGAACGCCAATCGGCAAATTCTTTCCGACCTGAAAAAGAGACTGGATAAGTTTGCTATGGATTTATGGGTAGAGCAGCTCCCCAATGTGCTCTGGAGCTACCGCACTACTAAGAGGACCCCCACAGGAGAATCTCCTTTCAACCTCACTTATGGCTCCGAAGTCGTCATCCCATTAGAGGTCAGTCTACCTTCCCCCCGCTTGATTGTCTACAATGAAGAGCAGAACGCGAACGAGCTTCGCGTTAACTTGGACCTCATCGATGAGATCCGCGAGAGATCCTCCATCCGGCAAGAGATCTATTAACGTAGGATTGGGCAGTCCTACAACAAAAGAGTCCGTCCAACTAATCTCAAAGAAGGTGATCTGGTGCCCAGAAAGCTATCAATTTCTTTTCCAAGCAAGAAAGGCAAGCTAGCACCTAATTGGGAAGGACCATACAAGATCTCCAAAGTTGTCCGATTTGGCACATATCAACTTGAAGACCCCGGGGGCAAGAGAGTGCCAAGGACATGGAATGCGGAGTACCTATTGAAGTACCAAGAGGGTGTTAAAACACCGCTCCAAGCAACTTCTAGCTAGCTCTAGAGCATTTCTAAGTTGTTTCTTCTATTTAGTTTGTTTTTGCAAATGTAATAATGGCTTGCAACTCAGAAGCAGCCACTTAGAACTCATTTTTAATAAAAGGTAGTTCCCTTTCTCATAAAAACTACTGTCTTAATGTTCTTTTACCAAGCACAAACTTTCTCAAACAACGAGTTCGGAGTCCAACGCTTGGTTCGATACCGCTTTAGCTACTTGCGAATGAGCGAGTACAAAGTAGCTCACCATTCAGAATTGCTCCTACAACTGTTGATACTCTCTTAACGACATGTTCGGAGTCCAACACTTGGTTCGATGCCGCTTTAGCTACTTGCGAACGAGCGAGTACAAAGTAGCTCACCATTCGGAATTGCTCCTACAACTGTTGATACTCTCTTAACGACAAGTTCGGAGTCCAACACTTGGTTCGATGCCGCTTTAGCTACTTGCAAACGAGCGAGTACGAAGTAGCTCACCATTCGGAATTGCTCCTACAACTGTTGACTCTTGCGGATATTGGCGAGATAAACTCTCAGAAAAAAACTCGAAAGGTGCAATATATTATTTCATCAAGATTTGAGATACAAGTCTAGCTCTAGACCAAAAACTCGTACATTATTTCATAAAAATTGGAGATACAAGTCTTATTCGAGATGCGAGTCTTATTCTAGACCAAAAACTCATAAGACAGACTACGAGATTACAAAATTTCGCTCTAGCCCCTCTTAGGGAGTGGGATGCTTCTATTAAGCGACACGCGGGGACGGCGAGCGCTGTGTTGCTGTCGCCTTGTTTCCGCAGAGGTCTTTAAGCCAGCGAACCGAGTCGCGTTGTCGGCACCCAAGAGCCTAACAGTCGTCTCGACAGATGCTCCGCTCGACGAGCCGGCCACTCCACCTTGCGCATCCCTGGGATTTCGCAAGACGGGAGGCGAATGAAGCGCCAACTCGTGAAATGACCTTCCTTGAGCGTACTTATCTTGAGGGCAGGAAGTGCTTCTAACATTGCTCTCTTCGGAAAGTCGTCGTAAACGTAGATTCTCCGCCTCCAGCTCGATGACGCGCTCCTTGAGTGAGTCATCTGTCACTCTGATTTTCAAGCGAGGCAATCGGTCCGAACTGCTCCCACGGGAAACATCGGAGATAGTCCGTCGAAGATGCGCCGCCTCCAGACTCTTCTCAAGCACCACGTTTTTTCAACTCGTCTCTTTCGGATCTCGCCTCGAATAGAGAGTGACGAAGGAACTTGAGTCTCAAGCCTTGGCTGATGGCCGTCGAGGGGTAGGACTTCTCGCCTTAGGGTGGCACTTCACGAGTCCTCTCCTCAAGGTGCCTTATCTCAATCTCTCGACGAGCCAGGGCCACCCTTAAATGACCTGCCTCCCGCTCTGCTTTATAAAGCATCTCTCGAGACCGAGATAGCCCCAACTTGATGACGCCGAGCTCAGAACGGAGATGTGGCACCTCGCTATCCTGAAATATTCAACAAAAGAGAGACGAAAATCTCTTAGATCGAGACAAATCTAAATAGATGACTATATCCAATTAGGGCTACAAGATAGTTCTATGTTGAATAAAAGTCACAAGTGTTGCCACACAAAAAAGAGTTTGCATTACTTAGTAGGGATACAAAAGCGGTGGCCAGTCTGCTATTAGGCATCACTACAACCAAACCCAATAGAGAAATCTACGATTAAAAATAAAAGAAAAGAAGCTACGAAGGAGGTCGTGTGCCCACCTTGGTGGACGGATTCACGAGGGGTGTTAGTTCGTGGCCGCTCCCCTCAGCCGCTTCCGGCACTGTCACTATAGCCGTCTGGGGTCCGCCACAGCGTTTTCTTCTTCATCTCCCTCCTCGCCGTCTGCCTCATCTTCCCCCTCGACATCCACTTCCTCCCCCTCCTCGTCGGGAAACAAGTGATACCCCGAGCGATCAAAGCCGGGGATGCGCTCACCAACGTCGCTCAAGGCCTTAGAATATGCTTTCTGCATGTTCTTCTCCAGGTATTTAATGGCCTTCTTCTCCGCCGCGGCCTCGGCCTCTCCCACGGCGACATCTTTCTCCTGAGCCGCTTTGTCCCTTTTTGCAGTCCTCTCTCGAGCGACCTCCTTCTCCAATTCAGCGCTCTCCTTCGCCTTCGCCAGCACCACCTCCAGTAGAGTAATCTGAGCAGCTTGAGACTCTGCCAAGAGAGCGGCCACTTCTGACTCTTTCTTCGCCCTCGACCGCTCGACCTTCGACCGGTCTTGCACGGCCTTCAACTCCTGCTCCTGCTCCGCCATTTGCCTCATCCGGTAACTAAAGTGGCAGATCGCCTGCGAGAAAGAATGAACCAAAGGTTAAGAACAAGATGAACGAAAATCTCGCGCAAACGACTAAGGGAAGTTTACATAATAAGGGCTATGACTAAGCAAAACATCGAAAACTTACGGTCATTTGCGCCTTCGCAATCTCCAAGGTCGAGTCGCCCACGGTCCCGTGCTCCATGGAGGCCTAGTCCTTAGGCGTGGCCAAGTGACGAACAGCGTCCATGCAGCTCGTCGAGTCCCCGAGGAAACCATCGTGCCTCCGCACTTGCCAATCGGGGATGAAGATCCTCTTTAACTCATCGGTCAGGATCGTTTCGGCCGCTGCTGTAAGAGGAGCTTCAAGAGCAAGCGTCGCCGAAAGGGGGAGATCTCCAACCGATGAAACAGTCGGAGCAACAGGCGTG
The DNA here is from genome assembly GCA_017893485.1 of Hemerocallis citrina. Lineage (NCBI taxonomy): Eukaryota > Viridiplantae > Streptophyta > Magnoliopsida > Asparagales > Asphodelaceae > Hemerocallis > Hemerocallis citrina. Next base: position 367,026,885 of record CM030358.1, on the reverse strand, counting down.
GACTTTAAATCCACAATGGGAGTAGCACCGCTCTCGCCCCTGGTCCCCTTTGACGGCGACGGTCGAACGACTGTGCACTTCCTCTTCCTCTCATCGACCCGCCTACTGCTCAGGACCGAACGTCTACTCATGATGTCATCAAAGTCCATGCTTGAGTCTCCTGCAAGAAAAAGATAATTGTTGAAAAATTTGAAGAACTTGTGCAAACTAAGGGATGACGATAAATAAAAAGAAAATTCATACTATGTTTCATCATGCTTAGAACACCCCCCCCCCAAAGAGACTATCTTCTGGGATATCTTTCCAGTGCAGTGTCGGTCGATCCAAAAGAATTCCGAACATCCTATCTTCTTCTGGGCTAAGAGACGGCTCCGCCTTCGCCCTCTTTGGCACGTCCCCCCTCCAAACTGTTGGGATGCCCTACGGCTCCTTACTCTGAATCAAAAAGTACTTATCCCTCCAAAACTTCACTGAGTCGGGGATGTCGACCAACTTGATGCCCTTCCGAGCGGTGAGATAGAACCAATATTCCGTCCGCGTCTTCTGATGAATCTTATATAAGAGAACATTGAGAAAATGCTCGATGCTCGCAGCCTGGCAGTGAAGCACGAACCCCGTAACGTGTCTCCACATGTTCGGCATAAGCTGTATTGGGCCAACACCATACCATTGCAACACTTTCCTTACAAACGGATGAAGAGGGAGGCAGAGACCCGTGTTTAAAGCGTCGAAGGGAAACATGCATATATCCGGGGAGAAAGAAGAGCAGGATCTAACCCCGGGACCAAGAAGGAGGTCGAACTCCAGAGGAATCATGAAGCACCTCCTGATAGTGCGAAGGTCCACCTCCGTAAGTACGTAGACAATATCGTTCGCCTCGGTGCGCTCTCTTGGTTCGTTCTCCTCAGAGTACCATTCCATGCCATGCTCGACACGCCTCAGCTCTTCGGCGCTGTATTCGCTCTCTCTCCACGACTGTCTCCACTACCGGCGAAGGCTGAACCACTACACCTTTCCCCTTGTCGACCCTAGAAGAAGCTGTCGGAGGCGGCACTTTGTCCCGACCCGAGGGGGAGGTCCCTTCACCAGACGATACCCTAGACATCTCTTAAACAAAAAATAAATAACCTTCTGATGTGACGCACACGGTCGGAAACTTCGCCGGAGAATGGAAAAGGTCACCGGAATCTCGCTTAAGCGCCGAAGTGAGAAATTTTCAGATGAGGTGAAAGTAAGAGGGGTGAAATGAGAGAAGGGGGGGATTTATAGCCAAGCTTGGGGGGTTTGGGCCGAAAGCATAATGGGCCCTTAGGAAGCCCAAAAGGCACAGAATCCTAAGCGGCCAGAATGTAAAACGACAGAAGTCAAACTGTCCAAGAAGTCAGACCGTCAGAAACATATCATACGTTTGCACAGCAGGCCTCGAGCCACGTGTCACTCGCCTGTCGTTCGATGCACCGCTCGCCACGCTCGCCGCAACGTGTCGAACAGACGATGTTTCAAATGAAAAACAGGCAAAAATGTGTTGACCAGTTAACGGCTTAAAAGCCACGTGTCGCTCGCCTCTCGTTCGACGCACCGCTTGCCACGCTCGCTGCAACGTGTCGAACAGACGATGTTCCGAACGAAAAACAGGCAAAATGGCATTGACCAGTTAACAGCTTAAAAGCCACGTGTCGCTCGCCTGTCGTTTGACGCACCGCTCGCCATGCTCGCCGCAACGTGTCGAACAGACGATGTTCCGACCGAAAAACAGGCAACATGGCGTTGACCAGTCAACGGCTTAAAAACCACGTGACGCTCGCCTGTCGTTCGACGCATCGCTCGCCACGTACGCCGCTACGTGCCGAACAGACGATGTTCCGAACGAAAACAGGCAACATGGCATTGACCAGTCAACGGCTTAAAAGCCACGTGTCGCTCGCCAGTCGTTCGGTGCATCCTTCGCTGCTACGCATCGAACAGACGGTGTTCCGAACGAAAAATGGGCAAATTCTGTTGATCGGTCAACGTCCTGAGAGCCAAGTGTTGCCCACCTGTCGTTCGTCGCATCGTTGGCCACGTTCGCCGCATTCGCTGTTACGCGCCGAACAGACGCTTTTCTGTACAAAATACGGGGAAAATTGAATTCCTGATTAGCCGTCCGATCACTTCGAAAACTGCGCTAGAGCTTGATCAATGCTCTAGATCGCGCCACGCCAATATTCACTTGATTAATTCTTCTTTTTTATTTATTAATTCGAATTAATTATTTAAAAATTGCGAAAAATAATTAAAAATTCAAGAAAATTAATTAAAAATTCTAAAAAATAATTATGAATACAGGAAAAATATTTCGGAGCTCCTGGATAAATAATGATTAATTGGAAGGATTAATTAATACTTTTTGAAAATAGATTGTTAATTCGCAAAATTGAATAAATAATTTGAAAAATAATTAAAAATAAAAAAATCCAGAAAATTCTGAGAATAATTTTGGGCACTTTGCAAGCTTAAATTAGCACCGTTACACCTCGAGCAAGATCCAAACCCTTTGAGGAACTCCGGTAAAATCCCGTACGCTATTGAAACAACAAAACTACACTTCAAAGATTCTTAAACTTAGTCTTCGGAAGTGGGGGGCTCGTGTTATGGCTAAAAATAGGATTAAATTGGAACCGTTCAAATCAAGCACGAATTGTGAAGCTCTCTGGAGTAAAACGGTAATTTCACCTACAAACGGGTCCGAATTGGGAATTGCATCTTTCTTCAAAGCCCAATAGCCCAAAAACGGATCTGCCTATGGGGTATGGGTAGCAACCCGTTACAAACCAACCCAGATGGATAAAGAGTAATTCAAATTCGTGGTTATCCTTAAGAGACAGTTTAAACAGTTCTTCTTATCACGAAACGAGTCAAACTCTTTTCTTATCCATAAACATCGGGAAGTAGAGATTTATTCTTATCTCGAAACTGGTTCCTAAGGCGGCTATAAATACCCCTCTCCCCACCGTAACAAGGTAATCAATCTTTTCTACCTAAAGCTCTTTCATAATCTTCCTGATTACTGACAATAGCGTCGGAGGGTTCGTCGCCGGGATCCATCCCGGTGTTCCGAACTTTTTACAGGTTCACGACAGTGGCAAGAAACCATTCAAAACACCGGTGAAAGTCGACAAGTTTGCTTAAATTTTTTTCTTCAAGAATCCACAAATTTATCTGTTTGCTCCCACACCAAAATCAGCAGCAAAAGTATTTATAAGTTAAGTTAAATTGGTACGCCGAGAGGGTACTTGTGTATGGGTTTGATTTCTGTTTGGTTGATGGCTTTATATGTGTCTTAGAGTTCAATGTAATTTTCTTGGAGGAAATTTATCATCATTAAGTTATTTGTAGATGTTTTACTGTGTTGTGTGAGATTTGAATGATGCCAATTGATTATTTGGGATTATGGAACACCCTTTTCTTGTTCATTGTCTCCATGAATAAGAGTATGACTCTAAATCAAAGAGGGTAGAGCCTTGTGCACTTTAGTCGACCCCATTTTAATGACTCTAAATCAAAGAGGGTAGAGCCTTGTGCACTTTAGTCGACCCCATTTTAATGGAGTATGACAGATGCTGGGGGAACTTGTGCAAAAGTGATGCAGTTCCATGAACTATACACTGCTGGAAATTCTTGCGTATCAGTCCTAGATATCGCGTATCAGTCCCCGAGGGATTTTCTTTCTTTTTGGAACTTAAATGAATAAATGCTTGAGCTTTTGTAATAAACCTCAGAAGTTAAAACATCACGGGTGGCCCATGTGTTGCGGTGTCCAGCTATGAGTGGAGGGTTAATTAGGGGTGGGGCCCGAGCTACAGGGAAGGTCTTAGCTGTTAGCTTTGATTTTTTTTTGTTGGTTTTCCGTGTGTTGCACGTGCTACGTGTCAACGTGCGATTTGCAGATGTACTATTGCTCTTCTTCATTGCTTCTCTATATGGGGAGTAAGTTGGGAGTAAGTTGTAAAGCGATGGGGTATGTTAAATGAATTGAATCTTCTTCTTTTCTCTTATCCACTTCCTTCATTTTCGTTTTTCCTATGTTTTCAACTGCCATTCACAGGTAGCGATGGTGGATGCTCGCCCGAGATGCGATCCCTTGCCACCTCCTTCTCAATCAGGAAGACCCCAGTTTGGGTCCCTATCAATGGTAACAGAGCCGGAGAACCTTAGGAACCCGATCGAGTGCTCACCGATCCTTGACTCTGGGGGAAACTCTGGAATCGGATCTCCGAGGCCGTTAGCGCGAGGAACCACCTTGGGTGGTGTCGATCCTCAATAGCCGACCGATCTAACCTAAAGGGTAGAGGGCCTTGAAATCTCTTTTGGCACCTTGCAGCATCAGATGACTGGGTTACAACTGCAGAATGACGAGATCCAAAGCTTGTTGTGCCGCCTTGCAGAACGTGATTCCCGTAGCAGAGACGAAACCCCTTATCCTCCAAACCCTAACAACGAACACTCTTTCTGACTCCTACCCCCACCTGACTTGATCCCCAACCCGTGATGGCGAAGAGGTGACGAGGATTTCGACAGGTATCAATCCATATTCTCCAAGCATACCAAACATGAGATTCCCTTATTTGAAGGACCTGGAGATATTAGTAACTGGTTTTTCCACCTCGAACACCATTTCAATACCCAAAAGATTGAGAAGTATCAAGTGAACTTTAGTGTCTATTTCTTGCGGAACGGCGACTTGATGTGGTGGCGTTGGTTTAAGAGATAACATGGAAGGGAGATTACTTAGGATTTCTTGAAGAGGGAAATGTTGCTACAATTTGGGCCAACCGAACTCCATAACCCCACCGCAACCTTACTCAAACTTCGACAAATAAACTTTCACAAGGAATTCCTTAAGTATAATCACCTCAGCAAACCCTTGGAGATGTTAGTGTTGGTTGACTGCTTTGTCTCAGGGCTAAAGGAAGAGATTCAGCAAGAAGTGCTGCTGAAGCCTATAAAGCACAGATACTCTGCGGGGGGTCGCGTACCAAGTATCTGATACGTATCGGACACGATACGCGTACGATACGCGTCTGATATGTATCCGATACGTATCGAGAGTAGTTAAAAAATAAAAAAATAAAAAAAATATCGGATACTCTCCCGATACGCGGGGATACATAGCCGATACGGCGGGATACGCCGCGAATACGTTTTTGTTTTTTTGTTTTCGTTCGGCCCGGCCTAAGCCACTTCGTGTATGATGCAGTTTATAATATTCTTATTGATCGATGGACGAAGAGTTGCACACCACTTCACTGCATGGCTCATTCACTTAACCCAAGGTATATCACATATTATTACTAGTACACTCGTGTCATTTTTGTGATGATTTTGTCTGGAAGTAATTTGGTGAGTTAACTAATATGTTATTTGAAATATTGTATAGGTATTATAGTCATCCTTGACTCAGTGAAGGACCGAATAGGGTGCCTCCACATGCAGATGTTGAAATTTCAACTGGGAGGAACAATTGCTTGAGGAGATTTTTGTGATATCGAGGAGAGAACTCTTGTCACTAGCGAGTTCGCTATGTTTTCAGGGAGTTTACCACCATTTGATGCATTTGATTCCCTAGGAGGTCGTGCCAGCATGGACCCTAAAGAGTGGTGGCTAATCTATGGTGCGTGCACACCAAGGCTGCACAAACTTGCTTTGAAGCTTTTTGGACAGCTATGTTCTTCATCTTGCTGTGAAAGAATTTGGAGTACCTACAGCTTCATCCACTCCATGAGAAGAAATAAGATCACCACTAAAAGGGCACAAGATTTGGTTTATATACATACAAATCTTCGTCTTCTTTCAAGGAAGAGTGATATATATCAAAGTGGAAGGTCCAAGATGTGGGACATCAGTGGTGATGAATGGGATACATTTGCCGGTGTTGGTGAACTTGAGATTGCAAATTTGTCACTTGATGAACCTGAGATTGAACGAATCCTCTTCACCGAGGATGGTGAAAGGACTTGAAGAAATTGACACATCTGCTGCATGATGAGTCTTTTGAAAGAATCAAGAATGTTATCTAAATTGTATTTGGTTTAAGACTACCGTACTTTTATTTGAACCTTTTGGTTATGTAATATTAAAATATTACTATATTAGTATTGATGTGGTAAAATTAGTATGTTTTGTTTAACATTGGTTGTTTGTATTAATCTTAATTATTATGATTTATGTTATTATTTTTTAATTTTTCATGTTTAGAAAAATTGGATTGAATTGAATATTTAGTTTTCTATTTATAACTAAATTTGGCTTTGCTTTCACTTTCAAGATACATTTATTGATTATTAGCTCCATAACTATTGGATAACGATGGACAATTGGACATAGTTATTCAAATATTGAAAACGACAGATAAGAAGTATCTCACTCAGGTATGTATATTTTTATTAATGCAATTTTATATTGTCTATGTATAACTTAAGGAATTCAATTTTTATTTAAAATATATATTATTTTTTATTTATTTTATTTAAGTGTATCCTAACATATCCGTATCCTAGTTTTTGAGAAATCGACGTATCCGCGTATTCGATACGTACCGTATCGGATACGCGTACCCGTATCCATGCTTCATAGGCTGAAGCATCCCTAATCTGTTTTGCGGCTTATAGAGAGGCTATTGCGGGGGAAACCATTGCCGTGTGCTAGAGGAAGGCTGCGAGGTACTTATCCCCTACAGCGACCCCATAGGTTGAAGTGAAGAATACCATCTCTGAGATCCCTAAGCAAACTCAATTCGATAAGATGCTGGCTGACAAGAGGGCTCAAAACCTTTGTTTACGTTGTGACGAGAAGTGGACTAAAGGCATCGATGTCGAGGGAGGTCCCTCATGCACATTGAGGGTGAATTAGACACTGAAGAAGCAGCAGTAGTCGAGCCAGCCATCAGAGGAAGAAGGGGTTGAACTTGGTGAGCAATCAGAGGCTCAACTCAACTGTATGCAATTGGTCCCTCCAGAATCAACTCCCCCAATAATTTCCTTCTGTGCTATAACTTGCCTTGAAACACCCCAGACTCTAAGGTTGAAGGGTAGTATAATGAGTCATGAAGTCTATGCCCTCCTGGATACAGCTCCACCCGTAATGTTGTGGATTCACAGGTGGTCAAGAGAGCTAAAATACCTGTCAATGATAGTATCAAATTCTTAGTAACTGTAGCTGGCGGGAAGATACTGCAATGTGAGGCTGTATGTGAAGAGCTTGAGTTCAATTGCCAAGGGGCAATGATCAAGACAACCTTCTACGTACTGCCCCTGAGAACTAGCTAGCTAATTTTGGGAGCTCAATGGATGCAATCTCTAGAAGGTATATGACTAAGTTTCAAAAGTAACTCTGTTTGTTATGAGCAAGGTGGAGAAGTAAAGGTGTTGAGGGGAGTAGGCAGCAAGAACTTGGAGGTTGTGGAGCCAAAGACACTGTAGAAAACTCTATCACACTTGAAGAGGGGTCTCCTTCAAATCACAGCAGTTGCCGCCTCAAGCATTGAGCAGGAAGCTACAGTAACAACTTGCTCAGGTGAATTTTCTAATATTTTAAGCACCTTCGAAGCTGTTTTCCAAGAGCAAGTCACTTTCCCACCAGTGAGGCCCCAAGACCATGACATTCCCCTTGTCCCCAACTCCCAACCTGTCAACCAAAGGCCCTATAAACATCCCTGGAACCAGAAGAATGAGATAGATAAATTAATCAAGGAAATGTTGCACTCTGGAGTTATCCCACCCAGTAACAGCTCATATGCTTCCCCTGTTGTAATGGTGAAAAAGGCAGATGGAACATGGCGTCTATGTGTGGATTATAGAGCCTTAAACAAAATGACAATTAAGGATAAGTACCCCATACCCTTTATCGATGAATTATTGGATGAATTTCAAGGGTCCAAAGTGTAGCAAACTGGATATCCGCAGTGGCTACCACCAGATTCGAATGAAGACGGAGGACATCCACAAGATAGCCTTTAAAACTCATGAGGGTCATTACAAGTATGTTGTGATGCCCTTTGGCGTCACCAATGCCCCCTCCACCTTTCAATTCTTAATGAATGAGGTGTTTAAACCTTATCTCCGCAAGTTTGTCGATCTCATCATGAACATGCTCAGCACCTGCGCCTAGTCCTGCAACTACTAGAAGAGAATTCTTTAAAAGCCAAGAAGAGTAAATGTGTGTTTGGGGTAGGTCAAGTATCTTATTTGGGCCACATCGTATCTGCGTAGGGTGTTTCTGTTGAACCAAGCGAAATCTCAGCCATTAACCAGTGGCCCCAACCCAAAACACTTTGAGCCTTGAGGGGGTTCCTTGGACTAGCAGGATACTATTGGAAATTTATTGATAAGTACACTTCCATTACATCTTCCCTAGTGTCCCTCATGAAGAAAGGAGCTTTTAAATGGTCCATTAAGGCTCAACATGTTTTTGAAGCTTTGAAAAGGGCCCTCACTTTTCCACCAGTGCTGGCATTGCCTAACTTTGAAGAAAAATTCACCCTGGAGTGTGATGCAGCTGGTACGGGTATCGGGGCTATCTTGATGCAGAGGCAACATCCCATTGCCTTCTTAGGTCAAGAATTGAAAGGAAAGAGTAGGCATTTATTCACTTACGGAAAGGAAATGTTGGCTATCTTACTTGCGCTTAAGAAATGGAGGCATTATTTGTTGAGTGTCTTTTTTGATCAAAACCGATCACAAGCCTTTGAAGCATCTCTTGGAACAAAGACTAGATACGGAGGCTCAACATACATGGCTTTGGAAACTACATGGGTACCAATTTACAGTTGAATACAAACAAGGGAGGGAGAATAAAGGTGCGTGCAAATAGACTTTCTCGCATGTTTGAAGACTCAATTGCAAGCCATTTCAATCGTGCACCCCACTTGGTTGGTTTGAAAATTGCAGTGCAATAGGACTCCTATTATCAAGAGATTCAAACAAAACTGGACAAAGGTGAAGCTCCAAGGTACTCCTTCCAACATGGGCTCTATTATTACAAAAGGAGAGTGATCATTAATCCTTCTTCCCCAATAACTACCCAATTGCTGCAACTCCACCACGATTTAGGGAGGCCACTCTGGTTACAAAAAGACATGGTTAAGACTCAAGCAAGTGGCTTATTGGCCAGGAATGAAGAGAATGCTAAAGGAATACATCAAGCTGTGTGACAGTTGCCAACGATGCAAATACAATAACCAAGCTCCCTCAGGTCTCATTCATTCTCTCCATATACCTACTCAAGTGTGGAATGATGTGAGCACGGATTTCATAGAAGGACTGCCACAAAGCTGGGGAAAATCTACTGGATTGGTGGTGGTAGACATGCTCTCCAAGTATGCCCATTTAATTCCAATCTTGCACCTTTACATAGCTAAGCAAGTAGCTGAAGTTTTGTGCACAATGTCTTTAAGCTCTATGGAATCCCTTCTACAATTGTTAGTGACATAGATCCAGTCTTTACTAGCACTTTCTGGCTAAAAATCTTCACTTTACAAGGTACCCAACTTTGCCTTAGCACCTCATTTCATCCCCAAACTGACGGGCAAACCAAAGTCGGCAATAGAACCTTGGAAACTTATCTTTGATGCTTTTGCTCATACAAGCCATCCAGTTGGGTTAATTTGCTCCCTTGGGCGGAGAACTGGTATAACACTACGGTGCACCGCGCTACCAAGCTATCCCCCTACCAGGTTTTATATGGAAGAGCTCCTCCTAATTTCCTCACATACACCCCCAAAACTGCAAGCTCACCAGAGGTTGAAGAAAGCATCCTTGAGAGAAATACCACCCTGTAGTCAGAGACAACTTGTATAAAGCTCAGCTAAGAATGAAGTCTTATGCAGATAAGAGGTGCACTGAGAAGGAGTTTGAGGTGGGAGATTTTGTATACCCCAGGTTGCAACCATACCGTCAGGTCGCGGTTGGGGGGAAAAGAGTTCATAAATTGTCCAACCTTTATTATGGACCCTATGAGCTAATTGGAAGGGTTGGAAGTGTTTCTTACAAGCTCTTGTTCTCCCCAGTTGCTAAAATTCACGATGTCTTCCATGTCTCTCAGCTACGGAAGCATATTGGAGATGGTAGCAAGCTCGCAACCACTCACCCCGCCTATTTCCTCGATGAGGAACTGCAACCTATGCGAATTTTGGATAGGAGGATGGTTGGGAAGGGGGGAGTGGCTGTTACGGAAGTCTTGATCCAATGATGAGGAGGGAATAGGGTTGAAGCGACTTGGGTGGAGTTTTGGGACATACACAGTCGCTTCCCTAATTTTTGCCGCATTATGGAAGCTCCTTTCTAAACGGGGAGGAATGATGCAATTCCATGAACTATACACTGCTGGAAATTCTTGCGTATCAGTCCGAGATATCACGTATCAGTCCCTGAGGTATTTTCTTTCTTTTTGGGACTTAAATGAATGAATTCTCGAGCTTTTGTAATAAACCCCCTCAGTTAAAACCTCACGGGTGGCCCATGTGGCCCGGGTGGCCCATGTGCTGAGGTGGCCAGCTATGAGTGGAGGGTTAATTAAGGGTGGGGCCCGTGCTACAGTGAAGGTTGTTCGCTATTAGCTTTTCTTTCTTTTTGTTGGTTTTCCGCGCATTGCACGTGCTACGTGTCAACGTGCGATTTGCAGATGTATTGTTGCTCATCTTCCTCGCTTCTTCTTTGTATAGGGAGTAAGTTGCAAAGTGATGGGTATGTTAAATGAATTGAATATTCTTCTCTCTTATCCTCTTCCTTCATTTTCGTTTTCCCTGTGTTTTCAACTGCCATTCGCAGGTAGCGATGGTGGATACTCGCTCGAGTCGCGATCCTCCGCCACCTCCTCAGTCAGGGAGACCCCAGTTTGGGTCCCAATCAAAAAGACTTTTTTTTCATATACTGCCCATGTTTTGCGGGGCTCCTTAGACTAGACCTGACCTGACTGTATTACTGTGTCGGTGCATTATATTTTAAACGGAAATTTTTACAACTTTTTAGGTCTTTGGATGTGCTTGAGATGAGGGAACACTTAATTTTAACTTTAAACTTTTTTTTGTTTAGAAATTTTCTTTCTTTACTGATCAACGTATCTGGGTCAACGACCTTGTGCAGTTGGTACTGGGAAGACTTCTGAGTTTAAATCTTTTAAAAGACTTTTGAGAGAAACTGGCTCTAAACGAGATTTCAGTAAACTTGCCAACCAAGAAAATCTTCACAAACCAGATCAAGAGATTGCTGGTAGGTCCAAATAGGAGTCCCCCTTATTTGCTTCTCGGGAAAGAAGAGTGTTTTTGCGTAGGTATTCATACTTAATTATGATGGACCTTATCTTTTGCAGAAAAGAATGACTCAGTCGGATGCAAATCCGATGAGATAAGAAAATCGTTACCGATTCTAAAGGTTACACCTATTGCCCAGATGTCCCCTTCTGCTAAGATTTCACAAAATTCTGGTGAGCGTTATGTAACAATACCTTGGATCTTCCTTTTAAAGTTCTGCATATGAACATTTATTAGTATACTTAGATTTAATTTTATGGATACAGATCTTTCCTTCTTTGTAGTTAATTGATTTCCCTTTTGGTTTGCAGAATTACATAATGGAAGCAAATATAAACATCACAAAAGCAGTTCAGTGTTGCCCATTCAAAATGAAGTCATTTCTTGGAACTCATCTCTTTCACCAGACCTTTTGTTGGACTGTGGTGAGTATTAGCGACCAGAAGAAGAGCATATGAATTTTCTTATATACAAACCAAATTTGAGTTCGCCCTAAAGACCTAATTACTAATATGTTTCTCTGGTTTTTTATTTTTTGTTTTCAAATTCTTATGCTGCCTAACCAATTAGAAATCTCTTAAACCTTTGAGCCAGATCACAAATATGATGGAATTTTTCTGAAGAAGAGAAAGAATTTGCTACAGTTGATAGCTGAGGCATCATCCTATAAAATAGACGAGATTTTATCAGAGAAGTTAGTTACACCTCATCAGAATCTCTTAAATTTGTTCTCTTTGTTGATACCATGCTAAAAGATCATATTCTCAGATCAGATTTGATCCAAGGGTTCCTGGAAAGACTGTGTGGGGAATGTAAATTACAAAGGGTTTGCTTCTCACCATCTGTAATTGATTATTTTTTATGCCTGCTTTGATGAACGTTTTTCTTCTCATGTTATTTATCATTTGGATCTAAATGTATTGCCTTAACAGAGCAACAAGCTTCCAAAGTTGTGTCAAATTGCACCATATGACTACTCCAAGGAATCACAAAGGATTCTGAAGACTGAAGCTCAATCTACTCTAAAAAGAAAATGTGGAAAGGATTTACTTGAATATGAGCATAGTGAAGAACCTGATAACCTGATTGGTTTGCCTCTGGATCCTGTTAAGACTTGGGTTTTTCCAACCAGTCATGCTCGTGAGATTGATCTTCAGCTGGATCATGGTAAACCTCAACTAGATCATGTTCAGCTGTCCAGATTGGTGTTTGACGAAAGAAGGAAATCACATTTATATGCTCGAAAGAGTTTAGAATCACCTTATGAACTTGAAAATGTATTCGAACTGCCATGGTACCCAACAGTGGGTCACACACATTCCAAAGCTGATGCTGGTTTCGCTTCGGCACGCGGTTTACCTGCACTGGAGGAATATTCAACTCCTGATATTCTTGGTTCTTCCCTTCAACACAATCGATGGCGTTCTAATCCGGTACTAGATGATGAAAGATTTTTTACTGATAGCATGCTGCCCAAAGCTGATCATTTTGTTGATTTGTCACAAGAAGTAAGATGGAATTCAAATTCAGTATTCGATGGAAAAGGAATATCTGAGAACCGATTAGTTTCTACTGGATACCACAGAAAGAATCACACGCTTCTTAAAGACAATCGGCTTTTCTCTTTGCCAGGGAAATTAATGCTTCAGTCTTTTCCAACTAGGCATGCTATTGAAACTGGTTGCCAGTTCAAATATAAGGATTTCCCAACTGAGGAGAGGACAAATTCTGGTGTCAAATTAGGTGAGCAATTTGAATGTAACATATGTGTGTCCCCTTCAATAGATATGATATCAAAACCCAGTTATCAAATTCCAATCTCCTTTCCCTTTGTCCCATACGTCAATCCTTTTTCCTTCCATGATCTCAGTAGTTCAGACTTGTACTCAGAGCCTTCACAAGAGCAGTGTGCTCGTCCTTTGCTACAATGGAGTGGCAACATTGATAATTCAACAGAAGTGGAAGTGGGAACTTTGCCGTTAACATTATACAAATGTCCAGATGTACTCGATAAACCTGATGCTTTCAGTGGTATTTTCAGTTCTTCAATTAGAAGTCCAGAACCGAGTATTATTGGACCCGGTAGGGGATATAGCCAGTCAATCCATAGCAAACTCCGGTTTGATGAAGATCAGATGGATGATGGAATGGGTTACATTAATTGTACAAATCGATGTGATGGTTGGAAGACTAAGAAAGCTAAAATGGATATCCAAACCCATTTCTCACCTGATTTTCTGGAGGACAAGGGTACTTTTGGTTTGCTGAATGAGAGGTTAAGTTGGGACTGGCCTTGAGGAAAGTTATTTAACTGAAGAGTGTTTATTCAATTTTGCATAGAGTTGAGGAGCATGTAGTTTTTGAGATTTGAAAGTCTGGTTATTTACCTTCTAAAAAAATGGCTGTAGGAAGATGCAACTTGAGCTCTATATTTGTAAACATTACTGGCAGTGAGGTGTCCAATAGGTTGATAAATTTTGGTAATTGTACGAAGAAGTAATTTTGGCACCAGAGTAACCTGTATAGGTTTTTTCTCCATTACAGGATTTTTGTAGAGTTTCTGAAAGAATACAAAATTTACTTCCCAGTTTATCATGTTTCTTTCGTTTTTTTTTTCATGGAGGACGTGGAAGATGCTACCAAGTACACCAGCTGATGACAGTGCTGTTCTTTCGCTTGATCCTTCAACAAAAAAAAAAGAATGAATGCAGCTAAAGTCAACATGCCTGCGGAGATCAGAACTTCTAAGAAGCGCTCGCCCTGTCCTAAGAAGCTGGAGGCTACTTTTTCCAACTGTTACATCCTTTTTTCTCTCGATAAAGCAGCATGAAAAAGAAGAGCACCGCACTATTGTCCACCTCTCCAACCAACCCTCTCAGATGAAGGTCCTTTACTTGATTGTCAGGGGAGGTAACTATCCTAATCTCCCCTCTGTTCTCTTTAATTATCACTCTCAATTTTCTTTAGATATTTTTGCACTGCGCGAAAGTAAATTTACTAATAGTGCTGCAACCAATTTCTGTAAACATTTTAGGGTAAATTCTTACAGTGTTGATGGCCATTCAGGTGGCATTATGATTTTCTCAGGAATGACTATATACGATCTGTATGTCACACCAATGTCTCCATCCTCTACTCTAAGCAAACCTTGGATCCGACATTCCAATTTCCTATGTGTATGCGTCTGGTCTTACATCTGTTGTCGTTCACTTTCGGAAGAAGAGAGCCTCCTTTCTTCCTTACCCTATCCTTCGCTGATAATTGGAGATTTTAACACCATCTTCAGAAAGAGGACAAATCTGGAGGCTCATTCTTTTCTAGGAGATATGGGTAAAAAACCAAGTCCATCTGAACCGTCCAATCGCCACGAATCCTTAGTTCTCTAAAAATAGGTCCGCAATCCCCGTGGGCCGCTCACAGGCCCACTACTTCAGGTCAGCCCATGGAAGGGGATCTGTCTGGTCCATTATGGATCCCTCTTTGATGCAAACTTAATCCTACGTAGCGAATTTTTCAAGAATATTAAAAGATTAAGTTTACCAAGAAGTAGTGTCGATTAAGTTAGAAATTAAAACTAGTGATTGGTTTGATGGATTTTTAAAAAATAGAATAAGTTAACAGTTCCAATTAAGATTCAAGCCTAACAATCAAAAATTATACTTATGCGTTCTTGGTAAGTAGATATTCAATAATGATTTGTATGCTAATTGGCAAGTAGAAGCAGACACTCAATATTTGTGGATGACAGATAATTCAGATAATATTCTGGAGATAAGTAATTTCACAAGTAATTGAGGAATGAAAAGAAATTAGGTTCGATGAACGTGTTGTCGCCATGGATGGAGAGGAAGAAGGTGTTAATCGTCGACATCATTGGTGTTGTACTCCTCCATAGATCACTCTCGATGCGAAGATTAAGGTTAGGGTTTGGATGAAGATTTGGGGATTAGGGTTTGGGATTTGAATTGGATTTGAGGATTTGGAGTAGGGGAAGGTTTCGGTGGTGATGGAGGGGTTGCTAGGGTGGTCGGAGGTGTGAGGGAAGGTGGCACGGTGGTCGGTGGTGTGAGCGGTGATGGGGTGTGGCGTCGGGTTGAAGAGGAAGGGGGATCGGGGTGTCGGGTGGAGAGAGAAGGGGCACGAGTCGGGTTGCAGAGCAGCGGGAATGAGCAAGGATAGGGGATTTCGGTGGGGTAGTGGGGTTTCCGGAATAAATGGAAAGTGGAAGGAGAGAGGCCGGTGTAGGGGTGGAGATGGAGGTGGGATCTAAGGTTTCTCACAAATCCTAATGTTCTCTCAATGTCTCACACAAAGGAGAGAAATGAAGAGCAAGACTCAAATCACACAAAAAAATTAAATCAATCTAAGCATGACTTTTCATTAGGCTAAAGGCCTATATATAGGCTCAAAACAAATATCAAAATAAATCTCCAAAATATATCCCAATGTGCAGAAAATAAAGTGTGCAAATAGCAAAACTACTAGAAGTGCTAATATGAAAATAACTAGGCTAATAAAATAGTCATCCTAGGCGATGCCTACGCTAATAGAAGCGCCCAAAGCATTTTGCATCGATGTTCTTATCATTCTCTCCGGGTGGGAGAGAGCTCGACCCAGTCGAGTCAAACCAGTGCTCATATCATAGTGCTCCAAAAGGTCTAGATCCAAGCGGTGAAGCTCCTCACGATCAATCCAAGTGTTTTTCGACTCCGACTTATTCTTCCATCGCACCAAATACCTATGAATACCACTATCTCCAGTAGAGATTATCTGATCATCTAAAATATTATCTAATTTTTCCGTTGGTGGGTAAATAGTCTTCGGTAAAGGGAAAAATGTGGGAATCTCTGTAATACCCCACAAAATAGCATATAACTATTTTTGCATCGTAATCTGTGCACAGTTAAAAATTGCACGCGATTATGTATTTTTCTAATAATAATTGATGTAATTGAGCAATTTTATATGTATTAGTTATTCTGAACCCGATGATGTATATTCGGAATATCTTCTCAATTACATTATGTGAATTGTCCCGATTATTTAAACGAGACAATGTTTGGGAAAATAATATTTTTAACATATATTCTTATATTTTATTTTACAAATAAATATTTTATTTGTATATGGAGGTATATATACATATATGGATGTATTTATACATTGATTGGGTCGTATATAATATATCGGTATGGATACTTGTATGCATTATATATATATGTATATGTATATATATTTGTATGAATACATATGTAATTGAATTGCATTAATGTGGATTGTACATATACATACATATGTATAATTGGAGTGTGTGTGTGTGTGTGTGTGTGTGTGTGTGTGTATTGTAGGGGTGTACAAGAGACTCACACACACCTAATAAAAATCCCCCCAACTCTATTTCCCTTCCCCATTTTCTTTTCTCCTCATTCCCTTCTCCACCGACTTTCACCTCCTTCCCCACTTGATGACCACTGAAACCCAAATCCCCATGGCCAAAAATCCAAATCTCCATATCCTCTCATTTCTAAACCTAAAATTCTTCTACTTCATCATCATCTACTCCTTCTACTTCTTTAAAGAAGCAATACAAAGGAAAGAAAGAGATAAGGAAAAGAAAAAGGTGGAGTCTTAGTGTGGTAGAGAAAGAGAAGAGAAGAAGATAGCCAAGCTTCTACACTTGGGTTGTGGTAGATCAAGCAAGCAAAGGAAGGGAAGCAAACAAGCTAGTGGAAGTCTTCTTGCAACAAAAGTGGGTGATCTCTTAAACTCTAAAACTTAGTGTTTATTTTTTTGGGTGTGAAATTGATATGTAGTAGTAGTTATAAAGTTTTGTTACCATGTATGATTATGTGAAATGCTAGGAAAAGATAGTTGTATGGTAAGAACAACTCTTTTTATGAGCTTTTTGTTAAAGAAGCATGCTTGTGAGGTATAGTTTGGGAATTTCTAGCTCACAAACGGCTTGAAATTTTGGACTCAAATTTTTAGGACTTATTGTGCTATGTGTCTAGAGCTTCCATGATCTTTTTCGTAAAAATTGGAGGCCATTTGATAGCCCAAACATTAGATCCAATTTCGGACAGTGAGCAGCTGAAAAAGCTGTTGTTGTGGGAAAGTTGCTGAGTCTTTCTGAAATTGTAACTCAGCATTGGTAGTGTATTTTGAGCTGAAAATTTTGATGGATACTCTTGTATGTGTTTATGACCATAGTCTTAAATTTCATAATTTTCTGAGGTCGTTTATACCTCAAAGAATTTGTAGATGACAACTGGTCTGGAAGTTGTAAGCTGAAGCTATCTATTTTTTATTGAAGTTCATCTAGTCGTAGCTACTTGTGTATGTATGATATTGCTATGAATTTTTTGCAGTAGCTTGGGGTATGTTTCTACATATTGATTCTCAAGTTTTAGAACTTTTAGGTAGCATTTGATCAAGTTTCAAAAATAAATAGTGTAAGGGGGTATAGACCCTGTTTGGGAATGCAGCTGACTTTTAAGCTATGTTTGAGGAGTTATAACTCTTTGTGTATTATGAATCTGGATGCAAATTTTGGACACAATGGAATGGTATATGTGTGGTTTAAGAATCTCAAATTTCATGAGATTTGGACTTAGGGTTGATTTGTTGTTGAATTTTAAAGTAAACCAGGTTCAGCTTAGTTCAGATTGACTAGTCTGTGAAGATGGGTAATTCTGAGTTGTGTGTTAAGAATTTGGAAGATTGATCAACTAGAGAATTATAGTAGGGAGTCATAGCTTTCCAAAACATCTGGAATTATGTAATTTCAGTTTGTGGTTTGAAAGTAATGATTTTCTGACTGGGGCAGATCCAGTCTAGATTGAGACCATGTTTTTAAATGAAGCAATTTTGTTCTGTTTGTACACCTGATAGAAATTGGAGATTTTGAGGACTTTAATGATTGAATATGAGGATGTGTTCAACTAGGAAGTTGTAGTAGATACTCCTACCTTTTCATAGAATCCGGGATTGAGTAATTCCAATGAGTGAGCAATTTTTTATGCTATTGGAGAAGTGCAGCAAGTGTAGGAAGGAATGTATAGCTGAGAGTGTATGAGGTTTTTATAGTACCAAGATGATTGAATTTGAGGAAATGGTTAACTGGAGAGTTGTAGCCTAGGGCTTTAGTTTCCCAGAATGGGTAGTATCAAGCAATTCCGAATTATATATTGGAAGTTATGGATGTTGCAAGTTTAGCAACTGGCTGCCCTGGTCGACTCCAAGCTTGTGTTGAATTGGAAACTTGAGGAATTTGAGGATATTGTCTTCTAGGGGATTGCAGTAAAGTCTCCTACCTTTCTAGAAAGACTGATTTTGTTGGATTTTGATGAGAGTAACTTGAGTCGCGGCAAGTGGTATTTTCTTGAACTGCTTACGATTGGAAGATTGATGATGAATCCTCTGCATACCCTAAAAGATAATATCCTCAAATTTCGTAGTGCGGTGATCTTGAGCTATTAAGTTTAAGATGTTTTAAGCACCTCATTGGGACTTAGACAAGTTTCCTGTGCTTAGTACTCATGGTGGACACATGAGTGAGTTGAGAAGATAGCTATATGGCTGATTTATGACTGGTGTCTTGATGCCTGAGTCTGTCGATGGTTGAATATTGGTGTTTGCGTATGTTTACCTTTATTAACAATTTTTTTGCATCTTTTGGGCGGCATTGGACTACTCGCTGAGAGTCACGAGCCGGGGTTATGGTCGAGGACCCATGAAGGTATTGGAAATTGGTGAATGTTGATTCACCGTGATTATTTATTCTGACAAGACCAGTCAGGCTCAGCATCGGTTGATACGACACCGTGTATGATTTGAGTAATAACATGTTTTTTAGTAAACTGCATTGATTATGTTTTCTTTATTGTTCGCTTGAAAACCGAATTGGTGTTAAAGGTGAATCCCTATAATCCGACTCGTTTTAAGAGTTAGTACTAGACGGTGATAACCAGGGTTGTCTCTTCCTGTCATTAGGGATACGTGCTGCGGTGCGTATCTCATACTGTTGATTCCTGAAATGTCATGGTAAGAACAGGAGCTTCCTGTCGGATAGGGGGTTTTAGATCTTCGAGGCCGTCATGTTCTTATGTTGTGTGGACACGAACGGACCATGAGGCCTGTTGTCCCATGGATCTTTGGTGCCATAGATATGCAGTTGTATATCTGTAAGTTCATCACAGGCACTTGGTATGATTCGATTTGAGGCATTAGTGGCAACAAGAACCACTATATTTGTATTTAGTAGAATAACTACAAGATTACCAGCCACGATTATATCTATCTGGAACAGGAAGAGTATAATAGTAGAATACATTGCATAGCAAGGGTTCGAATCTCTGAAACTGAAGAAATGGCTTGATCTGGAGCACATGTAGTATGGGATGCATGTGTATCCAGAGTCTTGCTGACATTAGGTTAAGTGCATCCGTTTTGTACTCTGTATTATGCATTAGACTTGAGGTCATGACATACACGAACACTAGAAAATTAGGATGCACGTTTCTTTTTCCATTCAAGATGATTTGTGGGTGTGCAAGTTGGAGATTGTTGTTTTCTTATCAGCATTGCGTCAGTAGAATTACTGACGTACCCCACTCTTTAGATACCGGTCCTACCAGACAAGCAGGTGTAGAAATAATCAGAGTCGCGCAGCGGAAGACTCAAGCCGAGGGGTAAGTCCTAGGAAGACAGATTGACCACCTAGCGGAGTTTCGGAAGTGACTCGTTGATCACCATTCCGGAAGATAGCTGATGGCTTTGCAGAGGAGTCTAATCACGTGTAAACCGTTGTAATATGTTTATGTAATTTGTATTCCTTGTTCAAGAACAAGATAAGGGTTGTAATTATTGATGTAATGATCTTATTTGGCAATAAAAGGTATTTAAATTTTCGTGATATTTACTGTGTTGAGATGAATTTGAAGGCAAAGATCCTGGTTGTGTTACAGATGTCCTGTAACGGGGATCCGGGGCGTTACAATCTCACCAGTTGACTGCAGTGTAGGCTCATCTATAAAAGGATTTCTGGGGTTCAATTCTGGGACTTTATAGGGTACTAGATCCTCAATATTGAAAGTCTTACTTATGCCAAAATTTTCAGGAAGGTCAACAACATAGATATTATCATTGATTTTATGCAAAATTTTAAATTGACATGCAACACGTGCATTCAATTTTTTAACGGACCCAGCTGGAAATTGTTCTGGATGAATCTGAACTATCACCTTGTCACCAATATCAAAAGTTTTAAATTTTCTTCTAGTATCTGCCCTTAACTTGTAGTTAAAATTATTCTCATTAATTTTCTTGAAATTTTCTCTATGCAAATCATGAATGCGGGATGCAAATGGGGATGCAGATACTAAGACTCTATGATGTTCTAACATGGGGACAAGATCTGTGGGCTGCCTAGGACGATAACCATGTACAACTTCATGTGGACTCATGCCGGTGGTTCTATTCTTTGATGTGTTGTAGGCAAATTCAGCAATAGTTAATTTTAAGTCCCAAGTTCCTAAGTTTCTCCCACAAGAGTACGCAAGAGATTTTTGAGACTCCAGTTGACAACCTCAGCCTGTCTATCAGTCTGTGGGTGGAAGGCTGATGAGAATTTTAATTTCGTTCTCATCTTGTGCCATAGGATCCTACAAAAGTAACTCGTAAATTTCACATCCCTATCGGACACAATTGTTTTTGGTAACTTATGTAGCTTCACAATATTATCGAAGAAGATTTGAGCTACACGATATGCATCAAAAGTTTTAGAACATGACAAAAAGTGGACCATTTTAGAAAAAATGGTCCACGACGACAAGAATGGAATCATATTTCTTTTGTGTCTTCGGTAAGCGTAACACAAAATCCATGCTGACGTCTTTCTAAGGGCAACTGGGAACGGGTAAGGGAGTATATATGTCTGTGTTTTGTTTTTGTTGTTTGACGAGTTGACAAGGATGACACCTGTTAACAAGTCTCGCAACGTTCCTTTTAAATTTAGGCCAGTAAAATCGATGTTCCACAGCATCAATGGTCTTGCTATGTGTAACCTCTGTTTTTCCAAAAATGTATTTTTTTTTATTTTCTGTATTTTAAAAATTTTCGCAAATTATTTTTGCAGTTTTCAAATTCTTTTGTCAAAATGTATTGTTGGATCTCCTATTAAAATCTATTTTTGATCAATAATTGTATTTGTAACTATTTTGTATGATTTTGTATTTTAATACCATTATTATTATTATTATTATTATTACTGTTACTTTATTTTTATTATTATTAAATTCTACTGTTAGTGATATGGCTAAAAATGGGGTTAAATCGGAACCGTCCAAATCGAGCACGAATCTTGAGGCTCGGGGGTAAAATGGTAATTTCATCTACAAACGGGTCTGAAATGGTACTGGATCTCCCCCCCGAAGATCCAATAACCCACGAACAGATCCACCTCAACTGGGTACGGGTGTTAACCCGAAATGAACCCAATCCAGCAAGATAGGATTAGGGTCCCTGATTAAATACTAATCAACGACCCTGATTCACATCTATCTTTTTACTGGGAATTAGGGATTACATTCCCAATCTGATTATGGGGATTATATTCCTTATCAGACCACGGGGATTACATTCCTAATTTGGTCCCAAAGGCGGCTATAAATACCTCCCATCCATCTCCATTAAGAGGTAATCAATCTTTTGCCAGTTTTACGCTCTTTCATAATCACTTCTGATTACTGACTTGAGCGTCGAAGGGTGCGTCGCCGGGATCAACCCTGGTGTCTCGCACTTTTTGCAGGTGAACGGCGGGGGTCAACGGTCAAACTGCGGCGGAACAGGTAACATGTTCGCTATTCATGTTTTCCAAGAATCCACAAATACTATCTGTTTACCCCCACACCAGATTTAGCAGTAACAGATTGGCGCCGTCTGTGGGAAACACCACGAGTAGCAGCCTTCATCCATGGAAGTTGAGAAGGAGAGGGTGATACCTCCTGCACCAAAAATGAACACTCCTGACAAGAAGAGGGATAAAGAGAAGTGCCGATATCACCGGGACCATGGTCACGACACCAATGATTGTCGGGCCCTGAAGAACGAGATAAAAGCCCTCATCCAAAGGGGGCAGCTGACCAGGTTCGTGAGAAAGGACTGAGCCGATCTTCCTTCCCCGCCTCGGGGGGCTAACAAGCGTCCCGAACGCGATGAAACGCCCGAATTCGAAGAGGAACGTGTCCTCCACCTCATTCATGGGGGCCCAATGAGGGGCTCCTCCAACTTCTCTCGAAAGGCGTTTATAAGGGAAGTCAGTTCGGTTCACGCCACACCTCCTCCTAAAGGCCTCGGAGTGCCCGTCACATTCTCAGACAAAGACCTTGAGGGTGTCCGAACCCCCCATTGTGACGCACTCATCATCAATCTCCATATGGCGAACTTTAAGGTGGAGAGGATCCTAGTGGACAATGGGAGCTCCGTTAACATCCTCTTCCTCGCCGCTTTCAAAGGCCTCAAACTATCCCGGGACAGACTCAAACCCGTCGGCTACACACTCTATGGGTTCACGGGAGTGCCAGTGACTATCGAAGGGGTGATCACCCTCGACGTAACCGCTAGGCAAAACTCCTACTACTCGAATGGAGTCGATGGGCTTTATGGTCGTGGATGTCCCTGCAGCTTACAATGTCATTTTGGGTCGGCCCGGCCTAGCAGCCCTTGAAGCCGTCCCTTCCGCCTATCACGTCAAGATAAAATTCTCCACCTGGGCAGGAGTAGGGGAAGTAAAAGGCAATCAGGAAATGGCCCGCAAGTGCTACATGACCTCTATCCTCGGTCCGGTCTTCTCCCTCGAAACTCTAGAGATCCCTCAGGAGAGTGTCCGACCAACGTCCGAAGACCTCGAAGGCAGAGAGATCCCCAGGACTTGGAATGCCGACCATCTTTTGAAATACCAAGAAAGCGCCTCAGCGCCTCTCTAAGTATTCCGGGATGTCGAACCGTTCCTCTCTTTTCCCTTGTATTTTTCCTCTTCATTTCTCTTATGTAATAACGGCTCGCAACTCAGAAGCAGCCAACCGTTGGTTATCAATAAAGAAAGTTTTTTCATATTTTACTTGTAAAATTGCTTGCATCTCTCTGCCTTTACTCTTCACTCTAACGATGAGTTCGGAGTCCAACACTTGGTTCGATTCTACTCCGCAAGCTCGCTCTTAAGCGGGCTAGGTGTGGGTCACCATTTGGAATTGCTCCCACAACCGTTGAACAAAACTCTAACGATGGTTTCGGAGTCCAACACTTGGTTCGATTTTACTTCGCAAGCTCGTTCTGAAGCGGGCTAGGAGTGGGTTACCATTCGGAATTGCTCCCACAACCGTTGAACCACTCTAAAGATGGTTTCGGAGTCCAACCCTTGGTTCGATTCTACTCTGCAAGCTCGCTCTTAAGCGGGCTAGGAGTGGGTCATCATTCGAAATTGCTCCCACAACCGTTGAACAACTCTAACGATGGTTTCAGAGTCCAACACTTGGTTCGATTCTACTCCGCAAGCTCGCTCTTAAGCGGGTTAGGAGGGGGTCACCATTCGGAATTGCTCCCACAACCGTTGAACAAAACTCTAGCGATGGTTTCGGAGTCCAACACTTGGTTCGATTCTGCTCCGCAAGCTCGCTCTTAAGCGGGCTAGGAGGGGGTCACCATTCGGAATTGCTCCCACAACTGTTGAACAACTCTAACGATGGTTTCGGAGTCCAACACTTGGTTCGATTCTACTCCGCAAGCTCGCTCTTAAGCGGGCTAGGAGTGGGTCACCATTCGGAATTGCTCCCACAACCGTTGAACAAACCTCTAACGACGAGTTCGGAGTCCAATACTTGGTTCGATTCTACTCCGCAAGCTCACTCTTAAGCAGGCTAGGAGTGGGTCACCATTCGGAATTGCTCCCACAACCGTTGAACAACTCTAACGATGGTTTCGGAGTCCAACACTTGGTTCGATTCTACTCCGCAAGCTCGCTCTTAAGCGGGCTAGGAGTGGGTCACCATTCGGAATTGCTCTCACAACCGTTGAACAAAACTCTAACGATGGTTTCGGAGTCCAACACTTGGTTCGATTCTGCTCCGCAAGCTCGCTCTTAAGCGGGCTAGGAGTGGGTCACCATTCGGAATTGCTCCCACAACCGTTGAACAAGCCTCTAACGACGAGTTCGGAGTTTAACACTTGGTTCGATTCTACTCCGCAAGCTCGCTCTTAAGCGGGCTAGGAGTGGGTCACCATTCAGAATTGCTCCAACAATCGTTGAACAATTCTAACGATGGTTTCGGAGTCCAACACTTGGTTCGATTCTACTCCGCAAGCTCGCTCTTAAGCGGGCTAGGAGTGGGTCACCATTCGGAATTGCTCCCCTAACTGTTGAACAAAACTCTAACGATGGTTTCGGAGTCCAACACTTGGTTCAATTCTACTCCGCAAGCTCGCTCTTAAGCGGGCTAGGAGTGGGTCACCATTCGGAATTGCTCCCACAATCGTTGAACAACTCTAACGATGGTTTCAGAGTCCAACACTTGGCTCGATTCTACTTCACAGGCTCGCTCTTGAAGCGAACTAGAAGTAGTTCGCTATTCGGAATTACTCTCACAACCGTTGAACAACTCTAACGATGGTTTCGGAGTCCAATACTTGGCTCGATTCTACTTCGCAAGCTCGCTCTCAAGCGAGCTAGAAGTAGTTTGCCATTCGGAATTGCTCCCACAACCGTTGAACAAATCTAACAATGGTTTCGGAGTCCAACACTTGGCTCGATTCTACTTCGCAAGCTCGCTCTTAAGTGAGCTAGAAGTAGCTCGGCATTCGGAATTGCTCCCACAACCGTTGAACAACTCTAACGATGGTTTCGGAGTCCAACACTTGGCTCGATTCTACTTCACAGGCTCGCTCTTAAGCGAGCTAGAAGTAGTTTGCCATTCGGAATTGCTCCCACAACCGTTGAATAACTCTAACGATGGTTCGGAGTCCAACACTTTGCTCGATTCTACTTCGCAAGCTCGCTCTTAAGCGAGCTAGATGTAGCTCGCCATTTGGAATTGCTTCCACAACCGTTGAACAACTCTAACGATGGTTTCGAAGTCTAACACTTGGTTCGATTCTACTTCGCAAGCTCGCTTCTAAGCGAGCTAGAAGCAGTTCGCCATTCGGAATTGCTCCCACAACCGTTGAACAACTCCAACAATAGTTCCCAGTCCAATACTTGGCTCGGCCCTGCTTCGCAAGCTCGCCCTTAAGCGAGTAATAAGAAAGGCCTTCGGGAGCAATTGGCAGAAGCGGAGGCTACCCCTCTGCCGCATAAGGCTCACTCATCTTACAAATTCACGAGATTAAATGACCGAAGCAGAGCTCGGCACGCCTTGCCGAACGCTCATAATGCCGACCCCCAAACAAGCAGAAGACCGGCTCGGGGACCTCGGCACGGTGAAGACAGTCACAAATAAAACAACCACATAGGGCCACTAAAAATGCGCAAGTCTAAGAAAGAAACATCATTAAGATTGGGGACACAATACAAGACGACACTTCCTTACAACCAGATTACAAGGCGTCAAAAGCGAAGATTACAATGCTGGCCTGTTACGCTTAGGCTAAATACAAAGGCCTCAAAAACAAGATCTTCAACGCCTCCTTGGCGCAGGGATGTTCCGCTTCAAGGACATTCGAGGGCGGCGACGTTTGTCTCCAGAACTCGACCCCAAACCAACGAATTGAGATGTGTCCTCGGTGCTGCTCCTAACAGTCGCTCCGACAGATGCTCTGCTCGATGAAATGGCAACCCCACTTTGTGCACCCCGGACTAGGTTGGCCGATGGGCGAACGGGTCGCGAGCTCATAAAACGTAATGCCCCGCTCGCTCTCCGCACGAGTACACGAAGTGCTCCTAACATTGATCGGCCCCGAACACGGTCTGAGGCGAGCCACCTCCGCCTCCAGCTCTGAGATCCGCTCCCTCAGAGAGTCATCTTTTACATCGACCTCGAAGCGAGGAGGTACTGCGGAGCTCGGGACGCCAGAGCGACTGGCGATAAGACGGCGCAGATGAGTGACTTTGATGCTCTTGTTCACCGTGGCTCTCTTCAGCGCATCGACCTCGGCCGTCAGTTCGTCACGTTCGGCCGTCAGTTTGGCCACCTCTGCCGTCAATCCCTCTACCTCCGTTCGAAGGTCCGTCTCTACCGTTTGCAAGTGACGAATCTCAAAGAGCAGATCGTCCCTCTCCGCTGTTATTTTCGATAAAGTAAGGCGGATGCACTTGAGCCGTAGGCCGTAACTAAAGGCGGTCGACGAACCATCATCCTCTCCTAAGGGGGCCATCTCGGTGAGCCTGCTCTCCAGTTGCCGAATCTCAATGTCCTGCCGACCCAGGATGAGTTGTAGGTGGTTCCGCTCGTTTACGATTCTGCGCAACCCCAGCTCGACTTCATAGAGCCGCTCTCGACACCTCGTCAAGCACAACCTCGTTGCCCCTAAGCCAACCTCGGGACGAGCGCTTTCCCCTGAGCGATTAGGCTCGACGGGTTGAATCACCTCCGCAAGCTGAAAAGAAATCGAGGAAAACAACAAATTTTCAACACTTAGCCGAATTCCTACACTTAGCCAAATTCCAAGAATTTTTTGGGGAAAGTTATGACAGAGAGACGCGGAGTCGAGCCCAAAAGGATGTTTTCATTCATTACAAAAAAAAAAAAGCAGTGGCCAGTCCGCGATTAGGCATTACACTTAAAAACTCTAAAAGGCAGAAGAAAAAAGAAAAGCAAGCGAAGTCAGGGCGCGACCTCTTTCCCGGGGCGGCGAGATTGGGTGGGGGCCGACATCCCTGAAGGGGTCACCATTGCCAGTGGGGTGACCATAGACCCCTGGACCTCACCGACGACCTCAACCTCAGGCTCGACTTCGTTGTCCCCTTCTTCTTCTTCTCCTTCCCTCCGACTCGGGGTCGAAGCCTTCGACGTGGCTCGGGAACAGCCTCCATCCCGAGCAGTCCACCCCGGGGTATGCCTTCGACACCCGGGCGAGGGCGTCGGCATAGGCTTTGGCCATGTTCTGGGCGAGAAAGCCTTGCGCCTTCACCATAGTGGCCTCCTTGGCCTCCTTCACCGCAGCAGCCTTGGCCTCCGTCGCTTCGGCCAATTGTTTGGCTGCCTTCTCCTTCTGGCGAAGGAGGTCGCCCTCCAGCTTCGCGACCAGGCCCTCAAGGTACTCGAGCCTCGTCGTCCTCCACTCGAACTCGACCCTGAGCTTGTCGAGCTCGTTCCCCATGCGAACTTTATCCGTCCGAGCTCGGTCGGCCTCCTGCTTCAGCTCCTTCTCCAGAGTCGTCAACCTCTCCGAGAGGTGACCAAAGTGGACGATGATCTGCGACGGAAAGCGGGATGTTCAAAGAGTTAGAGAAATTAGACATAAGAAAAACCAATGAAGGAAAAAATTCAACACTTACCGAGGCTACCGAATGAGCAATCTCGATGACATCGTTGCCTGCCAGCCCGGCCTCCATGGCGGCCCGATCCTTCGGTGTCGCCAGGTGCTTGATCACCTGCATGCTCGCCAAGGAGTCGCCCAGGAACCCGTCATGTTTCCGAACCTGCCAGTCCGGAACATGGATCTTCTTGTGCTCCTTGATCAGGAGCTCATCGGCCGCCACTGTCAGTGGGGGCGTCGCCATCTTGAGGGCTGCGGCGATCGGAAAGTCACCGACCTCGGTTGACGCTGAGGCAACTCCTGTGGCCACGGTCGGGCTCGCCACGGTCTCCACCTCCTCGACCACCTCCGTGACCCTCGGAGCCTTTGCGGTCGGCAACTTGGTAGCCACCCTCTTGCGCTTCTTTGGCGCCTTGCTAGCAAGACCAGCCCTCAATGCTAGCACAACCTCGTAGTCCATCGCCTCTGCATTAAAAACGAAGTTTGTTAGCGGAATACAAGTCGTAAAAGATGAAGTATGAAAAAGAAAGGACGGAAACATAGAAGAAGCCGCGTACTGGGATCTACACGGCAGAGCCCTCCCCTGAATAGAATACCTTCAGGTCAGCTCCCGCCAATCGTACTTCGGCCGATCAAGAAGTGTCCGAACTGCCTCTTCATCTTCGGGGCGAAGCTTTGGCACGCCCTCAACCTCTTCGGCACCTCTTCCACCCAACTAGAGGGAATAGGTCAGGCCTCCGCACTCCGCACTATCAAAAACTTATCACGCCAGTGCTTTATAGAGTCGGGGCATATAACGAGCCTACCGCCATGTCTCGGGGCCAGGTAATACCGGAACTCTGACCGGTTCACTTGATGAAGCCGGTAGATTGTCCGAAGTACACTCAGCTCCGGCTCGATCCCAGCCGGCTTGGCAGTGAAGCACGAAACCATTGATGACTCTCCACGCATTTGGCATAAGTTGGATGGGGCTGACCCCGAACCATTTAAGAACAAGGGTCGCGAACGGATGGAGAGGTAGCCGAGCCCCGGCGATAAAGGCATCAACCGGCCAGCAACACATAGTCACTGGCAGCGGCGAGTTGGCCCTAACCCCGGGACCCGGCAGCAAAAGTTCGTACTCCTCCGGAATGTGGAAACAATGCTGGATCACTGCCAAGTCTTCTTCGCTGAGGATAGACACCGTCTCATCAGCCTCGGTCGTCTCCCTCGCCTCATTCTCCTCAAAGGTCCTCCCCCTCCCGTGAACAATACGCTCGGCATGTTCCTCCGGAAGTTCTCGAACTCTGTGAAGCCCAGTCAGCGGTCCCGGCAACCTGCCAAACGGCTCCATGCGCTTCGGATCCTCCACGATCGTATCTCGACCAAACACCTTCTTGCCCTTATCTGGGTGACTCGGAGTGCGAGCTTCGGCAACTTGAGGGGAGGGCTCGGACCAAGAAGAAGACGACTCGGAGACAGAGGAAAGAGACATATTTATACTTGGAAAGAAACTAAGTATAAATTACCTTAAAGAGATATGCGGTCGGAAACTTCACCGGAAAATGGACGACGATCACCTTGAGCTCTTGCTAGCACGAATTCACCGCCTGAGTAAAAAAGTGGAGAAGTGAAAAATGAGAGGGGGGGGGGGGGGTGAGGTTTTATCGAATGAGGCGTGCAAAACGATGTTAATGGGCCCAGACTGCCAGCCTATTTAAACAAGGTGACAAAAGCGATCTGAACCGGCACATTGTTTACCACGCCTAGCCGCACCATCACATTAACGGCTGTCACATCTGACAGGAGCTCAGAGGTCATCACATTAAATAAGCGTCACATCCATCAGAGCTGTCGGAAGTTCAGAAGCCATCACATTTAATGGCTGTCACATCTGTCAAAAGTGCAGAAGCCACCAACTCCGCTGGGCGTTCTCCGCCAAAAACGACAAGTCAGGACTTCGGTACAAGCTGCCGAGCGTTCTTACCACCGACCATGTTACATGGAAAGTTGGACCTCGGCACATGCTGCCGAGCGTTCTTGACACCGACCATGTTACATAGAAAGTTGGACTTCGGCTCAAGCTGCCGAGCGTTCTTGACACCGACCATGTTACATGGAAAGTTGGACTTCGGCACAAGCTACCGAGCGTTCTTGCCACCGACCATGTTACATGGAAAGTTGGACCTCGGCACATGCTGCCGAGCGTTCTTGCCACCGACCATGTTACATGGAAAGTTGGACTTCGGCACATGCTGCCGAGCGTTCTTGCCTACCGACCATGTTATATGGAAAGTTGGACTTCGGCACAAGCTGCCGAGTGTTCTTGCCACCGACCATGTTACATGGAAAAGTTGGACTTCGGCAAAAGCTGCCGAGCTTTCTTGACACCGACCATGTTACATGAAAAGTTGGACTTCGGCTCAAGCCGCCGATCGTTCTTGACACCGACCATGTTACATGGAAAGTTGGACCTCGGCACATGCTGCCGAGCGTTCTTGCCACCGACCATGTTACATGAAAAGTTGGACTTCGGCACAAACTGCCGAACATTCTTGACACCGACCATGTTATATGGAAAATTTGGACCTCGGCACATGCTGCCGAGCATTCTTGACACCGACCATGTTACATGGAAAGTTGGACTTCGGCACAAGCTGCCGAGCGTTCTTGACACCGACCATGTTACATGGAAAGAACTACCCCGGACCTTGCCGAACTCCCTCTCCGCGCCTACAACCTGGCCGAGGTGCCTCTGCTCTTCGGCAGAGGGCGCCGAACCACCCATGAGCTTCGGCCTCCTTGGCAGCAAGCGTTCGAAGGGGTCGGCGGTGAGGTAAAAGCATGTAGGCCGCACAACGAGGGAAACGATCGAATCGTCCGTCTAAGAATTGCGAAAAAATGATTAAAAATTCGTGAAAATTAATTAAAAATCCTAGAAAATAATTATAAAATTGGGGGAATATTTTTGTGCCCCCAAGTAAATAATTATTGCTTAGGACAATCTATTACGACCCCCGAACGACAAATCGACACTTCGCAAAATTAAATAAATATTCCAAGAAATAGATAAAAATTCGTGCAAGAACACCACAATAGCCAGAAGAGCTCAAAAGCAACTCAGAGCACAACCAACTTGAAAATTCACCATACTACCTCCTTCAAAGATTCAAAACCTTCCATTTGGATTCCGATACAATTCCGCCAGCCACCAAAACAATGAAACTACTCCTCAAAGGCTGATCAAATCCAGTCTTCGGGAGTGGGGGGCTCGTGATATAGCTAAAAATGGGGTTAAATCGGAACCGTCCAAATCGAGCACGAATCTTGAAGCTCGGGGGTAAAATGGTAATTTCATCTACAAACAGGTCTGAAATGGGTACTGGATCTCCCCCCCGAAGATCCAATAACCCACGAACAGATCCACCTCAACTGGGTACGGGTGTTAACCCGAAATGAACCCAATCCAGCAAGATAGGATTAGGGTCCCTGATTAAATACTAATCAATGGCCCTGATTCAAATCTATCTTTTCACTGGGAATTAGGGATTACATACCCAATCTGATTACGGGGATTATATTCCTTATCAGACCACGGGGATTACATTCCTAATTTGGTCCCAAAGGTGGCTATAAATACCCCCCATCCATCTCCATTAAGAGATAATCAATCTTTTGCCAGTTTTACGCTCTTTCATAATCACTTCTGATTACTGACTTGAGCGTCGGAGGGTGCGTCGCCGGGATCAACCCCGGTGTCTCGCACTTTTTTCCAGGTGAACGGCGGGGGTCAACGGTCAAACTCCGGCGGAACAGGTAACAGGTTCGCTATTCAAGTTTTCTAAGAATCCACAAATACTATCTGTTTACCCCCACACCAGATTTAGCGGTAACAGTTAGTATCGTTATTTTTATTGTTATTACATTTTGATTTTTATATTAAAAATCCTATTGTATTTGCTAGTATTTGAGTATTAACTCAGTGTATACTATTTGATTTATTGTACTATAGTATTTCTAATTGTATATTTTCTATTGATAAATTATTTACTTTTAATATTAGTCTAATTTTAATTTTTTTGAATTATTTTTATTGAAATCCTAATGGATTTTAATACCCAAAACACTACCCATTAACTTAAACTAAACCCATTTAACCATCCTATCACCCGTTAACCTAACTACCCACCCCATTAACAAACCTAAACCTATATTTCATTCTTTCCTATACAAACCACATCATCAGACTTATTCCTCCCCATTAATCCTACACCTATATATTTATTCCTTACTTAGCTACCTACTACTAATCCTACTTTCCTAATTTAAAACCCTACCAAAATCTCTACCTGGGCAATTCCTACCGTGAGCCATACCCAAAGCATCCGACCCACTTCCTTTCTTTCTTTATTTCTACTAGCCGTCAATTACACCCTCCCCATCCATCTCTAACCCTATTTTTTTATACACTATATATACTCGTGTTTATGTGCTCAACCCAAAAAAAAAAAAAAACTGCATATTCTTTTTTTTTTCCCAAACCCTTGCGTCCGTGCTTCATCTCTCCCGCTTCCTCTCCATCCGCCGTTTCACGCTCTCTTGTTCTTGGGATTTTCTTGCGCGTGCTCGAGTGCACGTGTGGATCGTTCGTGAGTCCGTAGATTTTCGTTTGTGGGATTTGGTCTCACTTTTGGATTTGCATCGTTCTTCATCCCCGAATTAAGGCAAGTAAAACTTGTATTGCAATTCATTAGGTTGATACAATTCAAAGAGTTCACATCTAGTGCAGTTGGGTCTAGAGACAACCAAAGATTGTGTTTTTCTTGATGGGTTTTATTTCTATTATGATAATTTAGCCATAGATGACTTATGACACCAACTTTGATAGGAGATAACCTAGGTTTACCCAAATCTTGATTTTTAGTCATTTATGTGAATATTTGTGTGAATTGATGTTTGGATAAATACCCATGTGAAATAATAGGAGTTGACTTGTTAGTAACCCTAAATCATGATGTTTAGATGCTTGGTAGGTTGTATTTCAAGTTTGGTTGTGTTTCGATCAATATTCTTGAAGTTATGATGTTCTTGATTAGAAGTGTGAAATCTGTTTTTACTGGGTGTTCTGTTTTGATTGCTGTTTTCGTCCATGCTACAGTCCGAATCTTGATTCCAAAATAAAAGCTGAATTTTAGATAATTTTGTCTATTTTCAAACCCCACTGGTTTTGTTTGATTTGGATTTCTTATGACTGAGTTATGAATGTTTTTGTACAGACATGTCGATAAATTCCAGATTATGTTTTAGGTTAATTTTGTTAACAAACTATTTTCAAGAACTATTCTATACATAATATCATGATCTAATATTTTTGTCAGTATTTCTTTATGATATTAGGGACTACCCAGATTTTTGATGAATTTTAAAAACAAGTTTTGTGTGGTGTTTTATGCTCTTTTCTAAAATCTTCTCATGTTGTATTTTGCTTACTGTTTAGTAAAGAACTCTATTTTCACTATACTTCCCTATACTGTATGCAAATTCTTTGTGAAATATAAAACTTAGTAAAATCTATCTATTTTCATGTCCCTTTGGTGGAATTGGATTTCGATTCACTGATTGCGAGATATCCTAGTTTTCGTACAGCAGTGTTGAGATTTCCAGATTCGTTAAACTCCGTTTTCTTGATGCTTTGGTATTTTTGATGACTGACCTATACTTACTGGAATATTATGAAACTTGTTATTTTGACTCTAGACTTATAGGGAAATACCCCAGATTTTTCGTGGATTTATTTAAAGTGTTTTCAGACTGTTTTCTTGTTCTTGAAGTTGTTTCCTGATTTCTGGCTAAATCTAAATCTTGTATTCAAATCAGTTTTGAGGTGTGTTGTTGTGAACTAGTATATGACTTATTTATATGCGTTGGAATCGTGTGGATGTCTAGTTTCCAGATCCTTCGACAGATCTATGTTTGCATTTCTGTAGAGACCAGAATCATTGTTTTAGTACTGATCTGTCATGCAGTCCTGATTATGAACATACACCCTTTTGCTCGATTATGTGACTCTATATTATCTAAGCACGCTGATTTGTTTTCCTGAACCAAAACCTGATTATATCATGTTAGTTTGACACTATTTCGTACACATTCATGTCTGTTTGATAACCAAACTAAAAGTGACCAAGCCGGGGTTTATGGAAAAGATCTAGTAGTGGGAAAGCATTGAAATGTGTACTTAGAAGGGAGCCCGTATTTTTCGTCTGTTGAGATCATTTTATATGATCGTATGTTGAGATCATTTCGCATGATCGTCTGTTGAGATTATTTTACATGATCGTCTGTTTGAGATCACTTATGTGATTGTCTGTTTGAGATCATTTTACATGATCGTCTGTTATCTGTCTGAACCCTGAGTACACGACCCTATATGATCCCCTACGAAATCTACAAACGAAACTGTTGTGTTGTAGCAACCATGTAGGTGGGCTGCATGAAGTGCTACCTAGATAGTAATCACACGAGACTTACATGAATCTGAATTTGAATCTGTTGCACATATCTGACTATCTGTTACCTGAATATCTAATTATCTGTTATCTGTCTGACACTACCATGTGACACATTACTTGACACTATCTGAATAATATGTCTGCATAATATCTGACACTTGACACTTTACACTTGACATATGTTAGTATACCATGCTTGATTCTGCCATACCATGCTAGGTCTGTTCCTGCTATTAATTAGATATGTTAGTTTTTTCCCATGTGCTTGTATCCTATATTATTTGTGACCCGCGACTTGCAATTGACGGGTACCTATTTTCTTCCTTTCCCCTTTTCCTGCAATTGTACTTATTGCAGATCAGGCTGGTCAGCTGCTAGATGGTAATGGCGAAAGGATGTATTAAGTTGGAATTTCTGCTTTAAGATTATTATTAGTTGTTGTTTGAACATTGAATAAAGTGTAATTGGTTATTTGGATATTATTTGTATTTGGGCGATGCGACCCACAATATTGTTTTTCTCCAGACTCTGATTTATTTGAGAATATTATATTTGGTTTCAAGTAAATTTCTGTCGGTATTTTGTTTCAATATTGCATGTTGGTTCCACCTTTTGCTTCCGACTCTGATAAATTCTGTGATGTGTTGCAAAGATTCTGAAACAGCTTAAGGATGATAATAATCATTCGCAGGGCTTTTGTTACGTATTCGTATTCCGTATTCTTTTTTGGGAAGCGGGGCGTGACACTATGTCCAAAGTGTTCAATAGGGCTACCAGCGTGCAATTCCCAAACAAGATACTCTCGTAATGATGTACTAGAAATACACAGTTTGGAGCAATAGAAGAAATAATCATCTTTCAGGAAATAATTATCTATCACCTGATTGATGTCATCCTTCAAAAAGATGTAGATTTCGTAAAAATCTAGGCAGGAGGCATACTCATTTTTTAATCTCTCAAAACCAATAAGTTTAGTACGCATTGTGGAAAAAATCACATGACAACAACGACGGGGGGGGGGGGGGGGGGGGGGGGGGGGGGGGAGTTTAGGGAAGAAAGGAAAAGGGGAAGGAGAGAGGCCAACAGGGTATAAGGGTGGAGATGGAAGTGGGATCTAGGGTTTCTCACAAATCATAATGTTCTCTCATTGTCTCACACAAAATAGAGCAATAAAGTGCAAAACTCAATCACACAAAAAATTTTAATCAATCAAAGCATAACTTTTCATTAGGCTAAAGGCCCATATATAGGCTCAAAATAAATCTCCAAAATATATTCCAATGTGCAGAAAATAAAGGATGCAAATAGCAAAAATACTACATGTGCTGATATGAAAATAACTAGGCTAATAAAATAGCCATCCTAGGCGATGTCTGCACTGATAGAAGCGCGCAAAGCATTTCGCACCGATGTCCTCATCACTCTCCTTGCCTATAAATACAGACCCCCTATTCCATTACCAGGTAATCAAGATTTTTGTAACTAAACTCAAATTTACATCTCTGGTCGCTGACTTGATTGTCGGAGGGCCTGTCGTCGGAAAAAAACTTTCAATGTTTCAGGCTTTTTGCAGGTTTTCGGCAGCCAACAACCAACAACTGTAGCGCACCGAATTTCCAATATAATATTTTAGAAATACGTGGCACAATTCCAGAATCTACTTCAATGTAATCATAAACATATCAACCAAATACAGGGAAAATTAAAACTTTTTATTACATCAATTGTTACAAAGCACAGCAGAATACAAAACACCTTGAATTACAAATTTCTTTCTTTACAACACTTTCTTTTACAAAATACATAAGTCATTACACCACTTTAACTCATGCATCCAAAATCCGAGCTAAAAGTAATCACCTGTAAAATATGAGGGTAGAGATAACCCTAACCCCCAAAACTAAAAGGCTCAGCCATAACGGTGTGAGTGACATAAAAATAAACGACGAACAACATAAGTAAAGCAGAGAATCATAAACGACATGAAATAAACAAGAATACATAAGATATGACATAGCAAGGAAACACGAAAACATCAAGTGAAACTAGACTAAGTGTCAAGTGTAGAAAACAGGAAAACACATGCATGAAACAAAGTCAAGAAAACACAATTCTATATGCTGCCTCTTTAATGCGTACTTGTCGGAGTCTATGCATCCCACTCTACATAGGTCCGGTGCAAGCCCTTAACGTCTCCACATTGTAGGGTTTAATCCCCCGCTATGCGACTAATCCTAACACGATGACTACTACGAGATAAAGATAAACTGTGAGTATTAGTCCATGCCCCGATAATTCTGTAGGTCAATCTCTATCCACAGATAATTCCGGAGACTATTTCACTCACACATGAGAATCTTCGAGAATACCCCACACCGCAAGCAATAACACCTCATCACACGAATACCACCTGTGCGTCGTCTCGACCCTGATAATTCCGGAGATCAATCCCACACCACAGGTAATTCCAGAAACTATTTCACTCACACCTTGATAATTCCGGGGATTATCTCACACCGCAAGCCATACTGAGGTCCATAACCCATGTTCTCGTTCATCATATCACCACTAGTGCCTGTCCTTATTATTTTTAGCTTATTTAATTACTTGACGAATCTCTTAGAGTTGGTGTACCCTACCGAACTTAACTCAAACAACTGATCAACTAAATGCCTTAACAGGTCCAAACATAAATATCTCAACTGCTGGTATACTAAGGTCACACGCACCCTCTAGAGACTCATACTCAAAATAGAAAAACTAGAGAACATTGCAGCTGGGTCGTGTCGGTCGACTGTATAGTCACACCGGTCGACTGTCGACCTACAGACTGCAAACTTTTGGTTGTGCACATTTCAACCGATACGTAGTTTTACTTTATGAAAATGATTTCTACGAAAAGCTTATTTCTTATATGATCAAATGCAACTTGTAGGACATATAATAGTCCATAAAACTAAATCAAAACTACTTGAATTTATAAAAAATAGAGATTTTGTTGATTTCTTTCTATCAAACATGAATTGTGCATATAATCAAAAATAGAGTTTCTTTAAAATTAATTGTTTATTGAAATAGCTTCGTATTCAGATCCAAACCATATCAATACCAAAATCTCAAAAAGATCCCCAATTTAGTTGGATGCATCAAACTCAATCCAATTTATCTCAAATCCAATTCTCAAGACATGATCTCCTAATTCATCAGTCCTTCTCAACATTTCCTCAATCTCAATCACCATTATTAACTCATGAACCTGAACAAATCTAACATTACTATAATCAAGATGTGTTCATCCAAACTCAATGATAATAACAACTCACATCATCCACATGCAAATCTATCGATAGATAATTAGGGTTCCTAAAAGATCAATTTTTAAGTCATCAATCCATCCAATCCATTCAGTCCATCATGTACATATTCATACTCAAACCCTAACATGCTTTCTAGTGGATGAAATACCATATACAACATTACAAGAATAAAACAAAACAAATTATATCACTCGCATACAACATACACAATACAAAAAGAAAACAAAACAAGTCACTCACCTCAAATGAAGAAATCTAATAAGAAAAGTCTTTCTTTTGCGAAATCCAAGATCACTCCTTTGAAACTCCAAGAAATTAATGGTAAAAATATATTTTGTTTTTGCAGAGGAGAGGGACGGCTGTAGTGGGCATAATATAGACCAAAATCTAGAGTTTCTAGGGTTTTACAAGTTTATGGAAACATCCCTTAACAAATTATTACTTTACATATATAAACCTTTCTTTAAAAAGTAGTTAAAATAAGTTAAATAAATTAAATTAAAATCAAATCCTTTTACTACTGAGTTTTCCAGCAATCCAGCACAGCCCAAAAATAAAGAAAATTCGGATTTGTACTCAGGGTGGCAATTTTGCGCAAAAGTCCTTTTTTTGTAATATTTGCAAATACGTCATAAAATATTCGTAAAAATTCAGAAAATTCAGAAATAATATCTAATAATAAATATTAGATTTTCCAATTAAAATATCTGACTTTTACTTTCCAGGAAAACATATTCACAAGATCCAACAAAATTCCATATTTGCAAAAACACCATATTTGTTTAAATTTTTACCAAATCGACTCTAAATAAAATTTAAATATATTTTATTTTCAATGGTGACCATGGCAAGCCCAAAAGTCAGTAAAAACGAATTTTTATTATTTGTTTGAGATCTAAACGGCTTTTTACATAAAAGCCCATTTCTTTCGAGGTATTTATAAAAATAGTTTCTTTATTCAGAAAAATACCAAAATTTAGGATAAACTCAATTATAAGTAGGAGAGTTTAATAAAAAAATTTAAAATTGGATAATTGCACAAAAAATATTTGCACGTGTTTTACACGTGTAAAATCGACAAATTTGTAAAATGGTCAAATTGATTTTAAATAAATCTGAAAATTAAAATATCATAAATAAATAAGGAAAATCAATTATTAACCATAACATTTTAAGAATTCAAAATTCATAACTTTGCACGTGTGTTGCACGTGCATAATTGCAGTTTCAAGAAAATAGTCAAAGTAGTCAACTTTACAAATTTAATATTATTTAATAATGCAAAATAAATCATTTTATTTTGCATTGTATTACATCACTTCCCCCTTAGAAAAGTTCTGTCCTCAGAACTTCTCTAAGCAAAAGAAACCAAAATAAAAAACTTATAAGATAGTTTCGAAAATTTGCTCTATCATTATTTTTATAATTGGATTTAATTACTAAGCAAAAACTAAATAACATATAATTATAGCTTAAAGAGAAAATTGTGAAAACTGACATGGTAAAAGGATCGGAAATCCAATAGAATACACAATAAATCCCACGATGCGAAAAATAGTAAGACTATTTTCATAGAATAAGAAGTCAAAAGTGAAGAGATAAAACTCAAATATAAAATGTTGATAATCA
The DNA here is from genome assembly GCA_017893485.1 of Hemerocallis citrina. Classification (NCBI taxonomy): domain Eukaryota; kingdom Viridiplantae; phylum Streptophyta; class Magnoliopsida; order Asparagales; family Asphodelaceae; genus Hemerocallis; species Hemerocallis citrina. The sequence continues at coordinate 366,987,697 of CM030358.1, read as the reverse complement.
TACAAACAACGAAGGAACACATACTCAAAAATAAAAAAAATATTTTTGAAAAATAATCAGTCAAGATACATAGAAATACGAAAAGAAATATTAATTACAGTGAATGCACAAGACCAGGAATAATAAGTATACTAGTGAATGTGGATATTATAATCAATACTCCAAAAACACATTAAAAGATAATGAGCAAAATAGACCAAAATATATATATGCAAAAAGGCTTAAAAGAAGTTCACTGAATATCACAAAAGCAAGCGTCAAATCATTAAATAGGACGTGGAAACAAAAGTAAGTGAGAATTCTAAAATGTCAAAGAATTGGAAAACGGTAACAATAAATAGTACTTACAAAAGAACGAAAACTTAGACCATAGTTGATGTATTCAATCTTAACACAAACATAAAAATTTTGTAAACACAAAATAGAGTAAAATCAACTATACAAGTTCAAATTACATGAAAACGTGAAGCGTAAATTGGTATAAACAAAATGTCATAAAGAAAATATTTCTTTACCATGAGTTTCATTATATAAGTAAAATTCTTGAAATATCAATTAGCAAATAAGTAAAAGAAGTAGTCAAAAGTAAGAATTGATCGATCAGAAAAACTTGTTAAACACATAATGCTTGAATAAAAATTGTAATACCCCGATTTTCCAAATATATATGAAGGTTATTTATTTTCATAGATGGTATGCACGTGTAATATTTTGATTATTATTTTCAACATAATGAATAAGATCATTGTTTTATAAACATTTTTTCCTAAGCCCAAAGGTTAATTTACATATTTTCTACAAGATAATTATTTTGGCCCAACTAATTTTAGCTCATGAATTTAATTATTTTTTTACAACTTGTATGTGTAGCATCTTGTTTCTTTAATTTCTGGGTATTGTGATGTACAATTTTGTAGTGTGGTTGTGTGTACACGTGCACTCGATGTACACGTGCACAAGGCACAAGCTTGGCCGGATGGAGAGTAGTGGAGATGAGATGTGGGTAGTTTTTTTTAAGGAGTGGGTAGTTCCATAACCCCCTTATCAATCTTAGCCCTTGATCATCCAACTCCCTAATGCATCCTAACCCTCCATCCCACCTATAATCTAGTATAAATACCCCCTCCCATTCCCTATTTCTTTTACACTAGATTAATATTTTAAGAGAGGTATTTGTGAGTGTGGGTGTGCTTTGCTGTGGAGGCCAGAGAGTAGCATTCTGAAGGATCGGTGTGGGGCAAAGGAGCAAGGTGCAAGGAGCAAGAAGGCGTTCACTATATTGCGGAGCTTTTGCGGGATTTCGATTATTTCTTCATATAAGGTGGGTGTTTCTCAGGACTTCTAATGTAGGAATTATACCATGATTGTTATGATTGCTACCATGTTACAAAAAGTAAATTGGATGTATTAGAAATTGCTTGAACATGCTGTTGATAATGAGAGCGGAAGTGTCAGTACAGTCGACTGTCACATGAACCAGTCGACTGGTACGAGACAATTAATCTATGATGTGGTGATAAACATGTATGCAAATAGACATAATAGTGTGGTTACTAAGTTGTAATTTTCCTATGACACATATGATGGAGGGATGGTAAATGAATGAAAAGAGCTAGCGATGATTAATAACTTAAGAACTGTCGGAACAGTCGACTGACACTGTGTACAGCCGACTGGTACCGTACTTCACGTATGATTACTTGGAAATTCCAGAAATTAGATATTCCATTGTGTTGACCTGGTATAATGACTTGAGATTTGTATCTTTATCTTCGTAAGGAAGTTAGGGATAAGTGTGAATGCATGTTTAAGAAATCTTTCCCTTGAGGAAGAGATAACTTTCGTAACTTGAAGTTTCGTGGTTGTGAGATTACTGAACAAAAAGAAATACTGCTTATGAAACATGAATTTATGTATATTATAAATTGATATCATGATGCAAGTACATGTAAGAACTGTAGATAACCTCTTGATCTGAAAGGTGGATCTGATCAGTCGACCGAATGCGTGTAGCAAGTCGACTGAGCTGGACTTAGAATAGTGCTGTTGAAAATCCCAGGACAGACGACTGGTGGATGAACAGTCGACTGTCATGTGGATGACACTGTGAACATGAAAAGTTGCGGGACAGGCGACTGGTTGTGTACAGCAGTCGACTATCCCGAGCATTTATCATGAACCTGTATTTGACTGTATGAGTCGACTGGTATTCTTCCAAGTCGACTGTACAGAGTGAACTTGGGTATGTATGAGATTTCATTTTATTTATTGCTGTTGGAAGTTGTGAATTTTATGATTAAAGTCTGTGAACTCTTTTCATGGCTGTGTGGATTATGTAAAATGAATCATAGATGAGAATTGCGAATTAAATGAATATAAAAGGCTAAGATCATGATGAGGAAGTCTGTGAGACTCTAAATGAATGATGAGCTGAAAGTGCTCAATTGGAAGTTGTGAATTGTAAATTGAAATCAAGAGTAGCTAAGTCTCCCCCGGCAGTGAAATGAATGAAATGAAATGATATTGAAAAGAAGGCCAAGGTTGGTCGTGTGTAAATGAAATGGTAAGTCCGGATTGGTGGAGAGGCTAACTCTAGAGCTTTGATTTTTATTCATGATTCTAATAAAATTTAATACATAGTGTGGAGGTGATGAAAGTGAGAGAAAAACATAAGTATGAGAACTAGGGTTTACGGTGCGGGTGTGTGAGCCGCAGAATGCATGATTGATGAGTCAAGACATGGCACGGGCACAACCCAGAATGATCGGACCTTAGTCACGCTCATGGGATGTTTTGGTGACTGCAAGAGGATTGTGTTCAGGGAGGAGGCTGAATTGTCGCAGAATGCATGCTTGATGAGTCAAGTCATGGCGCGAAATTCTACTCCAGGGGCCAGGATACATGCTTGTACTCATAAAATCATCTAAGATACTCACCGAAATTACAGAAGTAGAGTAAGTCATGGCGAGGGATTAAACCCTACAAAAGTGAAGAACGGTTAAGAGGCTTGCCCTCGGACCTATGTAGTATGGGATGCATAGAATCCGAACAAGTGCGCATTAGTGTCATGTAAATTAAATAATTGCATTAAGGATTAAGTGCACAATCACGACACGACATCATTAAGAGTTCCCTTTTGATTTGCATGCTTATATTGAACAAGTTTGTGATTTGTTAAGAAATGAGATTCATTATACTGTTTCTGGCATAGAGAGGATGACCATGTATAATTATCGTCGGTTGAATAAACTGACATACCCACAGTTTCGTATGCAGGATAAATTACATGTAAAGAGGAATGAATGCATAAAGATCTTATCATGTTGTTAACCATTTATGTAAATGTTGTATATTTTGCTTCCGCTGTGTAAATGTAAATGTAATATGATGTAAACTCTGATGTAAGATAAGAAGTTTTAATTTTCTTGTAAAATTGTACTTAAAGAAAGTGAAAAGATCCTGTAGAACATCTCGAATTCAGTGATTTGGGATTCGGGCCGTTACAGAGTGGTATCAGAGCCACGCTTTCTACGCTTTCACACTTGTACAAATTTATAAGGAACGACACCATAGAAGTGGACATTAGAGTGTGTGTTGAGTTTAGAGATTTAAATGTAAGTGACTTACATTTGTGTTGCTCTATGATTTATGTTTCTTCCTCCATATTTCTAAGATGGCTGATCATTTCGACCCTGCTGGAGGCGACGACTGGCACATTATTGAGGAAGAGTACCATCCTGGACAGGCTGATTCTGAGGACGAGTATCACCCAGGGCAAGTAGATTCTGATGATGAGGAGTGGCCCGAATCTCGAGAGATTACCCCACCGCCGGATTCATCTGACGATTCTTCTTCCGATGAAGAAGAGGGACCAGCTCTGAGTGGCACTGTGGCTTCTCTTCAGAGGTAAGTGGATACCCTGAAGGATAGAGTTGGAGCTTTGGAAGCTCAGCTGGCGCAACGGAAGGCTGATTTCTCTGTTCTCAGTCACCGAGTGTGGGAACTTGAGAAGAGAAAGAACCTGACTGATGTGTTGAAAGATGAAGTGGATGAACTGCGGGATGAACTTCGAGCAGCGAAGAGGACCCGTAGGGATTAGATTGTCTTAGTTTCTACTATCTTCTTTTCTGGTGTCAAAAATGTTTTTTTAATTCGAATGTATAAACTTTGGAATTCAATGAAATGCAAGTTGGTTTAAATTCTTGTCTTATACTTCGAATTTAATGGATCTTTTGCATCAGAATATGTCGAGAAGAGGAGCTAGGAATGGGGAAGGTTTGGATCTGGAGACCGAGCTTGCTAGGGTCTATCAGACGCTGAACGCAGTGGCTCAGAACCAAACTAGGGGGCCGGCGAATCCAGTGCCCGAGGCAATTAAGCTAGTGGAATCGTTCAAGAGAATGAAACCACCAGTGTTCGAGGGAAAGTCAGACCCAGATGCGGTTGACAACTGGATTCGTCAAGTGGAAACGATCTTCGAGGTGTTGGAGACACTGGAGGGCAGCAAGGTCAAGTTGGCGACTTTGCAGTTGGAGAAGGATGCGGCTGTTTGGTGGCAGTCGATGAAGAGGACCATGGGAGGTTTGTTGCTTGGCTGGAAGGAATTTCTGAAAGAATTCCGCAGTCATTATTTTCCCTCCGACGTCCAGGAGAAGAAGGCGCGATGGAGTTTCTGTCACTTCAGCAAGGCAGCATGTCAGTGAGGGAGTATGAGACTAAGTTTACTCAGCTCTCCAGGTATGCTCCAGAACTGGTGATGGATGAGGCTAAGAAGGCTCGCAAGTTCGAGCATGGTCTGAGGCCGAGCTTGAGATCCCGGATGATACCTCTTGGTATCAGGCGATTTGACAAGCTGGTGAAGAGGGCGGCAGCGACGGAGGCAGATATGGAGCAGTTCCATGTTGCTCAGCACCAGAGGAACAACTGGCAGTCCGGGAAGAGGCCTGCACAATCGGGGAGTTCCAAGGGGCAACCGTCTGCATAGAGGTTCAAACCGACAGGGGCGAACGTTGTCAGTGTAGCTGGGGGACCTGGGAACAATGTAGGGAGACCTTCTGCAGTCACCTGTTATAACTGTGGGAAAGTGGGACATTACCAATCTCGATGTCTCAAACCACGGGCTGGCAATCACAATGTGCCAATACAGCAGACTGGGAAGAGGCCGTACCAGTCAGGGCGAGTATTTGCTTTGACGGAAGCTGATGCTGTGGTAGCAGATCAGGTCATCTCTGGTACGAGGGCTGATGTTTAGTGTGGTTTTTGTCGTTTCTTCTTCCCGTTTATATTGTGAAACTGTTATGTAATGGTATATATTATGTAACAGGAGAACTCTATCTTAATGAAAAGAAAGCTGTTGTATTGTTCGATACTAGATCCTCTCATACTTTTGTGTCTCCTAGATTTGCTAAAGTGTTGGGAGAGGAACCGAAGATTTTTCCAGGCAAGATCTTAGCAGTAGCTACTCCATCAGGGGAAACTTTAACCACTGATCGGTATTATGCTGATTGCGAGATTGCGATCGGAGATAGAATCTTTGGCATTGATCTGATCGAGCTGACTATCTTGGGAGTCGATGTTATCATTGGCATTGATTGGATGTCGGTGTACAGTGCAAGCATCGAGTGTAAGACCAAGACGGTAACGGTGAAGGCTCCAGGTGGACCTGAAGTCACTTTCCAAGGGAAGTTGAAGTGTTATAAGCTGGTGGCAACTATCCGCAAGGAAGAGACTCCTGTGGAATTGCAAGGGATTCCTGTAGTTCGGGACTATCCGACTGTGTTCTTGGAAGATTTTCCTGGGTTGCCTCCGCATCGTGATGTAGAGTTCAGCATCACTGTTCAACCGGGAAGTGCACCCATTTCTAAGGCACCATATAGGATGGCTCCAGTGGAACAGGATGAAGTGAAATGGCAGATTGAGGAACTGTTGGGAAAAGGCTTTATTCAACCTAGTGCGTCACCTTGGGGAGCACCAGTGCTTTTGGTAAAGAAGAAGGATGGATCGATGAGGATGTGTATCGATTACCGAGAGCTGAATAAGGTCACTGTTCAGAATAAATATCCGATTCCTCGAATTGATGACTTGTTCGATCGTCTACAAGGAGCAGCTGTATTCTCCAAAATAGATCTTCGATCAGGATATCACCAAGTGCGAGTGAAAGCTGAAGATGTGCACAAAACTGCATTTAGAACTCGGCATGGGCATTACGAATTCTTAGTTATGCCATTCGGAGTGACAAATGCACCCGCAATCTTCATGGATTTGATGAACAGAGTTCTGAGGCCGTTTATTGATTCTTTCGTCGTGGTGTTTATCGACGATATCCTCGTGTACTCCAAGTCTGAGGAGGAGCACACCGAGCATCTGGCAGTAGTTTTGCAGAAGTTGGAAGAGCAGAGGTTGTATGCCAAGTTACCCAAGTGTGATTTCTTGAAATCTGAAGTGGCATTTCTAGGTCACATCCTTTCTAAGGAGGGAGTGGCAACTGACCCTCAGAAGATAGAGGCAGTGAAAGATTAGGCTAGGCCTACTACAGTGAAGGAAGTCAGAAGTTTCCTTGGGATGACTGGATATTACAGGAGATTCATTCAAGGTTATGCTCAGATAGCTGTACCGCTTACTGGGCTAACCAAGAAGAATGTGAGCTTCAAGTGGACCGAGCAATGTGAGGTGAGCTTTCAGGAGTTGAAAGATAGGCTGACTACTGCACCTATCCTGACTTTGCCTAGAGCAGGTGTTGAGTATGATGTTTACAGCGATGCTTCACATCGGGGGCTTGGTTGTGTCTTAATGCAAGAAGGTAGAGTAATCGCTTATGGGTCCAGGCAACTACGACCACATGAGAAGAATTACCCGACTCATGATCTGGAGTTGGCGGCGATTATCTTTGCCCTGAAGCAATGGAGGCACTATGTGTACGGTGAGAAGTTGAACATGTACACGGACCACAAGAGCTTGAAGTATATATATCAGCAGAGGGATCTCAATCTGAGGCAGCAGATATGGTTGGAAGTGCTCGAGGATATGCGACCTGAGATCAAGTATCATCCTGGAAAGGCTAATGTTGTTGCTGATGCACTTAGTCGCAAGAGCAGTTTGGCCAGTTTGATTACAACTCAGAGGCATTTGATTGAGGAGTTGGATCGGGCAGGTATTGAGGTTGTCTTGCAAGGATTGGGAGCATCTTTATCTCAGTTGAAGCTTCAGCCTACTTTGAATGCAAAGATCATTGCAAGTCAGGAAGTTGATGCTGATATCTTGGAGATGAAGGAGCAGGTTGGTGCTGGCAGGTTGCCCGGATTTCAAACCAGGGATGGAGTGCTGTGGTTCGGAGATAGGCTGTGTGTTCCAAATCAGGCGGACCTGTAAGAGAGTATTCTTCAGGAGGCGCATGCTACTCTTTTGTCGGTACATCCTGGGAGTACTAAGATGTACAAAGACATCAAACAACATTTCTGGTGGCCAGGTTTGAAGCGGGATGTGGCTGAATTTGTCGCGAAGTGTGAGGTTTGTCAGCAAGTCAAAGCCGAAAATCAGAGATCCGGAGGTCTATTACAGCCGTTACCTATTCCGGAGTGGAAGTGGGATAACATCAGTATGGATTTCATCACGGGATTGCCTAAGAATTCTAAGGGCAATGATGCGATTTGGGTTATAGTCGATCGACTTACCAAGTCCGCTCACTTTCTGGCGATGAAACTCACTGCTTCGATGGACAAGTTGGCTGAGTTGTATGTTGGTGAGATTGTCCGACTTCATGGTGTTCCCTCAACTATTGTGTCTGATCGAGATGCGCGGTTTACTTCGCATTTCTGGAGGAGTCTTCAGGCAGCTTTGGGTACCAAGACAGATTTCAGCACTGCTTTTCATCCGCAAACCGATGGGCAGACCGAGAGAGTCAACCGTATTCTTGTGGATATGCTTCGGTGTTGTATACTAGACTTCGGAGGTAGTTGGAAAAGGCATTTACCTTTGGTAGAGTTTGCCTACAACAACAGTTTTCAGGCTAGCATTGGGATGGCGCCGTATGAAGCATTGTATGGCAGGAAGTGCAGGACTCCTGTTTGTTGGTATGAAGTTGGGGAGCGTCATGCAGCTGACTTCTGAGAAGATTGATCTGATCAGGAAAAGGTTGGTGGAAGCTCAGAGCAGGCAGAAAAGCTATGCAGACAACCGGAGAAGGGACCTTGAGTTTGAGGTTGGTGACTTCGTCTTTCTGAAGGTATCGCCCAGTAAAGGTGTGGTTCGTTTTGGCAAAGGCGGGAAGTTAGCCCCGAGGTTTATAGGCCCATACAAGATATTGAAAAGGATCGGGAAAACTGCTTACCGGCTTGAATTACCGGGCGAGTTGTCTCAGGTGCACAATGTCTTCCATGTGTCTATGCTAAGAGGTTATATTCCAGATCCGAGTCATCATTTGCCTGAAGTGCCGGAAGGTTTGCAGCTAGACCTAAATTACATCGAGACTCCTGTCGAGATTGTTGACCGTAGGGAGAAAGTCTTGAGGAATAAGACAATACCGATGGTCAAGGTAGTCTGGAGAAACCACTTGGTAGAAGAGGCTACTTGGGAATCTGAGGAGAGGATGTTGAAGGACTATCCTGAGCTTTTTGCTTGATTGTATCTTTGTATCTTTATATTTTGGTATCTTTTGTCTGTTGTTGTTGTTGTATTATATTTCCTATTTTCTCGCTCTTGGCTGTAGTTCCGGGGACGGAACTATTCTAAGGAGGGAGTGATGTAATACCCCAATTTTCCAAATATATATGAAGCTATTTATTTTCATAGATGGTATGCACGTGTAATATTTTGATTATTATTTTCAACATAATGAATAAGATCATTGTTTTATAAACATTTTCCCCTAAGCCCAAAGGTTAATTTACATATTTTCTACAAGATAATTATTTTGGCCCAACTAATTTTAGCCCATGAATTTAATTATTTTTTTACAACTTGTATGTGTAGCATCTTGTTTCTTTAATTTCCGGGTATTTTGATGTACAATTTTGTAGTGTGGTTGTGTGTACACGTGCACTCGATGTACACGTGCACAAGGCACAAGCTTGGCCGGATGGAGAGTAGTGGAGATGAGATGTGGGTAGTTTTTTTTAAGGAGTGGGTAGTTCCATAACCCCCTTATCAATCTTAGCCCTTGATCATCCAACTCCCTAATGCATCCTAACCCTCCACCCCACCTATAATCTAGTATAAATACCCCCTCCCATTCCTTATTTCTTTTACACTAGATTGATATTTTAAGAGAGGTATTTGTGAGTGTGGGTGTGCTTTGCTGTGGAGGCCGGAGAGTAGCATTCTGAAGGATCGGTGTGGGGCAAAGGAGCAAGGTGCAAGGAGCAAGAAGGCGTTCACTATATTGCGGAGCTTTTGCGGGATTTCGATTATTTCTTCATATAAGGTGGGTGTTTCTCAGGACTTCTAATGTAGGAATTATACCATGATTGTTATGATTGCTACCATGTTACAAAAAGTAAATTGGATGTATTAGAAATTGCTTGAACATGCTGTTGATAATGAGAGCGGAAGTGTCGGTACAGTCGACTGTCACATGAACCAGTCGACTGGTACGAGACAATTAATCTATGATGTGGTGATAAACATGTATGCAAATTGGTGTGAATATTTGCAAGTGTACAAAATCGCAACAAGTAATATAGTAGTGAATAGAGTGTCGAACCCACAGAGACTAGATATTTTATTGAGTACCGATATTACTAGATTAACTACTATTTGAAAAATCGAAATTTAATAAATAAAGAAAACAACTAAATTAAACTAATCTAAACTAACTAAATAAATGGAGAGGGGGCAGAGTTTGAAAATTGTAATTTGTTAATTGCAAATCAATTCTAGGGTTTTTGAGTTCACCTAGTTAATCAAACACAATTTAAGATTCCATGAATAAAGAATTTATTTTTCCTGGTTGTAGACCAAAATCCCTTAATTATTTGATACTTTCTCTCGAACAACACCAAAAATATCTTTAGCTAACAGTTTGACACATCTCTATGCAAATTTAATTAATTAAAGACTCATTAAGTTCTGTGGATTTCTTAACGGCCACATTAATCGCAGTAAATCATCTCTAATTTCGCTCAATTAATGGTGTTCAATTTTTATTGTTCTAAATCACAAATTACCTCTCGGTCTCTCCATGATCCAATAATCATACAAAAATTGGCCAAATAATTGTAAGCATTAAGCACAAAAATCAAATACACAACCAAGGAGAAATAGAAATAATATGGAATTGTGTTCTCAAAACTATGCTACATCTAAACCCTAGAAAAATAAATTTAGTTCATAATAAAAATATTGCAACTAACAAATTTGTCCATGAATTGCATTATAAAAATGAGAGAGAGAAAAGATATACAAAAATAGACTGTTTTGTAATAAAAATTTCAAACCGAACAGTCTTGAAAATTGTGCCTAAACAAGTCAGATCGTCTCTCCTTTTCTGTCGTCTTGAAGTCCGAGCCAGCCAGGTCAGCAGCCTCGAATTCTGCACCGAAGAGCAGAAGCTGTCGCTGTCGCTGCTACAGTGACGCGTCAAAGCTGTCTGTGCTCTGGAGTCCGTGCGCCAAAGGGGAAGGCAACGTCTTCTGGTATATATATTTTTTCTTTTTTTCTTTCAAAACTCTCTGGTGTCCACGCCCTACTTACTCCACCTTTTCTAGTCTTTCCCTGTAGATATATAGGAGTAGTTAATGATGAAAATTAGGATTAGTTTGATTTAAAAACTAGATTTAGTTAAATATTTATCCTTAGTTAATTAATCAGAAATTAAGATTAAGATAACTCTCTAACTAAAATCTGGCCATTTTTATTATTATTATTATTTTATTTTTAATTACAAAATTCTATTTTAACCCCCTAATTAATAATAATAATTTTATTTTACTTTTCACGAGGCCGAATTGTAAAATTTATATTCAACAAATCAATAAAAATAAATAAATCATTAAGTTTGTTTTGTTTGTTGATTTTTATCAAAAATAATAACTTTTTGCATCAAAAATCTTATTTCTTCAAAAATACTTAATTAATTGAAATCTTATAGAAATAAGATAAAATATAAACAATATAAATGAAAACAAGCATTTTTAATGGGTAATTGAGTAGAAATATTTATATAAAAATCAGACACATCAAATATCCCCAAACTTAAGATTTTGCTTGTCCTCAAGCAAAAAGTAGAATCATGAATAAGGGAAAAATAATCAAGAGTAGACTCATCTCATCACACCAAGAGATCTTATCATGTAAGCATTAAAATTGCAATTAAAATTATAAATATTTGCAAATAAAGTAAAATCAAGCATACCCACTTTCTCCAGTGCAATTATCTATTCATAACTCCAAACCCAATCATATTTGTCATGCCATTAATGTAATTATAGTATGTAACAACTCCATCTGTGATTATCCCTTCTCACTACTGCAAACCGAGTAGCAAACTAGAGTTTTTTTTTAATTTTTTTTTCTCTCTCTTCTCTTAGTTGTCACTTGCCTTTTGACGCGAATGCAAAACATTTGTGATGAATTCACCCGGTTACTCAACAAGTCACAAACTTAGAGTGCTTTGCATACTCATATTTCAAGTTGCCGTTTGATGTAAAAATAAACATTTGTGATGAATATCCCTAGTTACTAAGCAACTCAAAACATTGGAGTAGATTGACTTTATTCAAATTTTTTATTTAAGTTATTACTCTATTTACTTAAACTCTGTTTAGGACTAGATTAAAGGGTATAATCACAAGAAAAAGCATCACATTTATTTTTTATGTATAATAGCATGACTCGCACAATTTTGTAAGGAATTTTGAGATTCAATAATCCTAAAGTAAATAAGTATGCTTACTCTTGCTTTATAAGAAATTGTCTATCCCAAAAAATTATTTCAATGCTTATCACAATAAAGAACTCAACAGTATAAAAGTGAGTTTAATTGAAATCCTTTAAAAATTTTGTTTTTCTTTTTTAATAAATAAATAAATAAATAAATTTGTAAACCTTCCCCCCCAAACTTGAATATCACATTGTCCTCAATGGGAAAAGGAAAAAGAAAAACAAAAAGAATGTAAAAAGTTCAGAATTTCTCCCCTGATTCGTCTTGAAAATTCTGCACGCACAGCGTTGAGTATTTTTAGGATATCTGGAGCTGTAGGTGTTCAAATGGGCTGAAATTTTTTTTGCTGGAAAGCTAAGAAGATAGGCTACAATTTCTCTTTGCATCAGTCTTCCAGATTTTGACTCCATACTGCTCAAAAACAGCCATCAATAAAAGCATACAAAACAGCTCCGCCCGGCGACTTTAAAATTATGCAATCCTACAAAATAAAATCAAAAATTAAAAGTATAATAAACTAAAAGAAAAATAAAATCTAAATGCAATAAAAGAAAACATGGGTTGCCTTCCAAGAAGCGCTAAGTTTTAAGTCTTCAGCTAGACGTGGGGGTGAGATGGTTATGTAACGCCAAGATCCAACAGCATCAGCACATCTTTTCTAATTTTTCTCTTCAGATGTGGATCAGGTTCAAGCTCAAGTTTGAGGCGTTTCCTGCATGATGATGATGTCTTTGATTCCCCCGCCTCTTTAAATTTATGCTGCAAAAATGAATAAATAGAGGGTGCAGCATCCAAATACATAACATTTTCAAAAATATTTTCTTTTTCAGTTTCAAATGTTGCTGTATTTGTTGGACATACTTTGTTTGGCAGCTTTTCAATTTCGAGACTATGTTTCTCACCCACAATTACATCAATTTTACTTACTTGAAAGCATGACTGTTCTTCAGGAGGTAACTTTATGGAATTAAAATCATCATACGTTACTTGCTCGTGCTGAATTTGTTCCTCCATAATTTGTTCGATCGCACTTTGCTCTTCAACCTTTTCAACCACATTTTGTTCGCCATTTTCTTCTTGTGGTTGCGCAATTGTCCTCCCGCTTTCTAGTGTTATTGCTTTCACATCTTCCGTGGAGTTGACAACTGTGTTGCTTGGTAATATTCCTGCAGTTCTTTCATTTAAAATATTTGAAATTTGACCAATTTGTACCTCAAGATTGTGGATGGAAGCCGAAGTTGAATTTGCAATATTTTGAATTGCTTGATCTGTCTTTTGTATGTATTGCATGAACATCTCTTCCAATGTCAGCTTCTTTTCTTGCTGTGGAAAATTGTGAGGTGGTATAACTGCTCCTTGATTGTTGTTCCAAAAAAAATTGGGGGTGTTTCTCTATTTTGAATTGTATGTGTTTGCATAATGATTATTTTGCATTTGAAAGTTTGACACAAAATTATCATGTTCGGCATTTGATGGAGCAAAAGGGTTCCCCACTTGGCAATCTACACTAAAATGGTTTCCTGCACAAAGATTACAAATGATATTAGATTGAATAGCATTAACATTCATATTACCTATTTGCTTAGATAAAATATCAAGTTTTGCATTTATATTAGAAATAGGATCAAGTTCAAAAACTCCAGCCACTTTTCTTGGCATTATTCTTTCTGAAGACCATTGGTAATGATTTGATGCCATCTCCTCTAAAAGATCATAGGCTGCTTTGTATGTTTTGCTCATAAGTGCACCACCAGCTGCTGCGTCAACCATAGATCTATGTGTAACTCCCAAACCATTATAGAATGTTTGCATTTGCAGCCATTTCGGTAGTTCATGATTAGGACACTTTCTCAATAACTCTTTAAACCTTTTCCATGCATCATACAAAGACTCGGTCTCAAATTGAGTAAATGTGCAAATATCATTTCTTAGCCTTGCGGTCTTTGCTGGTGAAAAATACTTGGCTAGAAACTTTTGTGCAAGTCCCTCCCAAGTAGTAATACTACTAGGTGGTAGATAATGTAGCCAAGCCTTCGCCTTATCTTTCAGTGAAAAAGAAAAGAGTCTCAATCTGATTGCATCATCTGATACACCGTTGTGCTTGAAAGTGTCACAAATTTTTAAAAAGTTTGCAATGTGAGCATAAGGATCCTCGTGCAAGAATCCCCAAAATTGAACAGTCTGTTGAATCAATAGAATCATTTCCGGTTCAATCTCAAAATCGTTAGCTTCAATAACCGGCTTCTTTATGCTTGATTCATAAATCGAGGGCATAGCATAGTCTCTCAAAGGCCTGTTTTCATCGTTTACCATGATAATTTTCTTGTATGTCCTGAAATGTAAGTACTAAAAAAAAGTAATAGAAAAACTAAAAAAAAAATAAAATAAGAAAAATAAATGAAAGTAAAAGTAAGTCAAAAGAGGTAAAATAATAATAAAATACAAAAAATCCAAACTAGTAATAATCTAGCAATTTTCAATATCAATAAAAGAATAACTAGTCCCCGGCAACGGCGCCAAAAACTTGGTGTGAATATTTGCAAGTGTACAAAATCGCAACAAGTAATATAGTAGTGAATAGAGTGTCGAACCCACAGAGACTAGATATTTTATTGAGTACCGATATTACTAGATTAACTACTATTTGAAAGATCGAAATTTAATAAATAAAGAAAACAACTAAATTAAACTAATCTAAACTAACTAAATAAATGGAGAGGGGGCGGAGTTTGAAAATTGTAATTTGTTAATTGCAAATCAATTCTAGGGTTTTTGAGTTCACCTAGTTAATCAAACACAATTTAAGATTCCATGAATAAAGAATATATTTTTCCTGGTTGTAGACCAAAATCCCTTAATTATTTGATACTTTCTCTCGAACAACACCAAAAATATCTTTAGCTAACAGTTTGACACATCTCTATGCAAATTTAATTAATTAAAGACTCATTAAGTTCTGTGGATTTCTTAACGGCCACATTAATCGCGGTAAATCATCTCTAATTTCGCTCAATTAATGGTGTTCAATTTTTATTGTTCTAAATCACAAATTACCTCTCGGTCTCTCCATGATCCTATAATCATACAAAAATTGGCCAAATAATTGTAAGCATTAAGCACAAAAATCAAATACACAACCAAGGAGAAATAGAAATAATATGGAATTGTGTTCTCAAAACTATGCTACATCTAAACCCTAGAAAAATAAATTTAGTTCATAATAAAAATATTGCAACTAACAAATTTGTCCATGAATTGCATTATAAAAATGAGAGAGAGAAAAGATATACAAAAATAGACTGTTTTGTAATAAAAATTTCAAACCGAACAGTCTTGAAAATTGTGCCTAAACAAGTCAGATCGTCTCTCCTTTTCTGTCGTCTTGAAGTCCGAGCCAGCCAGGTCAGCAGCCTCGAATTCTGCACCGAAGAGCAGAAGCTGTCGCTATCGCTGCTACAGTGACGCGTCAAAGCTGTCTGTGCTCTGGAGTCCGTGCGCCAAAGGGGAAGGCAACGTCTTCTGGTATATATATTTTTTCTTTTTTTCTTTCAAAACTCTCTGGTGTCCACGCCCTACTTACTCCACCTTTTCTAGTCTTTCCCTGTAGATATATAGGAGTAGTTAATGATGAAAATTAGGATTAGTTTGATTTAAAAACTAGATTTAGTTAAATATTTATCCTTAGTTAATTAATCAGAAATTAAGATTAAGATAACTCTCTAACTAAAATCTGGCCATTTTTATTATTATTATTATTTTATTTTTAATTACAAAATTCTATTTTAACCCCCTAATTAATAATAATAAGTTTATTTTACTTTTCACGAGGCCGAATTGTAAAATTTATATTCAACAAATCAATAAAAATAAATAAATCATTAAGTTTGTTTTGTTTGTTGATTTTTATCAAAAATAATAACTTTTGCATCAAAAATCTTATTTCTTCAAAAATACTTAATTAATTGAAATCTTATAGAAATAAGATAAAATATAAACAATATAAATGAAAACAAGCATTTTTAATGGGTAATTGAGTAGAAATATTTATATAAAAATCAGACACATCACAAATAGACATAATAGTGTGGTTACTAAGTTGTAATTTCCCTATGACACATATGATGGAGGGATGGTAAATGAATGAAAAGAGCTAGCGATGATTAATAACTTAAGAACTGTCGGAACAGTCGACTGACACTGTGTACAGCCGACTGGTACCGTACTTCAAGTATGACTACTTGGAAATTCCAGGAAATAAGATATTCCATTGTGTTGACCTGGTATAATGACTTGAGATTTGTATCTTTATCTTCGTAAGGAAGTTAGGGATACGTGTGAATGCATGTTTAAGAAATCTTTCCCTTGAGGAAGAGATAACTTTCGTAACTTGAAGTTTCGTGGTTGTGAGATTACTGAACAAAAAGAAATACTGCTTATGAAACATGAATTTATGTATATTATAAATTGATATCATGATGCAAGTACATGTAAGAACTGTAGATAACCTCTTGATCTGAAAGGTGGATCTGATCAGTCGACCGAATGCGTGTAGCAAGTCGACTGAGCTGGACTTAGAATTGTGCTGTTGAAAATCCCAGGATAGACGACTGGTGGATGAACAGTCGACTGTCATGTGGATGACACCGTGAACATGAAAAGTTACGGGACAGGCCACTGGTTGTGTACAGCAGTCGACTATCCTAAGCATTTATGATGAACCTGTATTTGACTGTATGAGTCGACTGGTATTCTTCCAAGTCGACTGTACAGAGTGAACTTGGGTATGTATGAGTTTTCATTTTATTTATTGCTGTTGGAAGTTGTGAATTTTATGATTGAAGTCTGTGAACTCTTTTCATGGCTGTGTGGATTATGTAAAATGAATCATAGATGAGAATTGAGAATTAAATGAATATAAAAGGCTAAGATCATGATGAGGAAGTCTGTGAGACTCTAAATGAATGATGAGCTGAAAGTGCTCAATTGGAAGTTGTGAATTGTAAATTGAAACCAAGAGTAGCTAAGTCTCCCCCGGCAGTGAAATGAATGAAATGAAATGATATTGAAAAGAAGGCCAAGGTTGGTCGTGTGTAAATGAAATGGTAAGTCCGGATTGGTGGAGAGGCTAACTCTAGAGCTTTGATTTTTATTCATGATTCTAATAAAATTTAATACATAGTGTGGAGGTGATGAAAGTGAGAGAAAAACATAAGTATGAGAACTAGGGTTTACGGTGTGGGTGTGTGAGCCGCAGAATGCATGCTTGATGAGTCAAGACATGGCGCGGGCACAACTCAGAATGATCGGACCTTAGTCACGCTCATGGGATGTTTTGGTGACTGCAAGAGGATTGTGTTCAGGGAGGAGGCTGAATTGTCGCAGAATGCATGCTTGATGAGTCAAGTCATGGCGCGAAATTCTACTCCAGGGGCCAGGATACATGCTTGTACTCATAGAATCATCTAAGATACTCACCGAAATTACAGAAGTAGAGTAAGTCATGGCGAGGGATTAAACCCTACAAAAGTGAAGAACGGTTAAGAGGCTTGCCCTCGGACCTATGTAGTATGGGATGCATAGAATCCGAACAAGTGCGCATTAGTGTCATGTAAATTAAATAATTGCATTAAGGATTAAGTGCACAATCAAGACACGACATCATTAAGAGTTCCCTTTTGATGTGCATGCTTATATTGAACAAGTTTGTGATTTGTTAAGAAATGAGATTCATTATACTGTTTCTGGCATAGAGAGGATGGCCATGTATAATTATCGTCGGTTGAATAAACTGACGTACCCACAGTTTCGTATGCAGGATAAATTACATGTAAAGAGGAATGGATGCATAAAGATCTTATCATGTTGTTAACCATTTATGTAAATGTTGTATATTTTGCTTCCGCTGTGTAAATGTAAATGTAATATGATGTAAACTCTGATGTAAGATAAGAAGTTTTAATTTCCTTGTAAAATTGTACTCAAAGAAAGTGAAAAGATCCTATAGAACATCTCGAATTCAGTGATTTGGGATTCGGGGCGTTACAAAAATGGACATAACGAAGTAAAAATTCCAAAAGGACAATATTAAGAAAGAATAAAATAAAGACGTACAAAATAATTTAGGTAGTATGCAGATTTAGAGAATCTAATGAAAATTAAGTGAAAATTAAAATATTGTTATGAATAGAGGAAATGCGAAGGAGAGCAGAAATCATACCAAGAAATCAGAAGGACCAAATTCCAAAAGTAATACAAGTGAGCAAGATAAGATACGAGAGTGTATCAAACGGATTTAAAGAAATATAGAGTAACAATGGTTAAAGAAAATTGAGTAAAACAAATCAGTAATAGGTTATGTTTTAGAATCTCATAAAATGGTTTGAACTAGTACAAAATAATAAGACATTGATAAGTAATATAGACATAAAACACTAGTGGGGTTATTATAGTAGAAATTCTTTAATGTGGGTTTGCCTCATTGATGTCCAACTGTAGACTTGCCTTCTCGGCATCAAGTTGCAAGTTTGCTTCCACGACACAGGTTGTAGGTTGCCATCTAGATATTCGGTTGCACATTTTGCCTCCCCGATATCCAGTTGCAATTTGCCTCCATTAACGTCTAGTTGCATGTTTGCCATCTCGACATCATGTTGCAACAAAACGATGAACAAGATGATGCAATCCTCCACACGTACTTAGATATTGATTGCTCAATTTAAGTACGAAGATATGTTTTGAAGTTCGTGATATAAAAATAGTAGCAAAAGTAAGAAATGGAGTTGAAAGTCATCTGATGGAATATTAAAATAGAAGCATAGATTATAAATATCAAACACAATAGTACAAAATAATAGTAGTGAAAGAATTTATAAAAGTAAGAAGAAACGGAATGAAATACATGCATAAGCACAAATACAAATGTGAATGAGAAAATACATATGCAGTGTAGCAAATTTATACAATAAATATATCATAAAATATACAGTAATGTAGGAATTAAACAAATATAAAATGATATGCATAGCAAGTATGTTGAAATACATTATATAGTAATTTGTAGGAAGTACATGTAGAAATCAAGAATGTAATGACAATAAAATTTAAGTAAAATATAAGTAGTGGGTGCACATGGTACATTCGAAAAGTATGAAGCAGCAAAATTAATAAGTAGCTTTTAAATAGTGAAAAGAAATTATAACAAAAGCAGTCAACTATAAGTAATGATAAAGGTATTGAATATAAAGTGCAAAAACATAATTAATAATAAAAATTTAAATGTGCAGAAACATATAATATTTATATGAGTAAAATATCGCAATCAAGTTTAAATGCTCCAAAATAAATAAGATAATACAAAATAACGGAAAACATAGTATCGAAAAATCCAAGTATATATAATAAATGAAAGTAAATATGCAACACCAAATTTCATAAAATAGTAAACATAATGATGAAAGAAAATAGGAGTTGCAATAATAACTTATCATGTAGTAATTCAAAATTTAGTGTGGTAGGTAAAAGTAATAGCAAAATATGCGAGTGACGAAAAGCACATGTAAGTAAGATAAATAAAACATCAAGAAAGAAATGGGTAAGAGTCGCAAAATAAAAAGAGTTTGTGAAATGCTAAAGGATGCACTATTAAATACAGCAAAAGTTGCAAAATAATAATTTGGATAAAAGACAAAAAGTAAGAACCAATAGTAAAGTCATAATAACAGTTTTAAAAGAAAAACAAGACGATTAGTAAAAGTTTAATGTTTGCACTAATGAATAGAAATAATATAAACTCGGTTGGAGATATAGAAACTAAAAATAAATTCAATTGCTGACAATAAAAGAAACCGAATAAAAGTAAAATAAGTTAATTACACAAAAGTTATTTAGTAAGCAAACAAATATAAAACAGTAAAAGTAATATGATACAAGAGTGATCACAAAATTGAGGTACACAAAATATACAAGAGAGCAAATAATTAAAAGAATCTAGCGGAAGATAATTAAATTTTATAACTAAAAATAAATAAATAAATGAAAATTAACACTGGCGAAAATCATATAATTGTTGATTCTTGATTTTGATGATTACAACACACTGCAACATGTATCTGTGCTATATTGAATATAATTGCAGGTTGTATCAGAAGATACACAAAGGCCTCATTTCTCTAAAGCTAAACCAATGAACAAGCATAGCTCAGGATAAAGACAATGGCTTCATTCAAGACTCAAGACTCAAGACTCAAATCAAGACAAATGTTTCAATATCATTAATTTATGTGTCTTGTAAACAAATGTAATATTTTTCTTTATTGAGTCTTAGAATGATGTACAGCATTGTTACACATACATACACTCACATATAAACTTTTTATAACTGTGTGTTTTCAAATCCAAAGGTCAAAACAGCTTGAACTAGATTAGCTGTTGAGTACCAGTCGACTGTTACTTGTTCCAGTCGACTGAGTCTGTACAAAACTACCTAATCTTATTCAAACTCTGACCAGTCAACTCATTATGGCAACCCAGTCGACTGTTCAAGTGCTTTTGACAGTTCTCTGTTTTAAAATCGCTTTTTCAAATTCAAATCTTTTTATTTCCGTTGGTTGACAGTTGGAACAACTATTTCCCAACGTCCAGTGTATCTAACTCTATAAATAGAGATTAGAATCCACTGTGAATGATGCAATACTCCAAGCAATTTGGAAATCTTAAGTTTTATACTTTCAAGAGATAAAAGCTTTCAATTCACTAAGACTTGGTTCTGTGTCTTCAGTCCAGTATAACATTTGATTTCGTTCTGGACTGGATATAGAAGTCAACCATTTTAGCCACGTACTATATCACAATCGCAAATAAGGCTATAGGTTGATTGTAAACAATTTTTATTGTTTTCTTTTCCTCTCAGTTGGAGAGTAGGACTCTAGGGTGTAGAGTCAGGTTTGTCACTCTTGGTGGAAGAGTGGGTTGCTGTCTCTGGTTGAGAGACAAGGTTGTTGTCTGAACGCCGTAGGGTATTCTTGTAAACTTTTTCAAGAATAGTGGAAATCTCAAGTGGGTTGCTTGGGGACTGGATGTAGGTCGGAAGGACTGAACCAGGATACATCGTGTGCACTCTGTGGTTGTATCTCTCTACTTGCATTTCTATTTTCTCAGTTTGTGTTTTTACTGTGAAACTTGTCTGAACAGTCGACTGAGTACTCAGATAAGTCGACTGGTCAGACTCGTACTCTCTGAAGGTTATTTGCATGTTAAGTCGACTGTCTCAACTCTAAGTCGACTTCACAGACTTATTTAAATTAATTTTCATTTTGTTAATACAGTCGACTGGTGTATCCCTTAAGTCGAGTGTACAGAAGAAAAATCTCTATTCTGCATTTTAATTTCTTATAAACACTATTCACCCCCCCTCTAGTGTTTGTTGCCTTGCCTACAGGATCCAACAATAATCCAGAAGTTATATACAGTGGGTAAGATAGGAAAACATATAGTAGATCATTAATAAGTAAAATAGAAAATATACAAGTTGAAAGGGTAATACCTTACATAATAAAATATCAAATACACAAAGCGAACAAAAGAGGTCAAAAATAGATAGTTAGAAAATATAAGCTTTATGCAAAAATAATCAATACACTTGTGATAAAGAAATTTTATTCAAGTCTAAGCATACAAACAGTCTAAATCTCATTACAGGTCTTCATGACCAAACAATCAAGTCACACACATCAGATGTCCACCAAGGTACTCACACTTCTAATGTCCACCTAGGTTGTATTTAATGTCCACTTGTGTACTCACACTTCTAATGTCCACCTAGGTTCTCACACATCAAATGTCCTTTTATGCTCATTCCCCGTACTATGTTTAAAATTACTAATTGAAGCATGCTCTGATACCAAATCTGTAGCGCCCCGAATTTCCAATATAATATTTTAGAAATACGTGGCACAATTCCAGAATCTACTTCAATGTAATCATAAACATAGCAACCAAATACAGGGAAAATTAAAACTTTTTATTACATCAATTGTTACAAAGCACAACGGAATACAAAACACCTTGAATTACAAATTTCTTTCTTTACAACACTTTCTTTTACAACAATACATAATCCATTACACCACTTTAACTCATGCATCCAAAATCCAAGCTACAAGTAATCACCTGTAAAATATGAGGCTAGAGAAAATCCTAACCCCCAAAACTAAAGGGGTCAGCCATAACGGTGTGAGTGACATAAAAATAAACAACAAACAACATAAGTAAAGCATAGAATCATAAACGACATGAAATAAATAAGAATACATAAGATATAACATAGCAAGGAAACACGAAAACATCAAGTGAAACTAGACTAAGTGTTAAGTGTAGAAAACAGGAAAATACATGCATGAAACTAAGTCAAGAAAACGCAATTCTATATGCTGGCTCTCTAATGCGTATTTGTCGGAGTCTATGAATCTCACTCTACATAGGTCCGGTGCAAGCTCTTAACGTCTCCACATTGTAGGGTTTAATCCCCCGCTATGCAACTAATCCTAACACGATGACTACTACGAGATAAAGATAAACTGTGAGTATTAGCCCATGCCCCGATAATTCCGGAGGTCAATCTCTATCCACAGATAATTCCGGAGACTATTTCACTCACACATGGGAATCTTCGAGAATACCCCACACCGCAAGCAATAACACCTCATCACACGAATACCACATGTGCGTCGCCTCGACCCCAATAATTCCGGAGATCAATCCCACACCACAGGTAATTCCGGAGACTATTTCACTCACACCTGGATAATTCCGGAGATTATTTCACACCGCAAGCCATAATGAGGTCCATAACCCATGTTCTCATTCATTATATCATCACTAGTGCCTGTCCTTATCATTTTTAGGTTATTTAATTACTTGACGAATCTCTTAGAGTTGGTGTACCCTACCGGACTTAACTCAAACAACTGATCAACTAAATGCCTCAACAGGCCCAAACATAAATATCTCAACTGCCGGTATACTAAGGTTATGCGCACCCTCTAGAGACTCACACTCAAATATCCAAACCAATCTTCCAATATGAATTGCTCCGTCAAAACAACTTGAAAACATATGTTCAGTAGAAGATAAATTATAGTATAGTAAGTTATAGATTAAAACATTTAGAGAATAAATCATTTGAAAGAACATTCAAAAATATAAAGATGCATCAGTACCAGTCGACTATAGACAAGCGTCAGTCGACTGTCCAGAAAGAGAATTCCATGATTTTTAAGAAATAATTCTAAGTATAGCAGTCGACTGCAAAGGGTATAGGTCGACTGTCCAGAGAGAAAAATTACAATAACTTTGAGAAAATAATTCTAAGTGGTACCAGTCGACTGTAAAAATCATCAGTCGACTATTCAGAACGAGATTTAAAGAAAAACTAGAGAACATTGCAGCTGGGTCATGTCGGTCGACTGTATAGTCACACCGGTCGACTGTCGACCTACGGACTGCATACTTTATGAAAACGATTTTTACGAAAAGCTTATTTCTTATATGATCAAATGCAACTTGTAAGACATATAATAGTCCATAAAACTAAATCAAAACTACTTGAATTTATAAAAAATAGAGATTTTGTTGATTTCTTTCTATCAAACATGAATTGTGCATATAATAAAAAATAGAGTTTCTTAAAAATTAATTGTTTATTGAAATAGCTTCGTATTCAGATCCAAACCATATCAATACCAAAATCTCAAAAAGATCCCCAATTTAGTTGGATTCATCAAACTCAATCCAATTTATCTCAAATCCAATTCTCAAGACATGATCTCCTAATTCATCAGTCCTTCTCAACATTTCCTCAATCTCAATCACCATTATTAACTCATGAACCTGAACAAATCTAACATTAATATAATCAAGATGTGTTCATCCAAATTCAATGATAATAACAACTCACATCATCCACATGCAAATCTATTCATAGATAATTAGGGTTCATAAAAGATCAATTTTTAAGTCATCAATCCATCCAATCCATCCAATCCATCATGTACATATTCATACTCAAACCCTAACATGCTTTCTAGTGGATGAAATACCATATACAACATTACAAGAATAAAACAAAACAAATTATATCACTCGCATACAACATACACAATACAAAAAGAAAGCAAAACAAGTCACTCACCTCAAATGAAGAAATCTAATAAGAAAAGTCTTTCTTTTGCAAAATCCAAGATCACTCCTTTGAAACTCCAAGAAATTAATGGTAAAAATATATTTTATTTTTGCAGAGGAGAGAGACGGCTGTATTGGGCATAATATAGGCCAAAATCTGGAGTTTCTAGGGTTTTACAAGTTTATGGAAACATCCTTTAACAAATTATTACTTTACATGTATAGACCTTTCGTTAAAAAGTAGTTAAAATAAGTTAAATAAATTAAAATCAAATCAAATCAAATCCTTTTACTACTGAGTTGTCCAGCAATCCAGCACAGCCCAAAAATAAAGAAAACTCGGATTTGTACTCAAGGTGGCAATTTCGCACAAAAGTCCTTTTTTGTAATATTTGCAAATACGTCATAAAATATTTGTAAAAATCCAGAAAATTCAGAAATAATATATAATAATAAATATTAGATTTTCCAATTAAAATATCTGACTTTTACTTTCCAGGAAAATATTTGCACAAGATCCAACATAAATTCCATATTTGCAAAAACACCATATTTGTTTAAATTTTTACCAAATCTACTCTAAATAAAATTTAAATATATTTTATTTTCAATGGTGACCATGGCAAGCCCAAAAGTCAGTAAAAAAGAATTTTTATTATTTGTTTGAGATCCAAATGACTTTTTACATAAAAGCCCCTTTCTTTCGAGGTATTTATAAAAATAGTTTCTTTATTCAGAAAAATCCAAAAATTTAGGATAGACTCAATTATAAGTAGGAGAGTTTAATAAAAAAATTTAAAATTGGATATTTGCAAAAAAAATATTTGCACGTGTAAAATCGACAAATTTGTAAAATGGTCAAATTGATTTTAAATGAATTTGAAAATTAAAATATCATAAATAAATAAGGAAAATCAATCATTAACCATAACATTTTAAAAATTCAAAATTCATAACTTTGCACGTGTGTTGCACGTGCATAATTGCAGTTTCAAGAAAATAGTCAAAGTAGTCAACTTTACAAATTTAATATTATTTAATAATGCAAAATAAATCATTTTATTTTGCGGGGTATTACAACAACAACCACCACCAGATCCACAAATCTCAGTCAAATACTAGCCTCTCTTTAAGATCCGACCGACCGCTAAGATATTAGATTTTCACCAAATACAAGAACTCGTCATCTGTCGTTCCCACACCAGAAATCAACAACATTAGATTTTCGTCGTCTGTGGGAAGCTTCAGATCCAGCCTCTTACTCAAATCCTATATCATATTCGCCTTCTTCTCCCATGGCTCCCAAGGCTAGGAAAACAACTACCGCGGGCCTTCAGGTGGATCCCTCGCCTTCTCCTTCAGTTCGTCTGTCCCGCAGCACCACTCAAGGGTCACAATAGCCGCGAGTCGAAAGTTAACAGGGCCAGCTTCAAGCGCATCTCATTCGGTCGCACGAAGGTCCGAACAACCAGTAGATTTAGACCTCCAAAATCTTATCGGCAATTGCTAGAATGAGAAGGACCTTCGCCATCACATTAACCGTTCCAGAAACGACAAAGGACCCTCGGATCACCAGTTGAGCCACGACCATCACTCCTCTCATGGCAGGAGAAGGAGTGAAGCCCCCCTCTGAGAGACCAGCGAGCCCTGCATGGCCGTTAGGGAAGAGGAAGACCACATAACCAAAGTCGAGTTCCAAGAATTCTGGAATGAGGTCCTTCAAGCTCTCCGAGGGGGAGCCAGAGATAACTACTAATCGAATAATCCGTGCATCGGAAGGACTGGCAACGAGGAGTCCTACGGGATGACCCGATCTGAGGGACAAAAAGACGCATGAAATGGAGGACAAGCTCGCCCGAATAGGGGATGACAGAAAATAGTCGAGTAGGGGATACTGCCCGGTTCGACCACCTTTCTCGTCCTACATCTTCGAAGCCCCATCCTACGGAGCTTCAAGCCCTTCGCTTTCGAGACCTACAACAGAAAGGCAGACCCTAACTGATCACATCAAGGGGTTCAAGATCGTCATGATGATTCACACTGCCTCGGATGTCCTACTCTACTACGCATTCCCTGTCACGTTGCGGGGTTCCTCGAGAGAGTGGTATTCTCGACTAGCCCCAAACTCAACCTTTTCCTTCGACCAGCTCGAGGAGAGTTTCCTCGTCCATTTTGTGACTAGCCGTAAGGTTGAAAGATGAACATCTCCCTGCTCGATTTAAAACAAAATGACGGGGAGTCACTCTGAGACTTCATTCAAAGGTTCACTGTGGAGGCCAGGTCTATCTCTCCCCTTGATGCCAGGGTCACGACAACTGCCTTTAGGCACAACGTCCGACACGATATCTTAAAGATCTCGTTGGCTAAAAAGCCTCTCTCGGCATTCCTCGACCTCCTTCTCCGAAGTGAGAAATACATCTAAGCCGAGGAGGCCTTACATCCCGAAGTCCGAATAAAATCACCTGCCAAGGGGGAAAGGAAAATGGATAGCTTCGAGGCGCCGAAAAAGTCTCAGAAGGGTGCCTTCGGATAGAGACGTCTCCTACTAGCACACTGGTTCGAGAAGTTTACTCCACTAAATGCGAATGTCTCCGCTATCCTCATGGAGGTGGAAGAAGAGTGGCTAGTCCGACACCCTCCTCGATCGAACACTGGGAACAAGAAGAGGGACAGAAGGTTCTACTGTCGGTTTCACCGAGACCATGATCACGAGCCCGATAATTGTGGGCACTAAAATACGAGATTGAAGCCCTTATCCGTATGGGCTACTTGTCTAAATACACTTGGAAGGACTAGAGAACCTCACCCCCTCCTCAAGGCCCTAATACCAACTTCGAACCCCAAGACTTCGGAAGAATGTCCATCCTTCGCTCTATATATGGAGGACCAATTGGGAGGAGATTCCAACTCTTCCGCAGGTGTTTGTCTGGGAAGTGAACTCGGTCCATAACTATCCTCCCCGAGCTCACTGACTCTCTATATCATTCTCGGATGGAGATCTTGAGGGCGTCTGGATCCCTCACTGCGACACAATAGTAATCAACCTTGGTTTGGGGAACCACGAAGTTTGATGCATCCTTGTGGAAAGTGGTAGCTCTGTCAACATCTTGTTCATCACCACTTTCGAGGGGCTGAAGCTTTCCCAAGAAAGACTGAAGCCTGCGAGCTACACCCTCCATGGTTTCTCCGGTGCTTCGGTCCAAATCGAGGGGATCATCACTCTGGATGTTGGTGCGGGAAAATCCCCAGCCACTCGAAACCGAGCACATGGATTTCATGGTGGTTGACGTCAACTGCCTATAACGTCATTCTTGGGTGTCCCAGCCTTGGGTGTCTCCAAGCCGTGGCCTCGGCCTATTATATGAGAATGAAGTTCCCCACGAAGGCAGGGGTCGAGGTCAGGAAGGGCAACCAGGAGGTTGCCCGGGCATTCTATACCGCCATAATAGGGGCTCGGTCCTTTCTCTCGACGCGGTCGAACTCCCCAGCGATAGAAATTTGATTGGCTCCGAGCTAGTCGATGAACTGGAAGAGAACCCCTTCTTCGAAGCTAACGAAACCAAGTGGTTTTAAGTTAGCAAAGCCCTGCCTTTCGGTCTCAAGGAGAAGATCATCAACGACATCCAACAGAACCAGGATATATTTTCCTGGACTCTCTCGGACATGTCGTGCATCTCGGAGGAACTGATCATGAACAAGTTGAGTGTTAATCTGGATTCTAAACCGGTACAACAGAGACACCAAAAATTTGACCCGATAGACAGAATGCGGTAAAGGAAGAAGCCGAGAAGCTCCTCTCTGCCCGCTTCATCTAGGAGGTCAACTACACTGAGTGGTTGGTAAATGTTCTGACGGTAAAAAAGGCTAGTGGCAAATGGAAGATTTGTATCGACTTCACAGACCTCAATAAGGCGTGTCCAAAAGACCCCTTCCTTCTTCCAAGTATCGATGCAACAATAGGGCATGAACTCCTGAGTTTCATGGACGTCATCTCCGGGTATGTAACCCCTGTTTTTCATTTTATGTATTTTGGAGTGTATTTTTTATTTTTGTGTATTATTATATCTCTTGTATTTTTCGGAACCGTATATTTGATTATTTTCAATATAAATTCTTTTTCTTTCAATTTTGACCTCCTTATGCTGATTGTGCGTTGTTTTGCCCATTTTCACCATTTTGAGTTTTTTTTCGCATTTTCTTAGCCTCGTTCATGATTATTATTTATTTTGGTGATGTGGTGAATTTTTTGAGGTGATTTGCCCAATTTGTAATTTTTGATCCTTAAGGAGATTTTTAGGAGCCATAGAATTCTCTATATATTGTATCCCCATTTGAAACCTACCCAATACCCATTACCCATTAGTATACCTATTAATTCATATTCATAACCACTACCCATTAACCCACAATTAACCCATATATAATATACCCCATAATCCCTTAACCCTAACCCTAATCCTAATTATTTCCTCCCAAAGTATCCCGGCTCCCTCTCCTCTCAAATCTCTCCCGACCAACTCACCTTGCAACATCCCCTACTCCACCCATACTTCAATCTACTTCAACCCTACAACCCTAAACCTCCTCTCTTGTGGCTGACATCTCCAAACCAGCACCCCACCATCCAAAACAGCACCATCCACTTTCAAAACAGTGCAAGACCATCCCTTGGCTGTGTTTTTGAAGTGGGTATCATCCACTTTGGATCGTGCAACAAGGAGATTGATCGTAGGGCATTTTTGATTCGTGGGTTCGCTTGGAAACGTGTGGGAAGGCTATTTTGCTCGTGGGTTTTCTTCCTTGGACTCGTTGGCATCATTTTCACTCCATTAGAGGCAAGTAACTTGTAAATAATTTCATTAGGTTGATACAAGTCAAAAAGTTCACTAATAGGGTAGTTGAGACTAGAGACGGCCAAAGATTGTGTTTTTGTTTGTGGTTTTTGTCTCTATTGTGTAAATCAGGCCCTAGAAGACTTAGGACATGAAGTTTGATAAGTTTATACCGTAGGTTTCACCCAAGCACGATTTTGATCGCGTATGTCGTATTTCGCATGAAACGTGTTTGATGGTTTGCCTTATGGGAATAATTAAATTTTGACATGCTAGAAACCCTTAGATATAATATTTAGATAATGGGTAGGCTGCGTTTTGAATTTGGTTAAGTTTGGTTTGTTTTTGTAGAAGTTATGACGTTTTGAAGATAAGTTGTGAAATCTGGAAATTCGGGCTGTGCGGTGTTGTTTGCTGTTTTCACCTGGGTTAGAGTCCGAATCTCAACGTGGGCATTTCACAATAAATCGTAGAGAATTGAATCTATTTTCAAACCCAACTGGTTTCACTGCATTTGGAGTTCTTATGCAGGAGATATGATAATTTTAGTACATGTATGTCGGTAGTTTTCAGATTCAGTTTGGGGTAGTTTTTGTTAACTATTTATTTTCAAGATCTAGGTTATACATGATACCATGCCATGATACTTTGTCCAGTGTTTCCCCATGATGTTAGGAAGTTTTCAGATTTATGTGGTATTTTAAAGATAAGTTTTGGGTGATGTTTCATATCCTTTTCCATGATCTACTTTTTCTGTAAACTGTGTGTTGTTCTATATTGAATGCAGTTTTCACCCTATTTATATTTACTGTATGAAAATTTTATGTGAGATATGAAAGTTTGAAAATTTTATCTAATTTCACCCCGTTTTGGCAGAACTGGATTTCGATGCGCTGTTTGCGAGATATGTTTGTTTTCGTACAGCAGTGTTGAGAAATTTCAGATTCATCAAAACCAGGTTTTGTGTTGCTTTTCATTTTTGACGACTTAGTTATACTTTCTGGAAAATTATGAAAATTATTATTTTGAGTCTAAATATTTAGGAGATTATCCCAGATTTTTCGTGGATTTAATTGATGAGTTTACATGCTGTTTTTATGTGTTGGAAGTCATTCCCCTGTTTTCTGGCTGTACATGAAATCTGTGTTGAAATGAGTTTTAAGCTGAGATGTTGTAAACTAGTATAAGACTTTATTATACTCGTTAGAAGCATGTGGATGTCTAGTTTCCAGATCCTTTGACGGATCATGATTTGCATGCCTGTAGCTCTTTGAATTACTGATTTAGTGCTGACTAGTCTTACTGTCCTGATTATGAACCTAGTATATTTTGCTCGTATATGTGAATCTATATTACCCATGCACGCTGATTTGATATCCTGGACCTATACCTGATCCCATCATGCTTATTTGACACTATTTTGCGCATAATCATGCTTGTTGGACATTAATAATTAAAAGTAACTAGCCGGGGTTAATGGGAAAGATCTAGTAGTGGATAATTCAGAAACGTGTACTCGGAAGGGGGCCCGTGTTTCCCACATTTGGAATTTGGTATATGATTTGGATTATTTGGAATTTGGTATATGATTTGGTTTACTGCTCCGAGTATACTGCCCTCTATAGTCCACTATGAAATCTAAAACGAAACTGTTGTGTTGTAGCAACCATGTGATATAATTTGGGGTACATGAAGTGCTACCTAGATAGTAATCACACAAGACTTGAACTTAATACATGAACATGATACTTGACATGATATATGCGTGCTTGACTACATGATACATGAGACTTGGTACATGAGACTTGAATTACTTGAAACATGATACGTGATACACGATTACATGACACTTGACACTTGATGCATGTTTATAGGATACCTGATTTATGCCGTGTCCCTTGATACTTTTACCATGCTAGTTTGTCTAGGTTGACATTATACATATACCACGTGCTAGTTAGTTATCCCCTTTCCATGTGCTTGTATCCTACTCTATTTGTGATCCGGACTTGCCATTGACGGGTACTTGTGTTTTCTCTTTTCTCTTTCCTGCATTCGTTGTATTGCAGATTTTGGAGGACAGGTTCCTGAAGGTATTGGCAAGATGAGGGGCTAGAGGCTGAAATTTTGCTATTATTATCTCTTATAGTTGCTTGAACAAATATTATATTTTGAGACTTGTAATTACTCATGTATTTGGGCATTATGACCCAGGAATATTATGTATTTCAGATCATGACTATTTGAGATTAATCTATTTTCTTTCAAGTATTCTTGTTGGTATTTGGTTCATAAGTGCATGTGGTTGATCTTTTTCTGGCTTCCGACTCTGATTATACTGTGACATGTTTGTAAAGATTTCTTGAACGGCTTATGGATGATGAAAATCATTCGCTGGGCTTTTGTTACGTACTCGTATTCCGTATTTTTGGGAAGCGGGGCGTGACAGGGTATAACCAAATCCGAATGTTTCCTCCAAATATCCCAAAGACATCTTTCGTCACAGATCAGAGACTACTGCTACCGAGTTATGCCTTTCGACCTAAAGAACGCAGGAGCCACCTATCAAAGATTGGTGAACAAGGTTTTCAAGGAACAAATTGGCCGGAATATGGAGGTATACATGGATGACATGCTCGTCAAAAGCCTCAGAGGTGGAGACCACGTGAAGGACCTCGAGGAGGCCTTGGCATCTTAAGGAAGAATAACATGTGGCTTAACCCATCTACGTATGCCTTCGGTGTGACCTCAGTAAAATTCCTAGACTTTATGGTCAACCAATGAGGGATAGCGGCGAACCCAGAAAAAATTCAAGTTATCCTGGATATGGCCCCTTCTACGAACGTGAAAATTTTTAGAGGCTCACGGGCCAACTTGCCGCAATTAGGCTTTTTCTCTTGAAATCCACGGAGAAATTCCTTCCCTTCTTCAAGGTCTTTCGGGGGGCAAAAACATTCGAGTGCGGAGAGCCCCAGCAGCAAGCCTTCATCTAACTAAAGGAGTATCTCACTAATCCCTCTCTACTCAGCAAACTTGAGCCGGGTGAAGTCCTCTGTCTCTACTTGGATGCATCCAAGCAACCCTCAGTGCAGTCCTGGTCAGGGAGATGATAGGGTGCAGAAACTCATATATTATGTGAGCAAAGTGCTCTACGATGTCGAGCTTCGTTATGCCAAAATGGAGACAATAGCTTATACCCTGGTTATGACAGCACGGAAGCTTCACCCATAGTTCCAAGCTCATTCCATCTAAGTCCTCAAAGACCAACATCTGAAGCAGGTTCTTAACAAGCCGGAAAACTCTAGACAGCTGATCAAATGGTCCATCGAGCTCAGCCAGGACGATATCGGTTATAAGCCGAGAACCACTATCAAGGGTCAGGCACTCGCCAAGTTCATCACTGAGTGCATTATCCTTGAGTCATTTGAGGTTCAGGGGGAACATCCATTATGGGAGCTCTATGTGGACGGTTCCTCCTGCAAAGAAGGAAGCAGAGCAGGTGTGATACTGAATGGTCTGGACAGCTTTGCGGTCCGAACAGCTTTGCCTTCCAGTACTCCTTGCAGCTTAGCTTCCAGACCTCTAACAACGAGGCCGAGCATTAGACACTAATCGTTGAAATCCTCCTAGCTCGCAAAGCCGAGGCAAAACGGATCAAGATCTTCAGTGATTCTCAGCATGTAGTCAACTAGGTCTGCGGGGAATACGAGGCCCACAATACCAGTATGATTAGTATCTGGCCCACGTCAGGCTATTCTAGGCGGACTTAGAGGAGGCTTCAGTCGCTTGAATCCTTAGAGAGCAGTACAGCCAGGCCGACACGTTGTCCAAATTGGCGTACCCCTTTGAGGGTCTTTGAACGCACAGTGCTGGTAGAGGTCCTCGTCAAACCCAACATTGATAGGGAGAACCCCGAAAGCCTTTGCATCGAACCCCCTACACAGTCAGCGACATGGATGGAATCAATCCTAAACTTTCTAAAAAATAGTGACCTGCCACACGAACCTTCTAAAGCGCAGAAAATCCACGTGAGGGCTAAGAGGTCTGTGCTCGTCGAATTTGTACTGTTCAAGTGATCGTACAGAAATGCCGACAGAAGACATTACCTCCGGTGTCTGACCCCCTAGGAATCCCAATTTGCACTCAAAGAAATGCACGGGGGAGTCGGTAGCTACCACATGGGCGGCAGGTTGCTTGCAAGGAATATCTTTAACCATGGATATTACTGGCCAACTCTCCTACAAGACGCTCAGGATCGCATCCGAAAATGCAGGTCCATGTAAGTGGTTCTCCATCAATGTCATGCCCCACTTTCCAAAAGAGAATACAGAATACGGATACGTGACAAAATCCCAGCGAATGATTTTCATCATCCATAAGCTGTCTGGATCTTTACAATATTTCACATGAATAATCAGAGTCGGAAGCAAGAAAAGTCAACCAAGCATGCATATATGAATCAAAATACCAACAAGAATACTTGAAACCAAAATATTATAATCTCAAATAATCCAGGTCTGAATAAGTCAATATCCTGGGTTACATTGCCCAAATACAAATAAATCCAAGTAACAAAGTACAATTGTTCAAGATAAGAAACAAGAAATAATAATAATAAACCTCCAGCATCTAGAATCTCGTATCACCAACTCCATTAGGCAGCTGATCTCCATGATCTGCAATTTAATAAATTGCAGGAAGAGAAAAAGAAAACAAAATGCTCGTCAATGCAAGTTACGTGTCGCTTGTAGTGCAGGATACAAGTACAAAAAAGGGTAACAACTAGCATGTAATAGACATGATAACAAAATAGAACAACTAGCATGACAAGATGAATAAGTGCAAGTGGCATGTAGCAAGTGGCAAGTGAACAAGTATAAAGAAAACAGGTAACGAGTAACAAGTGCCAAGTAAACAAGCATTATGTACAAGTAACAAGTAACAAGTAACAAGTGTCGGGTATCAAGTATCAAGTATCAAATATCAAGTATCAAGTAATCACGTATCATGTTCAAGTGTCATGGTCAAGTCTTGTACTTATTACTATCTAGGTAGCACTTCATGCATCCCAGTTTTTACTACATGGTTGCTACATTCAACACAGTTTCGCTATAGATTTCATTATGGATCATAGAGGGCAGTGTGCTCAGGGACAAGCTCTCAAGTAATCAAGCTCCAAGTAACCAAATATCAAGCTCTGTGTCAAGAGTGCAAGTGTCAAGTAATCACGTGTCAAGCTCCAAATAACTAAATAACAAGCTCCAAATAAGCTACACATAACTAAATAACAAGTTCTAAATGACCAAGTAGGATCTATGAATACTCTTCCAAGTACACGGTTCTGTATTTTCCACTTTTAGATCTTTCCCTTTAACCCTGGCTTGCTTTCTTATTATTATCTTCAAACAGGCATGTGCGTGTACATAACATGGCAAGAATAACATAACATGATCAAGTAACAAGTTTAGGTTGCAAGATAAACATGCATGGGTGAAAGACAACACATAAAGGATTAGAACAACGAGAATTCTAGTTCAGGACAGCAAGACAGTACTGCACTAAATCTAGGATTCCCGTGCTATAAACATGCAAATCTGGATCCATCAAAGAATTTGATAAATAGACTCTCGGCTAAATTTAGAAAATATATATAATTCATATAGTGTTTCACAAAAACATGAATCAAAACTGAATTGAAACCAGAAAACATGTTCACCCAGAAATCAGAAGATTGTATTCAAAGTAAGCTAAACAGCATGAAAACTCATTAATTAAATCCACAAAAAATTTGGGGTATTTTTCTATATGTCTAGCATCAGGAAATAAAGTTTCATAATTTTCCAATCTAAATAGTTTATTGAACAAAAATCACAAAACATCAAGACACGACGATTTTGTAAATCTGGAATCACAAACACTGCAGTACGAAAATAGCAATATATCGCAAACCATAAATCGAAATCAAAATCCACCGAAAGGGTAATAAAATAGACACAGTAGGCTAACTTTCATATTTACAAATATTTTACAAACAACAAGCAGAATTAGGTCGAAAATCAGGTTCTTTACTGAACTGTATGAAAATTCTTCATGTATAGTAATTGTTTGGAAACATAGAACGGTTTGTAAAACTCATCAAATAAATCCACAAAAATTTAGGGTTAATCCAATCAAGTATAGTTGTATTGTGCAAAATATTGGATCAAAATAATACTATTAACATCATGATAAAAATAGATTACTCTTCAAAATTCATTGAAAACAAAATCTGGAAATCTCTCTACACCTCTGTAGTAAAATAGACATAACTCATAAACCATAAAACGAAACTGAGATCTGTCAGAAGGGTTGGAAAATAGACAGAATTCTCTACAGTTCAAGTTCACAAATAAATTTCATATACTGACCTTAATAGGTCTAAAATACTGATCAAAAGTAAGGTAACGGAAAATACAGAATTATTCTTCGAACATAAGATCATCTAGTTCATGTAAAACTCATCCAAATCAACCCAAACATGAAATATAGTGTACTAGATGTCCAAACAACATGGTATAGGGTATATCACATGTCCACAACAAGTCCATCATGAATAACACGAACGAGCTCATGATATCATATGAACAACACGCATATATACAACAAGAAGTGGTCAACCCTAGGTTATTTCATGCCATGTATGTCGTGAACCAACTATGGTTGAATCAACACAATAGAAACAATATATAACAGAGGATTCACACACGAATTGTCTCTAGAATCTAACTACACTACAGGCGGTATTTAGTGCTTGTATTACACAAAGAAAAAAATACAAGTTACTTGCCTGGGAGACGACGATGGAAACGACGAAGTAAGAACAAGAATAACGGGAATGGATTCCTGGAGCACGAACACAACGAATGAATAAACCCACAAACACAATCACGAACCACAAACACAACAACGAGCACCCGAACACAACGAACCCAAACACACACACCAAGAGAGAGCGAGGGAGGGGAAAACATTGGCAACAAACTCTGCTCGCTGATCCTGACTGCCGCGAGGGAAAGCACAACACAAACTGTGCTGCTGTTGCGGCTGAGGGCAACGCCAAGAACAGCCACAGGGGGACTGTGCTGCTGCGGCGAGATGACATCGGGACGAAAGTAGGGAGTCGCTGCGTCGCATTGGCTGTCGTTGCTTTGGTTGCGCAACAGGAGGCAGAGAGGTGCACGGCGCAGGGAAGCTGCGCCGCGGTTGCAGCTGACTGCGAGGAAGGCGAGGAGGAACGTCGGAGTGCAGCATTGCGCGGAGCACGGGTTGGCGGATGGCAGGGGCGGCGCGTCGCTGGGTGCTGCGGGGGGTTGCCGACAGGACTGTAGGGTGCACAGGGGGAGCTGCGGTGTCATGCTATTGTCGACCCAGGGCGGAGAAGAAGGGGAGAGGCAGGGCACCGGGGTTGCATAGGAGGAGGGTGAAGAAGAAGAGAGTGGGAGCAGGGCTCGGGAGGAGCACGGGGCTACTGGCGGGAGGAGAAGACGGGAAGGTGCAAGGCGGTTAGGTGTTTATGTAGAACCCCGTATTTTCAAATATTATTTTTAATCTTTGAAAATGAATTAAAATGATTTACTGGAAATTTAATAAATATTTTTCTAGAAATTTATCTTTTTACACGTGCGAAACATGTGCAAATAATTTTGGTATAAATATACAATTTTATATTTTTAATAAGTTCTCATACTTATTATGGAGTGTATTCTAAATTTTGGAATTTTTCTGAGTAAAGAAACTATTTTTACAAATATCTCGGAAGAGAGGGGCTTTTATGTAAAAAGTCGTTTGGATCTTAAATAAACTATGAAAACTCGTTTTTACTGATATTTTGGTTCTCCATGGTCATCATTTGAATTTAAATATATTTGAAATTTATTTAAAGTCGATTTGGTGAAGATTTAAACAAAAAGGGTGTTTTTGCAAATATAGAATTTATGTTGGATCTTTGTGCAAATATTTTTCTGGAAGGTAAAAGTCAAATATTTTTATTGGAAACTATAATATGTATTAATATATATTATTTCGGATTTTTATGGATTTTTATTAATATTTTATGATGTATTTGCAAAAATTACAAAAGGGAGGGCTTATGTGCAAAATCACCACCCTGAGTGTAAATCGGGGATTTCCTTATCTCTGGGCCGTGCTGGGTTGTTGGAAAACTTATTGGTAAAAGGATTTTATTTAGTTTTGATTTATTTAACCTATTTTAACTAAGGAAGGTTATATATGTGAAGTAATAAATTGAAAAGGGACTATTTTGCAAAAGGTACTTCAAAACCCTAATCCCTTTCAACCCCGGCCTGTATAAAGAGGGTGTGCAGCCGTCATTCGCTGCATAACTCCAGATTTATTATTATTATTATTTTCTTGGCGATCAAGAGGAGGATTTTTGGATCTAGCTAAACGGAGACTTTTTCGTGGATTCTTCTAAAAAGCAAAGGTGAGTGACATTGTTTGTGTTGTTGTTTGATTTTGTGAATGATATGATATTGTTTGTTTTGATTTATGTGAATGACATCGTTTTGCTTTGTTTCGTCATATGAACGATACGATCTATGTATTGTGTGTGAATGTATATGAACCATTGTTATTGTTGGACCATGTTGTGAAACTTATGGTTATTGAGTAGATCTTGAGTTATGAGATCATAGTGTTAGAAAACATGTTAAGAATGGATTATGTTTGGATCGGATGACGAACATCTGGATCTCATGATTATAAGTCAGATTTTTGATCATGGTTGTAAAAGAAAATTAGTTTTGAGGAACCCTAATGGAAAGATTATTGATTTTAGATCTTGAGAATTGAGTATTTGACATATTGGATAATTGAGTAATGTATCCTTAATGGAGATTATTTGAGGTTGATTATTTTTCCTGAGAACGAACTATTTTCCATGAACAATTAATCTTTAGAAACTCCAGTTTGGATTTTGTATTTAGACCTAAAATATGAAAACTGTAGGCCGACAGTCGACTGGCCTACTATACAGTCGACTGGTACGACTCTACTGATGCACCTTCAGTCTTGGGAGAATCGTTCTGGACAGTCGACTTAGACTACTGTCAGTCGACTGGTCCACTGAGAAATATTTGTTCAGTTCTTTCTGGACAGTCGACTTAGCCTTTGTGCAGCCGACTGGTTCACTGATAATTCTATTGTGTGAAATTTGTTCGGTCCTTTCGGGACAGTCGACCATTAACCTTTTTAAGTCGACTGTTGACTTTTAAGTCGACTGATACGACTTATTATATTTTGTGAAATTTTGGGATAATGTCCTCTGGGCAGTCGACTGGTCTACTGTACAATCGACTGGTACTGAAGGATCTTTGTAATCTTTAGTGTTATTTCGCATGATTGGTTTTCAGATAAATCAGTCTATGTTTGATATTCAGTTCAGTATTTGATTTTGAGATATTCAGTTATGAATATGATTTTGAGATATTCAGTTGAGCCACTTTTGTTTACTGGAATTTGTTAGACTTTTGAGTTTGAGTCTCTAGAGGTAGGTGACCCTAGTATACCGGTGTTGAGATATTTGTTGAGTTATTTTGTTGAGGCCCACCGAGGCATTTTCAGTTATTCAGATTTGATTTTTAGGCCGGTAGGGTACACCACTCTAAGAGATTCGTTGAACAATTAAATAATCCACAAATAATAAGGACAAGCACTAGTAGTGATATGATGAACGGGAACATGAGTTATGCACCTCAATACGGCTTTAGATGAGAGATTTAATCTCCTGAATTATCCAAGTAACTTTCTTGAGATGAGGGATTTATCTCCGGAATTATCCAGGTAAATTACCTGAGATGAGAGATATATCTCCGAAATTATCCAAGTGGTTTGCTTGAGATGTGGGATTGAACTCCGGAATTATCGAAGTCGAGGCGACGCACATGTGGTATTCATGTGATGATGTGTCAATGTTTAGATGAGGGATGATCTCCGGAATTATCCAGGTAAAATGCCTGAGATGAGGGATCCATCTCCAGAACTATCAAGCATGGGCTAATTCTCACAGTTTATCTTTATCTCGTAGTAGTCATCGTGTTAAGATTAGTCGCATAGCGGGGATTGAACCCATATGAAGTGGAGACGTTAAGGGCTTGCACCGAACCTATGTAGAATGGGATGCATAGACTTCGACAAGTATGCATTAGAGAGTCCGCATATAGAAATTGTGTTTTCTTGACTTGGTTTTATGCATGTGTTTTCCAGTTTTTCTACACTTGACCTTTAGACTAGATGCACTTGTTGTTTTCATTCTATGATGTTTTCATGCTTTACATCATTGTTATTCCTTATTCATTTATCATTGTGGTTAATACATGTTGTTGATGACCTTATGCGTTACAATTAAATTATGTTGATCATTTTATGTCACTCACACCATTTATGGCTAACCCCTTTAGTTTTGGGGGTTAGGGATCATCTCTAGCTTCACAGGTTGCAGGTTGTTGCTTAGAGTTTGGAGGTTTGGATGCTTGAGGCACATTTGAGATAAATTGATTTATAAGGATTTGTGTAAATTTGTAAAAGCAGTTTTGAGATAATTTGAGTTGTAAATGACAAAAAATATTGTTTGAGTTGTTTTGAATTCCGCTGTGATTTGTAAAAGTTTGTTGTAATAAAGAAAGAAAATTTTAGTGGTGCTGGTTGTGTTTATTGTTACATTGAAGTGGATGCTGGGATTGTGCCACGTATTTTCTAAGTTATTATACTAGAAATTCGGGGCGCTACAGTTTAGAAGGCGAACAGTCGGATGCATGGGTTAGAGTATAAATAGGGTAGTGAAAATATATTAGGGTTTTCTGAATTGGTGACGGCTGAGGTCTTGGGCAACCGGGTTTGGGTATTAGGAACAGGGTAATGGGTTTGGTTATTTGGTTTTTTAAAAAAATTGATGGGTTAAAATGGTTAAATGGGTAACAGGGTAAGGTATCCAATAGGCTTTTAAAATGGATAAGGGTCTGATATATATATTGGGTATTAAATGGGTTTAGAGGATTAAAAAAAAATTCAATCGAAAAAAACAAAATAACCAATTCAAAATTTGTTTATAATAAAAATATAATTTTCATTACAAAATAGAATTTATTTTAAATACTACAGATATAGTTAGTAAATAAAAGTGAATTTTTACTAACCAGTCAAAAATATTAATAATAACAATAATACTAATAACAATAATAATAATAACAAAATGAAAAAAAAAAATAATGGTAATAATAATAACAGTTATAATAATAATAAGTGTAATAATAACAAAAATAAGAATTTTATTTCAATATAAAAATCATAGAAAATAGTTACAAATTAAATTATTGATCAAAAACAGATTCTAATAGGAGATCCAACAATAAATTTTGACAAAAGAATTTGAAAGCAGTAAAAAATAATTTACGAAAATACACAGAAAACATGTATTTGAAGAAACAGGGGTTACAAATCCTACCCACCTTATAACAAAATTTCGTGTTCGAAATTTGCTTAGGCGGTATATAGGACAGGGCAAAAGCAAACTTATGGGGGGTAATCAAACAAAGAATTAAAGGGGAAGGAAAAATGCAGTGGCAACACCAGAAAAAGAAAGAAAATGGATAACAAGGATGTCAAATGGGATGCATGAAAGAGAATAAACAGTATCAAAAGGAAAGAAACAACACAAGGTAAAGCAAGATAGGGAGTAGGTAGAACTGGAATCAAGGAGAGAATGAACATGGAAGAATTGAATTAAATAATAAATGGGTGCATGATGGCAAAATGGAATGTAAGAAAGAAGTAACCGGTATAAAAAAGCAGAAGAAATAACACAAGACTTGCAAGATAACAAAGCAAAGAGATGAAGAAATAGATAGAGCTGGAATCGAAGAAAGGATGGACAAGAAAAAGATGAACCAAGCAATGAGTCAACGGATGAGGATGAATGCAAGGAATGGAAAGAAGCAGACAATACAAAGAAGATGCAACAAGGGAATCCTGCAACCTGTGGGTTCCGCTGCGCAACTCTGATCGGGGAAGACTCTGCCAATAGCATCCAGCGATGCTGATTGACGAACCAAGTAGAAAATAGAAAAAGAATGGATGCACCAAAATCAAAAGAATATGGGTACGGAACGAATGAATTCATATCCAAGAAGAAATCAATCAAAGAGGAAGACTGAAAAAAAGACTGAAGAATCAAGGAATCAAGGGATCGAATAAGAAGGGATCAAAGGAATGGAATAAGACTTGTATCCAGATCAATGTTGATTTTAATTCATTCAAGCATGCATGGTCTGTGTACTGTTGTGCCGATCCCAGATCGAGCCAAGCTTATCCAATATATCTGTCAAACTAATACATTAGCCAAACCTGGGCTCTGATACCACTAAAAACCTTGTCACGCCCCGCTTCCTAAAAGAGAATATGGAATACATATACGTAACAAAAGTCCAGCAAATGATTTTCATCATTCATAAGCTTTTAGGATCTCTACAATATTTCACAGGAATAATCAGAGTCGGAAGCAAGAAAAAGTCAACCAAGCATGCATATATGAATCAAAATACCAATAAGAATACTTGAAACCAAACTATTATCATCTTAAATAATACAGGTCTAAATAAGTCAATATCCTGGGTCTCATTGCCCAGATACAAGTAAATCCAAGTAACAAAGTACAATTGTTCAAGATAAGCAATAGGAAAATAATAATAATAAAACTCCAGCATCTAGAATCTCGTATCACCAACTCCATTAGGCAGCTGATCAGTTTAATAAATTGCAGGAAGAGGAAAAGAAAACAAAACGTCCGTCAATGCAAGTTACGAGCCGCTTGTAGTGCAGGATACACGTACAGGGAAAAGGGTAACAACTAGCATAGAATAGACATGATAACAAAATAGAATAACAAGCATGACAAGATGAATAAGTGCAAGTGGTATGTATCAAG
The DNA here is from genome assembly GCA_017893485.1 of Hemerocallis citrina. NCBI lineage: Eukaryota > Viridiplantae > Streptophyta > Magnoliopsida > Asparagales > Asphodelaceae > Hemerocallis > Hemerocallis citrina. The sequence continues at coordinate 366,945,834 of CM030358.1, read as the reverse complement.
TGTCAAGTGAACAAGTATCAAGCAAACAGGTAAAGAGTAACAAGTGCCAAGTAAACAAGCATCATGTACAAGTAACAAGTGTCGAGTATCAAATATCAAGTATCAAATATCAAGTATCAAGTAATCACGTATCATGTTCAAGTGTTATGGTCAAGTCTTATAGTTATTACTATCTAGGTAGCACTTCATGCATCCCGGTTTTTACTACATGGTTGCTACATTCAACACAGTTTCACATTAGATTTCATAGTGGATCATAGAGGGCAGTGTACTCAGGGACAAGCTCTCAAGTAATCAAGCTCCAAATACCAAATAACAAGCTCCAAGTAACCAAACATTAAGCTCCAAGTAACCAAATATCAAGCTCTGTGTCAAGAGTGCAAGTGTCAAGTAATCACGTGTCATGCTCCAAATAACCAAATAACAAGCTCTAAACAAGCTCCACATAACCAAATAACAAGCTCCAAATAACCAAGTAGGATCTATGAATCCTCTTCCGAGTACACGTTTCTGTATTTTCCACTATTAGATCTTACCCATTAATCCTGGCTTGGTTTCTTATTATTATCATCAAACAGGCATGTGCGTGTACAAAACATGGGAAGAATAACATAGCATGATCAAGTAACATATTCAGGTTGCAAGATAAACATGCACGGGTGAAAGACAACCCATAAAGGATTAGAACAACGATAATTCTAGTTCAGGACAACAAGATTGCACTGCACTAAATTTGGGATTCTCGTTGCTACAAACATGCAAATCTGTATCCATCAAAGAATCTGAAAAACAGACTCTCAGGCTAAATTTAGAAAATATATATAATTCATATAGTGTATCACAAAAACATGAGTCAAAACTGAATTGAAACCAGAAAACATGTTCACCCAGAAATCAGAAGATTGTATTCAAAGTAAGCTAAACAGCATGAAAACTCATTAATTAAATCCACAAAAAATTTGGGGTATTTTTCTATATGTCTAGCATCAGGAAATAAAGTTTCATAATTTTTCAATATAAATAGTTTAGTGAAAAAAAAATCACAAAACATCAAGACACGACGATTTTGTAAATCTGGAATCACAAACAGTGCAGTACGAAAATAGCAATATATCGTAAACCATAAATCGAAATCAAAATCCTCCAAAAGGGTGATAAAATAGACACAGTAGGCTAACTTTCATATTTACAAATATTTTACAAACAACAAGCAGAATTAGGTCGAAAATCAGGTTCTTTACTGAACTGTATGAAAATTCTGCATGTATAGTAATTGTTTGGAAACATAGAACGGTTTGTAAAACTCATCAAATAAATCCACAAAAATTTAGGGTTAATCCCAATCAAGTATAGTTGTATTGTGCAAAATATTGGATCAAAATAATACTTTTAACATCATGATAAAAATAGATTACTCTTCAGAATTCATAGAAAACAAAATATGGAAATCTCTTTACACCTCTGTAGTAAAATAGACATAACTCACAAACCATAAAACGAAACTAAGATCTGTCAGAAGGGTTGGAAAATAGACAGAATTCTCTACAGTTCATGTTCACAAATAAAATTCATATATTGACCTTAATAGGATCTAAAAAAACTGATCGAAAGCATGGTAACAGAAAATACAGAATTATTCTTGGAACATAAGATCATCTAGTTCATGTAAAACTCATCCAAATCAACACAAACATGAAATATAGTGTACTAGATGTCCAAACAACATGGTATAGGGTATATCATAAGTCCACAATAAGTCCACCACGAATAACACGAACGAACACATGATATCATATGAACAACACGTATATATGCAACAAGAAGTAGTCAACCCTAGGTTATTTCATATCATGTTTGTCGTGAGGCAACAATGGTTGAATCAACACAATAGAGACAATATATAACAGAGGATTCACACACGAATTGTCTCTAGAACCCATATACACTACAGGCGGTATTTAGTACTTGTATTACATAAAGAAAAGAATACAAGTTACTTGCCTGAGAGACGACGATGAAAACGACGAAGCAAGAGCAAGAATAACGGGAACTGATTCCTGGAATACGAACACAACGAACGAACAAACCCACGAGCACAATCACGAACCACGAACACAACAACGAGCACCCGAACACAACGAACTCAAACACGCACACCAAGAGAGAGCGAGGGAGGGGAAAACAATGGCAATGAACTTTGCTCGCTGATCCTGACTGACGCGAGGGAAAGCACATCACAAACTGTGCTGCTGTTGTGGCTGAGGGCAGCGCCAAGAACAGCCACAAGGGGACTGTGCTGCTGCGGCGAGACAATGTTAGGACGGAAGTAGGGATTCGCTGCGTCGCATTGGCTGTTGTTGCTTTGGTTGCATGATAGGAGGCAGAGAGGTGCACAGCTTAGGGAAGCTGCGCCGCGGTTGCAGCTGACTGCGAGGAAGGCGATGAGGAACTTCGGAGTGCAGCATTGCACGGAGCACGGGCTGGCAGATGGCAGGGCCGGCGTGTCGCTGGGTGCTGTGGGGGGGGGGAGGGGGGTTGCCGACAGGATTGCAGGGTGCACTGGGGGAGCTGCGGTGCCGTGCTGTTTTCGACCTAGGGCGGAGAAGAAGGGGAGAGGCGGGTACCGGGGTTGCACAGGAGGAGGGCTGAGAAGAAGAGAGCGGGGAGCAGGGTTCGGGAGGAGCACGGGGTTGCTCGCGGGAGGAGGAGAAGGGAAGGTGCATGGCGGTTAGGTGTTTAGAAGGCGAACAGTCGGATGCATGGGTTAGAGTATAAATACGGTAGTGAAAATATATTAGGGTTTTCTGAAGTGGTGACGGCTGAGCTCTTGGGCAACCGGGTTTGGGTATTAGGAACAGGGTAATGGGTTTGGTTATTTGGTTTTAAAAAAAACTGATGGGTTAAAATGGTTAAATGGGTAATAGGGTATGGTATCCAATAGGGTTTTAAAATGGATTAGGGTCTGATATATATATATATATATATATATATATATATATATTGAGTATTAAATGGGTTTAGGGGATTATAAAAAAAAATTCAATCGAAAAAATAAAATAACCAATACAAAATTTGTTTATAATAAAAATGCAATTTGCATTACAAAATAGAATTTATTTAAAATACTACAAATATAGTTAGTAAATAAAAGTGAATTTTTAATAACCAGTCAAAAATATCAATAATAACAATAATAGTAATAAGAAAATGAAAAAAACAATAATAATGGTAATAATAATAACAGTAATAATAATAATAAGAGTAATAATAACAAAAAAAAGAATTGTATTTTAATATAAAATTCATAGAAAATAGTTACAAATAAAATTATTGATCGAAAATAGATTCTAATAGAAGATCCAACAATATATTTTGACAAAAGAATTTGAAAGCGGAAAAACATAATTTACGAAAATTTTAAATACAGAAAATACACAGAAAATATTTATTTGTGGAAACAGGGGTTACAATGAGGCACATTCCCCAGGCATAACTCAAATCACTGGCGAGCTTAGCTTCCTTTTCCATGTGCGGAATGGATCTGGTCGGGCCCTTCCTTATAGCGACGGGTCTGCGACGCTTCTTGATTGTTTTCATTGATTACTTCATAAAGTGGGTGGAAGTAGAGTTGTTAGCCTCCAAAATCAAGCATCAGGCCTAGTAGTTCTTCTGAAAGCATATTGTTTGTCGGTTTAGGATCCCATGGATTCTAAGAACTGACAATGGTACTCAGTTCGCGGGCAATGGGTTTCGCAAATTATGCACAGATCTAGGGATCCACTAGAGGTTCTGTCACGCCCGCTTCTTGAAATACGTACATACGGGCACACAACTAAGGCCGAGCGAATGATTTGCATCATTCATAAATTGTACAATTAACTCAACAAGTATAAATTACATCCACACAAGCAATAAATAATCACATGAATAAGAAACATAATGAATAATCCTCAACAATAACCATCATCTAGTTAATACATAAACTTCGGGTCTAAAACATCCAATTATAGAATGTATGAAATAACAAGAACATAAACAAGGTAGACTAATGCATGCTATCAACCTGGCTCCATCATCTAGAAGATTTAATCGCCAGTCCTTCTGTCAGTTCCTCTTTCGTACATGCAAGCTGGGGGGGGGGGGGGGGTTAGAGCAAGCTACGAACCACATGTAGTAATAAGGCAGCATGATAACAAGAACAACATATAACAATGAAGTAAGCAAGAACTGGCAATGCAATTATGAAACAACATGATCGGGTGTAATGCAAGTGACAACTGAAACAAGTCTCAAAGTATAATCAGTCGGGAATATGGAACAAGTATACAAGAACATGTCATATAACGGGAAAATATGCAAACCTGTAAACAGGAAATATGCACGTGCTCAGTGTAAATCTTAAGTCTATCAATCTTTTTTCATTCCTAACTAATGCACGTAATCTTGTGTCTCATACCCCAGGTTCGGGTGCATACAATCAAGTGAACATTTAGACATAAGTGGTGAACTCTACATGGTCATGTACTTGGATCTTGTAATAACAATAACTAATATCCGATAAACAATACACTATACACTACACGATAATTGGGATATTATAGTCAGTAATCCGCAATCATTTGATAAAACATGTCCAATAACAGTAACCCATACGGAAAACACACGCCTCTTCCGCGTACACTCCCCTCTATTGTCTACTACTAAGTCATACTCTTATTACCCCGGCTTATCATTATTTTTCTATAATCAATTATGAACATGCAATGGGTACAATCGATGAAAACAGTATTATCAAAACGATATCAAGAATATGTGAAGGGCTATGCAATGCATGGTATATAGTTTAATTCATTAAATGCGAAAAATAAACATGTTCATATATATAAAACCATAACGATACAATTCTGGACAGCAATACGTTGCTGTACAAAAACTTACTTTTCTGCTGCTATGGGAAAGCAAATCAAATTCCGTCAGGGGTTAGAAAGCAGACTCCATGCCGGTTCCAATGCATATTCACACGACACATTCTAATTACAGTAACTATGTAATACCCTGATTTTTCAATAAATGAGAAATTATTTATTTTGCACATGTTGTGCACGTGCAATATTTTGTTGGACTATTTTATCATGATGTGTATGTTTAAATATAATTTTCTCAAATTATTTTAGTACAAAAGCCTTCTTTAAAAGCCTTATTTGATTTAACTAAAAAGCCTTTTCTTAAAAAGCCCAAAAGCATTTTATTTTTATTTATTTTTATAAATTATTTTGGCCCAAAAAGAAAGCCCATGAATTAATTTATTTTAATTAAACTTGTCATGTAGAAGACTTTTTTTAAACAAAATTATTTTTATACAATTTTAGAATGTACAAATTTTGGCCTAGTTGCATGCACGTGCACTATACGTACACGTGCATTGCACATTTCTTATGCTTGGCCGGTAGCATTCTTTTGGGAGGGAAAGTTGAATTTTTGGTGTGGAGAACATGGGGGTAGTTTCAAGGAGGTGGGTAGTTTTCCTAACTCCTACTTGAATCTAAGCCCTTCATTTTGCAACCACCAAGATGATCTTAGCCCTCCATTCCCCTCATTTTTTAGTATAAATACCCCCCTTCTCATGGCTAATTTTTCATATGCAAAGTGTAATTTCTAAAGCTAATAGTATTATAATTGGGAGTTACAAAAGATAAGAGAGTGTGTGGTTCTTTGGTTGCTTGGAGCATTCGGCTAGGGTAGCTTTCGGCCAAGGAGGAGAAGCATTCGGCTAGGGCTTGGGAGCTTGGAGTGGTGCACTCTTTGGCTAGGAGGAGGTGTTCTCATCTACTAGGACTCATTGCTTTTGTGTTCTCTCCAATTAAGGTGGGTAAAACAATTCATGTTTCTAATATAGGGTTTATGCTAGTATATTGATAACACTATACATGGAAAATACTAATAAGAGACCACTCTAATTAAAAAGTTAGTATGTGAATGGCTTAGAATGATGTGATAAATTGTGTATGTGAAATGCTTGCATGAAGTAAGCCATATGAAGCACTTTCTATGATTATTTAGTTAATTGAATAATGATGCAATGTGACTAGCATGATGTGTGAAAATCTTTATTAATTACTTGCAAATTGTGTGGTTGAAACATGACAATTGATAAAGATATTGACACTATGGAATTTGAATAGGAAAGTATATTGAAGGCTTTGAATTCATGTGTAGAAGTGGCATAAATGAACCAAAGAATTGCTTGTTGTCATCAAATTAGAAATGTACCAAACTTAGTAATTGTTGAGTTTCACCTATTCATGTGCTATATGAATTCTTTGGCTAGTATGAGTATGGGAAAATCCAAAATTGTATTGTGTTGTGAATGTAGATTAATGACCAGTAAATTATCATGGAAAAATTTGGGGATAAAAGAGAGATTAAAAGATCAATCGATTCTTTTCAATGTCGAAAATAAAAGATTTGCTAGTTTTAATTAAAATAATTAATTTGGGTGGAGAAAATATGTTTTTAGTACAAAAATTTATTTTACGCTTGCTGTTTTGAAGATTAAATTAAGATGATTAAATCTGGAATTTTTCAGTGGCTTATATAAAGGCAATATGAATCAAATTGTTTTGAACATCGAGTTAATTTCTAAAAACAGTGTGAATATGAGTCTAATGGGTTTTAACCCACACTGTGACAACCTGAGCCAGTGGCTCAGGCGGTCAGTGGCTCTGTTCGGTTTCCCTGAGCGGTGTGGTTCGAAACCCGGCCTCACCATCTTTTTAAATTACTGTGTATAAATATATATATGAACAGCGAATGATAGCACATATACTTAACGCGCCCTCTTCTAATCGCTAGCACCGATTGGCCTATCGGCGGGTGCTCTGGCCTTCTTCTCTACCGTGCTGGGTTCGAATCCTTCCCCTAGCACTTAGGGAAAAACAATTTTTTTTTGGGAGTTTTGATGTCCAAAAAATGTGAGAAAAATATGGTAATTTTCATAAAAATACAAGGAATTTTATGGGATTGGTTTGGGGATTATTTGAAGAAAATATAACATAGTTTGGGAACAAATGGTATAGTAAAGCTATGGTTCTAAAATACATACTTATGGAGATTTTCTCTTTATAAAGATTTATTGGAATGAATTTATTAGAAAGTATTTGACACGAAAGAGTTTGTGGTGTGACATGATATTATAATTTTCACTTGAAGATATTGTGCAAAATATGAAGTATGAGTGTATAATTGTAAAGTGCATGAGTCCATTGTATGATGATGGAATTTAGAAACTTTGTTGATGAAATTGTTGGACTTGAATATGAATTTTGAGTTATAAGTATTCACTATGGACTTGTGAACAAAGAGAAATCATGAATAAGAAAGAATATGAAATTGTGACATGAAAGTGGTTATGACTTAAAGATTGTGAAATGAAATTTGAAATAGAGTAGCTAAGTCTCCCCGGCATTGAGAAAGATGAATTGAATTGAAATTAGACCAAGGTTGGTCATGTTGAAATAAATGAATAAGTCCGGTTGATGGAGAGGCTAACTCTAGTGATTATTTTGTTCATGATTTTTAAATAAAACTAAGGACTAGTACATAGTGGAGATGTGATGAAAGTAGAAGAAAAACACGAGTATGAGGGCCAACGGATAGCGGTGTGAGAGCGATTCACAGGTTGCCTGCTTGATGCGTCAAGACAGTGCGTGGGCGCTACTCCGGAATTATCGTCCCGGTGGCGACGCTCGTGGGATGTTCGAGTGGCTATGGGTGGTGCCATTGTTCCATGGCGGAGGCTGAATTGTCCATAGGTTGCCTGCTCGATGCGTCGTGTCAGCGCGTGGGATTCCCCTCCAGGCTGCCTGGACATGGGCTCATAGATCATAGGACATCTAAGACACTACCGTAGTTACAGTAGTAGTTTAAGACATAACGGGGGATTGAACCCTATCAAGATGAAGAACGAATAAGGGCTTGCCCTCGGACCTATGTAGTATGGGATGCATAGAATCCGAACAAGTGTGCATTAGTGTCATATAATTAACTGCATTAAGGACTAAGTGCACAATCACAACACGATATCAATAGGGTAGTCCCTTTAGTTTGAATGTGACAAGTTTGTGTTTGCTAAATATGAATTGTTAAGTTATACTATTTCCGGCAAGCGAGGACGGCCGTGTATAATGATCGTCGGTTGAATAAACTGATGTACCCACAGTCTAACATGCAGGTAAATGTCATGCCAAAGATTAAAGAAGATTTGGATGCTTAAAGATTTTATCAAGCTGTTGTACTTATATTCAATCGTTGTATTTTACTTCCGCTGTGCAAAAGAAAGATGTAATTATGATGTAAACTCTGATGTATGATGAAAAGTTTTTATTTCCCTGTAAAAGTGTACTAAGAAAGTGAAAAGATCCTGTAGAACATCTCGAATTCAGTGTATTTGGGATTCGGGGCGTTACAGAGTGGTATCAGAGCCACGCTTTCTACACTTTCACACTTGTACAAATTTATAGGGAACGACACCCTAGAAGTGGATATTAGAGTGTGTGTTTGAATCTAGAGATCTAAATGTAAGTGACTTACATTTGTGTTGCTCTGAGATTTATGCCTTCTCCTCTCTATTTCTAAGATGGCTGATCACTTCGACCCTGCTGGAGGCGACGACTGGCACATCATTGAGGAAGAGTACCATCCTGGACAGGCAGATTCCGAGGACGAGTACTACCCTGGACAAGCTGATTCTGATGACGAGGAGTATCCTGAATCCCGAGAGATCACCCCACCTCCGGATTCATCTGATGATTCTTCTTCTGACGAAGAGGAAGTACCAGTTCCCAGTGGTCTTGTGGCTTCTCTTCAGAGGCAAGTGGCAACCCTGAAGGAGAGAGTTGGATTGTTGGAGGCTCAGCTGGAGAAGCGGAAGGCCGACGATTCTGTTCTTAGCCATCGGATTTGGGAACTTGAGAAGAAAAAGAACCTAACTGATGTGCTGAAGGATGAGGTTGATGAACTGCGGGAAGAACTTCGAGCAGCGAAGAGGACCCGTAGGAGTTAGAGTGTTGTAGCTTCTGTTTCTTTCCGTTCTGATGTCAAAAATGTTTTTAAATTCGAATGTATAAAGTTTGAAATTCAATGAAATGGAAATATTGATTTGAAAATTCATGTCTCATACTTCGAATTTGATGGACCTTTTACATCGGAATATGGAATGAAAGCTGTCGTATTGTTTGATACTGGATCCTCTCATACTTTTGTGTCTCCAAAGTTTGCTAAAGTGTTGGGAGTGGAACCGAAGATTTTCCCAGGCAAGATCTTATCAGTAGCTACTCCGTCAGGGGAAACTTTAACCACTGATCGGTATTATGCTGATTGCGAGATTGTGATTGGGGATAGAATCTTTGGCATTGATCTGATCGAGCTGACTATCTTGGGAGTCGATGTTATCATTGGCATTGACTGGATGTCGGTGTACAGTACGAGCATCGAGTGTAAGACCAAGACGGTGATAGTGAAGGCTCCAGGTGGACCTGAAGTCGTGTTCCAAGGGAAGCGGAAGTGTTCTAAGCTGGTGGCTACTATCCGCAAGGAAGAGACTCCTGTGGAAGTGCAAGGGATTCCTGTGGTTCGGGACTATCCGACTGTGTTCTTGGAAGATTTTCCTGGGTTACCTCCGCATCGTGATGTAGAGTTCAGCATCACTGTTCAACCGGGAAGTGCACCCATTTCTAAGGCACCTTATAGGATGGCTCCAGTGGAACAGGATGAGGTGAAACGGCAGATTGAGGAACTGTTAGGAAAAGGCTTTATTCAACCTAGTGCGTCACCTTGGGGAGCACCAGTGCTTTTGGTAAAGAAGAAGGATGGATCGATGAGAATGTGCATCGATTACCGAGAGCTGAATAAGGTCACTGTTCAGAATAAGTATCTGATTCCTCGAATTGATGACTTGTTCGATCGTCTGCAAGGAGCAGCTGTATTCTCCAAAATAGATCTTCGATCAGGTTACCACCAAGTTCGAGTGAAAGCTGAAGATGTGCATAAGACTGCATTTAGAACTCGGCATGGGCATTACGAATTCTTAGTTATGCCATTCGGAGTGACGAATGCACCTGCAATCTTCATGGACTTGATGAACAGAGTTCTGAGGCCGTTTATTGATTCTTTCGTCGTGGTGTTTATCGACGATATTCTCGTGTACTCCAAGTCTGAGGAGGAGCACACTGAGCATCTGGCAGCTGTTTTGCAGAAGTTGGAAGAGCAGCAGTTGTATGCCAAGTTATCTAAGTGTGATTTCTGGAAATCTGAAGTGGCATTCCTAGGTCACATCCTTTCTAAGGAGGGAGTGGCGACTGATCCTCAGAAGATAGAGGCAGTGAGAGATTGGGCGAGGCCTACTACAGTGAAGGAAGTCAGAAGTTTCCTTGGGATGACTGGGTATTATCGGAGATTCATTCAAGGTTATGCTCAGATAGCTGTACCGCTTACAGGGCTGACCAAGAAGAATGTGAGCTTCAAGTGGATCGAGCAATGTGAGGCGAGTTTTCAGGAGTTGAAAGATAGACTGACTACTGCACCTATTTTGGCTTTGCCTAGAGCTGGTGTCGAGTATGATGTTTATAGCGATGCTTCACATCGAGGGCTTGGTTGTGTCTTAATGCAAGAAGGAAGAGTAATCGCTTATGGGTCTAGGCAACTACGACCACATGAGAAAAATTATCCGACTCATGATCTAGAGTTGGCTGCGATTATTTTTGCTTTGAAGCAATGGAGGCACTACGTGTACGGTGAGAAGTTGAATATGTACACGGATCACAAGAGCTTGAAGTATATATATCAGCAGAGGGATCTCAATCTGAGACAGCGGAGATGGTTGGAAGTGCTCGAGGATATGCGACCTGAGATCAAGTATCATCCCGGAAAGGCTAATGTTGTTGCTGATGCACTTAGTCGCAAGAGCAGTTTGGCCTGTTTGATTACAACTCAGAGGCATCTGATTGAGGAGCTGGACCGAGCTGGGATTGAGATTGTCTTGCAAGGATTGGGAGCATCTTTGGCTCAGTTGAGGCTTCAGCCTACTTTGAATGCCAGGATCATTGCAAGTCAGGGAGTTGATGCTGATATTCTGGAGATGAAGGAGCAGGTTGGTGCTGGCAGGTTGCCCGGATTTCAAATCAGGGATGGAGTGCTGTGGTTCGGAGACAGGCTGTGCGTTCCAAATCAGGCGGACCTGAAAGAGAGTATTCTTCAGGAAGCGCATGCTACTCTTCTGTCTGTACATCCTGGGAGTACTAAGATGTACAAGGACATCAAGCAGCATTTCTGGTGGTCAGGTTTGAAGCGGGATGTGGCTGAATTTGTCGCGAAGTGTGAGGTTTGTCAGCAAGTCAAAGCCGAAAATCAGAGACCCGGAGGTCTATTACAGCCGTTACCTATTCCGGAATGGAAGTGGGATAACATCAGTATGGATTTCATCACGGGATTGCCTAAGAGTTCTAAAGGCAATGATGCAATTTGGGTTATAGTCGATCGACTTACCAAGTCCGCTCACTTTTTGGCGATGAAACTCACTGCTTCGATGGACAAGTTGGCTGAGATGTATGTTGGTGAGATTGTCCGACTTCATGGCGTTCCTTCGACCATTGTGTCTGATCGAGATGCGCGGTTTACTTCGCATTTTTGGAGGAGTCTTCAGGCAGCTTTGGGTACCAAGACGGATTTCAGCACTGCTTTTCATCCGCAAACCGATGGGCAGACCGAGAGAGTCAATCGTATTCTTGAGGATATGCTACGATGTTGCATACTAGACTTTGGAGGCAGTTGGGAAAGGCATTTACCTTTGGTGGAGTTTGCCTACAACAACAGTTTTCAGGCCAGTATTGGGATGGCGCCGTATGAAGCTCTGTATGGCAGGAAGTGCAGGACTCCTGTGTGTTGGTATGAAGTTGGGGAGCGTCAGTTGTTTGGTCCTGAGCTTGTGCAACTGACTTCTGAGAAGATTGATCTGATCAGGAAAAGGTTGGTGGAAGCTCAGAGCAGGCAGAAAAGCTATGCAGACAACCGGAGAAGGGACCTTGAGTTTGAGGTTGGTGACTTTGTCTTTCTGAAGGTATCACCCAGTAAAGGTGTGGTTCGTTTTGGCAAAGGCGGGAAGTTAGCCCCGAGGTTTATAGGCCCGTATAAGATATTGAAAAGGATCGGGAAAACTGCTTACCGGCTTGAATTACCGGAAGAGTTGTCTCAGGTGCACAATGTCTTCCATGTGTCTATGCTGAGAGGTTATATTCCGGACCCGAGTCATCATTTGCCTGAAGTGCCGGAAGGTTTGCAGTTAGACCTGAATTACATCGAGTCTCCTGTTGAGATTGTTGATCGTCGAGAGAAAGTCTTGAGGAATAAGACGATACCGATGGTCAAGGTAGTCTGGAGAAACCACTTGGTTGAAGAGGCTACTTGGGAATCTGAGGAGAGGATGTTGAAGGACTATCCTGAGCTTTTTGCTTGATTGTATTTTTGTATCTTTTGTTTTGTTGTGTGTGTTGTATTTTGTTTGTTTTCCTCGCTCTTGATTGTAGTTCCGGGGACGGAACTATTCTAAGGAGGGAGTGCTGTAATACCCTGATTTTTCAATAAATGAGAAATTATTTATTTTGCACGTGTTGTGCACGTGCAATATTTTGTTGGACTATTTTATCATGATGTGTATGTTTAAATATAATTTTCTCAAATTATTTTAGTACAAAAGCCTTCTTTAAAAGCCTTATTTGATTTAACTAAAAAGCCTTTTCTTAAAAAGCCCAAAAGCATTTTATTTTTATTTATTTTTATAAATTATTTTGGCCCAAAAAGAAAGCCCATGAATTAATTTATTTTAATTAAACTTGTCATGTAGAAGACTTTTTTTAAACAAAATTATTTTTATACAATTTTAGAATGTACAAATTTTGGCCTAGTTGCATGCACGTGCACTATACGTACACGTGCATTGCACATTTCTTATGCTTGGCCGGTAGCATTCTTTTGGGAGGGAAAGTTGAATTTTTGGTGTGGAGAACATGGGGGTAGTTTCAAGGAGGTGGGTAGTTTTCCTAACTCCTACTTGAATCTAAGCCCTTCATTTTGCAACCACCAAGATGATCTTAGCCCTCCATTCCCCTCATTTTTTAGTATAAATACCCCCCTTCTCATGGCTAATTTTTCATATGCAAAGTGTAATTTCTAAAGCTAATAGTATTATAATTGGGAGTTACAAAAGATAAGAGAGTGTGTGGTTCTTTGGTTGCTTGGAGCATTCGGCTAGGGTAGCTTTCGGCCAAGGAGGAGAAGCATTCGGCTAGGGCTTGGGAGCTTGGAGTGGTGCACTCTTTGGCTAGGAGGAGGTGTTCTCATCTACTAGGACTCATTGCTTTTGTGTTCTCTCCAATTAAGGTGGGTAAAACAATTCATGTTTCTAATATAGGGTTTATGCTAGTATATTGATAACACTATACATGGAAAATACTAATAAGAGACCACTCTAATTAAAAAGTTAGTATGTGAATGGCTTAGAATGATGTGATAAATTGTGTATGTGAAATGCTTGCATGAAGTAAGCCATATGAAGCACTTTCTATGATTATTTAGTTAATTGAATAATGATGCAATGTGACTAGCATGATGTGTGAAAATCTTTATTAATTACTTGCAAATTGTGTGGTTGAAACATGACAATTGATAAAGATATTGACACTATGGAATTTGAATAGGAAAGTATATTGAAGGCTTTGAATTCATGTGTAGAAGTGGCATAAATGAACCAAAGAATTGCTTGTTGTCATCAAATTAGAAATGTACCAAACTTAGTAATTGTTGAGTTTCACCTATTCATGTGCTATATGAATTCTTTGGCTAGTATGAGTATGGGAAAATCCAAAATTGTATTGTGTTGTGAATGTAGATTAATGACCAGTAAATTATCATGGAAAAATTTGGGGATAAAAGAGAGATTAAAAGATCAATCGATTCTTTTCAATGTCGAAAATAAAAGATTTGCTAGTTTTAATTAAAATAATTAATTTGGGTGGAGAAAATATGTTTTTAGTACAAAAATTTATTTTACGCTTGCTGTTTTGAAGATTAAATTAAGATGATTAAATCTGGAATTTTTCAGTGGCTTATATAAAGGCAATATGAATCAAATTGTTTTGAACATCGAGTTAATTTCTAAAAACAGTGTGAATATGAGTCTAATGGGTTTTAACCCACACTGTGACAACCTGAGCCAGTGGCTCAGGCGGTCGGTGGCTCTGTTCGGTTTCCCTGAGCGGTGTGGTTCGAAACCCGGCCTCACCATCTTTTTAAATTACTGTGTATAAATATATATATGAACAGCGAATGATAGCACATATACTTAACGCGCCCTCTTCTAATCGCTAGCACCGATTGGCCTATCGGCGGGTGCTCTGGCCTTCTTCTCTACCGTGCTGGGTTCGAATCCTTCCCCTAGCACTTAGGGAAAAACAATTTTTTTTTGGGAGTTTTGATGTCCAAAAAATGTGAGAAAAATATGGTAATTTTCATAAAAATACAAGGAATTTTATGGGATTGGTTTGGGGATTATTTGAAGAAAATATAACATAGTTTGGGAACAAATGGTATAGTAAAGCTATGGTTCTAAAATACATACTTATGGAGATTTTCTCTTTATAAAGATTTATTGGAATGAATTTATTAGAAAGTATTTGACACGAAAGAGTTTGTGGTGTGACATGATATTATAATTTTCACTTGAAGATATTGTGCAAAATATGAAGTATGAGTGTATAATTGTAAAGTGCATGAGTCCATTGTATGATGATGGAATTTAGAAACTTTGTTGATGAAATTGTTGGACTTGAATATGAATTTTGAGTTATAAGTATTCACTATGGACTTGTGAACAAAGAGAAATCATGAATAAGAAAGAATATGAAATTGTGACATGAAAGTGGTTATGACTTAAAGATTGTGAAATGAAATTTGAAATAGAGTAGCTAAGTCTCCCCGGCATTGAGAAAGATGAATTGAATTGAAATTAGACCAAGGTTGGTCATGTTGAAATAAATGAATAAGTCCGGTTGATGGAGAGGCTAACTCTAGTGATTATTTTGTTCATGATTTTTAAATAAAACTAAGGACTAGTACATAGTGGAGATGTGATGAAAGTAGAAGAAAAACACGAGTATGAGGGCCAACGGATAGCGGTGTGAGAGCGATTCACAGGTTGCCTGCTTGATGCGTCAAGACAGTGCGTGGGCGCTACTCCGGAATTATCGTCCCGGTGGCGACGCTCGTGGGATGTTCGAGTGGCTATGGGTGGTGCCATTGTTCCATGGCGGAGGCTGAATTGTCCATAGGTTGCCTGCTCGATGCGTCGTGTCAGCGCGTGGGATTCCCCTCCAGGCTGCCTGGACATGGGCTCATAGATCATAGGACATCTAAGACACTACCGTAGTTACAGTAGTAGTTTAAGACATAACGGGGGATTGAACCCTATCAAGATGAAGAACGAATAAGGGCTTGCCCTCGGACCTATGTAGTATGGGATGCATAGAATCCGAACAAGTGTGCATTAGTGTCATATAATTAACTGCATTAAGGACTAAGTGCACAATCACAACACGACATCAATAGGGTAGTCCCTTTAGTTTGAATGTGACAAGTTTGTGTTTGCTAAATATGAATTGTTAAGTTATACTATTTCCGGCAAGCGAGGACGGCCGTGTATAATGATCGTCGGTTGAATAAACTGACGTACCCACAGTCTAACATGCAGGTAAATGTCATGCTAAAGATTAAAGAAGATTTGGATGCTTAAAGATTTTATCAAGCTGTTGTACTTATATTCAATCGTTGTATTTTACTTCCGCTGTGCAAAAGAAAGATGTAATTATGATGTAAACTCTGATGTATGATGAAAAGTTTTTATTTCCCTGTAAAAGTGTACTAAGAAAGTGAAAAGATCCTGTAGAACATCTCGAATTCAGTGTATTTGGGATTCGGGGCGTTACAAACTATGCCTACCTGTCAGTTCTTTACGGGTCTATTGTTCAGGCAACAACTCAGTGTTAAGTTCTTGTATATATGATTGGACCGAAATTTCGTTAACAGATCTTACAAAATCATAAACTAGCTCATAACATTGTCTAGTAACATTCTGATTAATCTCAGGTCTTAATTCCTAAGTTAACTTACTGTTTCAACTAATTAAACATAACGATGTATTTCATAACAATATTCTGAAATTAAGACGTTATAGTACGGAAATATGAATATCTTGCAATCTATAAGTCGGATTGCAAAATCGTCAAATGAACTAGATTCCAGACATAGAGGGCTACAACTTTCATATTCAGGGTTCTAAATTATACTATATGGAACTATGTCGAAATCTCAGTACAGATTCGAGTAAATAGCAGGGCAGAAGTATATTACTTGCAATTGTAACGATTGCGATTCACAAAAATATAGTCTTATAATCAGAATTAAACACACATTCATATTCAGTAGTTAGGGTAGATTCCCATTGTTAAAATGACGGAAATTGTTATTTCTACGGTATTAAATTTACGAATTTAACTATACTATTACATACAACCAAAATTTATTCAAATCAAAATTTCTTTTTACACATATGTACCTCTAGTTCGTGTTCGTGTAGTGTATGCAATTATAAGAGATGTTTATGATTTTTCTATGGCTTTTGAATTGATGGGAGTCGAGAAGAACAATATACGATGGAAAATTCGAATTCAACCAACATGTGACGGAATCAACCATGAGGTTATCCGAGCTCGGGGTCCCCTTGGTCGAGCTGGGAGTGCCAGCAATCATCAGCACCTTCGGCTTCTTAGACTTCCCCTTGGAAGTCCACTCGGAATAAGGGACTGCGACCCTCTTCTTTCCCATGGACTGCTTCGCAGCCTTCCTCTTAGCCAAGACGACCCTCCTAGCCTTGATTTCCTTGTCATCGAGCATGGCTGCAAAAGAAAAAAATAAGTTTTGAGGACGAAGGAAAAAAAATTGATGCAAAAAGGAAATAAAATATATACAAGGGTCGACAGGGCTCAGTCCAATCCTCACCATGTGAATCTCTAACACCTTCGGCTAGCTCACACTCCCCCCAATGAAGATCCAATCCAGTTCGTCCTTCTCCTTCCATAAAGTATCATGACCTTTGAGCCTTATGCTGATGTATGAAGGACCATCTCGTAGGAATGTCCCATGGAACGGGGCCTCTGATAACGAAATATTTTTGCTTTCCATTCTTTGATCGAGTCCAAATGACCATGGACCACTCGCCTCCCAGGTTGAGTGGAAAAGTAGCAATGCCCCTCAGACGCCTCGGTAGTATGGAGTCAAATGCACACCCAAAAATATTTATGCCTCAAGGGCACTCCCCCCCTGATGAATCCAATAATATCCACATTTAGGAGCAATAATCTTAATGCAATTAGACATTTAAATGCTTTATATGTGGTAATTTACTCTTCTTTTCTCTTTTCCATAGGAAAGAGCCTAAAAACAGCTAAACGAAGCAGATTCAAGATTTACTCCAAATTGTGAGGATGATACACAGAAACTGCAGAACACAAGTCGACTGGTTCTTCAAACAGTCGACTGAATAGAGGAGGTTGAAATCCCGAAGCTACGCAGTACAGTCGACTTACTCTAAAGGCAGTCGACTTGACAGATTAATTATGAAACTACAAACGTCTCGACACAGTCGACTGATTCCAAAACTAGTCGACTGGTATCTAGCGGAGTTAAAAGATAAGATAGTTGAAGATCCATCCTCATCTAAATCCAAATCAAAATTAAGTTATCCAAACCCAGGTTATCTGCGAATAATAACTTCTCTAACAATCAAAGCTAGAGACCGGGAGTGGCAAGTAAGAAGATCATCCTATGAGTAAAGAGATAAGAATCAGGAACTTGAAATCTGCAGATATGAACAAAAGAGACTATAAAAAGGCTGAAGCACAGAGTTTAGAAGGGGCCTCTCTCTCGAAATATATCAAATCAGGGGACATCAATCATCTGATAGTGACAGTCAGATCGATCGAGAAAGAAGAGGAGGGAGCAAACAAAAGAAGAAGCCAGGAACACAGAGAAACAAAGAAGAGAAGCAGCAGGCATCCAAGGCAGAACGTGGGCACGTTTTCCAAGTCAAATGGGCTTGCAGGATTTCACTGGCTTCGATTGACAGAAGGACGGCAGCTGGCTTCGATCTGAAGTGCAACATGAATTCGATTGACAACAGGTGCTGACTGGGCTTCGTGCGACGTGACAGGCTCCTGTGCTTCGATTCTGACCCGAGGCGGTGCAGGTGACAGTGCGGCAGACAGCTTCGATCAGCGTGCTGGCGTGCAGCGATCTGACTTCGACAGCGCTTCGATTTGACGTGGCTCTTCTTCTTCTTCGTTCTGGTTCGGCGCAGTTTTCAAGAAGCATTCGGGTGCAATTTTTGAGAGGGGTTTGCAAATTAATCTTTTATTCTTTTTCTCCTCTCTTTAATTTTTGTAATGCAATCCTTGAACAAAATATTAATTGCAATATTTTTATGAATATGTGGAACTAATTTCATTGTTGGGCAGATTGAAACCGTAGTCATGTAATGTTATAATCTTCTAATAACGCTACTTTCATCACTTATTGATTAAACCTGATTGTATTGGTATAGATTTATAATATGAATCAAACTTGTTCAGAAGTTCTTAGAGCAGTCGACTGAGAGTGACAGCAAGTCGACTGCCATGCAGAACCTGAGATTATCAAGTTTGCGTATTATAAAACTGAATCTGTTATATGAGTATAGAGATGACCCGTATCTTGTGCTCATAATTGTAACACAGGAATCTTTAGGGGTTCTTGGTTTAATCAACTTGAGGGATCTAGATCTGATACCAATTTCTAGAACTTTGAGTGTTTGTTCGTTTCCATTGTTCCTATGCTTTCTTCAAGTGCAACTTAGTAGATACCATGCTAAATACTTAAGGAAAGAAACGAATTAGAGTAGATATCATGCCTAATTCTTGGCCTAGGAAAACATTAACTTTAAGGAGTAGATACCATGCCCTTAAAGGAACAAACATGAGTGATTAGAGTAGTATAGAAGGTGACTTAGCATTCTTGACTATAGGTGGAAATCAAGCCCAACTCATTTAATTGATATTCTTGAGATACTATTTGATTTAGTTTTTAATCTTTTCATTTCCTTTCAAGTAAACTTTTAGAACAAACTTTACGATTTGCATTTTTTTTCTTTGTTTATTGATTAGTGAGTTAGGTACTACAATCTCTGTGGGATCGACCCTTGCTTTTCACTACGCTTCTATAAACGATTCGTACACTTGCAAGGTTTTAATTTGTGTCTAGTTTATCTATTTATTAGATCATCTAGATTGCACAACACCCCCTCCCCCCCATTTCTTCACAAAGGAGCATGAAGCTAACGAGCTGTTTCCAAGAGTTTGGCCCATACTGCATCGAACTCACCCCGACCCAATTCAGCACCGCTTTGAAGAACATCCAAGGGAAACATGCAGAACTAAGGAGCTAGATTATCCATAGGCCTGAGTCCGGGGTTTGGAATCATCCGCTCAAACTCTTGGGGAATAAAATAACACGCCCGAATTTAGGGGATCTCAGTCTTCACCAGTACGCTCTTAATCTTGTCAGCTTCAATATTCTGTCGGCTTGGCAAGGAGGGCTATATACCAAACTGGATCAAGTCCAGGAGGTCATCCAGATACATCCTTATTGACACGGGTTCCTGATGATACGAGGTATCACAGCCACCCACTGGCATATACTCGATGGGCTCTGCTTTCAGGCTCATCGACATAACGAAACTCAACCTCCTCCTTGGGGGTTGGGGGGGGCCTAGAAGGAGAGGGAGAGGCCAAACATCCCTAGCGACTCTCTTCGCCAGAATAGCCGCCCTCAACTTCCTCACCCTAGACCTCCTTGTCTTTGTCATCCTCTCTCCTTCCTCTTACTCCTCTCCTACCTCTCCTTCTACTTACTCATCCTCTTCTCCCACCTTTTCCTTAGCGGTGCTCTCCTCCTCCTCATCTACTTCTCCATAGGACCTAACTTCGACTTATTTAATTTCCTGAACTTCCTCTCAAGAAGTAGACTCGGACGAAACATTCTAAACCTCCTTCGAAGATGATGAGGAAGTCCGCTCGTCTCGGTCAGAAGTATAGGCTGAAGAATTGGACTGAACCCTTAACATAATTGAAAATACTTTACCTGGTTCTGTTGCCAAAAATGTTATCGGAAAGTATGTCGCCGGTTGCCTAAAAGAATTCTAGAGACAGAAGCTCCACAACAAGAGAGAGAACGTAAAGAATGAAATGAAAGGGAAGAGGGAATATAGAAGCAAATTAGAATATCCATAATTAATCCTAACCCTACGATTGAATCCAATGGCTGATAAGAGAAGAACGCCTCGATTTCTCCAATGTTGACGTCAGTCCACTCATGTGCTGTGCACATGCTTATACAGTGGTTACGGTGTCAGCTGACGTCAGTCCACTCACATGCGGTGAACATGCTTATACAATGGTTACGACGTTAGTCCACACCTGCATTCCCAAACAAAGTACCCAACAGAATCTTCCAATTATTCGTCCTTCGGCAAAATCCACCACCTTGCTTGGCCTCAGTGCTCAGCATACTTCGAGCCACACGCAAAAATTTCACAACTTTCCCTGGCTTCGTCGCCCCGATGCTCAGCATAGACTTCAAGCCACATGCGAAAATTTCACAACTTTACTTGGCTTCGTCGCCCCGGCGCATGGCATGGACTTCGAGCCACACCCAAAAAGTTCACTACTTCGCTTGGCCTTGTCGCCTCAGCACCTTGCATGGACTTCGAGCCACACGCGAGTGAGCCTCACCGCCTCGCCGCTATGCTGCTCGCCTCGCCAAGGCGGATGCCTTCGACATCGGCATGGACTTCGAGATACATGCTTCACTTCCCGCCTCGCCACTTCACTACCCGCCTTGCCAAGGCACACGCCTTCGACGCTCGGCATGAACTTCGAGCCACTCGCGAGTTAACCTCGCAGCCTCACCGTCTCACCGCTACACTCTTCGCCTCACCGAGGCCCACACATTCGGTGCTCAGCATGGACTTCGAGCTACACGCAAGTGGGTCTCGCCGCTTAGCATGGACTTCGAGCCACTTGCGAGTTAACCTCGTCGCACCGCCGAGGTTCACACCTTCGGTGCTCAGCATGGACTTCGAGCATTACGCGAGTGGGCCTTGTTGCCTCTTTGAACTTTGAGCAACACATTATTAGCCTCACCACTTCACCAAGCTGAGCCAATAGCAAATAACACCTAACAAAACAAAGGAATCTGCTCCAAATTTGTGCTATCGTCTGGTTTTTTCCTCCACGGGAGAGAACTATTCCTCAAAAGCTGTTATACCCAACCTCCAAGAGTGGGGGCCTATGATATGAGTAAAAAACTCAGTCCATCGCTATCGCCATGAATCCTGATATCTTTAAAAATAGGTTCGTAATTCCCGTGGGCCGCTCACAGGCCTACTAATTCAGGTCAGCCCATGGAAGGGGGTCTGTTTGGCCCATTACGGATCTTTCTCCCTTCCTATAAATACAGACCTCCCTCCTCAGTTACTAGGTAATCAAGATTTTTGCCATTAAACCCTAATTTACATATCTGGTTGACTTGATCGTCGAAAGGTCTGTCACCGGAAAAACTCCTGGTCTTTCAGGCTTTTTACTGATTTTTCGGCGGCTAATAACCAACACAACCACCACTAGATCCACAATTCTTAATCAAATACTAGCCTCTCATCGACCGATGGCTGAGATCTGAGATTTCCACCAAATACAAAAACTCATTATCTATTGCTCCCACACCGTAAATCAGTAGCATCATTGGGGTTGACATCAAGTATGGATGTATTGTTCTGAATTCTATTGGTAATCTCCTTTTCCGGTGTAGTCATCACTTCCATGCCAGTACTAGACTATATGAAGCCTTGGATAGAGTTGTTATTAACCCACTAGGTCACTCCTCCTTTTCTCCGATCTTTCATAAGCTGCTGGCTAAACTTGGTTTTGATCGTTTGGCATTATCTTATTACTGTCCGGGGTGGCGAAGTCTAAAGGTTCCCACATCATAATTGAATGATTTCATCTTCAAGCCCCAAGTTTATGGAATTACAGTTGTAACCCCTGTTTTCTGTTATTGTATTTTTCTGGGAATTATTATTTAGTGATTTTCTTCTTATTCTTTTCTGAACCCTGTAATTTGATTATCTACTGATAGAATTTATTATTTGCTTTCAACTCAATTTTTGTCTCCTAATCTATTTGATTTTTCTGCTAAATATTTTGTTGATCTTCCTATTCAAAATTTTGCTTGTTGACATCCTCAATTAGTCTATTCATTAATCCTATTTTTTTATTATTTATTATCCTTATTTTTCCCCCTTTTGGATCTAAACCCAATAACCCAACCCGCTAACCCCTAAACCCTAATCCCTAACCTTAACCCTAACCCTAACCCTATATAATCATTGTGCAACCCCCTTCTTTTCTCTTGCTGCCATCTTTATCTTCTCTTTCAATTTCGAACCCATCCATCGCTGCACACGCATCCATCTCCTGCTCCATCACCCTCTTCCATCGTCCCCAGCACACTTCGTCGCCCTCCAGCCTCGACAGCCCCGCCATCATCCTCACAGCCATCCACCGAAGAACCCAACCCATCACCGACCTTCCCTCTCGTCTTCGTGCATCCCTGAGCACCATCGCTCGATCCAACCTCATTTTCCATGTCCTCTGTCGCCCACCTTGCACACCACCATTGACGTTCCCTATTCTCCTCGCCGCCACAACCGAACCCATGCCTTCTCTGTTTTCTTCCAAAACAGAGGGCTACCGTCGCTGCCTTCTCTCGAGCGCCACAACCTCACCTTCCGCCACCGTCCAGTCCTTGACCATCGACGACCTCACCCTCATCGTCAGCATCCCCAAGCTCCATAATCTGAAGCCCCAATCGCTGCCAATTCCCGCTATTGCTATTGCTGCCAGCAGAAAATCCCCTATTGTTTGCTGTTTGGGTTGTTTCAGCTGTCTGCTGTTGTAGGGCAGGTTGCTGTATGCAGTTTTGTTAGTGTATGCTGTTTTGCTACTTTCTGTTGTTGCTGTGTGTGGAGTTGCTGCTGTGTTCACTCACACGTAGTTTGCACATGTTGCACCATCAGAATCCTACTCCCATTATTCTCTTCATATTTATATTTACCGTCTAAAAGGCAAATCTCTCTTGAACTAATTTAGTTTTCTTGGTCAAGAACTCTTTTGATCCTCGTAAGTAGATCCTGATTATTATCGTATTGTTATCCTGTTCATCTTCCGTTGAGTATATTGAGGGTTTACACGAGTTAACCAAAGATATTCTTGACTTCGTACCACTATTTTTGTCTCGAACCCTAGTCCCTATTGCACATTGCATATGCACATAAATTATAAACACAATTGAATCATGTTATAGAATTGATTGATGAATTGAATCTTTCCAATCGAATTTGATTTTCATGAATTAATTGCCTTGCTTGTAAATTGCATCGTTAATCTTGAAATTGCATGCTAATCACTAAGTAGAACTTTTATTAATTAATTTCCATGATATTGCATGCTTGTGTGATGAAATATTGCCAATTCATGTTAAATTTATTTCTGGCCTTCCGTCTACATTTTTTTGTATCAGACTTTCAAACCTGCTTGATGAGTGGAATTTATACATAATTTTTAGTACTATTTAATGCATCAAAATTGCGAGTTCTCGTTTATTTCTTTAAAATTTATCTTATTTCTACTTATTTTTTATTTATTTGTTTGATTTGTAGGAATGAGATTTATAAGTACAAAAAGATATGAGTTTTGGTAAAAAATCAAAGAAGAAATAAGGATAAAGATTTTTAAATTCAAATTTATTTTATGTGAAGATTTCTAGAAAATTTGAGCACTCAAATACATGTTTTTACGAATTGGCCCATGGAAGAATCAATAAAAAATATTACGGTCAAGTAGGGGGTGGAATGGAATTTTGTAATTTAAAAGAAAAAGTACGGATGGAAATTGGTTTTGAGATTGGACTAGTTAGTTAATTAATTAAAAGATTAATCTTAATCTTATATTTCAATTAATTAATTTATTAATCTAATCCTAATTAGTAATCCAACCTACCTAACTCTATTGGAAATCTATATATAGGAAAGGTGGAAAACAAGTGGAAAAAAAAAGGTGGGTGGCAGAATCACCCGAAAACCAAGAAGAAAAAAAAATTAAAAGAAAAGGAGGGGCATGGGTGTTGTGCGTGCAAGTTGGCGGTGAAAAGTTCAAGGAGAGAGAGAAGAAACAGAAAGAGAGACTGCGTAAGCTGGCAGCACTGATTTCGAGCGCCACGTCAGCGACTTCGCTGGGACCTCCATCAGCGGAGAGAGAAATAGAGGACAAGTTGCGTAGTGCAGAAATCAAGTTTCGGTTTGGACTCTTTTTACAAAACAGAGTTTTTTCTGTCTCACTCTTTTCTCTTTGTCTAATTTTATTATGCAATCAAATTCTATGTTTGTTAGTTGCAAAACCATTATGAACGAATTTTATTTTTCTAGAGCTTTGATGTAGCCAAGTTTTGATAACACAATTTTAATACCATATTATTTTTCTATTTTTTCGTGGTTGTGTGTTTAATTTTTGTTCTTAATGCTTACAATTATTTGGCCAACTTTTGTATGATTTATTGGATCATTGAGAGACCGAGAGCTAATTTGTGATTTTGAATTATAGAATTAAACACCATTGATTGAGCGAAATTAGAGATGATTACCGCGATTGATGTGACTATAAAGAAATCCATAGAACTTAATGAGTCTTCAATTAATTAAATTTGCATAGAGATATGACAAACTGTTAGTTGGAGATATTTTTAATGTTGTTCGAGAAAAAACATTGAATAATTAGAAGATTTTGGTCTACAACTTTGAAAAGTAAAATTTGTTAGTACATGGAAGTTTGAATTGTGTGGAATAAACTAAGTGAAATCAAAAGCCCTAGAATTAATTTTACAATTAATAAATATCAAAATTTCAGATTCTGCTCCTTTTAATTAATTTAGTTAGTTATTTAGATTAATTTAATTTAGTTGTTTTCTTTATTGAATTTTGATTTTTCAAATAGTTTTAGTAAATTTCGGTACTCAGTAAAATAATTAGTCATTGTAGGTTCGACACTCTTTTCACTTACTATACTACTTGTTGCGATTTTGTACACTTGTAAATATTCACATCAAGTTTTTGGCGCCGTTGCCGGGGACTAATTATTTTTTAATTGATATTGAAAACTGCTAGATTATTACTAGTTTGGATTTTTAATTGATATATGTATTCAGACATGATACATATATGTGAACACATTCTATAACCTGCTGCTTGAACATAAAATCTGTAAAAAATTAGAATTTGAACACAGTTTCTGTGATTTTTATGAATCATGTGTATATTCGATGGAACCGGCAGAGAGTCTAGTTTCTGAAACTTCTGACGGGTCCAGATTTGCTTTCCTGTAGCAGCGGGAATATCTATTTTTGTATAGTAACGTCCAGTTGTCTAGATTGTGTGATTTGTATTATTTTAGTATAAATTTTTCTTGCTTTGCCTGTAATGAGTATAATTAGTCACACATTGCATTATACGACCTTGACATCTTCTTGTATGCTCACATAGGATAAAATAAAATGATAACAAGCTGGAGTATCATGGGTTGACTTGGTACTGAACAATCGGAAACTGTACTCCGTAGGGCCCTTCTTATTTACATGGAAAGTGGGGTAATAACCCTCACTTGACATTTCATGTTTGATTCTGTCTACTATCATCGATATTGATCTTGAATTGTTGACATTGACTATTGCATAATTAAATATAGACCCTTGACATGATTGCCAATCCTTGCTATTATTCTTGACATTGATCCAGTCCTTCATTCTTGATGTACCATGCTTTTTATTGTCCTTTGTTTCCCACTACTTGTTGTCCATGGCTTTACTCTAAGGATATTATTTTCTTTATTTTTAGATCACGAGTTTACAGGTACTAAAGGAGTGATACCAGAAGGAATTGGTGAGCAATGATTGTAGAAGATGGAGCCCGAGAATTGACTGCTTGAGTAATCTTTATGCTATTTTTTCCTTTGAACATTGTTATTGATATTGTACTTTGTTTTGGACTTTTATGACCCGGAGTTTGTTTTTATCCCAGATGTTGGATATTATGTTTTGAATTATTTCATTTATTATTGAAGTTGTTCTTTGTTTATGTGATTATATTCTCTTGCGTGGTTGTGATTGTTATTTATATTGTTGCGTTAGACTGGTACAACTTATGGATTGTGTTTACATTATTCGCTGGGCCTTTGTTACGTACTCGTATTCCTGTATTTTGAGAAGTGGGGCGTGACTGGTTTTTAGTGGTATCAGAGCCCAGGTTTGGCTAATGTGTTAGTCATGTTTGGTTAATATGTTAGTCAAGTTTGGCTCTAGCCAAGTTAACTCAATAATATGCACATCACGTTGATCACATGAACATGTAATAACCAACATAATCTAGGTACTAATCTTTTTGGTTCCTTCATATTCATTTCCCTCATTTCTTATTTTCTTCGTCCATTGCAATCGTCCTTATTCATTGATTCCTTATTGGGTATAATATTATCTCTTTTGTACCCATATTCTTTTGATTCTGAAATCATCCATTCTTTTTATTCCTGCAAATTATTCCTATTTCTTTTGCACAATTATTCGTGCATATATCCTGCTTGCATCTCATTCACATTCTTTGATCATTCATAGGTGATATTAGATTTCTCTCTTCCTGCTCATGTTCTGTTTGACTTCGGTGCTACCCACTCCTTTATTTCCTCCAGCTTTGTTGATCAGCATTGTTTGGCAAGTGACGCTATGCCCACAGCTTGAGACATCACCACAGGTGGATGTGTCATTGTCTGTTCTAGGGCATGCAAGCAAAGCCTTTTGCTAATAGGTGGTGTGGCGTGGCTGATTTGATTGTGATTCCCAATTTTGGCTTTGGCGTTATTCTGGGATGGACTGGTTGGGTGTTTCTCATGCTGTGATTGATTGCCAAGAGAAGAAGGTGACTTTCAGGCTTCTTGGGCAGCCCAAGTTCGAGTTTCATGCGATGAACCCTAAGGCTGCTACACTTGAGTCGTTGTACACTAATGGGGATGTTGCACCCTTGGTTGTGCGGGACTTTCTTGATGTCTTTCCGAAGGAATTGCTCGGATTACCACCAGACCGAGAAGTGGAGTTCATAATTGATATTCAGCCGGGTACGACGCCTATCTCGAAGAGTCCGTACCGCATGGTACCAGTTGAGTTGGTGGAGCTGAAAGTGCAAGTTCAGGAGTTGTTGGGTAAGGGTTTTATCAGGCAGAGTGTTTCACCTTGGGGACCTCCAGTGTTGTTCGTCAACAAGAAGGATGGCAGTCACCGACTTTGCATTGACTATCGAGAGTTGAACAATGTCACTGTGAAGAATCAGTACCCATTGCCGAAGATTGATGATTTGTTTATCCAACTGGGGGGTGCTTCTATTTTCTCGAAGTTGGATCTCTGTTCTGGTTGTCATCAAGTTAAGGTGAAGTTAGAGGATGTTCATAAGACAGCATTCCGAACGAGGTATGGGCATTACGAGTTCTTGGTGATGCCTTTTGGAGTTACCAATGCACCAGCTATATTCATGAGCCTGATGAACCGGGTATTCTCGCCGTTTTTGGATCAGTTTGTGGTGGTATTCATTGACGAAATCTTGGTGTATTCTCGGAACCGGGAAGATCATGCTGAACATTTGAGAATTGTTTTGCAGACTTTGAAGGAGAACCAGTTGTATGGGAAGCTCAGTAAGTGTAAGTTTTGTTTGGACCAGGTTGTTTTTCTAGGTCATATTATTTCTGGTGAGGGTGTTTCTATTGATCTGTCAAAGATCTCTACAGGTCAAGGATTGGTCGATTCTAAAGTCAGCATCTGAAGTGCGAAGCTTTCTTGGATTGGCAGGGTATTATCGGAAGTTCGCTAAGGATTTCTCAAAGATTGATGGACCCCTGATCAGTTCGACGAAGGAGTAGAAGTTTTTTTGGGATGAAGCTTGTGATGAAGCTTTTGTGGAGTTGAAGCTTCAGTTGACGTCAGCACCTGTACTGACTATACCTGATAGGTCGAGCGGTTTTGTGATTCACTGTGATGCTTCAGGTAGATGTCTGGGAGCAGTGCTGATGCAGCCAGGCCGGGTTGTCACCTATGCATCCGACAGTTGAGGCATCATGAGAAGAACTATCCCACGCATGATCAGGAGCTTGCAGCCGTGATTTTTTGCTTTGAAGTTGTGGAGGCATTATCTGCATGCAAAATGAGTAGAATATGAGGCAAAGGAGATAGTTGAAGTTGATTGCAGATTATGACATCAATTTTTAGTATCACCCGAGCAAAGTGAACATGGTACCTGATGCTTTGAGTAGAAGACCTGTTGCTATGTTCCTTACCAAGCAGAAGCAAATAGTGGAGGATATGAGAAAGCTGGAGTTGTATGTGATTCTTCCTGGTTTGGCATAGCAGTTCATGATGTTGCAGTTGCAGTCTTCTTTGGTAGATCAAGGAAGCCCAAGCGGGCGATCAGCAGTTGTAGAAGTTTCGAAGTGAAGTGGAAGCAGGCTTGAGAACTGATTTGATCATTCATTTAGACTGGTCTCTTCATTTTGGCTCTAGGTTGTGTGTACCTAGAGGAGAAGTCAGGCAGAAACTACTTGAAAAAGCTCATCGGTCTCCCTATTCTATTCATCCAGGAGGTACTACGATGTACAGGGATCTGAAGCAGTATTTTTGGTGGCATGGTATGAAGAGAGCTCTGGCAGATTTGTGTCGAAGTTTTTGATTTGTCAACAAGTGAAGGCAGAGCATCAAAGGAACGCGGGACTATTACAACCTCTTCCAATCCCATAGTGGAAATGGGAGAACATCACTATGGATTTTGTGACAGTTTTGCCAAGGAGTCCCAAGGGTCATAATGCAATCTGGGTGACAGTGGACCGATTGACGAAGTGTGCCCATTTCATTCCCTTCCGAGTGGGTCAGTCCACTGAGAGTTTGGCTGAGAAGTATATTCAGGAGGTTGTGAGACTGCATGGAGTTCCTGCCAGCATCGTATCGGATAGAGATATGAGATTCAGGTCTCAGTTTTGGGAGAGTCTGCAGAAGAGCTTGGGTACTAAGTTGAGCTACAGTACAACGTTTCATCCACAGACAGATGGGCAGTCGAAATGGACTTTTCAGACCCTGGAAGACATGTTGAGATCCTGCGTTCTTCAGTTTGGAGGTTTGTGGGAAGATCGTTTGCACTTAGCCGAGTTCTCATACAACAACAGTTATCAGGTGAGTCTTAAGGCAGCGCCATTTGAGGCTCTGTATGGGCACAAGTGTAGATCACCGGTTTGTTGGGATGATGTCGGCGAGAGGAAACTTTTGGGGCCTAAGTTGATCACGAAGATAGTTAATGACGTGGCTAAGATCATGAAGCATTTACAGGCTGCCCAGGATAGGCAGAGGAAGTGGCAGATATTCATCGAAGGCCTTTGGAGTTCAAAGCAGGGGGACCATGTGTTCATCAAAGTGTGGGCAAGCTGAGTCCCCATTTTATTGGGTCGTACGATGTTGTGGAGCGAGTGGAAAAGGTGGTCTACATGCTTGCTCTACCCCCGACACTGTCTGGAGTCCATGATGTATTCCATATTTCCCAACTCAGGAAGTACATCAGGGACGACAGTCATGTGATTGACTACTCGAAGTTGTCCGTGAGGCTGGACTTATCCTGTGAGATTCAGCCAGTATCTATCTTAGACCGACGAGAGAAGGTGTTGAAGAATAGAGTCATCAAGCTGGTTCGAGTTTCTTGAAATTCTCATTCGCTGGGTGAGTCGACTTGGGAGTTAGAGGAAAAGATCTGGGAGAAGTTTCCTTATCTGTTTGAGTAGTTTTATTTTGCTTTCTTTTCTTTTCGGGGTTGCCCTATGTAACACTTGTATGAATTTTGAGGACAAAATTCTTCTTGTAAGGTGGGTAGGATTTGTAATCCCTGTTTTCTGTTATTGTATTTTTTGGAATTATTATTTGGTGATTTTCTTCTTATTCTTTTCTGAACCTTGTAATTTGATTATCTATTAATAGAATTTATTATTTGCTTTTAACTCAATTTTTTTCTCCCGATCTATTTGATTTTTTTGCTAAATATTTTGTTGATCATCCTATTCAAAATTTTGCTTGTTGACATCCTCAATTAGTCTATTCATTAAACCTATTTTTTTATTATTTATTATCCTATTTTTCCCTTTTGGATCTAAACCCAATAACCCAACCCGCTAACCCGTAAACCCTAATCTCTAACCCTAACCCTAACCCTATATAATCACCGTGCAACCCCCTTCTTCTCTCTCCGCCGCTCTCTCTCTTCTCCTCTGTTAATTTCGAACCCCACCGCTGCACACGCATCCATCCCCTGTTCCATCACCCTCCTCCATCCTCCCCAACACACTTTGTCGCCCTCCAGCGTCCACAGCCTTGCCTTCATCCTCACAACCATCCACCGAAGAACCCAACCCATCACTGACCTTCCCTCTTGTCTTCGTCCATCCCTAAGTGCCACCGCTCGATCCAACCTCATCTTCCTCGTCCTCCGTCGCCTACCTAGCACACGACCGTCGATGTTCCCTGTCTCCTCGCCACCAGAACCGAAAAGAAAACAAAGGGTCGTCGTCGTTGCATTCTCTCGAGCGCCACAGCCTCACCTTCTGCCGCTATCCAGTCCTCGACCATTGAAGACCGCACCCTCATCGTCAGCACCACCAAGCTCCGCAATCCGAAGCCCAGATCGCTGCCAATTCTCGCCATTGTTGCTAGCCGCAAATCCCCGGCTGTTTGTTGTTGGGTTGTTTCGGCTGTCTACTAGCCATAAATCCCCGGCTCGAACCTAGTCCCTATTGCAAATTGCATATGCACGTAAATTATAAATACAATCGAATCATGTTATAGAATTGATTGATGAATTGAATCTTTCCAATCGAATTTAATTTTCATGAATTAATTGCCTTGATTGTAAATTGCATCGTTAATCTTGAAATTGCATGCTAATCACCAAGTAGAACTTTTGTTAATTAATTTCCATGATATTGCATGCTTGTGTGATAAAAATATTGCCAATTCAAGTTAAATTTAATTCTGGACTGCTGTCTACTGTTGGATCCTGTATGCAAGGCAAATAACACTAGAGGGGGGGGGGTGAATAGTGTTGTATAAAATTAATCAATAAATTAAACTTTTCGCACTGTTAAATCAACTGAAAAGAAAAGGCAGTCGACTGAAGCGTCAGATAAGAAGAGTAATCTAACTGAAGAGTTACATGTTTGTTAAGTCGACATAGAGAGTAAGGCAGTCGACTGACCAGACTCGATTTACACAAGAAACAGAAAAATTAAAAATGCAAGTTTAGAGAATACAACCAAAGAAAGTCAACATAGCAAACACCACGATGTATCCCGACCTACATCTAGTCCCCAAGCAACCCACTTGAGATTTTCCACTATTCTTGAAAAAGTTACAAGAATACTCTACGGCCTTTGACAACAATTATGTCAAATCCGTAGACCTTTCTCACCACTAGAGAGAGCACAAACCACTCTACACCCTAGAGTGTAACTAACTCTAAACCAAGAGTCCTACTCTCCAACCGAGAGGACCACTCTCACAACTCGAGAGTGAAACAATAACAAGAAGAGATTTACAATAACATAAAGCCTTGTATGTGAAAGTGATTCTAGTATAGTGGCTATTAGGTCAACTTCTGACTTCAATTTAGAACGAATTCAATGTTATACTAGACTGAAAATCAGAGAACCAAGTCTTAAAGAAATTGAATGCTTTGAAAAACTTGTTCTTTTCTTTTCTCAAAAGCAAAAGACTTGAAATACAAAATGTAGGAGTTTTGTAACCTTTGCCAAATGAATTCTATACTCTTTTTATATAGTTATAAATGTTTGGATGTTGAGAGATAGAATCCCAACTGCCATACAACGGCAGTAAAAAGGTTTGAATTTGAAAAACAAGTTTTAAATTCAAAAAACTGTCAAAAACGGCTCGAACAGTCGACTGGGTTGCCATAAGAGTCAACTGGTCAGAGCTTGAATGAGTTCAGTCAGTTTCATACTCAACAGTCGACTGCTTCTAAGAGTAAGTCGACTGGTACTCAATCAGCTGAACTTATATAAGCTTTGTTTTGACATTTTGATTTTGTAAAATATTTTTTTTTACTTAGGGAATTTGTGAGTGTGTGTGTGACGAGGCTTTTACAAGATTTCTAAGACTCCAAAATAATACAAACAATATTACAAGTCATTTGTCCAAATGTAGCTCTTGAAAGTCTTGAACTTGAAACTTGAAAGCTCTTGAAAGTCTTGAACTTGAACTCGAGTCTAAGTGGCTTGATCTTTTCATTGTGGCTTAAGCAAATACTTTTGAAAGCTTCATCACCTTGTATTGGGATGCTTTATCTTGGTATTGACCTTGACCACTTTTGATACACACTACAAAAGATATGTAATATAGAACAATTGTGTATTGTGTTGTAGCCATCAAAATCAAGAATCTACATTCTTCCCCTTTTTGATGATGACAACACAATAACTTAAAATAATATAGATATTACATTTACACATCATGATACTCACACAAAGCTTGAAAAGATATACAACTGTTACAAGCTCCCCCTGAAGAAAGTACAATATGCATACTAAAAAAAATGTTAACATGCACAAAAAAAACCATATTTTCTCTAACATAACATCATAACATAACATGCACCTAATTTCTCCCTCTTTGTCATCAACAAAAAAAGACGGAGGAAAGACAAACTATGGATAAAAAAATAACATTGCATAAATATTAAACATGGATACAAGATAAGTCAATGACATTGTTCATAAAGTGAAGATAGAACATCAGGAGAAAGTCAATTTGAAGTCACGACAGTCGACTGGGTTTTACATCAGTCGACTGAGTCGAGAGCAAATAAAACCAAACAAAAGTAAGTAAAGCTACTGGCAGTCGACTGAGTTTTTAAGACAGATCGACTGGGTTTTACATCAGTCGACTGAGTTGAGAGCAAATAAAACCAAACAAAAGTAAGTAAAGCTACTGGCAGTCGACTGAGTTTTTAAGACATTCGACTGGGCAGAACACAAAATTCAGTCAGAAATATAGACAACGAAAATACTGTATAAGTCGACTTAAACATAATTTTTTTTCAAGAAATGTCATGAAATGAGTAAATGTCTAGTTCTCTTCTAAAGTTAATAAAAGTGTCTTCTTTAAGAGGTTTGGTAAATATATCTGCTACTTGTTTATCAGTAGAAATAAAATTCAATATGATATCTCCCTTTAACACATGATCACATACAAAATGATGTCGAATATCAATATGTTTCGTACATCAATGTTGAACCAAATTTTAGATAAATTAATAGCACTGGTATTATCACACATAATAGCGGGTTTTTGAAAAAGAAATACTATAATCTAATAAAGTTTGTTTCGTCCACAAAATTTGTGCACAATATATTCAGCTTCTGTAGTGGGTAGGGATACCGAATTTTGCTTTTTACTACACCAAGATACTAGTGAGTGTCTCAAAAAGTGACAAGTTCTACTAGTACTTTTACGATCAGTTTTACTACCAGCAAAATCAGTGTCACTATACGACAAAAGTTGAAAGTTATTGGTGCGTGGATTGAACAAACCATATTCAGATGTGCCTTTAATGTATTTTAAAATACGTTTCACTGCTTTTAAGTGAGATTCTTTTGGATTAGACTGATATCTAGCATACAAACATACGGTAAACATAATATCTAGTCTACTAGCAGTTATATATAAGAGTGAGCCAATCATACCTCGATAGAGCTTTTGATCGACACTCTTACCTAATTCATCTGAGTCAAGTGTAGTAGTAGTAGCCATAGGTGTGGACTTACTACTAGTGCTATCCATGCCAAATCGTTTAAGTAATTCCTTAGCATATTTTCCTTGATTAATAAATATGCCATTTTGAGACTGTTTTATTTGTAGTCCAAGGAAATAATTGAGTTCACCCATGTGACTCATCTCAAACTCATTTTTCATGGTATTACAAAACTCTTGACATAGATTACTATTAGTAGATCCAAAAATTATGTCATCTACATATATTTGTATGATTAAAATATCGGTTTTTATTTTCCTAATAAACATGGTAGTATCTACTTTACCAATTTCAAAACCAGTTTTTAAGAGAAAAGTTTTTAAGCGATCATACCAAGCACGAAATGCTTGTTTAAAACCATATAAAGCCTTTTTCAATTTAAAACATGGTTTGAGAATTGTTCATGTTCGAAACCGAGTGGTTGCTTAACATAAACATCTTCCTTAATAAAACCATTCAAAAAAATACTTTTAACATCCATTTGGAAGTGTGTGAAATTCATAAAACACGCAAAAGATAATAAAATTCTAATTGATTCTAGTCTAGCAACAGGAGCATATATTTTATCAAAATCAATTCTTTCTTCTTGATATATCCTTGAACAACTAATCTAGCCTTATTCCTAACAACTTGTCCTGATTCATCTAACTTGTTTTTAAATACCCATTTGGTAACAATTATAGTATGATTAGGAGGTCGTGGAACTAAATCCCATACATCATTTGTTATAAATTGGTTAAGTTCATCTTGCATGGCATTCAACCAAAATTCATTCTCACATGCTTCTTATATATTTTTCGGTTCAAAATTCGACAAGAAAGCAGTATGAGACATCATGTTAAAATGAGATTTTGTTTGAATACCATGTGAAATATCACCAATTATTAAGTCATGAGGATGATCTCGAACATCAACAAATGACTTTGGTAAAGCTTGAGTTATCACAAAAAGATCATTCGACTTAACAAGTCCATCAGCCGGCTGATTCACATCAGTCGACTTAGGAATCCTATCAGTCGACTCGTCTAAGGTAGTTTGCTCTAGTGATTTAATAACGTTATCTAGTAGTGATGATTCAATTTCATCATTTTCAATAACATTAGACGAAGGTAAAGATTCATTAAATGAAACATGCATTGATTCTTCAATAGTCAAAGTTGACTTATTGAAAATTCTATATGCCTTACTCCTATTTGAGTATCCAATGAAGATATCTTCATTAGAACTAGCATCGAATTTATCTAAATTATCTTTTGTGTTTAATATGAAATACTTACAACCAAATACTTTAAAATATGATACTTTAGGAATTTGTTCATAAAAAAGTTCATAACAAATTTTCTTAAGCTTTGTTCTAATCAATATTCTAGTTAAAATATAACATGCTGTAGAAACAGCTTCAGCCCAGAAGTATTTAGACAAATTGCTTTCAACAAGCATAGTACGTACACATTCTTGCAATGTCCTATTCTTTCTTTCAACCACTCCATTTTGTGGTGAAACTCTAGGAAATACAAATGAATGTGTTATACCATTCTTATTGCAATATTCTGAAAACGTTTCATTCTCAAATTTTCCACTATGATCACTTCTATTAGTGACCATGCTTAGAGATTTTTGATTTTGAATTCGTTTGCAAAATTTTGCAAATTCTTCAAAGACTTCATTTTTATGTTTTAAAAAGAATACCCATGTAAATCTTAAAAAATCATCTACTAAACAAATACATATCTACTTTTATATCAAGAAGCGACTCTAGTAGGACCAAATAAATCCATATGGATTAATTTGAGAGGCCTACTAGTAGAAATCATTTCTTTTTTGTTTTAAAAGTAGATTTTACTTGTTTTCCTAGTTGACATACATCACACATCTTATCCTTTTTAAAAGATAATTTTGGCAATCCTTTAACTAAGTTATTCTTTGATAATTTAGCAATATTTTTCATATTTACATGGCCAAATCTCTTCTGCCAAAGCCAATAATCATTGTTAGAAGCAACTAAACAAAAATCATTTGAAAATTCATTTATTTTTAAACATAAATATTATTTTTCCTAAAATCACATTTTGCATAGATGAATCATAGATTAAGCATGCATCTTTTTCAAAGACAATTTTATAACCCTTATCACAAAGTTGACTAATATTTAATAGATTATGCTTTAAACCACTAACTAGAAATACCTCTTCAATAGTAGGGGTAGTGTTCTTACCGACCATACCTATTCCAATGACCTTTCCTTTGTTATTGTCATTGAACGTAACAGTTCCTCCATTTATCTCCTGTATGGAAGAAAGTAGGTTTGCATGGTCAGTCAAATGTTTAGAGCATCCGTTGTCAAGTATCCAATGTACCCTTTTTGGTATCTATACAATAAAAATTGTGAATATGATACCCTTTTCATTGGGTCCGAAAGAGATTAGTGTTTGGAAAACCAAACCCAAAGTGAGTTTGATTTACCACCAAAAGCAGGTATATAATTTACAGAATTATACACATTATGAATAAAAGAATTTATATAAGTAATCCTAGATTTAGGTTGCCTGGAACCCAAATATTTTTAGTCTATCTAGTCGACTTTATTGTACCCTTCAGTCGACTGTATTGTGAAGTCAGTCGACTGGGAGGTGAAACAAGTCGACCTATATGAGGTTTTCGTCTTTTTGAATAAGACTCCAAACCTCTGGGCAGACGACCGAATTTTTGGGTCAGTCGACTAGTCTGAACAGAATGATTGCTCTGTTCATGATCAAAAATAATTTTTGGTTTATCAAAATAATCATATAACTTCTTTTTCATACTAGAAATAGAATCAATCTTATTACTACTAGTATTATTAGAAGAATGATGTTTTTCAAGAGTTTTTTGAAAACCTAGTCCAAACTTTTTATTAGATTGAACTTGGTTTTGGAGAACTTCACTTAAATACTCTTTTCCTTTGTTGAACTTAGATATATTCTTGGATATCTCTTCATAATTTTTCTTAAGAGATACGAGATCTATATCTAAGTTTGAAAGACGAGAATTTAAAGACTTGACTTCAACATTTAAGTCAAGATTTTCTTGAGAAAGTGTTTGATTAACTTTCTCTAGGTTTTTAACTCTTATCTTCTCTTTTTTTAGTTCTTGAAAAACCTCATTAAATTCTTCTAATAAATCATTTGAATCAAAATGATCACTTACATAATTTTGAGTAGCCATGAAGCACACATTTACGACTTCATTTGATTCTTCATTCTCTTCTTCGGATGATGAGTCACTATCATCCCATGTTGCTTGATATGCCTTCTTGTTCTTCATGTACTTGTTCTTTGTGTACTTACCCTTCTTGAAGTTAGGAACTTTTCCTTTTGATTTTGCATTTTTTAATGGACAGTCCTTCTTCATGTGACCTGTCTTATTACACTTTAAACAAGTGGAAAGATCATTAGTATCTTTAAACTTAGAATTGAATTTACCCTTTCGAAGAAATTTCTTGAATTTTCTAGTGAACATGGCTATTTCTTCCTCATCTTCTTCTTCATCTTCTGAATCGGATATGGCATTGAAAGCAAGAGTCTTCTTCTAGGCTTGTTGAGGTTCTAGATCCCTCTTGCGTTCTTCTAGTAGTACTTTGTATGCCATTAGATTTTTCGCAAGATTCTCAAGAGAGAGTTGTGTTAAATGATTGGCTTCTTTTATAGCGGTGGTCTTCTTCTCCCATTCGGGGGTTAGGGAACATAGGAGCTTCCTCACCATCTCTGCTTGCGAATATGTCTTTCCAAGGGCCACAAGAGAGTTTGTGATGTCCGTGAACCTTGTTGTCATGTTCGACAAATTTTCGTTCTCCTTCATACGGAACATTTTGAACATGTGAACAAGAACAGAGATTTTAGATTCTTTGATCTTATTTGTACCTTCATGTGTTACCTCAAGAGTGTGCCATATTTGATGAGCCGTTGTTGTGTTTGACTACGATTGAACTCTTCTTTGGTAAGTGCACAAAAGAGAGCATTCATCGCCTTTGCATTGTTCATGGTGTTGTTCTTCATGTCATCTTTCCACTGTGCATAGGGAATTGTAAGTACGGTATATTCTGTCTCGGTCATGTTCCAAAT
Organism: Hemerocallis citrina; assembly: GCA_017893485.1. Classification (NCBI taxonomy): domain Eukaryota; kingdom Viridiplantae; phylum Streptophyta; class Magnoliopsida; order Asparagales; family Asphodelaceae; genus Hemerocallis; species Hemerocallis citrina. The sequence goes on along the minus strand of CM030358.1, from coordinate 366,907,599 downwards.
TTATTATTGATCGACTGTAGGTAGATCTTCATTCTACACTTCCAATAGTTGTAGTTTGTTCCATCAAAGAGAGGTGGCCTTTGTGTGGATTGGCTTTCATGGTATTGACTTGCATTTGAAGTAGATGTCATTGCACTCAACCAGGCTCTGATACCAAGTATTGGATCCTGTATGCAAGGCAAATAACACTAGAAGGGGGGGTGAATAATATTGTATAAAATTAATCAATAAATTAAACTTTTTGCACCGTTAAGTCGATTGAAAAGAGAAGGCAGTCGATTGAAGCGTTAGATAAGAAGAGTAATTTAACTAAAGAGTTACAAGTCTGTTAAGTCGACTTAGAGAGTAGGCAGTCGACTGACCAGACTCGATTTACACAAGAAACAGAAAAATTAAAAATGCAAGTTTAGAGAATACAACCAAAGAGAGTCAACACAGCAAACACCACGATGTATCCTGGTTCGGTCCTCCCGATCTATATCCAGTCCCCAAGCAACCCACTTGAGATTTTTCACTATTCTTGAAACAATTACAAGAATACTCTACGGCTTTTGACAATAACTATGTCAAATCTGTAGACCTCTCTCACCACTAGAGAGAGCACAAACCACTCTACACCCTAGAGTGAAACTGACTCTAAACCAAGAGTCCTACTCTCCAACCGAGAGGACCACTCTAACAACCCGAGAGTGAAACAACAACAAGAAGAGATTTACAACAACCTAAAGCCTTGTATGTGAAAGTGCTTTTAGTATAGTGGCTATTAGGTCGACTTCTGACTTCAGTCTAGAACGAATTCAATGTTATACTAGACTGAAAATCAGAGAACCAAGTCTTAAAGAAATTGAATGCTTTGAACAACTTGTTCTTTTCTTTTCTCAAAAGCAGAAGACTTGAAATAAAAAATGTAGGAGTTTTGTAACCTTTGCCAAATGAATTCTATACTCTGTTTATATAGTTAGAAACGTTTGGATGTTGTAAGATAGAATCTCAACTGCCATACAACGGCAGTAAAAATGTTTGAATTTGAAAAACAAGTTTTAAATTTAGAAAACTATCAAAAACGGCTCGAACAGTCGACTGGATTGCCATAAGAGTCGACTGGTCAGAGCTTGAATGAGTTCAGTCAGTTTCGTACTCAACAGTCGACTATTTCCAAGAGTAAGTCGACCGGTACTCAATCAGCTGAACTTATACAAGCTTTGTTTTGACATTTTGATTTTGTAAAACATTTTCTTTACTTAAGAAATTTGTCAGTGTGTGTGTGACAAGGCTCTTACAAGATTTCTAAGACTCAAAAATAATACAAACAATATTACAAGACATTTGTTCAAATGTAGATTTTGAAAGTCTTGAACTTGAAACTTGAAAGCTCTTGAAAGTCTTGAATTTGAACTCGAGTCTTAGTGGCTTGATCTTGTCTTTGTGGCTTGAGCAAATACTTTTGAAAGCTTCATCACATTGTATTGGAATGCTTCATCATGGTATTGACCTTGATCACCTTTGATACACACTGCAAAAGATATGTAATATAGAACAATAGTGTATTGTGTTGTAGCCATCAAAATCAAGAATCTACATCTACTTCTTTTTGTATCAGACTTTCGAACCTGCTCTTTTAATAATTTGAATGAACTTTGTAAGCATGAATTGTACTTTGTGAGTCTATTTTCCAGAACATTTGACGGATTTGAATTCCTAGTTATAATCTGCTAGATATCTGAATTTTAGTACAGCTAGGTCTGGATTTCCATATTCGCAATTTCATGTGTATCTCCTTGATTTATTAATAAAGAGAACATGTTAACATTAAAACTAAAATATGAAATTAATTTGGCTCAGACTAGACATGCGTAGGAATCACCCTGAATTTTTGTGAAATTATTTGATGAGTATTCATACCTGATACATATATGTGAACACATTTTATAACCTGCAGCATGAACATAAAATCTGTAAAGAATAAGAATTTGAACCCAGTTTCTGTGAATTTTATGTATCGTGTGTATATTTGTTGGAACCGTCAAAGTCTAGTTTCTAGAACTTCTAACGGATCCAGATTTGCTTTCCTGTAGCAGTAGGAATCTCTGTTGTTGTACAGTAATGTCCTGCTGTTAAGATTGTGTGATTTGTATTATTTTGGTATAAATGTTTCTTGCTTAGCCTGTAATGAGTAGAATTAGTCACACCTTGCATTACACAATCTTGACATCTTCTTGCATGCTCACATAGGATAAAATCAAATGATAACAAACCGGGGTATCATGGGTTGACTTGGTAGTGAACAATCGGAAACTGTACTCAGTAGGGCCCTTCTTGTTTACATGGAAGGTGGAGAAATGCTTGTTATCTTGTTATCACGTTATCATGTTATCATGTTATCTTGTTATCTTGTTATCTTGTTATCTTGTTACCCGAGTACACGATCTGTAACCCCTGTTTTCCCAAAAATGCATTTTCTGTATTTAAAATTTTCGTAAATCAATTTTTTTTTTGCGGTTTTCAAATTCTTTTATCAAAATATATTATTGGATTTTCTATTAAAACCTACTTTTGATCAATAATTTTTGCTGTAACTATTTTTCTACGATTTTTGTATTTAATACAGTTCTTATTATTGTTATTATTACTTTCATTATTTTATCATTTTTATTATTATTAATATTGTTACTATCTGTATTATTTTGCTAGTATTGTTATTTGCATTATTATTTTTTTATTGTTAAAATTACATTATTTTATAAATAATATTTTATTAGTTATTGTATTTAATTTTCTTATTGGACTTTTATTTAAAACCCAAACCCATTTTTCATTTTAAACCCATTTATACATTATACCCTATAACCAAATTACCATATTCTGTTTAACCCAACCCATTTAAATCCTATTAACCCAAAACCCATTTAAAACTATCCCCTACCCTATTAATAACCCCACCTAACCCGTTATCCCCTAACCCATCAGCCCTACCCTATTAACTTAAACCCTAAACCATCTAACCTATATAAAACCATCACCTTCCTGTACCCCTCGACTATTCATCCTCCGTCGCCTTCTTCTCATCTTTCCCCCGTTCATCCTCCAAGCCAGCCCCCGTCAGCCGCGAGTGCAGTGACCAGCACAGTCCCCTACCCCCCCGCCCGGTCGCGTCGCCCTTCATCGCAGCGCCCTCCTGTGCTGCTACCCCCCCTCCCGACACTTCCCTCCCGTCGCACTTCCTGACTGCAGCCAGGGCGACAGCGACGCCCAGCCGCCTAGTGCTGCGACGCCTACCCTCTTCCCTGTGTGATGCTCCCTCTCGATCGCGGTGACGCACCAACCTAGCGCTGCTCTCCTCGTGCTTCTGTCGTGATGCTACAGCTAGCAGCAGCGACTCCACCAGCCCATGCGCCATCCGACTTCCATCGCAGTGCACTCGGATCACCTCCACTGCCTCCTTGTGTGCGGGTGTCGAGTGGAGTGTGTGCGGGTGGATCTCAGGTTGTTCTCGTTGTGGTGTGTGTGCGTTTTCCCGTGCATGTGTCGTCTTGGTAGTGTGCGGGGACCGTTCTTGGTTCGTGTGTTCTTGAGTTGGTTCGTGGTTTTGTTGTTCGCTCATTCGTGTTCATTGTTGGATTCTTGTTCGTTTGATTCTTGGTGCACGTGTGTCTCGTGCACGTGGAGTTTTGGTTATTCCGTCGTTCGTTCTTGGCTCGTGATTGTTCACTACAAGAAATTTGCCATATACCAACGGACACCTATAGTGACGGATCACTAAAACTGTGGGTATAGGTATTATATACCTACAGATGTATAGTAAACTGTGGGTATAGGCATCCTATAGCTTATATTCCAACTTTTTCATTTCCCCCCAACTTTTTCATTTCCCCCCAAATTCCAAATCACCCAATTTATATACTCTATCTCACCTCTCTCTCTCTCTCTCATCTCTCTCTCTCTCTCACACCCGAGGTTAGGGTAATACCGATCTAGGGTTAGGGTTTTGATTCCGAAAGCTGTTGCTACTAGGTACACGATGCTGACGTGGAGGGACAAGTTGGCCGATAAGATCGCCGACCTTCTCGCCGACTCCCCATCCGCCTCTTCCCCTCCCGACAATTCCCCCACTTCTGCCCGATACGAACCGCCTCAGGTATCGACAAAGATTCATCTTTTTCCTTGTTGATTTGATCGTGCGTTATAGTTTTTATTCGATTTGGTTGGTGTCAGATCTAGATCTTGGGCTTGAGAAACGAGATCTGTGGAATCGAGGGTTTCGGAAAATGTCGAAATTTGCTTATGACTCAATTAGAATACTCATCATTGTTATATCATGTTGCATCTTTTTAATTTACTGTTGAATTGCAATGCAAGCTTTTGTACCGGAAGATATAGCTTTTTTATACTCTAAAAAAGATGAGCTGTGTTACCTTTGGAGGCAATACATATTGAACTTTTGTGCATTTTCTTACTGTTTTATTGTGTCTGTGTATCTATTATATTAGTTGGTTTTCAGCCATGAAAATTTAGTCAGACTAGTAAGCTGAATAGAGCAGAAGAAAATTTAGGCTTATATCTACTTGCAATAATTCAAAGAAAAGGTGGAGGTTTTAATTTTATGGTTTTCTTTTGAGTGATGCATCTTGAAGAAGATATATAGTTGAACTGGAATTGCGTATAGTTGTAAAGGCAGAAGTCTGAAGGTGACTAACATAGTGATGTCGATAATTTTCTAATAGAAATGTTCCTTTACTGCTACTCAGGTTCATTGATCTGGTCAGAGACGTAATTCTAGATAAAAGAATTAATGTGTGTGGAATGAATGAGTGAAGTATGCAATTTCTCTTCTTTTCCTTTTTAGGATCAAAATATGCAATAATTCCTCTACAATACTGTAGTTTAAGAAAATGTGTGTTAAGCTTTGAAATGTCTATAATTCTATAATTCTATCATCTATAATTCCAAGGGAGCTGCAATGGGGGTTTGATCAAGTTTGGGTTGATCTGTATGTAAACTGAGATCAATTGAAGACCAAATTCTGTAGCATCATGTTCACAATAGCTCGCAAGCTTGCAAATGGTGCTCCTCGTAGTCGTCTAGCTGTGATTTAATTCTTAATATAGGAAATGAACCAAAATACTGGGAAACTACGTCTCCCTGCAGCCATCCCCAGTCCATCATTTCCATGCTTTAAAATTGCAATTTATATGTTGAAAAAAATGAGGAAATTCCGTTAAAAGTAAAGGTAAAGAATCTTGTGTGGATGAGAACTCATCATAGAGTCCAAGATTTCTTTGAAGCCTCCCTCACTTATACTGCAATTATAGTTAGTAAGGAAACTTGTTCAACTGAACATATGCTATATAAAGGTTAACTTTGTTAGAATATTCGGAAACTTATTTTGTTCATCTTATTAATTGACACAAACCTTCGTAGGAGCAATCTTTGTGTTGACTCCACTTTAGCTTCGTAAATAGAAAATACTCGCGTCTGTTCTAATTTGTTATGTGCCAAAGATCATCAAATAATTGATGTTTTTTTTAACGTGAACAGGCAGTTGATGCCATTGACAACGGAATCAGTCAATATGATACGGATCAGCCGCCCAGATATGTGAGTAATACATATTTGTACTAGTACATATTTATGTTTCAGATCAGCGCATCATTTTTTAAATTCACTTTTTTAGTCAAGTATGAATAAAAATGGTGAATATTTTGACTTATTGTATTCCCAATTGCAGTTTCTTCAAAGTTTGTTCCTGAAAGACCATTAGCAGGTTCTCAAGTTCCATTCTGCCCAGTAGAAAAGAAAATCCTTGACTGCTGGACAAAAGTTAATGCTGGTACCTTTAGGGTTCGAGGCCAAAATTACTTGAGGTGTTGTTTATTTTTTTATTCTGGTCCAGCTTTCATTGTTTTTTTCTCTTTTTTTTAATAAAAATAACAGCTTTGCATCTGATGATGATACTACTAATTGTGGCATTGTAAATCAGGGATAAGAAGAAAGAGTTTGCTCCAAATCATGCAGCATATTGTCCATTTGGTGTTGATGTATACTTGTCTCAACAGAAAATTAGTCACATTGCTAGATTTGTCTAACTTCCCACTGTCAATTCATCATCAAAGCTCCCACAACTTCTTGTTGTGAATGTGCAGGTACTTATACTCTGAGTTTCCTTAGCAATTTTTATAAATTTCAAAGTTCTTTGCGTCTATCGTAACATTTGGTTTCTAGAATTAGGAAAAGATACAATGGAAAGAAGCACTCAGAATTAATGGTTAAATCCTCCTACTTAAGGAGTTAATTAGTAGTTCCTATCTAAATCAATTGTCAAGCTGTTCAACTGAAAGGTGGCTGGAGAGAGAGGGGATGATGAATTGATGGAAGTTCTTGTCTAGATGTTTATGCTTGCTTTAGTTTACCTTGTTTTGTTTTATTTTAGACTCTATTTGGGGTAGGATGAGATTATCAAATCCAAGAAAAATCTCAGGGTTATCTTTACAGTATACCTTGCATTCTTAAGTAGTTTATGGCATATTAGTTCGTGTTATGAGAATGGTTCATAGGAGACAAGTACCGCCCAATATCTATATTTGTTGTCTTCCAAAAAAATTTACCCACTACTCTGTTACTTATGATCAGAAATCAAACTTATTACTATACATCTTCTTTTTGTAGGTTCATGCTCTAGCATATTATGCGATTTCATACTTCCCTGGAGACTCTGCTGGATTAAAGTTTCTTTCGTCAACATTTACTTCTACGCTAATGAGGTGTTTTGGGAGATGAAGCTTCTGTATATAAATTTGGCTGTCAAACTTGTTTTTCCATTAACCGCCGCCATTATATTCCAGTTTTCGGTTGCTACCAGAGAAAATCTTGAAGCAGCAGTTCACATATTAACAATCTCATCAATTTTAGTTCCTTCTTCAATTATTAAACCTTGCAATTTGTTTCCCTGGTAAAACATGGAGACTCCTGAAGTTCAGAATTGTATTTGGCTTCAATTAATTTTGTTGTTAGTTACATATGTTTTTAACTGAGAAGATTTCACATTTCATATAATGTTCAAAAAAATTGTTACTTCAAGGATGATGCTATTGAATTCTATGAGTTTCTCTGACAATATTGTCTGGGTCTCAGTTTCTAGATATGTTTGTACATGTTTGCATGGCTGGTTTGGGGCCTTTGTGCAATTGTGATTGTGTATATTCAAAGGAGTTGGCAATACAAATCAGATTTGATTGAATTTTGGGTGCATCTCAGAATCTTGGATATTTATGGCCAAATGCATTCATGATTCATATAATTCGTATACAAATGTCTTAGTAAGTGGCAAAGATTGTGAAGCATATTATTGTAGTAATATTAAATTATCATAAGCGTAATTAATAAGAAAAAATTGTGTATAGAGAGATGAGCATATATTCAAATATGCGGATGCAAAAAATCATCACTATAACCTATAGCAATGGAGTTTCAACCGTGGGTATAGGAAAACAAAATGTGTCTTTAAAACCTATACCAACGGATACGAAACCGTGGGTATAACACCGAGGTTTTGTCCAACGGGTGAAAAAACCGTCGCAATAGGCTATAGTGATGGCATTTTGCCGTGGGTATAGCTAATTAAAAACGATAGAAAAATATGTCCGTTGGTATAGGTTTTACGGGCTATACCTACGGTTTTTCGCCTTTTACCCACTGATTTTTGCTGTCACTATATGTCAAATTCCTTGTAGTGGTTCGATCGTGCTTGTGCTTCGGGAACCTATTCCCATTATTCTTGTTTGTTGGATCGTCGTTTTCATCATCTCGTAGGCAAGTAACTTGTACTCCAATTCATTTATTTGATACAAGTCAAAAATACCACCTATAGTGTAGTTGGGTCTAGAGACGACTCTTGTTTGGGTTATCCTTGATGGGTTTTATCTCTATTGTGAAAATTTGACCATAGATGACTCACAACACAATATAGACATGAATTAACTTAGGTTTTACCCGTTCTTGATTTTGATCATGTATGTGAGACTTTTGTGAGAACTCGTGTTTTGGTTGAAACCCATGTGATGTATTTGGGGTGGACATACTAGATACCCTAAATTATGATGGTTGGACACTTGGTATGTAACGCCCCAAATCCCAAATACACTGAATTCGAGATGTTCTACAGGATCTTTTCGCTTCCTTTAGTACAATTTTACAAGGAAATTTGAACTTTTCACTTTACATCAGAGTTTACATGATTACATTACACTTTACATTGCACAGTGGAAGTAAACTTTACAATAATGAAACAAATGTACAACAACATTGAATAATCTTTAAGCATTTGTTCCTCTTTAATCTGTATCAAGCCATTTACCTGCATATAAGACTGTGGGTACGTCAGTTTATTCAACCGACGATCATTATACACGGCCATCCTCTCTATGCCGGAAATAGTATAACTTATTTTCCATATTTAGCAAACACAAACTTGTCACATATCAAACTAAAGGGACTACCCTATTGATGTCGTGTTGTGATCGTGCACTTAGTCCTTAATGCATTTATTTATATTACATGACACTAATGCGCACTTGTTCAGATTCTATGCATCCCATACTACATAGGTCCGAGGGCAAGCCTCTTAATCATTCTTCATCTTTGTAGGGTTCAATCCATCGCCATGACTTAATCTACTACTGTAATTACGGTAGGTATCTTAGATGATCTATGAGTACAAGCTCGTGTACAGAAAATTCTGGCGGGGAATCCCACGTCATGTCACGACGCATCGTGAAGACAGCCAGTGGCAATTCAGCCTCACTTCATGGCACACGATCCTCTTGCAGTCACCAAACATCCTACAAGCGTCGCCACCGGGACGATAATTCTGGAGTAGTGCCCACGCCATGTTTTGATGCATCAAGCAGGCAGCCCGTGGATCACTCTCACACCGCCAATCCGATGCCCTCATACTCGTGTTTTTCTCCTACTTTCATCACGTCTTCACTATGTACTAATCCTTAGTTTTTATTAGAATCATGAACAAAATCAAAGCTCTAGAGTTAGCCTCTCCACTAAACCGGACTTATTCATTCATTCAAGCATGACCAAACCTTGGTCTTTCATTTCAATATTTCATTTCATTTCTTTCCAAATGTCGGGGGAGACTTAGCTACTCTTTGTTTCAATTTCAATTCACAATTACCAAAAATTGAGCATTTTCAGCTCATGAGTTCATTTTCTTCATAATCACCATGGATTTTCTTTTTCATGTTCATAGTCCACAATTTTAACTTTCATAAATTCTAATAAATGATTCACTTCATATAAATTCATGCAAAGACAAATAGAGTTTACTGTCACAACCCATATTCAACATAAGATTCACAATCTTTATCATAAAACAATTCATAGAATTTCTGAGATGTCAAAAGTGCTCTGAACAGTCGACTTGGAGCTCATCCAGTCGACTTGTTCAGTCAAATAAAGTTCTTCAATAATTGCTCGGAAGAGTCGACTGCTGCACATGGTCAGTCGGCTGTTCCGCAGCGTTCAAAATCTCAATTATCATTTACAGGGGAGTCGACTGTCATTCATACCAGTCGGCTGTCCTGGGTAGTTCAACTATACAACTTTTTCGTGTTCAGTACAGTCGACTGTTACATACATTCGGTCGACTGAACAGGGTTAATTTCGAATTAAGAGATCATCTCTTTATTCTGTTCTTCGGTAAGCACACATCATTTTTGCCACACTACAATATGTACATTGTCCACACAACCATGTGATTCTTATATGTTTATCAACATCACAACATAGTTTTCAATTAAAAGTAAATTTCACATAACTAGTATTTTCTTTTATTCAAATACAATTTTGATCACACACTTGTCTTTTCCTCATTACTTGTCTACAGAGATAAGCATCAATTCCAAACTTAGCATGCTAGAATATCAGGATTTAACATGTATCATTTCATGGAATTCCAATCTGTACATAATTTATATTTCTCGTGTCAGTCGACTGCTCATATTATCGGTCGACTGTACAGGTCGTTTCTAGTTTTCTAAATATCATTATTTCTGTGTCAGTCATTCTACATTACATATAGCATGAAAAGATTTCAATTGAGTGGTCATTTTATCACTTCAGTCTCCACATGCATACACAATTCAAACTCAATTCTAACATGAATTCTATTCTAGAAGTCATGAGAAATACCCACATTCCAATCAATTTATAGATCAATTTTCCAATTAAAAGTGTACTCTTATTAATACTTTTCATGCTTCATTCATTCAATTTAATCTAGCATGCATCCCTAATTAGAAATATGGAAAATTTACCCACCTTATTGAAGAAAAGCACAATTAACAACCTCCTAGACGAATGTCCTTGCAATGAGAGTGCTCCTCCTCCTTGAAGCGCGCACACGAATCTCCAAGCACCCAAAAACGAGAGCTCCTAGTTGATGGCCGGCCTCCTCTTCTCCTCGATGTTGCAAGCACAATCCCACACGCTCTCAATCTTTTAACTCACACAATCACTATTAGATAAACTAATTTGGACTATAGGTTTGTAGAAAGTAATAAGCACAAGAATAACTAGCCATGGAGGGGGGGGGGGGGTATTTATACTAAAATCAAAGAGAATGGATGGCTAGGATCAAGTAAGTGGTTATAAGATGGAGGGCTAAGATAAAAGTAGGAGTTGCATTGCCTACCCACAACCAAGTAACCACCACACCATGATCCCACTCAAATTTTGGTTTTCCCTCCAAAAGAAGCAATCCGGCCTACTTTGGGAAGTGCATTTGCACGTGTACGTAAAATGCACGTGCAAGCATTTGCCTCCAAAAGTTTGTACATTAATTTTTTTTGTAAAAATAAAATAGTCTTTAAATTGTATTCTACATGACAAGTTGTATAAAAATAGTCCATGGGCTTTAGTTTATGGGCCAAAATAATTATTATAAAAATAATAAATTAAATTAACTTTGGGCTTTTAAAAGAAAAGGCTTTTTGTTTAAAAAGAAGGCTTTATAGAAAAATAATTAAAGGCACATATTAAATATCCATACTCATCATGATGAAAAAATATTTACTAAAAATATTGCACGTGCACACTACGTGCAAAATAAATAATTTTTCATTAAATGAAAAATCAGGGCATTACATGGTAGACTCGAATTCATGTTTGGTTGTGTTTTGAACAAGTTTTGTATGATATATGTTGAGTTGTGGTAAAAGGGAAAAAATCTGTATTTTGTCGCTGATCTGTTTTGTTTGCTGTTTTGGACTGTCTTGAAGTCAGTATCATAATTTCGGTATAAAACAAGAGATTTAGATAATTTCTTCTATTTTCAAATCCCTCTGACCTTGCTCGATTTCGATTTTTGTATGAGTGAGTTATGACTGTTTTACTATAGAGGTGTCGATCTTTTCCAGATTTTGTTTTTCGATGATTTTGATGACTAAATGATTTTGACACTGATGCTACATATATTATTTTGATCCAAAACTTTGGTCAGTGTTTCTTTATCTAGTTAGGGATTACCCAGAGTTTTGGTAAATTTTGTTCGATGATTTTTATGTATTGTTTCATGCTCGTTTATGAAAACTATACTTGCTGTATTTTGCTCGCTGCTCTGTAAAGAACCTTATTTTCACCCTGATTCCTTTTACTGTATGAAAAATATTTGTGAAATATGAAAGTTAGTATATTTTATCTATTTTCATATCCCTTTGGCAGAATTGGATTTCGTTTCACTGGTTGTGAGATATCATAGTTTTCGTACAACAACGTTGGGAATTCCAAGATTGCCAAACTCTCGTTTATTAAGGTTTTCTTATTTTTGATGAATGATCTAATTGTTCTAGAAAATTCTTAAACTTTATATTCTGATACTAGACATATAGGGGAATACCCCGGATTTTTCGTGAATTTATTTACTGAGTTTTCATGTTGTTTTCCTGCTCTTGAATTCTTTTTCCTGATTTTGGGTTGAACGTATTTTCTGTTTTCAAATCAGTTTTGAGTTATGTTTTTCTGAAATACTATATAACTTATTTATACTCTCTAGATTCGGTTGGAAGTCTATTTTCTATATGTTTTGACGGATTTAGATTTGTATTTTTGGAACACGGGGAATCACTGTTTTACTGCAATGTGGTCTTGCTGTCCTGAACTTGAGATTTGTCTATTTTATTCTTTTATGAGATATCTTGCACTCGTACATGTTTATCTTGCAACTTGAACTTGTTACTTGATCATGCCATGTTATATCTTGATATACTTGCTCCGTTCGTGACACACCTACATGCTTGTTTGACATTAATAATAAATAATCAAGCCGGGGTTTAAAGAAAGATCGAATAGTGGATAATTTAGAAACGTGTACTCGGAAAGGGGCCCATGTTCCCCATTACTTATTGCCATGTCTCATGATTACATGATTCATGCTTGATATTACTTGTTGCCATGTTTATGATTACATGATTCATGCTTGTTATTACTATATGATTATATGTTGCCATAATTCGTGATGATTCATGCTTGGTACTTGCTGCCACGTGTTCACGATTACGTGACTCGTGCTTGATACTACTTGTTGCTATGATTCGTGATGATTCATGCTTGATACTACTTGTTGCCACGTGATCATGACTACATGACTCGTGCTTGATACTTGCTGCCACTTGTTCATGATTACGTGACTCGTGCTTGATACTTGGAGCATAGAGCTCGATTACTTGACTTGTCCCTGAGTATACTGCCCTCTATGGTCCACTATAAAATCTAAAGCGAAACTGTTTGCTGTAACAACCATGTCGTGTGGGATGCATAAAGTGCTACCTAGATAGTAATCACTATAAGACTTGATACATGATACTCGAATATGATACTTGAACATGATACATGTTTACTTGATACTTGACTATATGATAACTGAGACTTGTTTACATGAGACTTGATACATGACACTTGATACATAATTATATGATACTTGACACTTGATGCATGTTTACATGATACTTAATTACTTGACACTTGATTTATGTCATTTACACTTGTTTACTTTGCCATGCTAGTTGTTAGTTGACATTATACTTATACCATGTTGCTAGTTAGTTTCCCCATGTGCTTGTATCCTACACTATAAGTGGCTAGTAACTTGCAATTGACAGCTACTTATTTTTTCTCTCTTTCCCTCTTCCTTGCATTCATTGAATTGCAGATTTTGGAGAACAGGTTCCAGACGGTATTGGTGACATGAAGTATTAGTGTTGGATCTTGTTATTATTATTTCTTATAGTTTGCTTGAACAATAATTTTATTCATGTATTTGGATTTATTCTAGTATTTGGGCAATGTGACCCAGGATTATTTGTGTTATTCAGATCAAGACTATTTGAAAATAATATATTTTATTTCAAGTATTCTTGTTGATATTTTGATTCATATGTGCATGTTGGTTGATACTTTTGCTTCCGACTCTGATGATTCTTGTGAATGTTGTAAAGATTCTTGAACAGCTTATGGATGATGAAAATCATTCGCTGGGCCAATGTTACGTGCTCGTATTTCGTATTTTTGGAAAATGGGGCGTGACACGATCTGTTGAGTTCACCATCAGAGTTTAAAATGTTCACTGTTTACATGCATCGAACCTGCGGTATAAGACACAGTACTACGTGCATTAGATAGGTTAATAAAATGAATAATAACCCTAACTTGACATTTCATGCTTGATTCTGTATACTGTCATCGATGTTGATCTTGAATTGTAACCATTGACTATTGCATAATTAAACATAAATCCTTGACATTATTGCCAATCCTTGATTTTGTTCTTGACTTTGATCCAGTCCTTCATTCTTGATGTACCATGTTTTTTATTGTCCTCTATTTTTCACTACTTGTTGTCCATGACTTGCTCTAAGAATATATTTTTTCTCTATTTTTAGTTCACGAGTTTGCAAGTACTGAAGGAGTGATACCAGAAGGAATTGGTGAGCAACAATTTTAGAAGATGGAGCCTAAGAATTGACTGCTTGAATCATCTTTATGCTATTTTTTTCTTTGAACGTTGTTATTGATCTTGTACTTTGTTTTGGGCTTTTATGACCCGGAATTTGTTTTTATCCCAGATGTTGGATATTATATTTTGAATTATTTAATTAATTATTGAAGTTGTTCTTTATTTATGTGATTATATTCTCTTGCGTAGCTGTGATTGTTATTCATATTGTTGAGTTAGACTGGTACAGCTTATGGATGGTGTTTACATCATTCGCTGGGTCTTCGTTACGTACTCGTATTCCTGTATTTTGGAAAGCGGGGCGTGATAAGAGTACGCATAATTGGCTTCTAATAATTTGGTCAGGTAGTCCTACCTTCTCCCTTTACTAAAAAAAACTCAAAGACTTCCTAAAACTATTAGCTAAGGAAAAGTTTTCTTTCTACAGTTCTATCAATCACAGTATCAAAACTATTAGGCTCTGTTTGGTTCAAAGGAGGAGGGGGGAGGGGAGGGGAGGAAAAATAATTATCTTCTTGTTTAGTTCACAAGGGGAGGAAAGGAATTTTGTAATTAAATTATTTATATACTCCTTCATATTTTAGGAGAGCCTATGTATTATTGTTTCTAATTCTAATTTTGTAATATAAACAAAATAATAAAGACCAATAAACAAAATAATTAAGGCAGATTGATTGATAGTACTTGAACAAATTAAATCAGATTCTAGCCCCAAATACTACATGCTATGAGACCACCAGTTGGCTAAACCACTAATGTAAGTCCAATTTTAATGTAATATTATATATAGACAAAAACAGTAACAAGATTCAACTCATCTAGCTCATAAGAAAAAATACTTTAATTTGTATTCTTTCAATTCACTTTTCGTGATTGAAGGAGGACTTCTTGCTACCTATGTGGACGGAAAAGGAGATCAAAGTTCAGACTATGCAATGTATCCCCAACTATTAATGGAGAGACCAAGTATTATTCAAAATCTTGCATTGCATGCTAAAGTTTTAACATACAACAATATTTTTGCTTTAAAAAGATAAATAAATAAATAAATGAATAAATAAAACTGGAAATGTCGGGAGAGAGACGAGTTGGGAGAGAGAGGATATCTGCTCCTCACCTCCGCAACGAGGAGGGGGAGAAAGAGAGAGTGCGAGTGGGAGAGAGAGAGTCGGGAGAAAGATGATATCTTTTTTATTTTAGGGATTTAGATCTAAAAAGGGCAGTTTAGTCCAATTAGTTTTAAAAAATTAGACCAACTTTCTCTTCCCTCCAAATCCTCTTAATATTTGAGGGGAGCCAAAATTGACTCAGGATGGATTCTCCACCCCTCCATTTTCCTTCCCCCCTTCCTTCCTAAAAAATGAACCAAACAAGAAATGTTTTAAAAAATCTCTTTCCTCCCCTCCCCTCCCCTCCCTCCATTCCCCTTCAACCAAATAGGCCCTTAAGGATAATGTTGAGGCAATCATGGAATTTTTTGCGGTACTAGGCCACTTTTTGAAACTATTTGCGATTTTAGGCCAGTTCACAAACTATTAGTACTTTTGGCTGCCAGTGCAACGTCAGCAGCGGCCGCTATTGGGAATAGCGGCCTCTTCATAGCGACCTCCCACGCTTTTCAGCTTATAGAGAGGATATTGTACAATGGACACGACTTGGTGTAACTGAGGTCGCTATTGTCAATAGCAGTCTCGTATAACCAATGTCGCTATTCCCAATAGCGACCGCAGGTTGGCCCAATCGCTTTTAAGCCCACCTGAAGTCGCTATTGGGAATAACGACCTTAGTTAGACGAGACCGCTATTGACAATAGCGACTTCAGTTACAC
Source organism: Hemerocallis citrina (assembly GCA_017893485.1). Taxonomy (NCBI): domain Eukaryota; kingdom Viridiplantae; phylum Streptophyta; class Magnoliopsida; order Asparagales; family Asphodelaceae; genus Hemerocallis; species Hemerocallis citrina. Next base: position 366,891,754 of record CM030358.1, on the reverse strand, counting down.
CAAGTGGTTTGCAATTATACAATATCCTTTATAATCTGTCAAGTGTGGGACTACAATGTGTTGGTCTCTATGAAGAGGCCGCTATTCCTAATAGCGGCCATTGCTGACGTGGCACTGGCTAGCCAAAAATGCTAATAGTTTGGGAAGTGGCCTAAAATCGTAAATAGTTTCAAAAAGTGGCCTAGTACGGCAAAAAATTCGGCAATCATGATATCTGATGTTCTACTTAGGCTTCCCTTCAATGAGTGCATCTCTACTTGTAAATGTCTTTTTTTGATGAATCGGATAGAGCCAAACGGCTCCAGCCATCACAATATATATAAATCAATAATAACAGTTAAATTACAGACATAAATCAGGGGTTTTACAAGTAGTAAAACAGAAACAAAAGTACACTAATAGAACAATAATGGCTGTAAAACACACTAAATGGTGGGTGCAATATCAACACGAATCGCCACACCGTAAAAAAAAGGACGGGGGCGGAGCCATCTACCAGGAACATCAAAGCTACTGATGGAGTCAACCTGGCAACTCGAAACCGAACGAGGATGAGGACGGCAGGTAAGCGGCAAGAGCCAGGAGGCCAAAACCTCCTCGCACGAAAGCCACCAACTCCACTAGCAGTCCCTGGGAACTCTAGCAGCTCAAAGGAGGTCAAAAACAGACTCCCAAAACCACGAGTGGCACAGCATGAACAAGGCTCAACTGCGCACCAGGTGATGACCAGACGCAGACGCTACATTCCGCGCCTGAATACGGGCACTCACGCGAATCTGCGAGGTGTTATAGACTTTCTTAATGTATTTCCGCTTCACAGGAGAGTTCGCTACCAACGCTGAAGGGGGCGAAGTAGACTGGAGGTGAGAAGAATTAGCTTCGATGCGGCGAGATGGGGACAAGAAGCAACTAGGGGCAACCGATGATGCTATAGGGATGGCGTTCATAATAGAGGAACGACAGAGGTGAGAAGAGTCATCCGTGACCGGAGTAGACTTATGGGGGATGGAATACAAGAAGGGTTTTATATCCATCAGGAGCTTATCGAGCCACAAAGTAACTCCTAAACATTGGTATAAAGAAAATAAACATCCCGGAACAAGAAAAGAAAACTTAGACCTTGTGGGATAAGATATTCCGAACGCGCTAGGAGTTTTAAACACTAAATAGGGGACCTCAACAGAAACATAAGTCTGGCTGGGGAGCACTTGGGGAACCGATGCTCGGTATTGCCGAGCGAACCCCCTCACACAAAGAGACCGATAACGAGAAGAGAAGTATGATGAAAACAAACCAGGATATTTACTAGATTTCCCACTCAACGAAAGGACCCCAAGGTAAGGTCGAGGATGAACCTTAAGAGAATAAGATCGAGGGAAGGATACGAGGTTCGGATAAACCCTACGCTCCATCAAAAGATTAGCAATATAAGAAGGTCGCAGAGCAGCAGGAAGACCACAAGCGGAAGAGAAGGAGCAAGTGAAATTCTTAGTTGGCCGAGAAGCTACAACAGAGGAGACGAGATCCTTTGCTTTAACAATAGAGAGATTACTAGCCAATCGGGCGAGAAGCTTGCATTTAAGGAGGGGATAATTAAGGAAGGCTAGGAGTTTAGCCGGAATGGGATGACCTCTGGGAAGACCAAGGAGTTTCTGAAGAGAGAAACAGCGACTACGAGAGTGACCAAACTTATCGCAGAAGAAGCACTTCAGTTTGTTAACACACTCGCGTTTAAAATGCCCAGGAAGAAGGCATCGGAAGCAGACCAGATGAGGGTCAGAACAATGCGGAGAACGGAAGTTAGAGGAGATGGGAGAGCTACGATGAACTACCATGTCTGCCGAAAGATGGTGAGACGAATCCCCCATAGAAACCAGAACAGAAACTAGACTGCGAGAGCAAGATACAGGCTCCGAGAGGGCCAATGCATAACCCAGCCCTAGATAGGCTCAAATCTAAATCCTAAAAGAGGAATGGAACAGGGAGATGGATCTCAACCAAGAAATAGCCACACCTACCAAAACAACACAGCCAGAAGAAAACAACACAGACCACAAAGTGGCAATCGCACCCACCAATAGGAAGAGAAAGAAAGATGGTGATTTAGATGAAGAGAGAAAGAACAGAGCAAACGAAGTTGCTCCAGTGCTAACAACTCGGCGCTGAGCAAGCCACCGACAGAAAAAATCCCCAAAGGGAAATCCAGCACCGGAAAAAAAATCCGAGCTGGACAAGATCGGTCAAGCTGGACGAAAACACAGCTAAGGGACCAATACTACTCTCAAAAGACACAGCGTCGCACAAAAGCAATCCCAAACACAACTCCGAAAATAAATTTTACAAGAAAAGAATTAGACTAGAAGCTCAGAAGATCTTACAGTGCTCCGGCGAACTCACAGTTGAAGGAACAGTGGAAAATCTGACGAAGCCTCGGAAAGGGGGGCGCTGCTGTGGAAAGGAACCTCACCGAGCCGAGAAGGCAGTACCTTAGGAGAAAACTGGGCGCCACCAAGGAAAGGCAGCTCTGTTGGAAGAGGGAGCGGAGAGCTGAAGGGAGAGACGAAGCTCCCAAGAGCCGACGGAGAGCACGACCGAAACCGGGAGGGGGGAGAGCAGCACGCGAAAACAGGGCGGGAAGGGAAACAGGGGATATGGTTTAAAGAGGAGGAAGAGCTGATCAAACTTAATGAAGGAAGGGGGAGGGAAGGAGGGAAGGAGCGGCCGGATCTAGGGGAAGACTGACGGAGAAGAAGGAACAGTAACTATCGCTTATCAGATCGCTTTTCAAATCGCCCTTTTTGTGGATGTATTTCAAGTGTTCTCTACTTGTAAATGTCGTTAGGTATTTCTTCACCCATGCTAGACTTCCTAATGACTGGATTTGTATTCGTCCCGAAGAGCGCCTTCTGATCTAGGCCTAACACTCTTTGAAACTCTTGCTATAAAAGCGTCACTAGATTCTTGGCTTCTACATGGAAAAACGTCATGAAGAGTATTACTGACAACATTATATTATTGACATGACCTTATTGTTCAAGAAATCTTTCGTTCAGTTTCCTACAACAGATCCAAAAACAACATTTCATTGATCTCAAACATGATTTGGAGAAGGTCTTTTGATAGAATTAGGTGGGGTTTTCTCCGCCTTATTTCTAGGTTATGGGCTTCAGTAAGACAGAGACTTATTGGAACCTGTCAGCCTGTGTCAATATGACATGGACTTAGCCTCTGTCAAATCCATTTCATATCTCCCCATTTATAATCCATCTTCTCATGAGATTATACCTTCTAATGGGCTTAGGCAAGGATACCCTCTCTCTCCATACCTCTGTTCTATGTTCTAATGATTTATCCCTCATGCTGAATAAATGACTTTCGATATAAATTCAGGCTTTACACTATTTAGAAATCAACACTTACACACCTACTGGGTACTAGGGCATAACAAATGTTGGGAGATGTTACTTGTTCTGGTTTGCGATGGTCTTCATGTCGAATGCTATTGAGGAGCAACTAGCACTACACATTTTGGAAAGGAAGATGATGTCTCAGGCTGATTGTCACTGGTTTCGTAAGCATTAACTTCTTAGCTCATGTATTAATTTTTGGATATGCGTAGTTTTCAAGTCCATAGTAGCATATCTTCTACTTTTGTTTCTTTCCTGGTTGCATATATTTGGGCTTTTAGGCATTGTCTTTTTCCCAAAGAAAAAAAAGAAGACTCTTAAATTTAGTCACTCTCATTGGCTCATTGCTAATGTCAATTGGAATGGAATGGCTTAACAGATCCTTCACAGAAATTATTGGCAATATAGATCCTTATGGTGGGACCCCTGGCTTCTTAATGTTCCTCTAGTTTCTCTAATGCTGACCAACAAGCGCGATTTAATCAATGCTGCAAAAGTTAGTTTAATCATTAATTTAGATCAATGTTCTTCGGATTGTAATAATCAAAAAACTCTTATGGAACACAGTTTCTTACACAGAGGAGAGTGACAAAGTAGTTAGACAGAACTCTATTTCTGGTCATTTTAGGCAACCTTTTCTGTTGTTTGTTAAGTTTCTGGCCAGGTAGTGAAACAACGCACTTAGGAGGCACTTTCATAACTTCACAGTCCCAGTGTCAAAAATACGGTCAGTGAAATGATAAACAAATGAGGGTAATGCGGTTTGTTTTTGGGGGTGTGGTTGTAACAGGTGTGAATTCTTGTAATTTGTATAGTGAAAGTTGCGGTACTGACTATATGTTAGACCCTCGGCTGGGGACCGGCTCGGGAGTAGCAGGAGTGAGATGGAGGACGGATGCTCGGCTCGGATCCAGTAACTCGGATCGGATCTTCGGGGCTCGGCTCGGTCTTGTGTACCTGCACTCTACCTAGAAACACCGGGAGAAATTCCGGCGACAGGCCCTTCGACGATCTAGTTAGTCATTGGAAAGCAACAGGAGCTAGGGTTTTGGAGGAGAAAGATTGATTACCTTGCCGGTGGGGGAGGAGATCTGGTATTTATAAGCAGAGCAAACGGGTCTGAGATCCTGCTGGGCCGGGTTTGGACCCGTTTGCTCGTGGGCCTGACGTGGCAGAAGCCCATGAGGCTCTGGGTTGATCTGATGATCAGGGGAGAGCAGGTTTTGAGGAGATCTGGCGGTCCAGGGCGGGCCACGTCATCTGACCCATATCAGGAGCCCCCCAAACATGGAGGGCTGGATAACCCAGCCGTGTAGGAGTGATTTGCCTCTGTAATAAGAGTGGAGCGGTGTGTATGGCGAAGAATGTGGTTCGTATCTTCCTGGAGAGGCCAGCGGGGTAGGATGAAGGGGATCACCTTTTGAAGATATGAGGGGCGTCGAGTACCTGATGCGGAGGGTCGGAAGCTGAGCATCGAGTGATGAGCCCCGATGGCTGAGCCTTTACGAGCTCGGGTGACGAGGCTCGCGTGGCTCGAGGTCACGACCGAGCTCCGAGCTCCAAAACTTATTGGGAGAGCTTTGGTGTGGCTCAGGGTTACTACTGAGCTCCGAGCCCCAAGACTTGTTGGAAAAACTGGGGTGTGGCTTGTGGTGACATCCGAGCGCCGAGCCATAGCTTGTTGAAAAAGCATTGGTGTGACTCGGGTTCACTACCGAGCTCTGAGCCCTAAGACTTGTTTGGAAAAGTCTTGGTGTGGCTCGAGATTACAATTGAGCTCTGAGCCCCAAGACTTATTGGAAAAGTTTGGTGTGGCTTGGATTCGCTACCGAGCTCCACACCCCAAGACTTGTTGGAAAAGTCTTGGTATGGCTTGAGATTACAACCGAGCTCCGAGCCCAAAGACTTGTTGGGAAAGCTTTGGTGTGGCTCGGACTCACCACCAGCCCCGAGCCCCAAGACTTGTTGGAAAAGTCTTGGTGTGGCTCGAGATTACAACCGAGCTCTGAGGCCCAAGACTTGTTGGAAAAGCCTTGGTATGGCTCGGACTTACCACCGAGCTCCAAGCCCCAAGACTTGTTGGAAAATTCTTGGTGTGGCTCGGATTCGCCACAGAACTCTGCGCCCCAAGACTTGTTGAAAAAGTCTTGGTGTGGCTCGAGATTACAACCGAGCTCCGAGCCCCAAGACTTATTGGAAAAGTCTTGTTTTGGCTCGGATTCGCTACCGAGCTCCGCGCCCCAAGACTTGTTGGAAAAATCTGGTGTGGCTCGTGGTGACATCTGAGCCCCGAGCCCCAAGACTTGTTGGAAAGGCCTGGTGTGGCTCGCGGTGACATCCGAATGCCGAGCTATGAAACTTGTTAGAAAAACTTGGTGTGGCTCGCGGTGACATCCGAGTGTCGAGCCCCCAAAACTTGTTGGAAAAGCTTTGGTGTGGCTCGTGGTGACATCCGACCGCCGAGCCACGAAACTTGTTGGAGAAGCCTGGGTGTGGCTCGCGGTGACATCTGAGCGCCGAGCCTCAGCTTGTTGGAAAAGGTTTGGTGTGGCTCGAGATTACAATTGAGCTCCGAGCCCCAAAACTTGTTGGAAAAGCTTGGTGTGGCTCGTGGTGACATCCGAGCTCCGAGCCCCAAGACTTGTTGGAAAAGCCTGGGTGTGGCTCGCGGTGACATTCGAGCACCGAGCCTCAGCTTGTTGGAAAAGCCTGGTGTGACTCATGGTGACATCCGAGCGTCGAGCCATTAAACTTATTGGAGAACCTTGGTGTGGCTCGCGGTGATATCCGACAGTTGAGCCCCAAAAACTTGTTGGAAAAGTTTTGGTGTGGCTCGCGGTGACATCCGAGCGTTGAGCCACAAAACCTGTTGGAAAAGCCTGGGTGTGGCTCTCGGTGACATCCGAGTGCCGAGCCTCAGCTTGTTGAAAAAGCCTTGGTGTGGTTCGAGATTACCACTGAGCTCCGAGCTCCAAGACTTGTTGGAAAAGCCTGGTGTGCCTCGTGGTGACATCCGAGCTCCGAACCCCAAGACTTATTGGAAAAGCCTGGGTGTGGCTCGCGGTGACATCCGAGCACCGAGCCTCAACTTGTTGGAAAAGCCTGGTGTGGCTCGTGGTGACATCTGAGCGTCGGGTCCCCAAAACTTATTGAAAAAGTTTTGGTGTTGAAAAAGGTGTAGTACTCGAGTAGTTGGCCACGTATTCCGAGTCGTTGTACCGGCTGATAGGGCTGAGGGTAAAGATGTACTTTTACGCTCTAGGCTGACGTCATGGGCGTGAGAATCAAAGCGTTTCAGATCCTGGTGGCCATTAGATCTTGATGATCAAGATCCAACAGTCAGATCTTCTCGTGGAATTCGAGGAGTCCCTTCCTCTATTATAAATCTCCCCCTCTTCCTTTATTTCTTCACCTTGCACTCAATCCCTAGACAACAGAAGTTTCTTTCATAGCCGTTGGCGACCATTTTTTGGTGATCTTCCCATTTTCCGGTATATCAGGTTTAGTATTTTTGTTTCATAATGTCGTGTTCCCAGTCCGGCTCCGAGGCAAGCTCTTCAGGTCGTGCTGTGGAGGAAGTCCAGTCGACGTCGACATCTTGGTCCCTTGATGACTTTGAAGTGAATGAAGAGGTCCAGTCGGATTTAGGATCAGGGGGCGAAGGTGTCGTGATTTATGACGTGTCCCCTTTACGAATCCGTAGGCCAGAAGAGGAGCTTGTTGAGGAAGGTGAGCATGAGGAAGGAGGCCCTGAGGGAGAAGAGCTTGTTGAGGAGGTGTAATACCCTGATTTTTCAAATATATGAAAAATTATTTACTTTTACACGTGGTGTGCACGTGTAATATTGTTGGCTATTATTTTTAACATGATGAGTAAGAGCATTGTTTTTATAAAGTATTTTTCCTAAAGCCCAAATGTTAATTTACTTATTTACTTCTAAAATAATTATCTTGGCCCAATTAATTTAAGCCCATGAATTTAATCTTTTCTTATTTTCTACAACTTGTATGTGTAACATTTCTTTTAAAAAGACCTGTTTTTTGATGTACAAATTTTTGTAGGGTGGTTTGTGTTTGCACTGTGCACTCCATGTACATGTGCATAAAGCACACAAATCTTGGCCGGATTGGGTAGAGTAGTGGGTGTGAGTTGTGGGTGGTTATTTAGGGTGTGGGTGGTTTTTACAACTCCCTAGTGCATCCTAGCCTTTGATCCATTAACCATCTACTGAATCCTAGCCCTCCATCTCACTCCTTTTTGTGTATAAATACCCCTCTCATCCATTGTCCTTTTACACTAAGATTATTTTATAAGAGAATTATTGTGAGAGATGTGTGTGTGTTGTTTGTGGAGACCGGGCATCATCATCTGGAGATCTTCGGCAAGGAGCAAGGAACAAGGAAGGTGCGTTGCATTAAGGAGCTTTTCTGGACTTCGATTACTTCGTCAATAAGGTGGGTGTTTCTCAGGACTTCTAAAGTAGAAATATGCTATTAATTGTGAATGATTGTTACTATGCTCGTAAGAATCAAATTCAAACGTACTAGAATTGCTTGAATATGTTTATGATGATAATTGTGGAGGACTATTAGTTAAATAATGGCACTGCAAACAATGACGAATTGGGTCGGTACAGTCGACTGCCGTTTGGATAAGTCGACTGGTACGAGACATCTGTTACATGTTTTGTTAGAAGTTTCATGACATATATGTGTATAATTAAAATGAAATAGTAAGGCTAAACTCATATCCTTCATGATATACATGACTAAGGAGCCATGAGCATGTGGAAAAAGAACTAGTGATAATTGATAAAAAACTGAAATGACTGGTGCAGTCGATTGAGGTTAAGAACAGTCGACCGATGTATTGATTTAACTATGAATAGTCCAGTAATTCCATGAAATGAGATATGTTTCCCTTGTGTTATCCTAGCGTAATAAACTGAGATTAATATTTCATCTCTGCAAGAAAGTTATGAACAAGTGTAAATGCATGTTTAAAACACTTCCTTGAAGAAAAGACAATATTAGTGACTTGAAATTCCATATTGCGATGTTACTGAACAGTAAGAAACTTTGTGTTTATGAAACATGAATGTATGTAGACTGTAATTTGACATCATGATGCATGTGCATGTAAGAACTGTCGGAAAGATAATTCCTTAATTTGAAATATCAATCTGTCCAGTCGACTTAATGCGAGTAGCAAGTCGACTGAGCTGAACGTGGAAATGTACTGTTAAAAACCCCAGGACAGACGACTGATTTATTGACAGTCGACTGTCAGGTGAATAATATTTTGAGTATAGAAAGTTGTGGAACAGCCGATTGGCCATGTGCAACAGTCGACTCTCCCGATTGATTATGAAGAACTTGGATTGACTGTACAAGTCGACTGGTCTTTTTCCAAGTCGACTGTACAGAGTAGATTTTGATATGTCAGAGATTTCATTTTGATTACTGCTAAGAGTTGTGAACTTTATGATTGATGTTGATGAACTCTTTCTATTGCTGTATGAATTTATATGAAATGAATCATAGTTTGAATTGAGAAATTTACATGAAATAAGTTATACTTTGAATGAAGAATTACATGAATATGAAAATTAAGAACATGATATGCTGAGGCAATGAAAAATGAATTCATGAGTTGGAAACGCTCAAATTGGAAGTTGTGAATTGGAAATTGAACAAAAGAGTAGCTAAGTCTCCCCCGGCAGTGGAAATGAAATGAAATTGAAAAGAAGACCAAGGTTGGTCATGTGAACATGAAATGAATAAGTCCGGTTTAGTGGAGATGCTAACTTTAGAGCTTTGATTTTTATTCATGATTCTAATAATTAGTACATAGTGGAGATGTGATGAAAGTGAGAGAAAACATAAGTATGAAAAATAGAGTTTACGGTGCGGGTGTGTGAGCCACAGAATGCATGCTTGATGAGTCAAGACATGGCGTGGGCACAACTCAGTAATGATCGGACTTTATCCACGCTTGTGGGATGTTTGGTGACTGCAAGAGGATCGTGTTCAGGGAGGAGGCTGAATTGCCACAGAATGCATGCTTGATGAGTCAAGACATGGCGTGGGGATCTCCTCCAGGGTCCAGTGCACGTGCTTGTACTCATAGATCATCTAGGATACTCACCATAATTACAGTAGTAGATTAAGTCATGGCGAGGGATTGAACCCTACAAAAATGAAGAATGATTAAGAGGCTTGCCCTCGGACCTATGTAGTATGGGATGCATAGAATCCGAGCAAGTGCGCATTAGTGTCATATAAATCAAGTAATTGCATTAAGGAGTAAGTGCACAATCACAACACGACATCATTAAGATTTCCCTCTTTTCTTTTATTTTGAATGTGAACAAGTTTGTCATCTGTTAAGAAATGAGAATCGTCATACTGTTTCTGGCATAGAGAGGATGGCCATGTATAATTATCGTCGGTTGAATAAACTGACGTACCCACAGTTTGTATGCAGGATAAATGACATGTTAAAGGTTAAAGAGGAATGGATGCATAAAGATTTCACCATGTTATTGTATATTTATTCAAATGTTGTATCTTTTTACTTCCGCTGTGCAAATGAAAAGTGTAATATGATGTAAACTCTGATGTAAAGTGAAAAGTTTTAATTCCTTGTAAAATTGTACTAAGAAAAGCGAAAAGATCCTGTAGAACATCTCGAATTCAGTGTATTTGGGATTCGGGGCATTACAGGAGGACGACTAGGAGGGGTCCGAACGAGGAATCGAGGGAGGCAACGATCGGGGGAAGGGGAAGGAGGAACCGCGGGAGAGGCAGCAGAGGAAAAAAGCAGATCTTCCACCTCTGCCCCCGTTATCAACCCCATCTCCGGAGAGGAAGCCTTGCCCCCATAGGAAAAAAAGAAAGGGCATTCGTCCCGATAGTCCCGGCGAGCCAGACAAATACGGACCCGAGCCTGGGTTCAAGTTTCTCCCTCTGTCTAATAAAAACCCTAGGGTCGATCAGGATGTATCCTGACGACATGGAGGGGCTTCTCGCATTTACCTCATTGCTGCGGGACTCGGGTCGGTCCATGATCAAGATGGACAGCGTCCAGTGTGCTTTGAGGGCGGACTACCTACCTATCTTAAGGGCGGACTACTTCATTCTAAAGGACTTCGAACTTCTGGTGCCGAACCCCGGAACTCGTCCAACCGCAAGGCTGGAGTCGATCTTCTGCATGTTTCCTGAGGACGCCTTCGTCTCGGAATTGAGGCTGCCGTTGCACCCGTTCATTGAGAGGGTGTTGAAGTGGGGAGAGCTGAGTCCAATGCAGTATGGCCCCAACTCGTGGAAACACCTGGTCTGCTTCATTCTGAAGTGCCAGGAGAAGGGGATCAAACCGAGGCTCACGTACTTCCGTGCCATTCTAGGGATGAGCTCGCTCGAAGACATGGAGGGGATTTTTTACATCTCGCCACGTCCTCACAAGAGGGTGATGCACGGCTACCCGGACTCCATTAATTGATGGAATGAGAAGTACTTTATTGTCCGGAGTGAGAAACCTTGGGAAATTCCACCTGTTTGGAATTTCATTAGGCCAAACCATAAGCCCCCGAGGCGTAGTGACTTGACGGATAAAGAGTGGGCGACTGTAGAGAAGATTGTGGAAGGGCATAGCATAGGGTGGCCTGCGTGTCACGGAGTTTCATCTTTCCTGAGCCGGACTGAGCCCAGCCAACCCTAGTATGTTTTTGTTCCAATCTGTTTATCTTCCTGCATTCATGTTAACATTTTTCATTTTTTCCTTTTCGTAGAGATGACCTCAAAGGAGCTCGATAACCGACAGACCTTGGTGGCTTTGGCCGCCAAGAGGAGGGCCGACCAGGAGAAGAAGGCTGCCTCGGCTGCAGGGCCCAATAAAGGGGTAGCCTCAGGGCCTTCAGAGCCACTTCCAAAGAGGATGAAGAAGCACCACCACTCATCGAGGTCGACGAAGGAACTGGAGGCAAGCTCCGGTAGTAAGAAAGTGGCCGCCGTCTTGGAGAAGGGGCTCCCGCCACTGAGTCCCAATGTCGAGGAGATGATGGGTAGGCAAGGCATGATGTCGCATGCCCTGGAATAGGGGGTCAAGGCTGGAGATACCCTAATCGAGGGTCCGGTGGCACTAGAGGTGGTAGAGCATCTCACCACAAAGCAGGATCGGATGACTCTGGCGTCAGAGATGTCTGAGACGGCCTACAAGAGGTGGGCTCTGGCACACATTTCGGTAAGTGTTTTGTATTCGCTTTATGCTTATAATTTAGGGATTTTTCTAATGATCTTCCTTGGCCAGACATTGCTTCATGGGCAACACTTCCACAAGTGCCTGGAGAAGGAGGTCGTTGTCTAGAGGAAGAACGCCGCGCAACATTTTCGTGAGGCGAATCATCTGAAAGATGAGCTGAAGGAGTCCCAGTCAGCCCAGGCGGTCTTCCAAGCTCAGATGGCCTCACTGCAAGACCAGCACGCGCACGAGCTGGTGCATTTTCGGGCTAAGGCCAAGGTGGAGGCTGAGGAGCTGCAGAACACCTTGGCGGACACTCTGATCCAGGCTCAGGATGAAGCCTACGCCTAGACCAATGAGCACTTCCTGCAGCTCTACCTAGAGGCTCAGATCGACCACCTCTACTACGGGTGGTGGCTTCCCGTGCATCCGCTGACACCCGGCTGCGAGGACGAGGAGGAGTTGGAGGACCCTTGTCTGGAGGAGACCGGGGGCAATCAGGTTGTCGAAGAGGTGTCGTCCCCTCTAAAAAGTAGTTTAGGAATTTTACTTATTCCTTTGACTTGTATTTGCCTCGCGCGGACTAGCCACCACTTTTTTAACCCAAAATTTTGAATTTATAAAATGAAAGATTTTTGGCCGATCCTTTGTGACTTGTAGTTTTTTGCAAGCTTCTTTAGTGACCTGCTATTTTTCCCATCTTCTTGATAGACACACGAGACCATCGGCGCCGACCTGTGTTCCGCAGAGGTCTTCTGGCTCCAAAATGAGCTGGGGTCCAAGGAGAGTGTGCTGACTCGCCATCGTAAGCAGGCTCGTGATCGAGAGGCCGCGGTAAACTATTTTATGAATAAGTCTAAGGAGCGCAGCCTAGAAGCCGCTCACCTGAAGAAGGCCATAACCGACCGAGACTGGGGGAGTGTCGACATGAACTGGTCAATTTCGGATGCCTCCACCAGGCGATCGGCTTCGGAGTCCTTTCTTCGCGAGGTCTTCGTAGAGAAGGAGTTGGAGATTTGGAGGTTGAAGCTTATGCTAGGCACGGGTCGTCATTGGCTCGGTCCGTTCGAGGGAGCAAGCCATTCTGTATTGGGTCCTTCTCCGACCTTTTATCTTGAAACGACGAGGCCCGCCGATGCGCAGAGTTCCGTTGTCTGGACGTCCTTACTAGCCGTACAGGTGGATCATGCGGGAGAAAGGTCTCACTCCAAAGGGCTAGAGGCGGGTGGTGTCGGCCACGAGGGTCCCGTGGGAAGCACTAAGTTCGAGTTTGAAGCCGAGTGATTTGAAATATCTTTATTGTATCGTGTGGCCGTTTGCGGCACTTCATGAGTAATGAAACTTCGATTTCTTAACTTTGATAATTTGTCAAGTGAGACTACAAGAGCGTAGCTCCAGGCCATCGCCGAGTGTGGCCTTACTTGAGGTCGATGTCGAGCCCCCTTGTCATTTTTAAGAAAGCTGGAATGAGTGTAGATGTAGGTCATCGCCGAGCATAAAGATCGCAGGGCTTGAAAAAGCCAAGGCCTTACTTGAGGTCGATGCCGAGCCCCCATACCTGTTCTAAGATAGGTAGTATGAGTGTAGCTCGTGGCCATCATCGAGCGTAAAGGTCGCAAGGCTTGAAAAAGTCGAGGCCTTACTCGAGATTGATGCCGAGTCCCCATACCTTAGTAGAAGCTGGCATGAGTGTAGCTGGAGGTCATCGCCGAGCGTAAAGGTCGCAGGGCTTGAAAAAAGCCAAGGCCTTGCTCGAGGTCGATGCCGAGCCCCAATACAAGTTCTAAGATAGGTATATGAGTGTAGCTAGAGGCTATCGCTGAGCGTAAAGATCACAGGGCTTGAAAAAGCCGAAGCCTTGCTCGAGGTCGATGTCGAGCCCCCATACCTTAGAAGAAGCTGGCATGAGTGTAGCTGGAGGTCTCGCCGAGCATAAAAGTCACAGGGCTTGAAAAAGCCAAGGCCTTGCTCGAGGTCAATGCCGAGCCCCCATATCTATTCTAAGATAGGTAGTATGAGTGTAGCACGTAGCCATCGCCGAGCATAAAGGTCGCAGGGCTTGAAAAAGCCGAGGCCTTGCTCGAGGTCGATGCCGAGCCCCATACCTTAGGAGAAGCTGGCATGAGTGTAGCGGTAGGTCATCGCCGAGCGTAAAGGTCGCAGGACTTGAAAAAAGTCAAGGCCTTACTCGAGCTCGATGCCGAGCCCCCATACCTGTTCTAAGACAGGTAGTATGAATGTAGCTCGTGGTCATCGCCGAGCGTAAAGGTCGCAGTGCTTGAAAAAGTCGAGGTCTTGCTCGAGGTCGATTGTAATGCCCTGATTTTTCAATTTATGAAAAATTATTTATTTTTGCACGTAGTGTGCACGTACAATATTTTTAGTAAATATTTTCATCAAGATGAGTAAAGATATTTTAATTTGTGCTTTTAATTATTTTATACAAAAGCCTTCTTTTGAATAGATGAAAAACCTTTTCTTTTAAAAAGCCCAAAATTTAATTTATTTATTTTATTTCAAATTAATTATTGTGGCCCATAAACTAAAGCCCATGAGTCAATCTATTTTTAAATGCAACTTGTAATGTAGAATACAAACTAGAATTTATTTTTATATAAAATGAAATGTACAATTTTTAGGCCTAGTTGCTTGCACGTGCACTACACGTACACGTGCAATATGCATTTTCTCCAAGCATGGCCGGGAATGCTTCTTTGGATGGAAACTCAAATTTTGAGTGGAGTCATGGAGTGATGGTTATTGGATCATGGGTAGTTTGTGTAACTTCTCATTAAATCTCCACCATTTGTTCCTAACTCCTACTTCAATCCTAGCCATCTATTTCCCTTGATTTTTAGTATAAATACCCCCCCCCCCCCCCATGGCTAGTTATCCTTGTGCCTATTTCCAAACCTATAGTCTAAGTTGCATTATCTAGTAGTATTTTTGTGAGTTAAAAGATTGAGTGTGTGTGGGCTTGTTCTTGCAACACCAAGAAGAAGGAGAGGCCGGCTATTCAACGAGGGAGCTTTCGGTTTGGTGTGCTCGGATTGGGGGCTTGTGCGCGCGTGTACAAGGAGGAGAAGCATTTCATTGCAAGGACATTCATCTAGGAGATCACTAGTTGTACTCCTTCAATAAGGTGGGTAAATTTTCCATGTTTCTAATTAGGAATGCATGCTAGATTGAATTGAATGAACGAAGCATGAAAATGATTGATAAGAGTACACATTTAATTGGAAAATGACCCATTGATTGATTGATATATGGATGTGCAATTGTATGTGGTTCTATTAGTAATGACATTGTAAAAAGACTGCAAATGGCCTGTACAGTCGACCGTCAAGTGGACAAGTCGACTGGTACGAGGCGGGTGTTTTCTCATGATTTCTAAATTATAATCCTCATTAAGACTAAAGATTTAGTTGTGTATGTGTATGCAAACTGAAGTGCTAGAACGATTGCTAAATCAATATCCTCCATGCGGTATATAATTTAGAGAATACGAATGGATGAAAAGGAACTAGTGATAATTAAAGAACTGGAAATAACACATACAGTCGACTGGTAATGTGAACAGTCGACTGGCTTATTGAAATGAAGTATGTATAGTCCAGAGTTCCATGAAACGATGTATTTTAATGTGATGTCCTAGTGCGTTAAATTGAGATTAGTATTCATCCCTGCAAGTAAATGAAGAGTAAATGAAAGTGCATGCTTAGCATTTTTTTGGAGAAAGAAACACTAGTTATGTGAAATTTACATTTAATTGAAACCACGTTGTGATGTTAGTAAACAGATAAGAAATTACATGTTATGTTGGCCCGAATATAATGTAATATGTGAATTGAAGAACGGAAGGAAAGATGGTTCCTTAATTTGGAATTTAACCTGTTCAGTCGACCGAATGCTTGTAGAAGTCGAGTGTACTGAGCATGGATAGTGTATAGCTGAATCACCCAGTACAGACGACTGATTGGAATGACAGTCGACTGTTAAGTGGATGACATTTTTAGATGTGGGAAACTGCAGAATAGCCGATTGGCCATGTGCAGCAGTCGACTCTTCCGAGCGTTATTGATGAACTGTATTTGACTGGATAAGTCGACTGGAGGAGCTCCAAGTCGACTGTCCAAAGTGCTTTTGGTATATCAGAAATCTTATAATTTATTGTGGTAAAGATTGTGAATCTTATGGTCGATATTGGTAAACTCTATTTGCTTTTGCATGAATTTACATGAAGTGAATCATTTATTTTGAATTGTGGGAATTAAATGAATATGAAAGCTATGACATGGAAAAGAAAATCTGTTGAGATTATGAAATGAACTCATGAGTTGGAAATGCTCAGATTTTTAGTAATTGTGAACTGAAATTGAAACAAAAGAGTAACTAAGTCTCCCCCGGCATTTGGAAAGAAATGAAATGAGATGAATTGAAATGAAAGACCAAGGTTGGTCGTGTTTGAATGAATGAATAAGTCCGGTTTAGTGGAGAGGCTAACTCTAGAGCTTTGATTTTGTTCATGATTCTAATAAAAACTAAGGATTAGTGCATAGTGAAGATGTGATGAAAGTGAGAGAAAAACACGAGTATGAGAACTAGGGTTTACGGTGCGGGTATGTGAGCCATAGAATGCATGCTTGATGAGTCAAGACCTGGCATGGGCACAACTCAGAATGATCGGACTCTAGCCACGCTTGTGGGATGTTTGGTGACTACAAGAGGATCGTGTGCCATGAAGGAGGCTGAATTGCCACCGAATGCATGCTTGATAAGTCAAGACATGGCGTGGGACTCCCCTCCAGGTTTTCTGTACACGAGCTTGTACTCATAGATCATCTAGGATACTCACCATAGTTACAGTAGTAGATTAAGTCATGGCGAGGGATTGAACCCTACAAAGATGAAGAACGATTAAGAGGCTTGCCCTCGGACCTATGTAGTATGGGATGCATAGAATCGGAACAAGTGTGCATTAGTGTCATATTATATAAATAAATGCATTAAGGACTAAGTGCACAATCACAATACGACATCAATAGGGTAGTCCCTTTAGTTTGATATGTGACAAGTTTGTGTTTGCTAAATATGGAAAATAAGTTATACTATTTCCGGCATAGAGAGGATGACCATGTATAATGATCGTCGGTTGAATAAACTGACGTACCCACAGTCTTATATGTAGGTAAATGGCTTGAGAAAGATTAAAGAGGAACAAATGCTTAAAGATTACTCAATGTTGTTATATATTTGCTTTCATTGTTGTAAAATTTTACTTCCGCTGTGCAATGTAAATGTAATATTGATATAAACTCTGATGTAAAGTGAAAAGTTTAAATTTTCTTGTAAAATTGTACTAAAGGAAGCGGAAAGATCCTGTAGAACATCTCGAATTCAATGTATTTGGGATTCAGGGCGTTACCGAGTGGTATCAGAGCCACGCTTCTACGCTTTCCACACTTGTACAAATTTATAAGGAATGACAGCCTAGAAGTGGACATTAGAGTGTGTGTTTAAGTCTAGAGATTTAAATGTAAGTGACTTACATTTGTGTTGCTCTATGACTTATGCTTCTTCCTCTCTATTCTAAGATGGCTGACCACTTCGACCCTGCTGGAGACGACGACTGGCATATCATTGAGGAAGAGTACCATCCTGGACAGGCAGATTCCGAGGACGAGTACTATCCAGGGTAAGCAGATTCTGACGGAGAAGAATGGCCTAAATCTCGAGAGATCACCCCACCTCCGGATTCATCTGATGACTCTTCTTCTAACGAAGAAGAAGAACCAGTTCCAAATAATCTTGTGACTTCTCTTCAGAGGCAGGTAGAAACACTGCGAGAGAGAGTCAGATTATTGGAGGCTCAGCTAGCAAAGCGGAAGACGACTACACTGTTCTCAGTCATCGGATATGGGAACTCGAGAAGAGGAGGAATTTGATAGATGTGCTGAAGGATGAAGTTGATGAACTACGGGGAGAACTTCGAGAAGCGAAGAGGAATCGTAGGAGTTAGACTGTTGTAGCTTCTACTATCTTTCATTCTGATGTCAAGAAATGTTTTTCAATTCGAATGTATAAAGTTTGGAATTTAATGAAATGCAAGTTGATTTGAAATTCATGTCTTATACTTCGAATTTAATGGATCTTTTGCATCAGAATATGTCGAGAAGAGGAGCTAGAAATGGTGAAGGGTTGGATCTGGAAACGGAACTTGCGAGGGTCTATCAGACGCTCAATGCAGTGGGTATGAACCAAGGAAGGGGACCTGCGAATCCGGTACCCGAGGCGATTAAACTAGTGGAATCGTTCAAACGAATGAAACCACCTGTATTCGAGGGAAAGTCAGACCCTGATGCGGCTGACAACTGGATTCGTCCAGTGGAGACAATCTTTGATGTGCTGGAGACCCCTGAGGGCAGTACGGTCAAGTTGGCGACTCTGCAACTTGAGAAGGACGCGGCTGTTTGGTGGCAGTCGATGAAGAGGACCATGGGAGGCATAGTGCTTGGCTGGGAGGAATTTCTGAAAGAATTCCGCAGTCACTATTTCCCCTCCGATGTTCAAGAGAAGAAGACTATGGAGTTTCTATCACTACAGCAAGGCAGCATGTCGGTGAGAGAGTACGAGACCAAGTTTACTTAGCTCTCTAGATATGCGCCTGAACTAGTGATAGATGAGGCTAAGAAGGCTCGTAAGTTCGAGCATGGATTGAGGCCAAGCTTGAGGTCCCGGATGATACCTCTTGGTATCAGGAGATTCGACAAGTTAGTCAAGAGAGTAGCAGCGACGGAAGCAGATATGGAGCAGTTCCATGTTGTTCAGAACCGGAGGAACAACTGGCAGTTTGGGAAGAGGCCCGCACATTCTGGGAGTTTCAAGGGGCAACCATCTGCACAAAGGTTCAAACCGACAGGGGCGAACGCTATTAGTGTAGTTGGAAGACCTGGGAACAATGTGGGGAGACCTCCTGCGGTGACTTGCTACAACTATGGTGAAACAGGACATTTCCAATCTCAATGCTCCAAGCCACGGAATGGTAATCGCAATGCACCAACGCAGCAGACTGGGAAGAGGCCGTACCAACCAGGACGAGTATTTGCCTTGACGGAAGCTGATGCAGATGAGGTTGATCATGTCATCACTGGTACGAGGGCTGATGTTTAGAGGTTTTTGTCATTTCTTTTTTCCGCTGTTTAGTGAAACTGTTACGTAATGAGTATGTATTATGTAACAGGAGAACTTTATCTTAATGGAATGAAAGCTGTTGTGTTGTTCGATACTTGATCTTCTCATACTTTTGTGTCTCCTAAATTTGCTAAAGTGTTGGGAGTTGAACCGAAGATTTTTCCAGGTAAGATCTTAGCAGTAGCTACTCCATCAGGGAAAACTTTAACCACTGATCGGTATTATGCTGATTGCGAGATTGTAATTTGAGATCGAATCTTTGGCATTGATCTGATTGAGCTGACTATCTTGGGAGTCGATGTTATCATTGGCATTGATTGGATATCGGTGTACAGTGCAAGCATTGAGTGCAAGACCAAGACGGTAACAGTGAAGGCTCCAGGTGGAGCTGAAGTCACTTTCCAAGAGAAGCAGAAATGTTCTAGGCTGGTGGCAACTATCCGCAAGGAAGAGACTCCTGTGGAAGTGCAAGGAATTCCTGTGGTTCGGGACTATCCGACTGTGTTCTGGGATGATTTTCCTGGGTTACCCCCGCATCGTGATGTAGAGTTCAGCATCACTGTTCAACCGGGAAGTGCACCCATTTCTAAGGCACCGTATAGGATGGCTCCAGTGGAACAGGATGAGGTGAAACGGCAGATTGAGGAACTGTTGGAGAAAGGCTTTCTTCAACCTAGTGCGTCACATTGGGAGCACCAGTGCTTTTGGTAAAGAAGAAGGATGGATCGATGAGAATGTGTATTGATTACCGGGAGCTGAATAAGGTCACTGTTCAGAATAAGTATCCTATTCCTCGAATTGATGATTTGTTCGATCGTCTACAAGGAGCAGCTATATTCTCCAAAATAGATCTTCGATCAGGATATCACCAAGTTCGAGTGAAAGCTGAAGATGTGCACAAAACTGCATTTAGAACTCGACTTGGGCATTACGAATTCTTAGTTATGCCATTCGGAGTGACGAATGCACCCGCAATCTTCATGGATTTGATGAATAGAGTTCTGAGTCCGTTCATTGATTCTTTCGTCGTGGTGTTTATCGACGATATTCTCGTGTACTCCAAGTCAGAGTAGGAGCACACCGAGCATCTGGCAGTAGTTTTGAAGAAGCTGGAAGAGCAGAAGTTGTATGCCAAGTTATCCAAGTGTGATTTCTGGAAATCTGAAGTGGCATTCCTAGATCACATCCTTTCTAAGGAGGGAGTGGCAACTGAACCTCAGAAGATAGAGGCAGTGAGAGATTGGGCAAGACCTACTACAGTAAAGGAAGTCAGAAGTTTTCTTGGAATGACTAGGATACTACCGGAGATTCATTCAAGGTTATGCCCAGATAGCCGTACCGCTTACTGGACTGACCAAGAAGAATGTGAACTTCAAGTGGACTGAGCAATGTGAGGCGAGCTTTCAGGAGTTGAAAGAGAAACTGACTACTGCACCTATTGTAGCGCCTCGAATTTCTAGCATAATAACTTAGAAAATACGTGGCACAATCCCAGCATCCACTTCAATGTAACAATAAACACAACCAACACCACTAAAATTTTCTTTCTTTATTACAACAAACTTTTACAAATCACAGCGGAATTCAAAACAACTCAAACAATATTTTCTGTCATTTACAACTCAAATTATCTCAAAACTGCTTTTACAAATTTACACAAATCCTTATAAATCAATTTATCTCAAATGTGCCTCAAGCATCCAAACCTCCAAACTCTAAGCAACAACCTGCAACCTGTGAGGCTAGAGATGATCCCTAACCCCCAAAACTAAAGGGGTTAGCCATAAATGGTGTGAGTGACATAAAATGATCAACATAATTTAATTGTAACGCATAAGGTCATCAACAACATGTATTAACCACAATGATAAATGAATAAGGAATAACAATGATGTAAAGCATGAAAACATCATAGAATGAAAACAACAAGTGCATCTAGTCTAAAGGTCAAGTGTAGGAAAACTGGAAAACACATGCATAAAACCAAGTCAAGAAAACACAATTTCTATATGCGGACTCTCTAATGCATACTTGTCGAAGTCTATGCATCACATTCTACATAGGTTCAATGCAAGCCCTTAACGTCTCCACTTCATATGGGTTCAATCCCCGCTATGCGACTAATCTTAACACGATGACTACTACGAGATAAAGATAAACTGTGAGAATTAGCCCATGCTTGATAATTCTGGAGATGGATCCCTCATCTCAGGCATTTTACCTGGATAATTCCGGAGATCATCCCTCATCTAAACATTGACACATCATCACATGAATACCACATGTGCGTCGCCTCGACTTCGATAATTCCGGAGTTCAATCCCACATCTCAAGCAAACCACTTGGATAATTCCGGAGATATATCTCTCATCTCAGGTAATTTACCTGGATAATTCCGGAGATAAATCCCTCATCTCAAGAAAGTTACTTGGATAATTCAGGAGATTAAATCTCTCATCTAAAGCCGTATTGAGGTGCATAACTCATGTTTCCGTTCATCATATCACTACTAGTGCCTGTTCTTATTATTTGTGGATTATTTAATTGTTCAACGAATCTCCTAGAGTGGTGTACCCTATTGGCCTAAAAATCAAATCTGAATAACTGAAAATGCCTCGGTGGGCCTCAACAAAATAACTCAACAAATATCTCAACACCGGTATACTAGGGTCACCTACCTCTAGAGACTCAAACTCAAAAGTCTAACAAATTCCACTAAACAAAAGTGGCTCAACTGAATATCTCAAAATCATATTCATAACTGAATATCTCAAAATCAAATACTGAACTGAATATCAAACATAGACTGATTTATCTGAAAACCAATCATGCGAAATAACACTAAAGATTACAAAGATCCTTCAGTACCAGTCGACTGTACAGTAGACCAGTCGACTGTACAGTAGACCAGTCGACTGCCCTAGAGGACATTATCCCAAAATTTCACAAAATATACTAAGTCGTATCAGTCGACTTAAAAGTCAACAGTCGACTTAAAAAGGTTAATGGTCGACTGTCCCGAAAGGACTGAACAAATTTCACACAATAGAATTATCAGTGAACCAGTCGGCTGCACAAAGGCTAAGTCGACTGTCCAGAAAGAACTGAACAAATATTTCTCAGTGGACCAGTCGACTGACAGTAGTCTAAGTCGACTGTCCAGAACGATTCTCCCAAGACTGAAGGTGCATCAGTAGAGTCGTACCAGTCGACTGCATAGTAGGCCAGTCGACTGTCGGCCTACAGTTTTCATATTTTAGGTCTAAATACAAAATCCAAACTGGAGTTTCTAAAGATTAATTGTTCATGGAAAATAGTTCGTTCTCAGGCAAAATAATCAACCTCAAATAATCTCCATTAAGGATACATTACTCAATTATCCAATATGTCAAATACTCAATTCTCAAGATCTAAAATCAATAATCTTTCCATTAGGGTTCCTCAAAACTAATTTTCTTTTACAACCATGATAAAAAATCTGACTTATAATCATGAGATCCAGATGTTCGTCATCCGATCCAAACATAATCCATTCTTAACATGTTTTCTAACACTATGATCTCATAACTCAAGATCTACTCAATAACCATAAGTTTCACAACATGGTCCAACAATAACAATGGTTCATATACATTCACATCACAATACATAGATCGTATCGTTCATATGACGAAACAAAGCAAAACGATGTCATTCACATAAATCCAAACAAACAATATCATATCATTCACAAAATCAAACAACAACACAAACAATGTCACTCACCTTTGATTTTTAGAAGAATCCACGAAAAAGTCTCCCTTTTGCTAGATCCAAAAATCCTCCTCTTGATCGCCAAGAAAATAATAATAATAATAAATCTGGAGTTGTGCAGCGAATGACGGCTGCACACCCTCTTTATACAGGCCTGGGGTTGAAAGGGATTAGGGTTTTGAAGTACCTTTTGCAAAATAGTCCCTTTTCAATTTATTACTTCACATATATAACCTTCCTTAGTTAAAATAGGTTAAATAAATCAAAACTAAATAAAATCCTTTTACCACTAAGTTTTTCAACAACCCAGCACGGCCCAGAGATAAGGAAATCCCGGATTTACACTCAGGGTGGCAATTTTGCACATAAGCCCTCCCTTTTGTAATTTTTGCAAATACATCATAAAATATTAATAAAAATCCAGAAAAATCCGAAATAATATATAGTAATACATATTATAGTTTTCAATAAAAATATTTGACTTTTACCTTCCAGAAAAACATTTGTACAAAGATCCAACATAAATTCTATATTTGCAAAAACACCCTTTTTGTTTAAATCTTCACCAAATCGACTTTAAGTAAATTTCAAATATATTTAAATTCAAATGATGACCATGGAGAACCAAAATATTAGTAAAAACGAGTTTTCATAGTTTATTTAAGATCCAAACGACTTTTTACATAAAAGCCCCTCTCTTCCGAAATATTTGTAAAAATAGTTTCTTTACTCAGAAAAATCCCAAAATTTAGAATACACTCCATAATAAGTATGAGAACTTATTAAAAATATAAAATTGTATATTTATACCAAAATTATTTGTACGTGTTTCGCACGTGTAAAAAGATAAATTTCTAGAAAATATTTATTAAATTTCCAGTAAATCATTTTAATTCATTTTCAAAGATTAAAAATAATATTTGAAAATACGGGGTTCTACACCTATTTTGGCTTTGCCTAGAGCAGGTGTTGAGTATGATGTTTATAACGATGCTTCACATCGTGGGCTTGGTTGTGTCTTAATGCAAGA
Source organism: Hemerocallis citrina (assembly GCA_017893485.1). NCBI lineage: Eukaryota > Viridiplantae > Streptophyta > Magnoliopsida > Asparagales > Asphodelaceae > Hemerocallis > Hemerocallis citrina. Next base: position 366,868,134 of record CM030358.1, on the reverse strand, counting down.
GAGAAGAGTAATCGCTTATGGGTCTAGGAAACTACGACCGCATGAGAAGAATTACCTGACTCATGATCTGGAGTTGGCTGTGATTATCTTTGCCCTAAAGCAATGGAGGCACTACGTGTACGGTGAGAAATTGAACATGTACACGGACCACATGAGTTTGAAGTATATATATCAGCAGAGGGATCTGAATCTGAGGCAGCGGAGATGGTTGGAAGTGCTTGAGGACATGCGACCTGAGATCAAGTATCATCCTGGGAAAGCTAATGTTGTTGCTGATGCACTTAGCCGCAAGGTATTGAGGTCGTCTTGCAAGGTTTGGGAGCATCTTTGGCTTAGTTGAGGCTTCAGCCTACTTTGAATGCAAGGATCATTGCAAGTCAGGAGGTTGATGCTGATATCTTGGAGATGAAGGAGCAGATTGGTGCTGGCAGGTTGCCCAGATTTCAAATCAGTGATGGAGTGCTTTGGTTCGGAGATAGACTATGTGTTCCAAATCAGGCGGACCTGAAAGAGAGTATTCTTCAGGAGGCGCATGCTACTCTTTTGTCGGTACATCCTGGGAGTACTAAGATGTACAAAAACATCAAACAACTTTTCTGGTGGTCAGGTTTGAAGCGGGATGTGGCTGAATTTGTGGCAAAGTGTGAGGTTTGTCAGCAAGTCAAAGCCGAAAATCAGAGACCCGGAGGACTATTATAGCCGTTACCTATTCCGGAATGGAAGTGGGATAACATCAGTATGGATTTTATTACGGGATTGCCTAAGAGTTCTAAAGGCAATGATGCGATTTGGGTTATAGTCGATCGACTAACCAAGTCCGCTCACTTTTTGGCGATGAAACTCACTGCTTCGATGGACAAGTTGGTTGAGTTGTATGTTGGCGAGATCGTCCGGCTTCATGGTGTTCCGTCAACTATTGTGTCTGATCGAGATGCGCGGTTTACTTCGCATTTATGGAGGAGTCTTCAGACAGCTTTGGGGACCAAGACAGATTTCAGCACTGCTTTTCATCCGCAAACCGATGGGCAGACCGAGAGAGTCAACCGTATTCTTGAGGATATGCTTCGGTGTTGTATACTAGACTTTGGAGGCAGTTGGGAAAGGCATTTATCTTTGGCAGAGTTTGCCTATAACAACAGTTTTCAGGCTAGCATTAGGATGGCACCGTACGAAGCCTTGTATGACAGAAAGTGCAGGACGCCTGTTTGTTGGTTTGAAGTTGGGGAGCGTCAGTTGTTTGGTCCTGAGCTTGTGCAGCAAACCTTTGAGAAGATTTTTCTGATCAGGAAAAGGTTGGTAGAAGCTCAGAGCAGGCAGAAAAGCTATGCAGACAATCGGAGAAGGGACCTTGAGTTTGAGGTTGGTGACTTCGTCTTTCTGAAAGTATCCCCCAGTAAAGGTGTGGTTCGATTTGGCAAAGGCGGGAAGTTAGCCCCGAGGTTTATAGGCCCGTATAAGATATTGAAAAGGATCGGGAAAACTGCTTACCGGCTTGAGTTACCGGAAGAGTTATCTCAGGTGCACAATGTCTTCCATGTGTCTATGCTGAGAGGTTATATTCCAGATCTGAGTCATCATTTGCCTGAAGTGCCGGAAGGTTTGCAGTTGGATCTGAATTACATCGAGTCTCCTGTCGAGATTGTTGATCGTCGAGAGAAAGTCCTGAGGAATAAGACGATACCGATGGTCAAGGTAGTCTGGAGAAACCACTTGGTTGAAGAGGCTACTTGGAAGTCTGAGGAGAGGATGTTCAAGGACTATCCTGAGCTTTTTGCTTGATGTGTATCTTTGTATCTTTTTGCTGTTGTGTGAGTGTTGTATTTTTGTTTTCTCGCTCTTGACTGTAGTTCCGGGGACGGAACTATTCTAAGGAGGGAGTGTTGTAATGCCCTGATTTTTCAATTTATGAAAAATTATTTATTTTAGCACGTAGTGTGCACGTACAATATTTTTGGTAAATATTTTCATCAAGATGAGTAAAGATATTTTAATTTGTGCTTTTAATTATTTTATACAAAAGCGATCTTTTGAATAGATGAAAAGCCTTTTCTTTCAAAAAGCCCAAAATTTAATTTATTTATTTTATTTCAAATTAATTATTGTGGCCCATAAACTAAAGCCTATGAGTCAATCTATTTTTAAATGCAACTTGTAATGTAGAATACAAACTAGAATTTATTTTTATATAAAATCAAATGTACAATTTTTAGGCCTAGTTGCATGCACGTGCACTACACGTACACGTGCAATATGCATTTTCTCCAAGCATGGCCGGGAATGCTTCGTTGGAGGGAAACTCAAATTTTGAGTGGAGTCATGGAGTGATGGTTATTGGATCATGTGTAGTTTGTGTAACTTCTCATTAAATCTCCACCATTTGTTCCTAACTCCTACTTCAATCCTAGCCATCTATTTTCCCTTGATTTTTAGTATAAATACCCCCCCCCCCCCCCCCATGGCTAGTTATCCTTGTGCCTATTTCCAAACCTATAGTCTAAGTTGCATTATCTAGTAGTATTTTTGTGAGTTAAAAGATTGAGTGTGTGTGGGCTTGTTCTTGCAACACAAAGAAGAAGGAGAGGCCGGCTATTCAAGGAGGGAGCTTTCGGTTTGGTGTGCTCGGATTGGGGGCTTGTGTGCGCGTGTACAAGGAGGAGAAGCATTTCATTGCAAGGACATTCGTCTAGGAGATCACTAGTTGTACTCCTTCAATAAGGTGGGTAAATTTTCCATGTTTCTAATTAGGAATGCATGCTAGATTGAATTGAATGAACGAAGCATGAAAATGATTGATAAGAGTACACATTTAATTGGAAAATGACCCATTGATTGATTGATATATGGATGTGCAATTGTATGTGGTTCTATTAGTAATGACATTGTAAAAAGACTGCAAATGGCCTGTACAGTCGACCGTCAAGTGGACAAGTCGACTGGTACGAGGCGGGTGTTTTCTCATGATTTCTAAATTATAATCCTCATTAAGACTAAAGATTTAGTTGTGTATGTGTATGCAAACTGAAGTGCTAGAACGATTGCTAAATCAATATCCTCCATGCGGTATATAATTTAGAAAATACAAATGGATAAAAAGGAACTAGTGATAATTAAAGAACTGGAAATAACACATACAGTCAACTGGTAATGTGAACAGTCGACTGGCTTATTGAAATGAAGTATGTACAGTCCAGAGTTCCATGAAACGATGTATTTTAATGTGATGTCCTAGTGCGTTAAATTGAGATTAGTATTCATCTCTGCAAGTAAATGAAGAGTAAATGAAAGTGCATGCTTAGCATTTCTTTGGAGAAAAGAAACACTAGTTATGTGAAATTTACATTTAATTGAAATCACGTTGTGATGTTAGTAAACAGATAAGAAATTACATGTTATGTTGGCCCGAATATAATGTAATATGGGAATTGAAGAACGGAAGGAAAGATGGTTCCTTAATTTGGAATTTAACCTATTCAGTCGACCGAATGCTTGTAGAAGTCGAGTGTACTGAGCATGGATAGTGTATAGCTGAATCACCCTGTACAGACGACTGATTGGAATGACAGTCGACTGTTAAGTGGATGACATTTTTAGATGTGGGAAACTGCGGAACAGCCGACTGGCCATGTGCAGCAGTCGACTCTTCTGAGCGTTATTGATGAACTGTATTTGACTGGATAAGTCGACTGGAGGAGCTCCAAGTCGACTGTCCAAAGTGCTTTTGGTATATCAGAAATCTTATAATTTGTTGTGGTAAAGATTGTGAATCTTATGGTCGATATTGGTAAACTCTATTTGCCTTTGCATGAATTTACATGAAGTGAATCATTTATTTTGAATTGTGGGAATTAAATGAATATGAAAGCTATGACATGGAAAAGAAAATCTGTTGAGATTATGAAATGAACTCATGAGTTGGAAATGCTCAGATTTTTAGTAATTTTGAACTGAAATTGAAACAAAAGAGTAGCTAAGTCTCCCCCGGCATTTGGAAAGAAATGAAATGAGATGAATTGAAATGAAAGTCCAAGGTTGGTCATGTTTGAATGAATGAATAAGTCCGGTTTAGTGGAGAGGCTAACTCTAGAGTTTTGATTTTGTTCATGATTCTAATAAAAACTAAGGATTAGTGCATAGTGACGATGTGATGAAAGTGAGAGAAAAACACGAGTATGAGAACTAGGATTTACGGTGCGGGTGTGTGAGCCACAGAATGCATGCTTGATGAGTCAAGACACGGCGTGGGCACAACTCAGAATGATCGGACTCTAGCCACGCTTGTGGGATGTTTGGTGACTGCAAGAGGATCGTGTGCCATGAAGGAGGCTGAATTGCCACAGAATGCATGCTTGATGAGTCAAGACATGGCATGAGATTCTCCTCCAGATTTTCTGTACACGAGCTTGTACTCATAGATCATCTAGGATACTCAGCATAGTTACAGTAGTAGATTAAGTCATGGCGAGGGATTGAACCCTACAAAGATGAAGAACGATTAAGAGGCTTGCCCTCGGACCTATGTAGTATGGGATGCATAGAATCCGAACAAGTATGCATTAGTGTCATATTATATAAATAAATGCATTAAGGACTAAGTGCACAATCACAACACGACATCAATAGGGTAGTCCTTTTAGTTTGATATGCGACAAGTTTGTGTTTGCTAAATATAGAAAATAAGTTATACTATTTCCGGCATAGAGAGGATGGCCGTGTATAATGATCGTCGGTTGAATAAACTAACGTACCCACAATCTTATATGCAGGTAATTGGATTGAGAAAGATTAAAGAGGAACAAATGCTTAAAGATTACTCAATGTTGTTGTATATTTGCTTTCATTGTTATAAAATTTTACTTCCGCTGTACAATGTAAATGTAATATTGATGTAAACTCTGATGTAAAGTGCAAAGTTTAAATTTTTTTGTAAAATTGTACTAAAGGAAGCGGAAAGATCCTGTAGAACATCTCGAATTTAGTGTATTTGGGATTCAGAACGTTACATCGATGCCGAGCCCCCATACCTTAGGAGAAGCTGGCATGAGTGTAGCTGGTGGTCATCGCCGAGCGTAAAGGTCGTAGGGCTTGAAAAAAGCCAAGGCCTTGCTCGAGGTCGATGCCGAGCGCCCATACCTGTTCTAAGATAGGTAGTATGAGTGTAGCTCATGGTCATCGCCGAGCGTAAAGATCGCAGGGCTTGAAAAAGCCGAGCCTTGCTCGTGGTCGATGCCGAGCCCCCATACCTTAGAAGAAGCTGGTATGAGTGTAGTAGGAGGTCATCGCCGAGCGTAAAGGTCGCAGGGCTTGAAAAAGCCAAGGCTTTGCTCGAGATCGATGCTAAGCCTCCATACATGTTCTAAGATAGGTAGTATGAGTGTAGCTGGAGGTCATCGCCGAGTGTAAAGGTCGTAGGGCTTCAAAAAGCCGAGGTCTTTCTCGAGGTCGATGCCGAGCCCCCATACCTTAGGAGAAGCTGGCATGAGTGTAGATGGAGGTCATCGCCGAGCGTAAAAGTCGCAGGACTTAAAAATGCAAGGGCCTTGCTCGTGGTCGATGCCTATTTCCCATGCCTGTTCTAAGATAGGTAGTATGAGTGTAGCTCGTGGTCGATGCCGAGCCCCCATACTTGTAGATAGAGCTTCGTGATAACCGAGCGTCGAGCCCCAAACTGGTTGGAAGAGCTTGGTGTGGCTCGCGGTTACAACCAGGCGCCGATCCCCAAACCTTATAGGAGAAGCTTAGTGTGGCTCGCGGTGACATCCGAGCGTCGAGCCCCAAACCTTGTAGGAGAAGCTTGGTGTGGCTTGCAGTGACATTCGAGCGTCGAGCCCCAAATTTGCTTTTAAGAAAGCTGGCATGAGTCCAGATGGGTAAACGATTACATCATAATGACTTTACAAAATAAGGCACGAGGTGCCGATTACATCTTATTATTTACAGAAGGGTATCTACAAGGCAAATCCTCCCCTTCGAGAAATTTGATAAGATGCTCTGCATTCCAGGGTCTCTTCATAGCCTTGCCCTCTGGGTCGGTGAGGCAGTATGTGTCAGGGCGTACAACTTCAGAAACCTGGTATGGGCCTTCCCAGTTTGTAGCCAACTTTCTCTTTTGGCCGGGGTTAGTTACCGCCAGCTTTCGGAGGACAAGGTCCCCTAGCTTGATGTTAGTGGGATGTACCCTTTTGTTGTAGAACCTCTCGATCCTCTGCTAGTCCTTTTGATGGTAGATTTTTCCCTGACCTCATCTATAAGGTCCAGATTGGCACGCAGTTGCGCCGAGTTACTTTCTTCATCAAAGGCCATGATTCGGGGCGAAGGGAGCCCGATCTCGAGGGGAATTACTGCCTCCGTGCCGTAAGTCAGATTAAATGGTTGACTCTCCCATGGGGATCTTCTTCGTCATTCGTTGGGCCCAGAGAATGCTCGGTAACTCGCCGACCCATAGTCTCTTGAAAGAATTATCAAGCTGTTTCTTCAGACCGGCAAGCATCTGGCGGTTCGCGTTCTCGGCCTGACCGTTCGACTGCGGGTGGCACACCGAAGAGAAGCGTTGCTAGATTCTGAGACCCTCGCAAAACTTTCTAAAATTCTTACCCGCAAACTGGGTCCTATTATCCGTGATGAGTATGTGCGGAATTCTGAACCGACAGATGATGTGTTTCCACAAGAATTGCTGAGTCTGCTGCTCGGTGATCGTGGTCAGGGGTTCGGCCTCGATCCACTTTGTGAAGTAGTCGATCGCTACTACCAGGAACTTTCTTTGACCCGTTGCTTTTGGAAAGGGGCCTACCAAGTCCATCCCCTACATAACAAAGGAGGTCAAACTGGCCAGGGAGCGGAGGTTTGCTTGTGGAACCCTTCTTACCGAGGAGAATCTCTGACAAGGACTGCACTTTTTGACCAGGGCCAGGGCATCTTACAACATCATGGGCCAGTAATACCCATGGTTCAGAGCCTTTCGAGCAAGCGATCGGCTCCCCATGTGGCACTCGCCAATTCCTTCGTGGAGCTCCTTGAGAGCATACTTGGCCTCATCAGGGGCTAAGCAGCGGAGGTAGGGTCTTCCGTCCATCATTGTGTACGAGCGTTTGAAGAGGGTTTTGTTGATCACGGCGAACCTTTCAGAGCAGACCCTGATTTGTCTTGCTTCGGCACGGTCTTGAGGGAGCTTTCCTTCAATCAGAAACTTTCGGATGGGAGTGGTCCAATCGTCTAGCTGAGCTCCGTCGTCTATACAGAAGGTCTCGGGGAGGTCGATACTCGGCTTCAGGAGCACTTCGATCAGAATGGTGCAGTCGAGGCCTTCAAAGGACGAGGAGGGTAACTTCGACAGGACGTCGGCCTGGGCGTTCTGCTTTCTTGGGATCTTTAAGACTGCGAAATCATCAAAGGATGTCAAGAGCCGCTGAACCACGGCCAAATACCGGATCATCCGATCATCACGAGGCTCGTACTCTTTGGTGATCTGATTCACCACGAGCTGAGAGTCGCTGAAGGCCCTGATATGTCTAGCGCCTGCCTAATGTGCTAGGGTGAGCCCCGCGATCATAGCTTCATATTATACTTGGTTGTTAGAGGCCAGAAAGTTGAGGCGGAGGGAATATTGGAGATGGAAGTTGTCGGGTCCTCGCAAAATGATGCCCGCGCCACTCTCTGCTTCACAGGAAGAGACGTCGATGTAAACGTCCCACGTCTGGTCGGCCTTCCCACTTTTGGGTTGCTCAGAGATGGTGCATTCCATGATGAATTTGGCGAGGGCCTGTCCCTTGATTGCTGTCCTTGGCTGATAGCTGATGTCGTATTGACTTAGCTCGATCGACCACTTGACCAAGTAGTCGGAGCTCTCGGGCTTATAGAGACGGCCTTTAGAGGCTGGTCTGTGAGGACCTGAATCGAGTGTGCCTGGAAATAAGGTTGGAGCTTCCCCGTGGCCATGACCAGGGCATATGCCACCTTCTCCATTTTGCATATCTGGTCTCGACCAAGAGCAAGACTTTGCTTATATAGTACAACGGCTTTGGGACTTCGTCTTCTTCTCGAACGAGAACAGCACTGAGTATGCTTTCCGAGGTCGAAAGATAAATCAAGAGAGGCTTGCCCGGCTTGGGTTCGCTAAGGAGTAGAGGATTGGCGAGGTACTCTTTTAATTGGGCGAATGCCTCCTACTGCTGAGTGCCCCATTCGAAGCCTCCGGTTCTGCGCAGAGCCTTGAATAACGGGAGTGACTTCTCTCCGGACTTGGAGAGGAAATGAACGATGGCCGCCAGTCTTTCCGTGAGCCGCTGGACTTTCTTGATGTTTCTCGGAGGAGCCATGTCTATTATGGCCTGGTTCTTCTCGGGGTTCGCCTTGATACCGCGTTGGCTGACAACGAACCTGAGAAATTTGCCCGAGAAGACGTCGAATGCACACTTGGCCCGATTGAGCCTCATATTATGAGTCCGAAGGACGCCAAAGGCTTCTTCCAGGTCAGCAATATGGTCCTGTCTTGTTGGCTTTTGATGAGCATGTCGTCGACGTATACTTCCATGTTGTGACCGATCTGTTCCTTGAAGACTCGGTTGACGAGTCTCTGATATGTAGCACCAGCGTTCTTCAGCCCGAAGGGCATAACCCGGTAGCTGTAGAGACCTTGGTCGGTAACGAAGGATGTCTTGGCTATATTGAGGGGGGGACATTTGGATTTGATTGTAGTCCGAGAAGGTGTCCATGTAGGACATGAGCTCGAGACCCAACGTTGCGTCGATCAGAGCGTCAATGCTAGGGAGGGAGAAGGGATCTTTGGGGCACGCCTTGTTGAGATCCGTAAATTCTATGCAGATCCTCCATCTCCCACTAGCCTTTCTCACCACTACGACTTTCGCCAGCCACTCGGCATAGCTGACCTCTTGGATGAACCGGGCAGACAACAGTTTGCCTACCTCCGTTTTCATAGCTTGCTGCCTCTCCAGGGTAAACTTACGTCACTTTTGGACGATCGACTTCGATCCAGGGACTACGCTTAGTCTGTGCATGATCAGGTCTTCTGAGATCCTGGGCATGTCGGATGGCTTCCAAGTGAAGAGGTCAACGTTGCGGCGAATGCAGTTGATTAGGTCGGACTTCACCGAGCTCCCATTGTCCTCGAGGATCCGACGAACTTCGTAGTTCGCCATGACGAGGCTGATGACGAGCACATTGTAGTGCAGGAGCCAGACCCCCTCCAGGTCTTCCCTCGAGAAGGAGACAGGGAGCGGCTGGACCTGGGGGGAAGGGAGGTCTCGGACGGTGCTTACCTCTCGGACGAACGCCTTGCAGGAAGTATTAGAATCCCTCCCATAGGCCCCCCATGGATGCAGTGTAGAATGGCTTGGCCTCCGATCTCTTCAGGCTCCGGGTCCCGCTCGGGACGCTGTTTGGATGTACGAGGAGGAGGAGAAGGTCTTCAGTTCCTCGTATCCCTTCGGTCCCGAGCATTTTTCTGGGTGAATTTTTGGAGGTACTCTCGTTGGATGAGGGCCTTAATTTGTCCTTAAGGACCCGATAGTAGTCGGTGTCGTGCCCGTTGTCCCGGTGGAAGCGCCAGTAGAACCGCCGGTCCCGTTTCTTGTTGCTGGTTGGTTGATGGGGCATCTCGACAAGGTCCTTGTATTCGATCTCTAAGAGGATGGCCGACACATTTTGTGTTAGTGGCATAAATCTCTCGAAATGCGGGAGCAGAGGGACCCTGTTCATGCCGGTCCCGTCTTTCGAAACCTTCTTGGCTGGCTCTGCCTCATCGGCCTTGCGCTTCCCCTTCCCCGGGACCTCTTTGGCGCCTTCGGAATTTAGGGCCTCCTCTGCCCGAATGTACTTCTCGACCCGATTGAGCAAGTCAGGAAAGTCGAGGGGAGGCTTCTTGGCCAAGGACGCCTTCAGCTGGCCGTGTCGGATGTTGTGTCGGAATGCTGCCGAGGCGACCCCAGAGTTGAGGGAGGAGACAGACCTCACCTTTGTGGTGAACCTCCGGACGAACTGGCGGAGTGACTCCCCTTCCTTCTGTCGGAGGTCCAGTAGGGAAACGCTTGTCTTCTTGGCCTTCCTACTGGTCACGAAGTGGGCAAGAAAGTTGGCCTCCAGTTGATCGAACGAGTAGATCGAACTGGGGACGAGCTTAGAGAACCATTCCTGAGCTGGATCCCAGAGGGTGGCGGGGAAGGCACGACATAGGAGGGGATCCGAAGCGCTGTGAATCATCATAAAGGTCTTGAACCCCTCTATGTGATCAGCAGGGTCACCCTCGCCATCGTAGGTCTCGAACTGAGGAGGTCGAAAGTTTCTGGGTATCTCTGCTTGTAAGATTGGAGTGGAGAAAGGAGGTCGGGTCGGCCTATGATCCTGAGCCGGCCTCGAGCCGCCCTCGCTAAAATGGTCGAGGCGGTTCTCCATTTCCTGTAGGCATCGTAGGACGTCCTCATCCCTTTCTGGCAGGCGGGTTAAGCCGCGAGACTCGCTGGCTCCAACATCCGATCGCGAGTGAGAGCGGTGGAGTGTCTCGTTCCCGGGGGTCCCTAAGATGGCCTCCAGGATCTCGTTCCGAAAGTTTTGGAACCACGGCGTGTGACCGGAGCTTGTCCGGCCGGATCGCGTTGGGGTGGCGGCTTTCGGTCCATGCGGCTGAGCTCTGGCTCCCGCTCTCGGGATGGGTGCCTGGGATGGTTCGCGGCCGAGTTGGAAGCGGCCCCTCCCCTAGTTTGGCTGGCTTGCCGGTTCTCGATGACCCAACGTAGGTCGGTCACGACCGAGCGAGAAGCACCCGACCCGGATTCGCCGTTGAGCCTTGGATGGTTGGATCCCTGAGCATCGGCGTGGCTGTCCTGGAGAGGAAGGCCTGGACGACATCCAGAAGTGACGGCTCTTCAGGCCCTAGGGGCCATGTGAGAGCTCGGATTGAGGGGATGACGTTCCTGGTCGAGGGTCGGACTGAGGTCAGTACCGAGGCTTCCCACAGACGGTGCCAACCTGATGCGGTTTGTTTTTGGGGTGTGGCTGCAACAGGTGTCATTTCTTGTAATTTGTATAGTGGAAGTTGCGGTACTGGCTATATGTTTGACCCTCGGCTGGGAGACCGACTCGGAAGTAGCAGGAGTGAGGCGGAGGACGGATGCTCGGCTCGGATCCAGTAACTCTGATCGGATCTTCGGGGCTCGGCTCGGTTTTGTGTACCTACACTTTGCCTAGAAACACCGAGAGAGATCCCGGCGACAGGTCCTCCGACGATCTAGTCAGTCACTGGAAAGCAATAGGAGCTAGGATTTTGGAGGAGAAAGATTGATTACCTTGTCAGTGGGGGAGGGGATCTGGTATTTATAGGAAGAGCAAACGGATTTGAGATCCAGCTGGGCTGGGTTTGAACCTGTTTGCTCGTGGGCCTGACGTGGCAGAAGTCCATGAGGCTTTGGATTGATTTGATGATATAAGAGGTGACCTCTTATAAGAGATTTACAATAAGAGCCTCTTATAAGAGCCTCTTTTTGAGGTGTTCTTTTATCTAAAAATAACCTCTTATAAGTACCTCTTATAAGAGATTTATGTTCTTTTTTCACCTCTTACAAGAGCCTTTTTTCGACTTTTAGACATTTTTGTCCTTACTATATAATTTCTCTATTTATATAACCCGATGAAATGTTATCTTTTTAATGATGTTGCTGCTGTTGATGGATTTTACTCTGTTTCAGAGCAAAATTTCTGAAATCATGCTTTCCTTCTGAGGTGAAGTACTCTGCAGCTTAGAGCAGACGTCGTTAATATCATCAGTAATAGGAGAAGCAAAAGAAAATTTGAACATGATATGGGAAAGAGTTTGGTGAAGAAATACTATACAACAGAGGATATACAGTGATAAGGAACACAATACAATAAGAAAAGAATGAAACATAATAAAGATTTTAGAGGATAAAAAAATGGATGAATCATAAGAAAATTAGAGGCAGTTACAGTTAAGAATATGTATTAAAATTGAAAATAAATCTTTAACTAAATCTTTTGGGCCACCTGCAGGCATAAGAAAAAGATACACATAAGGTATTTTATTCCCCCCAAACAGGATGTTCCTCATCCATAAGCAGGAAAAACAGTTTGGAATCCTTTCAACTTTTGAAAGTGGCCATAACTTCCATTCCTTTGTACTACAGTTTCTTAGTTTAAGAAAAAAAAATTAAAGCATCATGTATTGTTGTATGCTAAATCATAAACAAAGAAATCAAACTTCAGCGTGCTGGCTTTTCAATTTTCACGGCATTTGATATATAAGTTGCCTTGATCAGAGCAGTCTTATGAGAAGGTTCAATTATTTTCTATGAACACTTTAAACCCATTTCAGTTTGATGAGAAGATTTGAGTGGTAGTGAAAAAAAGCAAATCCGGGTGTCATTAATTTAGGGGTAGTATAGTCATTTTAAGTTATAGAAGACTTTTAAGATTTTGAAAGAGGCTAGTATAAGCCATTTAGGTTTAGAAGCAATTTTGGAAAAAATCTCTTATAAGAGGTAAAAAAAGAACACCCAAAAAACTCTTGTAAGAGGGGGACCACCTCTTACAAGAGGTAAATCACTTATAAGAGGAGAAAAAGAACACTACCTAAGAAGGACCATGTCATCTTACCCATATCATAGGGATAATTAATTAAACTGAACAAAACAGGGATTTTCTGCATCAGAAATGAGCAACCGGTACAGTATATTCCTGCATTTATAGCCAAGAAATCCAAACTCAGGCGTCAGTGTGTAGTCTATTTACTACCATAAGGTATGTACTGACTCATTTGTGACCACATCCAGTGCCCACTTGTTTCAACTCGGAAACTCAATCCACTCTGATTGCATTTATATCTTACTCGGAGGTGAATCTAGGGTTGTTAATAAATCAGGTTCGCTGGATTGAATGAATGAATGCATCGGGCTAATGCTATGAAAGAGAGCTAGGGTGGCTGTATTTATTAGGGGTAGTTGTCTGTTTCATAAAGAAAAAGACGAAGAAATTTAGGTGAGATTGTGAAAGCATTGAATGGGGTTAACTTCAAAACCGGTGGCAAATAACGCATTGTCGGCTCAATTAGTCAGTCTCTCATCAGACTCCCGTTTTGCTGCATAAAAGGAAAAATTTGCCGGCTTTCTTTTTTGAAAATAATTAGTAACTTGTCCTACTTTTCAAAATAATTAGCGAGATGCTCTTATTTATGATACGTCAACAACAAACGTTATTGGAAAAAACGGCATCAGTTATTTCGATGCCGTTCTTCCCAATAACGGCATCTCTTTTTGAAAAAATTGGCATGCCGTTATTGAGAATAACGGCATATTTTATTTTTCTATAAAGATCTCTAAAGTATCAATCGCGACTCGAGATAGAAATACAAAATTGAAAATAACTGATGCCGTTCTCTAAGAGAATGGCATAGATTATACTGATGCCGTTTTTCACAATAACGGCATCGGTTATTATCGTTTTGCACAGGTTCCTATAATCGAAAAACCCCTTCTTCGTCCCCATTCTTCCTTGCTATTTTTTCCTCTCCATTCCGACTTCGAAAACCCTAACCCCCCCCCCCCCCCCTCCCCCCCAAAAAAAAAAAACATCTTAAAATTCCAAGTATTTAATTGATTTGTACTCAGTGTCTACTCTTCAATCTCTAACTGAGAGTGCCAAATCAATCCAAATCCGAAATTATTGTAAGTATCCAAAATCCTAATTTTATTTTGTATAATTGATTTTGATAGTATGATAGATGTGTGCATTGGTAGTATAGTACAAGTATGTAGATTTGTGTTATTGAAGTAGTAATTTTGGAAATAATATTATGGATTCTTAGTGATATAGGGTTTACAAAATATTGAATTGTTGAAAAAGGTGGAATTGTTCAATTTGTTAGGAAAACAAAGAATATGGAGAGATATTTTGTGTGTGTGTGTGTGGGGGGGGGGGGGGGGGGGGGGGTCATTATGATAATTGCAAGTAGTTCAAAATTCATACTTAGGTTATAAAATCTATTTTTTTAGAATGTTATGAACGATTCGGATTTGAGGAATAACGCGTTTGTGATTATACCATACTTAGTTTATTTTGAAAATTCTTTTACAAAAATTATTGTTGATTAGTGTTTATTATTGTTGGCAGGCCAATGGATCGTACACAACCATCTTCTTCCCATGGGGTTGGTGCTTCTTCTAGTTCTTCGTTTGGACCACGGGGACATCCGGGTCCATTAGATCCTACCGTTCTATATCTGTAAAAAAACCACAGATCACAGACCGTTTGGATAGGAGATGTAGAGAAGATGAGTTTCCGAATGCACAACATAATGCCGGCAATCCCCCTATTTGAAAATTACCTGGTTAGCAACGGATTCAACGGGATGTCAAAGCTGGCGAAAATCAAGTGTGACCACGCCCTACTTACCGCACTTGTGGAGCGATGGAGGCTGGAGACACACACGTTTCACTTACCGGTAGGAGAGATAACGGTCACCCTACAAGATGTAGCGATAATTGCGGGTCTTCCAATTGATGGGGTGGCCATCACCGGTAACTTGATATTCAACAAGGTAGCATTGGTACGAGATTATCTTGGCTTGGAGGTGCCTGAACAGGACCACAGAATATTCGTTTGGGAATCCATTAGACGTTCATACCTTGACGATCATTTCACTAATCGATTGCCAGACGTGCCGACGGACATCCAACTTCAGAACTATACGCGCGCATATCTACTGTTGATGAGTGTAGGGATTCTATTTCCTAACCCTTCAGGTGATGTAGTGCACCTGATGTACCTTCCACTCATTGCTGACCTCCAGACAGCAGGCCAATATAGTTGGGGAAGTGCGGCGCTAGCTTCCCTCCACCGTGCACTCTGTAACTGTTCGATGGGATCGATTCAAATGACTGGGCCGATGTCCATCTTGCAAATACGGTGTTAGGAACGAATACACCATGGCCGACCCCGTATCACAGTACTATCAGAAAGTTGGACAGTACTACAGAATAATCCTGTGCTGAGAGCTCCTCTCAGTGCCTACTGGGCGGGAAAGCGTACATGGAGGGATAACCCACGTGGAGTCCTCACCTATTACAGGGACGAACTCGATCAGTTGAGGGAAGAGTTCGTCAATTGGACCCCGTACACAGATGATAGGCTGCAACGTCTATCACCCATTTGCATTGCTAATAATCAGTTGTGGTTGACATTATCTCCACTGGTAAACTTCTCAGTTGTGGAATTTTATTACCCCGGCCGTGTTCTTCGCCAATTCAACACACAACAACCAGTCCCCGTAAACTCCTTGTACGACTGTAGACTACACAACATCACGGGTCAAGATCGTTTACCAAATATGGATGGGGCCGATCACCACCGTGCTTATGTAGGATGTTGGAATGAGTGGAGGTACGAGTTGGTAGTGGAGGGTATTGTACGGCCGTACGACGGATCAATGCAAACAGCTTATATGGCATGGTACCGTCGAATCACAAGGTTGTATGTTGCGCCAAAAATGGATCTTTCCGCGGGTATCCAACAATCGATACCCGCGGACCAAGTTGAACCACCGCCGGCACATTCATCATCACAGCCCATGTATCAACCAAAAGCTTCATCATACCGTCTAATGGTAAATAAGTTTGTTTGGTCAATTACATTTATTTCAATGAATTATACTTATGCTTCTTTAATTATGTCTAATTTGGTTTACTATTGTAGATCGACAACACATGGTATATGGCGAGAAAATGTGCGAGTGTCTTGAAGAGCAACGCCAATAAGGCATGCAAAGAATTGGCACGAGACCTCCTGTGCAATTGTCGTACCTCTCTTGAAGAGGTTGGAGATGGTCCACGTTTCAATAACCTTATGCAGTCAACCGAAGAGCAACGCCAACAAGTACGACCTACTGCTAGCCAAGCTCCACCTCCACCACAACAAGCATTGGAAATGGGAGATCCTCTCGCACCTCAAACTCAACCTCAAACTCCATCACATCATCCACGAAGGGGTAACACCGTTCGCTTCCCTCCTACGCAATGCGAATTGGCAAATCCGGAGATTGAAGTAGGAGGAGGTGATGAAGAAGAAGGAGTTGGTCCAAGTGGACCCGCAATGCAAGAGACCCGGATGTAGGCGGAAAGTCCCGGCTCGAAGGAGGAGAGCACCCCAACACTTCACGCCGAGTTAAACCGAAGTGAACTTTATGTATTATTGGTCTTTCTTGTTTTTTTGTAATTGTAGACTTTATTTAGTACATGCTTTGTAGTTGATGAATTGTTTAAGTATTTTTAAGTTTGATGTGCATGTTTTGAAAGATTTTAGTTGTACTTGTTTTGATGTGCATGTTTTGAAAGAAAATATGTGAATTGAAGAATTTTGAAGTATGCAAAGAATTGGAAATTATTAAATTGAAGTATGGTAATTTAAGATGGTTTGAAGTTTGGATGTTTTGAAGTTTGGATGTTTTGAAGTCTTTGAATCGAAGAATCTGTACAAGTTTGCAAGTTTGGATGTTTTGAATTGAAGAATCTGTACAAGTTTGCAAGTTTGGATGTTTTGAATTGCAAGTCTGGATGAAGTCTGGATGGTTTGTGAAGATTTAAGATGAATTGAATTGAATTGATTTTGAAGTCTGGATGTCTGTGAATTGATGAATTGATCAAGACATGCACAGATCAAGTCTGGATGTCTGTGCATGTCTGTGAAGTGAAAACCATGAATAAAAGATGCCGTTATTGAAAATAACGGCATCTTAATCCTGTAACGTTCTTGCGAATAACGGCATCAGTATGGATGGAAATTCAAGAGATATGGAGTATGCTGCCAATATTTCTGTGTCCACAGTCGTTATCCACATTAACGGCATCCTAAACTGATGCCGTTATTTAAGATAACGGCATCTTTGTATAACCCACTTGCCTTCCAAGATAACGGCATATATGAAGATGTCCATAAGTATGTCGTTATCCAAGATAACGGCACCTTCAAATCCTGCCGTTTTCTAAAATAACGGCATCAATTCTGGTTGCCGTTGTTCAGAAACACGACATCAGTTAAACATCAAAATCTCAAATTTTCAGATTACTGCCAAACTTTTTGTCTCCACAGTCGTCCTTGAGAATAACGGCATAGAAAGAAGATGCCGTTATTCACAACAACGGCATCTGTTGTTTGAACAGTTGTGCATATTTTCTGTACATATTTTGTTGTGATTGTTTATTTACAACAAATTTAACTATATCCACCACCAATTCAAACCACAAATCTCATTCCAAACAATTTAAACTTAAATTGCTCAACATATAAAAAGATGTCCATAATTTCATACAAACACTTACAAAGGAGGAGACATAACTAACATCCAATAACAAGGAAAATATTCAAGTGCGGGTAGATTGTGAAGTCCCCACACTTTGTACATTCTTACAACTTCGTCTATTGTGTCCACTTACACCACATTTCGAACATACTTTTCCACTACTCCCACCTTCTCGTGCGTCCATATCATTGCGGATGCGAATACTCTTAGGCCTCCACTTCACTTGACGAAGACTAGAATCAACTATTAGTACCGGTGCGCTTTGGGTAGGCCAATAAGATTCGTCTGGTATAGGATTGAAAGTTGGTGCCCATATTTTTGCTAACGAATCCGTAGAGTAGAAGGGATCTATGTACGGTTGATAATCAAGCGCACGTGAAGCACATGCCGCTAACACATGAGAGCATGGAACGTGGATCAGTTGGAATTTGCCACATGTACAAGTTCGGCCTTCTATGTCCACCGTATGCCAGTGTCCACCTTTTTGATATCCACCGTCCATTCTAATGCCCGTTTTCACCTCAAAAACACCATCGCAATTATTAAACATTATGGCCTCATGTAAATTGGATTTTTCACGGCGGACATCAATTAGGTCTTGAATCTGGGGTGCCCATAGTTTACCTTCACTGATAAGTATCTGCGCGGCCTCATGCTGGTCGGTGAAGTACATGTTTAGACGGAAAAATATATGTTCTACAATTGCGGTGATAGGTAAGCTACGAATACCTTTTAGAACCGAGTTGAAAACTTCGAACAGATTTGTAGTCATTATACCATATCTACACCCACTATCAGCAGTAAGTGCCTACTTCTCAATTGCTTTTTCCTTTACCCAATTAGCCGCATCAGCATTGCTAGCTTCAAGTTGTGCCATCTTTTTCTCGTACTTTTCCAACTGATTTTGACACGCAATTACCTTCAATTTATTCATCAAAAATTTTGAACCAAATTTTTTATGAAAATTGCTAGCAAAATGCCGTATACAGTACCGATGATATGCAAATGGTTCCCTCCACGTGCCAAACTCATTTCCCATTGCTGATAAAATACCGGCATGTCGGTCAGAAATGACACAAAGACCTTCACGATCTGTAACAAAGCACCGAATACAGTTCATGAACCATGTCCACGTTTCTATGCTTTCACCTTCAACCAGTGCAAATGCAAACGGAAATAACCTCCTGTTTGCGTCTGGTGAAACCGCAATCAAAAAACAGCATTTATATTTTCCATACAAGTGAGTGTCGTCTACACTTATAACTGGTCTACATGATTTAAATCCTTCGATGGAAGGACCGAATGCCCAAAAAACACCCTTAAATATTTCTATACCCGGCCCGGTCGTAATCTTCGCCCAATGTACAACCGTACCCGGATTTGAAGCTTGAATTACATTGAGTAGATATGGTAATTTAGTGTATGCTTTTTAAAAGAACCATATAGTTTCTCAATTGCTTTATGTTTTGCCTTCAAAGCTTTTCAATATGATATTGTGTATTGGAGCCTACCCTTCACTATCCCAATTATGGCTCTTGGTGTTATTGAGAGTTGTTCCTTCAGAGTATCCATTATGACCATCGATACGACCGTCGAGTCAATTTTGCTGTATCCTGAGTCAATGTAGGATTCACACATGTGTGTACACCTTCAAGCTTTTTCACCACAAAATAATTACGACCTTTGGGAACAATTACACGCAAGCGCTATGGACAACCAACTTCATTTTGAAGTGATGGATTTTCTGCAATCTGCTCAGCTGAATGGTGGATGGGCGTGTATTTACATTTCACATGGTATAGACAACGATCTGATTTTACTGTCACGAATTTTCTGTGGTTCTTTACGGCGTACATCTTCACTTGATGTTGTAGAGCATATTTGGTTGGAAATCTTTGACCTATGAAGAATTCATCCAAGTTGGAAGAACCAATGAAAGACTGGCCATGTTCATGTACGGTGGTACGGGACATCCATTCACTTGATTGCGATCCACGCATAGCTGCACTTGTGTCCTGACTTGGCAACACGCGGGCATTGTTAACCGGCACATCAACATTGACATCAACAACTGGAGCTTCAACGGCACTCTCCTCATCATCATCCTCGAGACCGCGTACCTCATCTTCTTCCTCTTCTACCAAGTCGTTATTTACAACGGCGCTGTCAAAGTCTTCCATAGCAATGCCAGCTACCAAAATATTTTGTGGCAATGGGGTCAGATGTACCTGCTCGTATTCGAAGGAAACAGGTTCCGTTGGAGTTGTGCTAGTATCTCCAATTGTATTTGAAATCCTTGCGTGTGACTCTGCAGATGGTTTCAAAGTCCTTGTGGGCCTTGGACTTTCGATAACAACTCTTGTAGTATTTGGAAGCCTCATTTGATCGATATATAACAAAACTATATTCCAACCACAACTTGGATGAAGTGTCCTAAGCAAGACAGACCTCAGAGAACTGTCACTGTCTCTGGGTACCAACATGAAATACTGCCCATCCCCTTTATGAGCAGAATAACAGGCTCTCAGTTTCAGACTCATTTCACTTCTATCCTAATTGGTGACTTCATATATCTTATCTATTAATTCTGCGTAACTAAAGTTGGGGGTAGCCCAAATAATTACCGGTTCAGCATCACTATAAGAATATCCAATTTTCGGATCCTTAATTACTTCACCCCCATAATATAACCAAATAGGAATATCAAATTCCATACCTATGCATAAAAATTAAAATATATTCAAGTCATTCACTACTCACAATAAACAAAACATTGAAATAAAAATCAAACATAAGGTTAAGATGATAATACCTTCAAATTAAACCAAAAAAACCACTAGCAAAAATTTCGTTGTGAATGAAGACTGCAAATGAGAGTGGGAGTGAGGAGGTAGATGTATGGAATTTTACAGGACTCAAATAGTTGGAATTTTTGATTTTGAGATCTAGGGTTTGTGGGTAACAGGAGCGATGCGAGAGAGAGATGTTTACGAATCAGAAGGGGAGGAAAGAGAAGAAGAAAGGTTTTTCGATTATAGGAACCTGTGCAAAAAGATTATAACTGATGCCGTTATTGTGAAAAACGGTATCAGTATAATCTATGCCGTTCTCTCAGTTATTTCAATTTTTGCATTTTTCTCTAAAGTCACGATTGATACTTTAGAGATCTTTATACAAAAATAAAATATGCCGTTATTCCCAATAATGACATGACAATTTTTTTAGAAAGAGATGCCGTTATTGGGAAGAACGGCATCGAAATAACTGATGCCGTTTTTCCCAATAACGTTTGTTGCTGACGTGTCATAAACAAGGGCATATCGCTAATTGTTTTGGAAAGTATGACAAGTCACTAATTATTTTCAAAAAAGAGGGCAGTACGGCAAATTTTTCGCATAAAAGGGACATGCATGGAAGGACTCTAAACATCACCAACAGCTCGATTTCTCTGGTCCTCTCGTTTGGTTGTTCCAAAATGGGGACAAGGCTGGTACTCAGCTTGTTGGCACTGTTACTGGCAGCAAGCCTCTGCTGCTCCATAGCAAACTCCGAGGTTCAGAGATCTGCGATTCTGTCTGGGCAAAGCGAATGCTTTGATTGCGCAGAGAAGAGTGTCAAGCCCAAACTTGCTTTCATTGGTATTTACACTTTTTAATTTAATTTTAATACTTGTCTCTTGTCTGAAGAATACAACAGTAGTTCGCGAAACAATCTAGTTTATTCGTTGCTATTTAATCTCAATAATTTAACTGTGAATCTTCAATAACTGTTAGTAACGCAGTTTGCTATGTTCCCTTGATCAGGGCTTATTGTTGCCGTCAAATGCAAGAACAGCAACGGAGAGTATGAGAAAAAGGGTGTTGCAAAACTCGACAAGAATGGAGGGTACAGTCTCCAGCTTTCTTCTGAACTCCTTGGAAATGACGGGGAGCTGAAGCAGGAATGCTTCGCCCAACTCCACAGTGTTACTAATGCTCCTTGCCCGGACATGAACGGATTGAGCCCCTCCAAAAAGAGCAGCTCAGGAAGAGAATTATTCAATATTTTCTCTCGGACAGCACTAAACATATCTCCAATTAACAGTTTGTCATATTTCTATGCACATTTTATTAATTGAAGATTCATTGTTTTATGGATTTCTTTACAGTCCCATTAATCGCGGTAAATCATCTCTAATTTCGCTCTATCAATAGTGTTTAATTCTATAATTCTAAATCACAAATAGCATCTTGGTCTCTCTATGATTCAATAAATCAAACAATTGTAAGCATTAAAAACAAAAATTAAACACACAACTATGGAAAAATATAAAAATAAAATAACATGGAATTCAAATTGTGTTCTTAAAACTAGGCTAGATCGAAGCCCTAGAAAAATAAATTTAGTTCGTGATGATTTTGCAACTAACAAACACAGTATTAGATTGCATAATGAAAAGTAGAAGAGAAGAAAGAACTCTAGGCGATCTTGACGAAAGCTATAATTCTTGCTTTCCAATAGTATGATGAGTCGTCTCCTCCAATTCTTTTAGTCTCCAAGATATTTCTCCTTACCCTGGAGTTCACATTAGCATATATATATATAGCCCCCAAAGAAATCCTAAAAAGATAAATAAAAATATAGTCCATTGGACTTGAAACCCGCACTCAAATTATACAATCAGCCCCGTCACGGTCGACTGTGCTTTCAGTCGGTTAGTTGTGATTTTTTTACTAATGCTCCTTGCCCGGACATGAACGGATTGAGCCCCTCTAAAATTGTGTTGAGCTTTAAGAAAGACAGTGTCCACACCTTCTCCACTACGGGAAAGCTTCCCTTCTCATATAAGACTTGCACATCAGCTTTCTTCTGTCCATTCTTCAAGCCTTCACCCAAGTTCCTTCTACCATCTTTTAAATTTCCTCCTCAGCCTTATTACTTCCCTCCAATTTACAAGAAACCGCTTCCTCCCATTTACAAGCCACCAGTTCCAGTCTACAAACCACCTACGCCAATTTACAAGCCTCCTGTCCCAATTTACAAACCACCTGTGCCGATCTACAAGCCACCAGTTCCAGTCTACAAACCACCTATGCCAATTTACAAGCCTTCTGTCCCAATTTACAAACCACCTGTGCCGATCAACAAGCCTCCAGTTCCAATTTACAAGCCACCCGTGCCAATTTACAAGCCTCCAGTACCGTTTAAGAAGCCATGCGCACCTACAGTCCCAATCTACAAGCCCCCAACCCCAACGTACAAGCCCCCAACACCAGTGAAAAAACCGTGTTCCCCAACAGTTCCAACTGTGAAGCCGCTTCCCCCTTCGGTCCCCAAGCCGCTTCCTCCACCAGTTCCGGTCGTGAAGCCACTTCCCCTCCAATTTACAAAAAGTCATGCCCTCCTCTTTCACAATTCCCACCAATCTACAAGAAGCCACTGCCTCCCTTTCCACACTTTCCACCAATCTACAAAAAGCCTTTACCTCCACTTCCCAAGTTCCCCCCATTCTTCCACAAGCCATTACCACCTTTGTACAAGAAGTCTTTCCCTCGTCTACCTAAGTATCCTCCTAAGCATGAGTAGCCGTATGGTCTTGTGATAAATTCTCGACAGTTTAAAGAAGTAATTCTTTGCTTACATTTGTTCAACTTGTTGCATGTTGGAGATCCTCTCAGACTCCTCGCTCCTTTTTGATTTCATATGAGATTCCTGTTTCATGTACTTCAAATTCAATGCATTATGTCTTTACATCTCTCTACTGCTCAGAATATTGTGTAAGTTCTTTCTTAGATGGTTATTGTCCTAAGTCATCTTCAAATGAAAAGTTTGTTGCGAAGGTTTTTGTTTGTAATTTCAGGAGTAAGTTTTCTACGTTGTTTTTTTTATGCAGTGAATAATAATTGTTTATTCTGCATAAGTGATTGTTGAACGACTGTCTAAAATTTTCATCCTACAAGGATAAACATCAAACGAAATGATTTCTAAATGACGGCCTAACATTTGGCAAAAATCCATAATTAACTTGCTTTCCTTCAGATCATTGTCTTATCAAACAAAAGAATCTGCAAGATAAAGAAAAAAGGACATTGAACTATTGCAGTATATCGCGACTTGTCTTTCTAAAACATACTTATCGAGTAACAAAATCAGATGAGCAATGATATGATTACAAGTAAGCAAACTTTGGCAAAACAATGTCTACTATGAGATATAACTGTTGCTGTTGATTCTGGTGTTGGGAGCAAATAGAATAGATGTGAGTTCTTGCAATTTGGAAGAGAAGCAAGGAGAGCTGGACCGCTGGATTGCGTGGCTGGACATACCAAATTGTAACTTGAATGTATACCGAAATGATTAGTAGGGGTATAAGGAAAAGTTAAAAGTAACCATAGGAGGTGACCTCAGAACAGAAATTTAGATAAAATTGGGAAAAGATTGATAATTATGCAATTTACATGTCACTAACAATTCTACAAATCCCATTACGCTAATATTAAAACTTGGTCCTCTTTGGTCATGATGAAGATCATCGGTAGAGTCTACTATGAAACAGGAAATGTTGAAGAATGATCATTACTAAATCTGGTGTAGTTACACGGTTCCTTGAGGAAGACGCAGCACCAGTTGCCCACCAAAAACACTGTTTAAGGAAGTATAGATTTAGAAAAAGTACATAGTCATCAGAACGAATTTGTGCAGTGGAAGAAAAGTGCCAAAATCTAACCTCTTCTTCACATAATAGTAACAGAAATCAGCTTGAAAGAAGGTTTGAACAATCTCAGAGAGCAGAACCATATGTGGCCACATTCCATATCCCACAGCAGTCAACGAGCCTCCATGGGTATCCAAAACCTGAAAGGATGCAGTATATATATTGATCATTGATAAAAAAATTTTGATAAATGGATAGAGTCAAACGATCCCAACTGAAAAACAATATATATAAATAAGAAGAATTAGGTTTAAATGTACAACAAGTTTACAAGATGTGTAATTGAAAGAGAAAACATGAAAATGAAAAATCGTGCAAAAAAAAAAACTCAAGCAGATAAGCAATCTGCCGAAACTAGCACTCGACCAAACAGGGAACCAGAAGAAGCATACACAATAAAACAACCACCTCGAAGAACAGACCAACACCAAAAGGCCTAGGCCCTAGAATTGCTGCTGAACGCAGTACACACCACTGGAGGAACTCAATTAACACAATCCAGGCACAAAGAAGAGCTGAATGCACCCAGGCAAAACGAAGCAAAACACTTCGATGAAGAGGCAGAACTCGCAATCTACACAACAATAATAAAGAAGACGAGAGAAGAAATAGAGCCGCTGAACAACAGTACAATAGTACACATTCAAGAGAGTGAACGATAAATATAAACTCAGAATAAGCAATGAAGCATAACATAGTGAAGAAATAGCAAGCTGGATCGAAAAAGTGCCGACCGCCAACCAAAAACACATCCGCAGCCAACCAGGGAGGGGAGGGTCAGCAATTGAAATAAGCCCAACTACGAAAAGGAACTTCCCACCAAAACGCACAAAGCAAATATACAAGCATCGCATGCACAAGGGCCAGAAGAAATAGCAAGAACGATAATAAAGCACAGAAGCAAGGAAACTCAAAAAACATGAAACTAAACTAACCAAAATAACACAGGTGAACATAACATGGGTAGAAGAAAAGAAATAGGTAGCATACAGTCCAGAACAAAGGGAATACGTGCTATTAAGCACTCAAAACCGTCCCTACTAGTCGCAAGGACTAACAACAGTTCACAACAAAACAGGAAAGAGGATGGAAATGCCAGAGGCGAATAGTGAGTTCCGCTGATAATCTAATCTGCAAATGAAGTGGGAAATGAGTCAGGTAAGCACACTAATAAAATTAATGGACGGATTGAACCAATATGTGTTGGAAATAAGATGTGTTGGAAATAAGAGGAAATAGCAATATTCAGAAGATTTAAATGCAACTTAGCAAGTTTACCATGTGGGAGACCGCTAGCCCATAAGTTAGTATAGAAAAGAAGATATTCAATTAAGCCATTAATATTGCGAAAATTATGGGAGAATATCCTATTATTTCTTTATTTCAAAATAATCTACGTCAACGCCATCATAGCTAAATCCCACAAAAGAAGAAAAGATTTCTTGACTCGATGAGATCTCCAGTGACCCCAACATGCCAAGCGTTCTTACATATGGACCACAAGAGGAGAATGAACGAGCAATTAATAAATAGGTGACTGGCGTCTTCAAGTACGGAGTTGCATAACACACATTTTTTGCCAATGGCTAGATTTTTCTTATTGACAATCTCCACAGTGAGAAGTTTATTACGAATAGCTAACCAGGAAAGAATTTTGACCTAATGCGGTGCACTACTATTCCAAATGACCATGGAGAAGAGAGAAGTTATACCTCTAGAATTAAGGAAATTATAACAGAACTTCACCGAATATGTAACAGAGGTAGTCTATCTCCAAATGATACAATCTTTAGGGTGCGAATGGTATGATCTAAGTAACAAAAGAAGTTAGAGGTGTTGTGGAAGAAGGGTAAGAGGGAGAGATCCCTGGTAAGTGATGTGCCAATCCGAACGTTGTTATGGTACACAAGGTACTTAACAACATTAGCGGAATGGTTGGCTGCAAGGTGGAAAAGCTTCAGAGAATTGGAAGCTAAACGAACGTTGCCGATTCAGAGGTCAGTCCAAAAATTTATAGATTCTCCTATACCACAGACTTTAAAATCCCGCAACTGAATGGTTCAGTCACTTTCCAGACACCTTTCCAAAAGAGAGAAGCAATAGTTGTAAGGGAAGGATGAAGTTCCCGAACTTGGTGACAGCGATGATACTTATGGGAAACAAGATGACACCAAGATGATTCTTCTTGGTTGAGAATTTTCCATAACCATTTTCCATTAAGAGGTAAGTTTTGATGATGGAGATCAAAGATACCAAGGCCGCCCTCCTACTTAGATTTGCACAGATCTTTTCAATTGCATAAATGTTTACCCACGTTGAAGACTGATGATCTGGACCAGAAAAAATTCTGACGAAAATGATCGATCCGCATGATCACCCAAGAAGGAACGTAAAAGAAGGACATCATGTACAATAGAATTGATAAGGATAAGTCTGTCACCTCTAGATAAACAGCGACCTGACCAAGAGTTGAGTCTAGATTCGACTAGCTCAATCATAGGGATCCAATCATTTTTCTGCAGTTTGCCCCATCGTAATGGGATGCCAAGGTAAGAGACAGAAAAAGAAGCAGAAGCAAAACAAAAAAATGGGGCAATCTCTAATTGACGGTTATCGGAGCCACCCAACCAGATCACCGAAGTTTTATTGAAATTAATCGATAATCCGGAAGCATGTTTGAAGATATACAGGAGGAGCTTAAGATTGCGAAGGGTAATGCCATCAAGTTTGACAAACATGATAGTATCGTCTGCATATTGGAGATTAAGAATTCCCCGAAGTTCTTGAAAGCCTCCAAGCCCATCAATAATGTGGGCTTTCCAAGTATTAAGGAGTTTACTAAAAACATCGGCCACCAGGAAAAAAAGCAGAGAAGAAATAGGATCTCCCTGTCTAAGGCAACGTTTACATAAAAATTTCTTACCTTCAATAATGTTAATTAAAATGGACGAAGTACCAGCGAAGAGGCTGAATTTAATACAGGAGATCCAACAGAGGATGAAGCCTATGTGAAAGAGAATTTTAAAGAGGAATTCCTAGTTAACCTTGTCATAAGCTTTTTCGAAATCTAATTTCAAAAGGATCCCTTCCGAATTAGAATGATGGCAACCGGAGATAATTTCTTGGGCGCATACAATGCTATCAAGAATAAATCTGTACTTGATAAAACCTAATTGAGCTTTATCGATTAAGGGCGAAATAACTTAATTGAGGCAATTAGCATAACTTTCATGATGATTTTAAAAAGGACATTAAGGAGGCTGATTGGTCTAAAAACCGAAACCTTGTTAGCCCCCAACATTTTAGGGATAACACTATATGTGCATAGTTAATCTATTCAAAGGAAAATTGTCCATGAAAAAGATCAGAGAACATGTCAAGCTAATCATCAAGAAGCTCCCATAATTTTTGAAAGAAAAATGAATGAAGTCCATCACGACCGGGAGCAAAGTCGCAGTGCATGGAGAAAACTGCCATTTTGATTTTGTCTAAGGAAAAGGGTGCTTCGGTACTAGAAAGAAAATGAGATACACTGCCATACAGCGCGTTCCAATCAAGATGAATGGTAATCACAGCAGAGGAGCCCATAAGATTTTTGAAGAAAGCCAAGGAAAGCGGTCCGGAATTCTTAATCTGACCGTAATTCAATACCCTCTTCCATGATGGAAGGTATAGGGTTACATCTCTGACGATGGGAGGCAAAATTATGGAAAAAGGAAGTATTACAATCACCGGCTCTAAGCCAGTTGACCTTAGCCCGTTGAGCCTATTTGATGTGCTAAGAATGGAATTGAATTATTTTCTACAGTCATTCCTTCTAATTCTCTCTACATCATAAATGTACCCAACTCTTCCAATGGTTGATATGGTGAATTGAAGAAAGGAAAAATTGTTGCAACGCACGAGTGTTGCCGAATCTCTCTTTGCGCCAAATTATTAGGTTTGATACCACCAAAGATAAAAATTCTCTGTAAAAGTGCAACCACACATAAATTGAGATGTCAATTTAAAAAATAAACTTTATAGTTGAGCACATAATCGGAAAGTCTTCTATAGTGCCTAAGAAAAACAGAAATGTGTTTTTTTTCTGAATGTGTTGAACAAAGAGATTGGCTGTATATTAGAAGTTATTGTGCTACCTAAACAACTGCATATAGTTGTCTTTCACAAGCTGGATTATCCTAATGCATTCTATGCCAAACCAAAGCATATATGAAACTATGAATTTTATAGATAGGGTCAAGCCATCAAGCATAAAATGCAAGAAACAGAATGCCATATTAACCAAGGATCAAGGAAGTTCATAGAATTAAATAAAATATTACCAGAATTAAGACACATTTGAGAAGTGGTTGGTGTTAAACGATTATTTACATGAACCCTAAGATCTTTGAATCGACATGATAATCACTAATAGAACATGTAAGAGAGGATTAGAAGAATACCTCCATCCATAATTCTTTCTGATCTTGTTGAAGGCTGCTTCTGCGGACGACTGCTTGGATCAGTTGAAGAACTTTATTGGAGAGATTCAGCTTCTCTCTCCTCGTCTATAAACTCTTATGTTATGTGTTTTTCTGAGATGCTTTTTGTTTTTTGTGATGGCCGAAAAGCATTATTTATAGGTGGAGAGAGGGCCGAATTTCCCAATTAGGGTTTCCTTAGATTCAATCTCAACCGTCCATCGAGGTAGAGTTGATAAGGAAAAATAACTCCTTTAGTAACCATTTCTGAATAAGGATAGCACGTATCCTATGATTAACGGGATTCCTATTAGACCAGATCATGGGAAGGAAAAAGACCTGCGGGTCAAGTAAGGACCCTCAAGTAATTTCCTTACAATCTCCCCACTTGGTCGTTAGGAAGATCCATTAAGGTTTTTCATTTAGGAAACATAAGGTGCGCATGAAGTGCTAAACCTATCTTTAGTTGGTTTTCATAAATGCCTTGGTTAGTCTTGTAGTCAGTGAGAGTCACGGCGGTCACATATCATTTTGCAACATGATCCCTTCCATGTACTATATCATTAACGACCTTCATAATTAGGCCATAAGCAGAAGTTTTCATAATGGTCCCATAATGTCTTTGGAAAGACAGATATGTGTACACAATGGAAAACAGAATAGAAAAGATGTAGAAGTCTTATTAAGAGCTCAATAAAATGTCAAATACAGGCATAATAAATGGCAGAATGATTAGGAGCTATCTTCAAGACCCATGCTTTCATTGTGTTTCTGAAAAGGCTTTGGAGGTAGCCTTAAATATATCTGCAACCATGTCATCCGTGCCTATGTGTTCAATGACAACCATTCCTCTTCTAACATCTTGTTTTAGTGATAGATATTTAAGGTCCATGTATTTTGCTTCCTTAGATATCATGTCGTGCTTGGAGAAAAATATTGCAGCATTATTGTCACAGTAAAGAGTTAAAGGCTTAAAAATGAAGCTCAAAGACCCGAACTCAGAGACGAAATTCCGCAACCATGCTCCCTGATTAGCAACCTCATAACATGCCACAAATTCAACCTCCATAGTAGATGTGTAGAGCAACTCAGATTTCTAACTTTCCATGATACTGCACCTCCAGCTAGGAGATACACATAGCCAAGGGTGCAATGTCTGGTGATAGGACACCCACCAAAATCTGAATCTGAAAATCCAACCATCTGTAGATGTGTTGATTTTCTATATGTAAGCATGCAATTCCTTGTTCCCTTTAAGTATCTCAACACTTTCTTTGCAGCTTGTCAATGAGCGATTCCTGGGTTACTTTGAAATCTACCCAGCATGCCAACTGCATGGCTAATATCAGGTGTGGTTCAAACATGTGCATACATCAAACTCCCAACAAGAGAAGCATAAGGATTACTTTCCATTTCTTTTCGTTCCAAGTCATTCTGCGGACATTGCTTAAGATCAAGCCTGTCTCCTTTATGCAGTGAAACAACACTAGAAGAACATGCCATCATGCCAAATCTTTCTAGAACTTTATCAATATATGCTTTCTGAGACAATCCCAAAATCCCAACTGATCTATCACGGAATATCTCTATTCCTATCACATAGGATGCCTCACCTATATCTTTCATTTCAAAGTTCTTAAAAAGATAATCTTTAGTCTCATGTAATAGACCAAGATCACTGCTGGCTAATAAGATGACATCAACATACTGTATCAAAAATATGAACTTACTCCGACTGATCTTAAGATATATACATGGATCAACTAAGTTTTCTTTGAAACCAAAATCCGTGATGGTTTCATCAAATTTTAGATACCATTGTCTAGAGGCTTGTTTCGGTCCATAATGTGATTTCTTAAGCTTACATACCATGTCTTCTCGACCTTCGATTATGAAGCCTTCAGGTTGACACATGCAGACTTCTTCTTCCAAGGCTCCATTCAAAAAGGCAGTTTTCACATCCATTTGATGTAACTCGAGATCATAATGAGCTACTAACACCATGATAATTCTGAGTGAATCTTTCCTAGACACAGGGGAAAATGTCTCTGTATAATCGATACCCTCTTTCTGATTAAAACCTTTGGCCACAAGTCTAGCTTTATGTCATTCTATATTGCCCTTGGAGTCACGTTTGGTCTTGAAGACCCACTTACACCCGACTGGTTTATGTCCTGGAGGCAATTGAACAACGTCCCAAACTTGATTTTCAGTCATAGATTTTAATTCATCCTTCATGGCATCAATCCACTTATTAGAATTAGCATCTTTAAGGGCATGTGAATACGATACCGTGTCTTCAATCATCCCAATATCAGATTCTACTTGATATAGCAAATAATCATTAGAAATAGCTGGTCTCTTCTGGCGAAGAGACCTTCTTAATGCTGGTTCCTCTGGTGTTTCGTTAGCGATAATGTCATTATGGAGTTGTGGATCATTATTTGGGTGTTCCTCATTGTCTAACTGTTCGACAATGGTAGAATTCCCAACAGAATTTGGAATAGAGGGTAAAGGAATGGGTACCCTTATTTCTTGAATATCCACGTCTTGTACTTTAGTACTCCCACTAATTTCGCCATTTTCATAGAATCTAGCCTTTCTGGTTTCTACAATTCTCATACTTTAATTAGGATAGTAGAACCTATATCCTTTGGACATCTCTGGGTAACTAATAAGGTAACCACTAACCGTTTTGAAGTCCAATCTCTTTTCATGTGGGTTATAAATTCTTGCCTCAGCTGGACATCCCCAAATTTGGAGATGATTTAAACTGGATTTCCAGCCTTTCCACAGTTCAAAAGGTGTTTTTGGAACTGCCTTACTAGGAACTCGATTTAAAATGTAAACAGCTGTTCGTAAAGCATCCATCCACAAGGATATTGGTAAATTAGCATGACTTATCATTGATCTAACCATATTCATATAAATACGATTTCGCCTTTCAGCCACACCGTTCTGCCATGGAGAACCATGCGTTGTGTACTGGGCAACAATTCCAAGTTTTTGGAGTTTTGCAAAAGGTTCAGGATGTTGTCCTGTTTTGTCATACATTCCATAAAATTCACCACCTCTATCTGACCTTATGATTTTAACATTTCTATTTAATTGACTTTCGACTTCAGTTATGAACACTTGTACAGCATCCACAGACTGAGATTTGTCATGCAACAAGTAAAGGTAACCATAGCGTTAAAAATTATCGATAAAAGTAATAAAATACTTCTCCCCTCCAAAAGTTGGAACATCAAAAGGTCCACAAATATCTGTATGTATTATTTCAAGAAGTTGTGTACTTCTTGTGGCTCCTTTCTTTGTATGTTTTGTAGCCTTACCCTTAATGCAATCTACACACATTTTATGATTGGTAAAATCAAGACTCGGGAGGACTCCATCTTTAACCAATCGCCTTATTCTTTCACTGGAAATATGTCCCAGCTTTTATGCCACAAGAAATAAGAGTCATTTTTAGATGCCTTTTGTTTTGTTTTACCATTAGGATGCAAAGTGAGATGTGTTTCAGAAGTGTGACTAGCAAGATTAAATCTATAAAGTCCATCAATTAAAATTCCAGAACCAATAAGACTAGAATTCATAAATAAATTGAAACTATAATCTCCATGATTAACTTTAAAACTAGCCTGATCAAGTTTACTAACTGAAGCTAAATTGTGGGAAATAGATGGAACAAAAAGAGTGAAACAAATCTAAATGATATCCAGTATCTAAAATGAGACGGTAAGTCCCGATAGCTTCAACTGGCACTTTATTTCTGTTTCCCATGACCAAGAAATTTTCACTTGGGCTTATGGTTTGG
The DNA here is from genome assembly GCA_017893485.1 of Hemerocallis citrina. Taxonomy (NCBI): domain Eukaryota; kingdom Viridiplantae; phylum Streptophyta; class Magnoliopsida; order Asparagales; family Asphodelaceae; genus Hemerocallis; species Hemerocallis citrina. Next base: position 366,835,846 of record CM030358.1, on the reverse strand, counting down.
GTCGTAAGAAATCCCTGCATCGTATTTGAAACATGAACATTAGCACCAGAATCAATCCACCAAGTATCAAAATAAACATAAGTAAGATTTGATTCAAAAAAGCTTACAAAACCCATAGGGTTACCTTTCTTTTCGACCATTCTTTTCATTTAGGGCAGTCTTTCTGAAATTGTCTAGGCTTCTTGCAAAATTTGCACCTGTCATCCTTCTTTGTTTTCTTCGCATTGGGTTGATTAGCTTCGTTCATTCTGGGCGGTGCTATTTTATGGCCTGAATTCTGCCTTTTCCCAGCATTACATCCATCTCCTTGGACAAAATGTGCAACCTTTATACCTTGTTGGTTTAGCCTGGCCTCCTCTTGTACCAATTTATTAGCCAGTTCAGTCACCGTCCATTTTTCCTTAATGGCGTTGTAATGAATTTGGAATGGTCCATACTAAGGGGGTAAAGTGTTTAGGATAAATTGAACGAGAAAAGAATCGTCCACTGTCATTCCTAAACTCTTTAGCTTTGTCGCAAGGTACGTCATCTCAATGCAGTGATCATGCATAGAGCGTGTGCCATCAAACTTCATGGTTGTCAGATCTGCCATAAGTTTCACAGCAAGGGATTTGTTTGCAGTCTTGAACTGTTCTTCTATTGCAGTTAGGAAAGCCTTGGCAGTTACAAGTGTGGGAAGGAAAGTTTTCATGTTACTTGCAATTGTCATTCGTAAAAACATTATGCTCAATTGTTAGACCTCTCCCAAGCTTTAAGGAGAGTCTTTTGTCATCGGTGCTTGTTTCTGGAAGAGGATCTGGCTTTTCAATTTGAAAGGCCAAATCCATGTCAAGCACCCCTAATGTGAACTCAACTCTCTCTTTCCATTCTGAGAAGTTAGTTTCCGTGAGAAGAGGGACAGATGATACGGACGATGACAAATTTGAAGGGAAAGATGCTGCAATTTTAGAAATACAACAAGTTTTAATGAGACTATTTGAAACGTAAACAACACATACATAATATTCGATTAAGTATGAAGAGAGGATATGATACTCCTGTGGGTAGTAATCATAAATTCTACACATTATACCCTTAATAATCGTAGTATTCATCATGAATTATTGAGTAGTGTATCGACAAGGTATCTGTGGATATCCTTAGTCTACATATACATGTACTCCTTAATTGTTGATCAAACTCATAATTTAGTATGCCTGTGGGTAACTAAAATATCCAAATGATAATCAAACAAACATTATAATGGTGATTAAGACACAATTTTTAGTCCATAATCAATTAGGATCACCGTGGTGATTCCAAACCCTAATAACATAATTTCAATCATTAATTCACTTAATATGCCGAAAAAAAGGTATATATTGTGTAATATATAAGCACCAGGGTGATAGGCCCGAAAGAAATTGACTTAAGAGTGGGGTTCGGGGCAATAGCCCCGATTTTTTTTTAGATGTATGATGCTGAAGAACATAATAGCAGTTACAAACAGTAATTTCATCGATTATGATGATTCGGATGTATTCTATTTCATGTGATACCACATGTTAAACAATTATTTACATGAACCCTAAGACTTTTGAATCGACATGATAATCACTAATAGAACACGTAAGAGGGGTATAGAAGAATACCTCCATCCATAGTGCTTTCTGATCTTGTTGAAGGCTGCTTCTGCGGACGGCTGCTTGGTTCAGTTGAAGAACTTTATTGGAGAGATTCAGCTTCTCTCTCCTCGCCTATAAACCCTTATGTTATGTGTTTTCTGAGATGCTTTTTGTGATGGCCGAAAAACATTATTTATAGGTGGAGAGAGGGTCAACTTTCCCATTAGGGTTTCCTTAGATTCAATCTCAACCGTCCATCGAGGTAGAGTTGATAAGGGAAAATAACTCCTTTTAGTAACCGTTTCTGAATAAAGATAGCATGTATCCCATGATTAACGGGATTCCTATTAGACCAAATTATGGGAAGGAAAAAGACTTGCGGGTCAAGTAAGGACCCTCAAGTAATTTCATTACAGGGGGATGTGCATCTAACCATATCAAAGACGTATCATGTTGAATACATGTTCAACAAGGAGATGACTACCTTCATATTACGAAGGTTTGTCGTAGCATTTTACCGGCATATGATGGTCTTTCACAGGCTTGAATATCTTGATATCTTTAATTGGTTGAATAATACACATTAGCACGAGGTCTAAAGAAAGAATTATAAAACCATAGCTTAACTTCACACTGAATCAAACCTGAAGGATCCAATGTGCACAACTCAAAAACCCGACTTTCCAGTGCAAATACTTAGTTCGCAGTAAATTGTTCAACAATCTGTTCAAATATTAAAAATGTATATATGAATATACATTAGAAAACGAACGATGAATTTCTCAATAAAAGCATAGTCAGGCAAGTACCTTTGTGTTCTGCATCAAGCATAAATGGGGTAACACCGATACAGTTTCTAAATAAACACAAAAGCCCAGCAAATGCGGCTCATTATATTGTATAGCACAAGGCACCACCTGCATCCATTAAAAGATTGCATTTCAGATATATAGATATCAGCAGTCGACCAAAGGGACATCATTGATTTCTTTTACTGATAAATGTCACTTTTTTAGGACAAATTACAGAGAAGTACCACGAGCTATTAGGCATTCTAGTAAGACCACCATGAACCACCATGAAGCTAGGTTATTATTGTGAATCCATGAAATTTCACTTGACATAAAAACGACTTCCTTCCATGACAGCGTCATCCAATACATGATCCATGAGAAAAAAATATAGTTGGTTTCTATCCAAATGCTCTCAAAATATCATGCTAGGGATTAATAAATAATGAGGCGAAATGGTTGTTTCAAGCATAATACATCCAGTCAAATGACAAGTTTCGGGGAAAATCACTACAAACCGCACAGGTCTTCCCCGCATTTTTTTGGGGGCTATCATGGAGTTTATAAACGGCGGTGATATGGCTAAAATGGGGTTAAATCGGAACCGTCCAAATCGGTCACGAATCTTGAAGCCCAGGGGTAAAACGGTGATTTCACCTACCAATGGGTCTGAAGCGGGTACTGGTTCTCCTCCTCGAAGACCCACTAACCGGCGAACGGATCCACCTCAACTGGGTGCAGGTTTCAATCCGCAGCAAATCCGGTCCACAAAGGATAGAATTAGGGTTTCTGATTAATCCTAATCAACGGCCCTGATTCACATCTATATTTTCACTGGGAATTAGGGATTACATTCCCAATCTGATTACGGGGATTATATTCCTTATCAGACCACGGAGATTACATTCCTAATTTGGTCCCAAAGGCGGCTATAAATACCCCCCCATCCATCTCCATTAAGAGGTAATCAATCTTTTGCCAATTTACGCTCTTTCATAATCACTTCTGATTACTGACTTGAGCATCGGAGGGTGCGTCGCTGGGATCAACCCCGGTGTCTCGCACTTTTTGCAGGTGAAGGCGAGAGTCAACGGTCAAACTCCGGCGGAACAGGTAACAGGTTCGCAATTCAAGTTTTCCAAGAATCCACAAATGCTATCTGTTTGCCCCCACACCAGATTCAGCAGGCAACAGATTGGCGCTGTCTGTGGGAAAGAAAAGAATAGCTGCCTCCCCTCTTCCCGTTGGTCAGATCTTCTCCAGCCATGCCTCCTAAGAAAGTAAGATCTAGAGGGTCCAACTGCGGACCTAACCCCGATCAGCAACAGGAAGCCCCCATCCAGCCCGCTCAGCAGCAGGGGCAACTTCCTCCTCAAGCAGAGGACCTTCTCCAACAGGAGCTGCCTCCTCCTCAGAATTAACAACCTCCTAAGGGTCCCAACCCGCAGAAACAACCTCTCCATCCGGACCACGTCTCCATCCACAATGCCTCTTCCGATTCTATGGCCTCCCACAATCCCCGAGCTTCCGACCTTCACAACACCGTCCTCAATCGGCAGAAGGATGAGGATCTTCGCCGCCGTCTGGATGAAAAGCGGGCCCGAGAGGGAGCCTCCCGCTAGCAACGTCCGGATGAGCGATCTCGTCACCGCCGAGACTACAGAAGGTCCCCTACCCGAAGGGGGCGGAGAGAGTCCCCCGAGCATCACAGAAGAAGACCCCATTCCCCTGCCGGTCGGCAATATCCTAGGAACGATGAGGCACCCATCACCCGTGCCGAGTTCCAGCGGTTCCAAGCAACCGTCCTACAAGCTCTCAATCTCCGTCCCAACAACACCAATGCTCCAAGGATTCCCACTCCTCCTCCGGTCCAAAGTCCTCGCCGACGGTCCCTAACTCCTCCCCCAGCTCCTAGCAACCCCCGGTACATGTCAAGTCCTCGCCGCTCTAGGAGCTACCGTCATCGTAGCCCCCGCTCTCCCTCGTACGAAGACGAGTCTAGAGGTTCGACTGATTACCGTCGAAGGGATGATGCTGTCTACCGCCGTCTCCACGAAATGGAGAGGCGCTTGGGTCAGTTAGACCGAGAAGAAAAGCTTAGAGGAAGGACCCTTCGCCCTAGTCGATCTCCTTTCTCCCGAACCATAATGGATGCACCCGTACCAATTGGCTTTAAACCTCCTCAATTTGAGACTTATTCCGGGGAGACTAACCCCGTCGATCACATCAAAAGCTTCAAGACCCTCATGCTCATCCATCAAGCTTCCGATGCTCTGCTATGCAAGACCTTCCCCGCAACTCTCAAGGGTCCGGCTCGAGAATGGTACTCTCGCCTTGCCCCTTCCTCAATATTCTCCTTCGAGCAATTTGAGACACTCTTCGTCACCCACTTCGTGAGTAGCCACCGAACTGAGAAGACCGGCATTTCGCTACTCTACCTCAACCAGAAGAAGGGTGAGAAGCTTAGAGACTATGTAAAAAGGTTCACAGCGGAAGCCAGGTCCATAGCATCCCTCGACCAGTCAGTCGCTGCAGCTGCATTTCAATCCAATGTCCTTAACTCCAGCCTCCGCTCCTCCTTCGCCAAGAAGCCCCCACAGAACTTTTCTGACATCCTCCTTCGGAGCGAAAAGTATATTCGGGCCGAGGAAGCTGAGAACCGCCCCAACTTTGAGGGGTCTTCCTCCGGGTCTAAGAGAAAGGGAACAGAAGAGGAAGGAGCGAAGCTCCAGAAGGATAATGGCGGGCAGCGCCGATCTCCCTACAGATTTGAAAAGTTCACTCCCCTTAACGCCAACATCTCCACAATTATCATGGAAGTTGAGAAGGAGGGGGTGATACCTCCTGCACCAAAAATGAACACCCCTGGAAAGAAGAGGGATAAAGAGAAGTGGTGCCGCTATCACCGGAGCCATGGCCACGATACCAATGATTGTCGGGCCTTAAAGAACGAGATAGAAGCCTTCATCCAGAGGGGTCAGCTAAACAGGTTTGTGAGAAAGGACCGAACCGATCCTCCTTCCCTGCCTCGGGGGGCTAACAAGCGTCCCGAACGCGATGAAACGCCCGAATTCGAAGAGGAACGTGTCCTACACCTCATTTATGGGGGCCCAATGGGGGGCTCCTCCAACTCCTCTCGAAAGGCGTTTATAAGGGAAGTCAGTTCGGTTCACGCCACACCTCTTCCTAAAGGCCTCAGAGTGCCCATCACATTCTCAGACAAAGACCTTGAGGGTGTCCGAACCCCCATTGTGACGCACTCGTCATCAATCTCCATATGGCGAACTTTAAGGTGGAGAGGATCCTAGTGGACAATGGCAGCACCGTTAACATCCACTTCCTCGCCACTTTCAAAGGCCGCAAACTATCCCGGGACAGACTCAAACCCGGCGGCTACACACTCCATGGGTTCACGGGAGTGCCAGTGACTATTGAAGGGGTGATCACCCTCGACGTAACCACCGGCAAAACTCCTACTACCCGAACGGAGTCGATGGACTTGATAGTCGTGGATGTCCCTGCAGCTTACAATGTATTTTGGGTCGGCCCGGTCTAGCAGCTCTTGAAGCCGTCCCTTCCGCCATCACCTCAAGATGAAATTCCCCACCCGGACAGGAGTAGGGGAAGTAAAAGGCGACCAGGAAACGACCTGCAAGTGCTACAAGACCTCGATTGGGGGACCAGTCTTCTCCCTCGAAACTCTAGAGATCCCTCAGGAGAGTGTCCGACCAACGTCCGAAGACCTCGAAGGCAGAGAGATCCCCAGGACATGGAATGCCGACCATCTTTTGAAATACCAAGAAAGTGCCTCAGCGCCTCTCTAAGTATTCCGGGATGTCAAACCGTTCCTCTCCTTTCCCTTGTATTTTTTCCTTTATTTCTCTCTTGTAATAACGGCTCGCAACTTTAGAAGCAGCCAACTATTAGTCATTAACAAAGAAAGTTTTTTCACATTTTACTTGTAAAATTGCTTGCATCTCTCTGCCTTTACTCTTCACCCTAACGACGAGTTCAGAGTCCAATACTTGGTTCGATTCTGCTCCGCAAGCTCGCTCTTAAGCGGGCTAGGAGCGGGTCACCATTCGGAATTGCTCCCACAACCGTTGAACAAACTCTAACGATGGTTTCGGAGTCCAACACTTGGTTCGATTCTGCTCCGCAAGCTCGCTCTTAAGCAAGCTAGGAGTGGGTCACCATTCGGAATTGCTCCCACAACCATTGAACAACTCTAACGATGGTTTCGGAGTCCAACACTTGGTTTGATTCTACTTCGCAAGCTCGCTCCTAAGCGAGGTAGAAGTAGTTCGCCATTCGAAATTGCTCCCACAACCGTTGAACAAACTCTAACGATGGTTTCGGAGTCTAACACTTGGCTCGATTCTACTTCGCAAGCTCGCTCTTAAGCGAGCTAGAAGTAGTTCGCCATTCGGAATTGCTCCCACAACCGTTGAACAAACTCTAACGATGAGTTCGGAGTCCAACACTTGGTTCGATCCTGCTCTGCAAGCTCGCTCTTAAGCAAGCTAGGAGTGGGTCACCATTCGGAATTGCTTCCACAACCGTTGAACAACTCTAACGATGGTATCGGAGTCCAACACTTGGTTCGATTCTACTTTGCAAGCTCGCTCCTAAGCGAGCTAGAAGTAGTTCGCCATTCGAAATTGCTCCCACAACCGTTGAACAAACTCTAACGATGGTTTCGGAGTCCAACACTTGGCTCGATTCTACTTCGCAAGCTCGCTCCTAAGCGAGCTAGAAGTAGTTCGCCATTCGGAATTGCTCCTACAACCGTTGAACAATTCTAACGATGGTTTCGAAGTCCAACACTTGGCTCGATTCTACTTCGCAAGCTCGCTCTTAAGCGAGTTAGAAGTAGTTTGCCATTCGGAATTGCTCCCACAACCGTTAAACAACTCTAACGATGGTTTCGAAGTCCAACACTTGGTTCGATTCTACTTCACAAGCTCGCTCCTAAGCGAGCTAGAAGTAGTTCGCCATTCGGAATTGTTCCCACAACCGTTGAACAACTCTGACGATGGTTTCGGAGTCCAATACTTGGTTCGATTCTACTTTGCAAGCTCGCTCCTAAGCGAGCTAGAAGCAGTTCGCCATTCGGAATTGCTCCCACAACCGTTGAACAACTCCAACGATAGTTCCCAGTCCAATACTTGGCTCGGCCCTGCTTCGCAAGCTCGTCCTTAAGCGAGCAAGAAGAAAGGCCTTTGGGAGCAACAGGCAGAAGCGGAGGCTACCCTTTTGCTGCATAAGGCTCACTCATCTTACAAATTCACGAAATTAATGACCGAAGCAGAGCTCGGCACGCCTTGCCGAACGCTCATAACGCCGACCCCCAAACGAGCAGAAGACCGGCTCGGGGACCTCGGCACGGTGAAGATAGTCACAAACAAAATAACCACACAGGGCCACTAAAAATGCGCAAGTCTAAGAAAGAAACATCATTAAGAGTGGGGACACAATACAAGACGACACTTCCTTACAACCAGATTATAAGGCGTCAAAAGCGAAGATTACAATGCTGGCCTATTATGCTTAGGCTAAATACAAAGGCCTAAAAAACAAGATCTTCAATGCCTCCTTGGCGCAGGGATGTTCCGCTTCAAGGACACTCGAGGGCGGCAACGTTTGCCTCCAGAACTCGACCCCAAACCGACGAATTGAGACGTGTCCTCGGCGCTGCTCCTAACAGTCACTCCGACGGATGGTCCGCTCGATGAAATGGCAACCCCGCTTTGTGCATCCCCCGGACTAGGTTGGCCGATGGGTGAATGGGTCGTGAGCTCATAAAACGTAATGCCCTGCTCGCTCTCCGCACGAGTACACGAAGTGCTCCTAACATTGATCGGCCCCGAACGCGGTCTGAGGCGAGCCACCTCTGCCTCCAGCTCTGAGATCTGCTCCCTCAGAGAGTCATCTTTTACATTGACCTCGAAGCGAGGAGGTACTGCGGAGCTCGGGATGCCAGAGCGACTGGTGATAAGATGGCGGAGATGAGTGACTTCGATGCTCTTGTCCACCGTGGCTCTCTTCAGCGCGTCGACCTCGGCCGTCAGTTCGTCACGTTCGGCCGTCAGTTTGGCCACCTTTGCCGTCAATCCCTCTCTCACCGTCTGAAGGTCCGTCTCTACCGTTTGCAAGTGACGAATCTCAGAGAGCAGATCGTCCCTCTCCGCTGTTATTTTTGATAAAGTAAGGCGGATGCACTTGAGCCGTAGGCCGTAACTAAAGGCGGTCGACGAACCATCGTCCTCTCCTAAGGGGTCCATCTCGGTGAGCCTGCTCTCCAGTCGCCGAATCTCAATGTCCCCCCGACCCAGGATGTGTTGCAGGTCGTTCCGCTCGCTTACGGCTCTGTGCAACCCCAGCTCGACTTCATAGAGCCACTCTCGGCACCTCGTCAAGCACAGCCTCGTCGCCCCTAAGCCAACCTCGAGATGAGCGCTTTTTCCCGAGCGAGTAGGCTCAACGGGTTGAATCTCGCAAGCTGAAAAGAAATCGAGGAAAACAACAAATTTTCAACACTTAGCCGAATTCCTACACTTAGCCAAATTCCAAGAATTTTTTGGGGAAAGTTATGACAGAGAGATGCGGAGTCGAGCCCAAAAGGTTGTTTTCATTCATTACAAAAAAAAGGCGGTGGCCAGTCCGCGATTAGGCATTACACTTAAAAACTCAAAAAGGCAGAAGAAAAAAGAAAAGCAAGCGAAGTCAGGGCGCGACCTCTTTCCCGGGGGCGGCGAGATTGGGTGGAGGCCGACATCCCTGAAGGGGTCACCATTGCCAGCGGGGTGACCACAGACCCCTGGACCTCGCCGACAACCTCAACCTCAGGCTCGACTTCGTCGTCCCCTTCTTCTTCTTCTTCTCCCTCCAACTCGGGGTTGAAGCCTTCAACGTGGCCCGGGAACAGCCTCCATCCCGAGCAGTCCACCCCGGGGTATGCCTTCGACACCCGGGCGAGGGCGTCGGCATAGGCTTTGGCCATGTTCTGGGCGAGAAAGCCTTGCGCCTTCACCATAGTGGCCTCCTCGGCCTCCTTCACCGTAGCAGCCTTGGCCTCCGTCGCTTCGGCCAATTGTTTGGCCACCTCCTCCTTCTGGCGAAGGAGGTCGCCCTCCAGCTTCGCGACCAGGCCCTCAAGGTACTCGAGCCTCGTCGTCCTCCCCTCGAACTCAACCCTGAGCTTGTCGAGCTCGTTCCCCATGCGAGCTTTATCCGTCCAAGCTCGGTCGGCCTCCTGCTTCAGCTCCTTCTCCACAGCCGTCAACCTCTCCGAGAGGTGACCAAAGTGGACGATGATCTGCGACGGAAAGCGGGATGTTCAAAGAGTTAGAGAAATTAGACATAAGAAAAACCAATGAAGGCAAAAATTTAACACTTACCGAGGCTGCCGAACGAGCAATCTCGATGACATCGTCGCCTGCCAGCCCGGCCTCCATGGCAGCCCGATCCTTCGGTGTCGCCAGGTGCTTGATCACCTGCATGCTCGCCAAGGAGTCGCCTAGGAACCCGTCATGTTTCCCAACCTGCCAGTCCGGAACATGGATCTTCTTGTGCTCCTCGGTCAGGAGCTCCTCGGCCGCCACTGTCAGCGGGGGCATCGCCATCTTGAGGGCTGCGGCGATCGGAAAGTCACCGACCTCGGTTGACGCCGAGGCAACTCCTGTGGCCACGGTCGGGCTCACCACGGTCTCCACCTCCTCGACCACCTCCGTGACCCTCGGAGCCTTTGTGGTCGGCAACTTGGTGGCCACCCTCTAGCGCTTTTTCGGCGCCTTGCTAGCAAGACCAGCCCTCAATGCCAGCACAGCCTCATAGTCCATCGCCTCTGCATTAAAAACGAAGTTTGTTAGCGGAATACAAGTCGTAAAAGATGAAGTATGAAAAAGAAAGGATGGAAACATAGGAGAAGCCGCGTACTGGGATCTACGCGGCAGAGCCTTCCCCTGAATAGGACACCTTCAGTCAGCTCCCGCCAATCGTACTTCGGCCGATCAAGAAGTGTCCGAACTGCCTCTTCATCTTCGGGGCAAAGCTTTGGCAACACCCTCAACCTCTTCGGCACCTCCTCCACCCAAACTAAAGGGAATAGGCCAGGCCTTCGCACTCCGCACTATCAAAAACTTATCACGCCAGTGCTTTATGGAGTCGGGGCATATAACGAGCCTACCGCCATGTCTCGGGGCCAAGTAATACCGAAACTCCGACCGGTTCGCTTGATGAAGCCGGTAGATTGTCCGAAGTACACTCAGCTCTGGCTCGATCCCAGCGGCTTGGCAGTAAAGCACGAAACCATTGATGACTCTCCATGCGTTGGGCATAAGTTGGATGGGGCTGACCCCGAACCATTTAAGAACAAGGGTTGCGAACGGATGGAGAGGTAGCCGAGCCCCGGTGATAAAGGCATCAACCGGCCAGTAACACATAGTCACTGGCAGCGGCGAGTTGGCCCTAACCCCGGGACCCGGCAGCAAAAGTTCGTACTCCTCCGGAATGTGGAAACAATGCCGGATCACTGCCAAGTCTTCTTCGCTGGGGATAGACACCGTCTCATCAGCCTCGGTCGTCTCCCTCGCCTCATTCTCCTCAAAAGTCCTCCCCCTCCTGTGAACAATACGCTCGGCATGTTCCACCGAAAGTTCTCGAACTCTATGAAGCCCAGTCAGCGGTCCCGGCAACCTGCCAAACGGCCCCATGCGCTTCCGATCCTCCACGATCGTATCTCGACCAAACACCTTCTTGCCCTTATTTGGGTGACTCGGAGTGCGAGCTTCGGCAACTTGAGGGGAGGGCTAGGACCAAGAAGAAGACGACTCGGAGACAGAGGAAAGAGACATATTTATACTTGGAAAGAAACTAAGTATAAATTACCTTAAAGAGATATGCGGTCGGAAACTTCACCGGAAAATGGACGACGATCACCTTGAGCTCTCGCTAGCACGAATTCACCGCCTGAGTAAAAAAGTGGAGAAGTGAAAAATGAGAGAGGGGGGGGGGTAAGGTTTTATAGAACGAGGTGCGCAAAACGATATTAATTGGCCCAGACTGCCAGCCCATTTAAACAAGGCGACAAAAGCGATCTGAACCGCCACATTGTTTACCACGCCTAGCCGCACCATCACATTAATGGCTTTCACTTCTGACAGGAGCTTAGAGGTCATCGCATTAAATAAACGTCACATCCATCAAAGCTGTCAGAAGTTCAGAAGCCATCACATTTAATGGCTGTCACATCTGTCCGAAGTGCAGAAGCCACCAACCCCGCTGGGCGTTCTCCGCCAAAAACGACAAGTCAGGACTTCGGCACAAGCTGCCGAGCGTTCTTGCCACCGACCTTATTACATGGAAAGTTGGACCTCGGCACATGCTGCCGAGCGTTCTTGACACCGACCATGTTACATGGAAAGTTGGACTTCGGCTCAAGCTGCCGAGCGTTCTTGACACCGACCATGTTACATGGAAAGTTGGACTTCGGCACAAGCTGCCGAGCGTTCTTGCCACCGACCATGTTACATGAAAAATTTGGACCTCGGCACATGCTGCCGAGTGTTCTCGACATCGACCATGTTACATGGAAAGTTGGACTTCAGCTCAAGCTGCCGATCGTTCTTGACACCGACCATGTTACATGAAAAGTTGGACCTCGGCACATGCTGCCGAGCGTTCTTGCCACCGACCATATTACATGGAAAGTTGGACCTCGGCACATGCTGCCGAGCGTTCTTGCCACCGACCACGTTACATGGAAAATTTGGACCTCGGCACATACTGCCGAGCGTTCTTGACACCGACCATGTTACATGGAAAGTTGGACTTCGGCTCAAGCTGCCGATCGTTCTTGACACCGACCATGTTACATGGAAAGTTGGACCTCGGCACATGCTGCCGAGCGTTCTTGCCACCGACCATGTTACATGGAAAGTTGGACCTGGGCACATGCTGCCGAGCGTTCTTGCCACCGACCATGTTACATAGAAAGTTGGACCTCGGCACATGCTGCCGAGCATTCTTGCCACCGACCATGTTACATGGAAAATTTGGACCTCGGCACATGCTGCCGAGCGTTCTTGACACCGACCATGTTACATGGAAAGTTGGACTTCGGCACAAGCTGCCGAGCGTTCTTAACACCGACCATGTTACATGGAAAGTTGGACTTCGGCACAAGCTGCCGAGCGTTCTTGACACCGACCATGGTACATGGAAAGTTGGACTTCGGCACAAGATGCCAAGCGTTCTTGCCACCGACCATGTTACATGGAAAATTTGGACCTCGGCACATGCTGCCGAGCGTTCTTGACACCGACCATGTTACATGGAAAGTTGGACTTCGGCACAAGCTGTCGAGCGTTCTTGACACCGACCATGTTACATGGAAAGAACTACCCTGGACCTCGCCGAACTCCCTCTCCGCGCCTACAACCTGGCCGAGGTGCCTCTATTCTTCGGCAGAGGGCAGCGAACCACCCATGAGCTTCGGCCTCCTTGGCAGCAAGCGTTCGAAGGGGTCGGCGGTGAGGTAGAAGCATATAGGCCGCACAACGAAGGAAACGATCGAATCGTCCGTCTAAGAATTGCGAAAAAATGATTAAAAATTCGGAAAAGTTAATTAAAAATCGTAGAAAATAATTATAAAATTGGGGGAATATTTTTGAGCCCCCAAGTAAATAATTATTGCCTAGGACAATCTATTAAGACCTCCGAACGACTAATCGACACTTCACAAAATTAAATAAATATTTCGAGAAATAGATAAAAATTCGTGCAAAAACACCACAATAGCCAGAAGAGCTCAAAAGCAATTCAGAGCACAACCAACTTGAAAAATCACCATACTACCTCTTTCAAAGATTCAAAACCTTCCATTTGGATTCCGATACAACTCCGCCAGCCATTAAAACAGTAAAACTACTCCTCAAAGGCTGATCAAACTCAGTCTTCGGGAGTGGGGGGACTCGTGATATGGCTAAAATGGGGTTAAATCGGAACCGTCCAAATCGGTCACGAATCTTGAAGCCCAGGGGTAAAACGGTGATTTCACCTACCAATGGGTCTGAATCGGGTACTGGTTCTGTAACACCCCTGCCCCGAGCTCGGACAATTTATACAATTTATAAGACAAATTAGATACTATGTAGTACAACTGCCCACCACAGGCTGCCTCTCAAAAGGTGGTTAACCGAATTGGTGACTCTTGATCCTTGGCATTTATTATTTATATTACTTTATTCCACTAATCTTAATCGATGTGGGATTATCTTTAACCACTAATCTCCTAAACCCGTGCACATATATGCACATATATGAGATCCCGTGGACCCTCATACACGCCACGTCATCCCCATACAAGAACAGCACTCATATGTGCTGTTCTTCTCAAATCGGTGGGTCCCCCCACCTTCACAAACCGCATTCAACAAATCCATTCAAACCACATTAATTCTTATAAATCCCTCCTATAGAGTATTTCTATAGGACAAAGTCAAATTCCTTTTTTCATTATATATTTCAAACCATATATATATATTTCAGAAATACGGGGTATTACATATACCCCCCTTTAGAAATCAGCGTCCTCGCTGATGAGCACGGGGCATGCACAATCTAGTGCAGGATCTACTTTCTAGCCGATGTAGAGCATTTCTGTGAGCGTCACTCTCGTCTTTGGAATTCTGGAGACCAATCCCACTCTGCGGATCATTCTGTGGATCTCTGTCCATCGTCCCAGACTTCTGGGGTTTGTCTGTCTCACTCCGCCGATCATCCTGGAGTCCATAACTCACTGCTCTCCTACACTCGGTGTCGAAAGTCGGCTCTGATACCATTTGTAACGCCCCGAATCCCAAATACACTGAATTCGAGATGTTCTACAGGATCTTTTCACTTTCTTCAGTACAACTTTACAAGGAATTTAAACTTTTTACTTTACATCAGAGTTTACATCATTCATTACATTTATATTTACACAGCGGAAGTAAAAATATACAACATTTACATAAATGTACAGCAACATGATAAAATCTTTATGCATCCATTCCTCTTTACATGTAATTTACCTGCATACCGAACTGTGGGTACGTCAGTTTATTCAACCGACGATAATTATACATGGCCATCCTCTCTATGCCAGAAACAGTATAACGATTCTCATTTCTTAACAGATCACAAACTTGTTCATAGCAAAAATGTAAATCAAAATGGGGAAATCTTAATGATGTCGTGTTGTGATTGTGCACTTAGTCCTTAATGAAATTGTTTAATTAGATGACACTAATGCGCACTTGTTCGGATTCTATGCATCACATACTACATAGGTCCGAGGGCAAGCCTCTTAATCGTTCTTCATTTTTGTAGGGTTCAATCCCTCGCAATGACTTAATCTACTACTGTAATTACGGTAAGTATCTTAGATATTTTCCGACCTACGAACTCATGTCTAGACACTCTGGAGGAAATCCCATCGCTGACATGACTCATCATGCAGACATCTTGTGGTAATTCAGCTCTCACCATAGACATGACACCACCCGTAGTCTTCAAACATCCCATGAGCGTCGCCACTGGGACGGTACTCTGGAGTAGTATCCTCACCCAAACTCATCATGGGAATTCCTGGGATAAGCTCTCGCCGCTAAGCCCTCATACTCAATGTTTGTCTCTTACTTTCATCACATCTCCACTATGTACTAGTCCTTATTTTAATAGAATCATGAATAAAAATCAAAGCTCTAGAGTTAGCCTCTCCCTAGACCGGACTTATTCATTCATTTCAATACATGACCAACCTTGGTCTTTAAATTCTCATTTTTCATTTCATTTCCATTGCCGAGGGAGACTTAGCTACTCTTTCGTTTCAATTTCCAATTCACAATTTTCAGTTTGAGCAATTCTAACTCATGAATTCATTTTCAGTGCCTCAGCATATCATGTTCTTAATTTTCATATTTATGTAACTCTTCATTCAAAGTATGACTCATTTTATGTAAGTTTCTCAATTCAAAATATGATTCATTTCATATGCATTCATGCAGCAGCAAATAGAGTTTAACAACATCAGTCACAAAGTTCACAATCTTTAACAGTAATCAAAATGAAACCTCTGACATATCAAAATCTACTCTGTACAGTCGACTTGGAAGACGACCAGTCGACTTGTACAGTCAAATCAAGTTCTTCATAAACACTCGGGAGAGTCGACTGCTGCACATGGCCAGTCGGCTGCTCCGCAACTTTTCATGTTCAAAATGTTATTCACGTGACAGTCGACTGTTATCTCATCAGTCGTCTGTCCTGGGGGTTTTAACAGTACATTTCTATGTTCAACTCAGTCGACTTGCTAC
The DNA here is from genome assembly GCA_017893485.1 of Hemerocallis citrina. Classification (NCBI taxonomy): domain Eukaryota; kingdom Viridiplantae; phylum Streptophyta; class Magnoliopsida; order Asparagales; family Asphodelaceae; genus Hemerocallis; species Hemerocallis citrina. Next base: position 366,820,093 of record CM030358.1, on the reverse strand, counting down.
TCGCATTAAGTCGACTGGACAGATTCATACTTCAAATTAAGAGATTATCTTCCCAACAGTTCTTACTTACATCATGGTGTCAATTTACAGTCTACATACATTCATGTTTCATAAACACAGAGTCTCTTACTGTTCAGTAACATCGCAACATGAAATTTCAAGTCACTAATATTGCCTTTTCTTCAGGGAAGTGTGTTAAACATGCATTTATGCTTATTCATAACTTTCTTGTAGAGATGAAACCTTATTCTCAATTACACTAGAACAATCACAATGAAAACATATCTCATTTCATGGAATTACAGGCATATTCATAGTTTACTCGATGCATCGGTCGACTGTTCGTAACATCAGTCGACTACACCAGTCGTTCACAGTTTATTAATTATCCCTAGTTCTTTTTCCACATGCTCATGTCCACTTAGTCATGTACATCATGAAGAATATGAGTTTAGCCTTACTACTTTATTTTAATTATTCACATATATGTCATGAAGCTTTCTAACAAATCATGTAACAGAAGTCTCGAACCAGTCGACTTATCCTTACGGCAGTCGACTGTACCGACCCAATTCATCCTTGTTTTCAGTGCCATTTCTACACTATTAGTCATTCACAATTATCAACATAAACATACTCAAGCAATTCTAATACATTCGACTTTACTTCTCATGAGCATAGTAACAAACATCACAGTTATGGCATGTTTTCTATACTAGAAGTCCTGAGAAACACCCACCTTATTTGACGAAATAACCGAAATCCAGCAAAAGCTCCTTAATGTAGTGAACGACTCCTCGCTCCTTGCTCCTTGCTCCACACCGAAGTCTTCAGAATGCTACTCGGCCTCCACAGAAAAGCACACACACACAACTCACAAAATACCTCTCTTTACAATAATAATCTCATAAAACATTCTTAGTGTAAGGAATAATAGATGAGAGGGGGGGGGGGGGGGTATTTATTGTAATACCCCGATTTTCCTTAACACATAAAGATTATTTATTTTTCATATGGTATGCTTGTGTAGCACGTGACTATTATTTTCTCCACATGATGAATAAAGTATATTGTTTCCTATAAAGCATTTTTTAAAGCCCAATATCGATTTGTTTATTTCTCTTTTAAAATATTTATTTTGGCCCAAATGAACTTAAGCTCATAAATTTAACCTTTTATTTATTTTCCTACAACTTATTTTTATGTAACACTTTTCTATATATGAAACTTATTTTTGTACAAATTTTATTAGTGTGAGTTGTGCATGCACGTGCATTTTGCACACACGTGCATTGGACACATTCTTTGGCCGGATTGTGGATAGTGTAGTGGGATCATGGGCGGTTAGGCTGTGAGAGTGTGGGTAGTTTCTCAACCCCCTAATGCATCTCAACCTTTGATCTTGCAACTTCCCAATAGATCTTAGCCCTCCATTCTATTTATCTCCTAGTATAAATACTTCTCCCATTTCCCTATCTCTTTTACACTAAGATTTTCTAAGATTAAGAGAGGTATTCGTGAGTTTGTGTGTGTGCTTTCCTGTGGAGGCCGAGTAGCATCTGAAGGATCGGTGTGGAGCAAAGGAGCAAGGAGCAAGAAGGCGTTCTCTACCTTGAGGAGTTTTGCGGGATTTCGATTACTTCTTCATATAAGGTGGGTGTTTCTCAGGACTTCTAATGTAGGAATGATGCCATAATTATTACGATTGCTACCATGTTATAAAAAGTGAATTGAATGTAGTAGAAATTGCTTGAACATGCTATTAATATTGAGAATGGAACTGTCGGTACAGTCGACTGCCATGTGAGCCAGCCGACTGGTACGAGACACCTTTTTCATGATGTGTTGATAAACCTGTGTGCGAATGGACTTGATGGTGTGATTACTAAATTGATATTTTTCCCTATGACACATATGATGGAGGGAAGGTAAATGAATGAAAAGAGCTAGTGATGATTAATAACTTAGAATTGTCGGAGCAGTCGACTGATGTTGTGTTAAGTCGACTGGTACTTCAATCTGATTGTGACTATTTGGAAGTTCCATAAATTAAGATATTCCATTATGTAGACCCAGCATGATGACTTGAAATTTATATCTTTATCTTCGTAAGGAAGTTATGAATATGTGTGAATGCATGTTTAAGAAATTTCCCTTGAGGAAGAGATAACATTCGTAACTTGAAGTTTCGTGATTGCAATATTACTGAACAAGAAAACCCTGTTTATGAAACATGAATTTAGGTATACTGTAAATTGATATCATGATACAAGTACATGTAAGAACTGTAGATAATCCTTTAATTTGAAAAGTGGATCTGTCCAGTCGACCGAATGCGTGTAGCAAGTCAACTGATCTGGACTTGGAATTGTGTTGTTGAAACCCCAGGACAGACGACTGGTTGATGAACAGTCGACTGCCATGTGGACAATACTGTGAACATGAAAAGTTGTGGGACAGGCGACTGGTTGTGTACAACAGTCGACTATCCCGAGCATTTATGATGAACCTGTATGTGACTGTATGAGTCGACTGGTGTTCTTCCAAGTCGACTGTACAGAGTGGACCTTGATATATTTGAATTCATGTTATTTACTGTTGGTAATTGTGAACTTTATGATTTAAGTCGATGGACTCTGTTTATGGCTGTATGAATTATGTGAAATGAATCGTAGATGAGAATTGAGAATTAAGTGAAAATATGAAAGGCTAAATCATGATAAGAAAGTCTGTGAGACTCTAAAATGAATTATGAGCTGAGGATGCTCAATTGGATATTGTGAATTTGAAATTGAACGAAAGAGTAGCTAAGTCTCCCCCGACAGTGAAATGAAAAGATATTGGAAAGAAGGCCAAGGTTGGTCATGTGTAAATGAAATGGTAAGTCCGGTTTGGTGGAGAGGCTAACTCTAGAGCTTGATTTTATTCATGATTCTAATCAATTTAATACATAGTGTGGAGGTGATGAAGGTGAGAGAAAAACATGAGTATGAGAGCTAGGGTACGGTGCGGGTGTGTGAGCCGCAGAATGCATGCTTGATGAGTCAAGACATGGCGCGGGGACAACTCAGTAATGATCGGACTTTAGTCACGCTTGTGGGATGTTTTGGTGACTGCAAGAGGATTGTGTTCAGGGAGGAGGCTGAATTGTCGCAGAATGCATGCTTGACGAGTCAAGACATGGCGCGAAATTCTACTCCAGGGGGCCAGGATACATGCTTGTACTCATAGAATCATCTAGGATACTCACTGAAATTATAGAAGTAGAGTAAGTCATGGCGGAGGATTGAACCCTACAAAATGAAGAACGATTAAGAGGCTTGCCCTCGAACCTATGTAGTATGGGATGCATAGAATTCGAACAAGTGCGCATTAGTGTCATGTTAATTAAATAAATTGCATTAAGGATTAAGTGCACAATCACGACACGACATCATTAAAAGTTCCCCTTTATTTTTACATGCTTATTATGAACAAATTGTGATTTTGTTAAGAAATGAGATTCATTATACTGTTTCTGGCATAGAGAGAATGGCCATGTATAATTATCGTCGGTTGAATAAACTGACGTACCCACAGTTTTGTATGCAGGATAAATTACATGTAAAGAGGAATGGATGCATAAAGATCTCATTATGTTGTTGTTCATTTATGTAAATGTTGTATATTTTGCTTTCGCTGTGTAAATTTAAATGTAAGATGTTGTAACTCTGATGTAAAAAGAAAAGTTTGAATTTCCTTGTAAAATTGTACTCAAAGAAAGTGAAAAGATCCTGTAGAACATCTCGAATTCAGTGATTTGGGATTCGGGGCGTTACATTTATACACCAAGGGGAGTGAGATGAAAGGCTAGGATTCATTAGATGGTTATAGGATCAAAGGCTAGGATTGACTAGGGGGTTGTAAAAACTACCCACACCTTGAATAACCACCCACACTCAAGCCCACTACTCCACCAAAAACCGGCCAAGAATTGTGCTTTATGCACGTGTACATGGAGTGCACGTGTAAGCACAAGCCACACTAATAAAACTTGTACACACATAACAAGTCTTATAAAAAGAGGGTGTTACACAATACAAGTTGCAAAAAAATAGAAGGATTAAACCATGGGCTTACATTAATTGGGCCAAGAAAAGTATTTAAAAGAGAGATAAGTAAATTAAATTTTGGGCTTTAGTAAAAATAATATCCTTACACCTCATGCTAAAAATAATAGTCAACATACTACACATGCACACCTTAACCCGGTCCAGAAAGGATAGAATTAGGGTTTCTGATTAATCCTAATCAACGGCCCTGATTCACATCTATCTTTTCACTGGGAATTACGGATTACATTCCCAATCTGATTACGGGGATTATATTCCTTATCAGACCACGGGGATTACATTCCTAATTTGGTCCCAAAGGCGGCTATAAATATCCTCCATCCATCTCCATTAAGAGGTAATCAATCTTTTGCCAATTTACGCTCTTTCATAATCACTTCTGATTACTGACTTGAGCGTCAGAGGGTGTGTCGCCGGGATCAACCCCGGTGTCTCGCACTTTTTGCAGGTGAACGGCGGGAGTCAACGGTCAAACTCTAGCAGAACAGGTAACAGGTTTGCTATTCAAGTTTTCCAAGAATCCACAAATACTATCTGTTTGCCCCCACACCAGATTCAGCGGCAACAGGCGGGATAGACCGTAGAAACATTTCTGAAAACACCGCCAGAAACGTTGCTATAGCAAGCGTCGGGACAGATATAAAGTCTATCCCGGCATTTTTTAGAAATGACGCTACAGCCTATATTTATCTCGGTGTTTTTGAAAAAACGCTGGTATAGAGCTTTTTCCAGAAAAAAAAGAAAGGTAATCTATCACGGCATTTTTGACCAAAAACGTCGGGATAGATTATTAATTATTTTTTAAAAAATGCACCCTATCTCGGCGTTTTTGTCTAAAAATGCCGGGATAGATAGGTATTTTTTTTATAAAAAAAAATTGAACTTTAAAACATTTTTTAATAAAAAATTATCCTACATGAAAAAAAAATTCATATATATGTTATAAAACAACATAGAACTCCTCAATCCCATTCAATACAATTGATATGGGTTAGATGACGTGGGCTCTCTTAGGCCACCGGATCCCATCAAAAACTGCTCACCCCTAATCATCAGATCAGGCCTAAGCTCCATGGGCTTCTGCCACGTCAGGCCCACGGGCAAACGGGTCAAGACCCGGTCTAAACAGGTCCAGACCCGTTTTTGCCTGCCTATAAATACCAAGCCCTCTCCTCCCTCACAAGGTAATCAATCTTTTCCCCGTTGAAACCCTAGCTACTATTGCTCTTCAGTAACTGACTAGATCGTCGGAGAGCCTGCCACCGGGATCTCCCCCAGTGTTCCTAGGCATAGTGCAGGTACACGAGACCGAGCCGAGCCTCCAGATCCGAGCCGAGCTAGCTGGATCCGAGTCGAGCTCCCGACCTCCAACTCACTCTTGCCATTCTCGAGCCGCTTCCTCAGCCGAGGGTCAGGCGTATAGCAAGTACGGCGACTTCCACTTTATAAATTGAGAGAACTCCTACCTGGTACAGCCACCCCCAAAAACAAACTACATCAGGTTGGCACCGTCTGTGGGAAACCTCGGTACAGACCTCAGTCCGACCCCGGCCGTTAACGTCGTCCCCTCTGTCCGAGCTCACATGGCACCGAAGGCCAGGAGAGCTGTCACCTCCGCACATCATCCAGACGCTCCTCCCCAGGATATCCCCGCCGACGCTCATGGATCCAACCATCCGAGGATCAACGGCAGACCCGGGCTGAGCTCTCCTCGCTCGGTCGCAACCGACCTTCGTCAAGTCATCCAGAACCAACAAGCCAGCCAAACCAGGGGAAAGGCCGCTTCCAACTCGACCCCGAACCATCCCAGGCATCCATCCTGAGAGTGGGAGCCGGAGCTCAATCACGTCGACCGGAGGCCGCCACCCCAACGCGACCCGGCCAGATGAGCTCCAGTCACCCGCCGTGAGTTCCAAAACTCCCAGAACGAGATCCTGGAAGCCATCCTAGAAACCCCCGTCAACGAGACACTCCACCGCTCTCACTCGCGGTCGGATGCCGGAGCCAGCGAGTCTCGAGGTCTAACCCACCCGCTAGAACATAACGAGGACGTCCTAAGACACCTGTAGGAAATGGAGAACCACTTTGACCATTTTGGTGACGGCAGCTCGAGGCTGGCTCAGGGTCATAGGCCGACCCGACCTCCTTTCTCCGCTGCAATCCTACAAGCAGAAATACCTCGAAATTTTCGACCTCCCCAGTTCGAAACCTATGACGGTGAGGGCGATCCTGCTGATCACATGGAGGGATTCAAGACCCTCATGATGATTCACAGTGCTTCGGATTCCCTCCTATGTCGTGCCTTCCCTGCCACCCTCCGGGGTCCGGTTCGGGAATGGTTCTCCAAGCTTGTCCCCGGCTCGATCTACTCGTTCGACCAGCTAGAAGCCAATTTTCTGGCCCACTTTGTGACCAGCCGGAAAGCCGAGAAGACAAGCACGTCCCAACTGGACCTCCGACAGAAGGAAGGGGAGTCACTTCGACAGTTCGTCCGGAGGTTCACTGCAGAGGCGAAGTCCGTCTCCTCCCTCGGCGCTGGGGTCACCTCGACAGCGTTCTGACACAACGTCGGGCACGGCCAGTTGAAGGCATCCTTGGCCAAGAAGCCTCCCCTCAATTTCCCTGACCTGCTTAATCGGGTCGAAAAGTACATTCGGGTCGAGGAGGTCCTAAATCCCAAGGATGCCAAAGAGGTCCCGGGGAAGGGGAAGCACAAGGCCGATGAGGCCGAGCCAGCCAAGAAGGTCCCAAAAGACGGGACCGTCATGAAAAGGGTCCCTCCGATCCCGCGCTTCGAGAGGTACACACCACTGACACAAAACGTGTCGGCCATCCTCTTAGCAATCGAGGACAGGGACATCGTCCAGATGCCCCCTCGACCAACCAGCAACAAGAAAAGGGACCAGCAATTCTACTGCCATTTCCACCTAGACAACGGGCATGACACCGACAACTGCCACACCCTAAAGGAAGAAATCGAGGCCCTCATCCAACGAGGGTATCTCCGGGAATTCACCCGGGAAGACGTCCGGGATCGAAGGGACACCAGGAACCGGAGGCCTTCTCCTCCTCCTGGCGCCCCCAAACAGCGTCCTGAGCGGGACCTGGAGCCCGAAGAGACCGGAGGCCAAGCCATTCTGCATTGCGTCTATGGGGGGCCTATGGGAGGGGATTCTAGCACTTCCCGCAAGGCATTCGTCTGAGAGGTAAATGCCGTCCGAGACCTTCCATCCCCCTAGGTCTAGCAGCTCCCTGTCTCCTTCTCGGGGGAAGACCTGGAGGGGGGCCGGCTCTCGCACTGCGATGCGCTTGTCATCAGCCTCGTCATGGCGAACTACAAGGTCCGTCGGATCCTCGTGGACAATGGGAGCTCGGTGAACATCCTCTTTCTGGAAGCATTTGAGAACCTCAAGCTCCCCCAAGATAAGCTGAATCTAGCCGGGTACACCTTGCACGGGTTCTCCGGCATCCTGGTGCAAATAGAGGGGATCGTAACCCTGGATGTCATTGCCGGTACGAACCCCCACAGACGGAACGAGTCGATGGACTTCATGGTTGTGAACGTCAAAGAGGCTTATAATGCCATCCTCGGCTGACCAGGGATCTGCTCCATCCAAGTTGTACCCTCGGCCTACCACCTAAAATTGAAGTTTGAGGCTCTGCCTCGGATGGTACCACGAGCCACAAAAACTTCTTCAATAAATCTCAGGCTCGGCGCTCGGATGACACCCCGAGCCACAAAAACTTCTGCAACAAATCTCAAGATCGGCGCTCGGAGGGCACCGCGAGCCACAAAAACTTCTTCATCAAGTTTGAGGCTCAGCGCTCGGATGACACCACGAGCCACAAAAACTTCTTCATCAAGTTTGAGGTTCGGTGCTCGGATGGCACTACGAGCCACAAAAACTATTCCAACAAATTTGAGGCTCAAGTTTGAGGCTCGGGGCTCGGATGACACCGCGAGCCGCAAAAACTTTTCCAACAAGTTTGAGGGTCGGTGCTCGGATGGCACCGCGAGCCACAAAAACTTCTTCAACAAATCTCAGGCTCGGCGCTCGGATGGCACCGCGAGCCACTATAACTTCTTTAACAATTCTCAGGCTCGGCGCTCGGAGGGCACCGCAAGCCACAAAAACTTCTTCATCGAGTTTGAGGCTCGGCGCTCGGATGACACCGCGAGCCACAAAAACTTCTTCATCAAGTTTGAGGCTCGGCGCTCGGATTGCACCGCGAGCCACAAAAACTTCTCCAACAAGTTTGAGGCTCGGCGCTCGGATGACACCGTGAGCCACAAAAACTTCTCCAACAAGTTTAAGGCTCGACGCTCGGATGGCACCGCGAGCCACAAAATACTTCTTCAACAAGTCTCAGGCTCGGCACTCGGATGACACCGCGAGCCACAAAAACGTCCCCTTGCTTTTCCAACAATTGAGGGGGCTCGCCTCCCGACCCTCGACACTCGGATAAACGAGCTTCTACTCCTCAGATCTCGACGTCCCCTTGCTTTTCCAACAAGTGAGGGGGCTCGCCTCCAGATCCTCGACGCTTGGATAAGCGAGCTTCTACTCCTCAGATCTCGACGTCCCCTTGCTTTTCCAAAAAGTGAGAGGGCTCGCCTCCTGACCCTCGATACTCGGATAAACGAGCTTCTACTCCTCAGATCTCGACATCCCCTTGCTTTTCCAACAAGTGAGGGGGCTCGCCTCCCGACCATCGACACTCGGATAAACGAGCTTCTACTTCTCAAATCTCAACGTCTCCTTGCTTTTCCAACAAGTGAGGGGGCTCGCCTCCCGACACTCGATGCTCGGATAAGCGAGCCTCTACTCCTCAGATCTCGAAGTCCCCTTACTTTTCCAACAAGTGAGGGGGCTCGCCTCCCGAGCCTCGATGCTCGGATAAGCGAGCTTCTACTCCTCAGATCTCGACGTCCCCTTGTTTTTCCAACAAGTGAGGGCTCGTCTCCCGACCCTCGATGCTTGGATAACCGAGCTTTTACTCCTCAGATCTCGACGTCCCCTTGCTTTTCAAACAAGTGTGGGGCTCACCTCCCGACCATCGATGCTCGGATAAGCGAGCTTCTACTCCTCCGATCTCGACGTCCCATTGCCTTTCCAACGAGTGTGGGGACTCGTCTCCCGACCCTCGACACTCGGCAAAGCGAGCTCCTACTCTTCGACACTCGACACCTCTCGTGACTCCAAGAGGGGATCCCCTTCATCCTACCCCGCTGACCTCTCCAGGAAGATACGAATCCCGTTCTTCGCCGTACACACCACTCCGCTCTTCCTACAGAGGCAAAAAACCACTCCTACACGGTGGGATTATCCAGCCCTCCAGGAGTGGGGGGCTCCTGATATGGGTCAGATGACGTGGCCTCTCCTAGGCCACCGGATCTCCTCAAAAACCGCTCACCCCTAATCATCAGATCAGTCCTAAGCTCCATGGGCTTCTGCCACGTCAGGCCCACAGGCAAACGGGTCCAGACCCGGCCCAAATGGGTTCGCACCCGTTTTTGCCTGTCTATAAATACCAGGCCCTCTCCTCCCTCACAAGGTAATCAATCTTTTCCCCTCTGAAACCCTAGCTACTGTTTCTCTTCAGCAACTGACTAGATCGTCGGAGGGTCTACCACCGGGATCTCCCCGGTGTTCCTAGGCATAGTGCAGCTGCACGAGATCGAGCCGAGCCTCCAGATCCGAGCCAAGCCAGCTGGATCCGAGCCGAGCACCCAACCTCCATCTCACCCCTGCCATTCTCGAGCCGCTCCTAGCCAAGGGTCGGGCGTATAGCCAGTACCGCGACTTCCACTTTATAAATTGAGAGAACTTACACCTGTTGCAGCCACCCCCAAAGACAAACCACATCAACAACCAATTGAATCAACATGAATATTTATCAACAAATAGTTAGTTAAGCTCCTCAATGTTGTCTACATACGCATAAAAACAAAGAAACTATATTTGTCTACATAAGCATTGATGGAGATATATGCTACAAGATCCTTAGAAAAATATTAAGACAAATTAGTGTTGTATTATGTTGATGAATATAAGGTTACAAACTCACTGAATAGCCTGCCTGATGTGTTTTTGAAACTTCACCCATGATATTCCTTGGTCTGCCTTCTTCACCAAGCCTCTATGAAACACAATGAAACTAATTATATATATATAAAGCTATATATAACACAATGAAACTAACTATCTTCTTCACCATATCCTCTACTGTGGATGAACTATATATATAGAGATAGCTAAATTCAAAACATATAAACATACTAGAATTTCCCGTGGGCACGTGCCTATGGCACGTCTTCGGAACGATACAAAACACGAAAAACCTGTAAACAGTAAAACCTTGCCAAAAGACAACCACAGGTGGCGACCAACTGTGGTTTCTGTGACGTGCATGTGGAAGATCTAAATCACCTTTTCCTTCACTGCCCAAGAAGTAAGGCAACTATAGTAGAGGTTCTCCGAGCCTTAGGTACAGGTGATTACCGCTGCGATTATGAAGATTTGTGGATTGGCCCCAAATTTGCCTCGAATTGCCAAGATATGAAGGATGCATGGTATATCGCAATTGCGGCAACAACATGGGTGTTATGGCTAGACAAAAATAATTTTTATTTTCGTGCTTCATGTAATAGTATTTCTGCTAACCTTACTCACATCATGCATCTTATCTCTTTTTGGGCTACAGTTGCGGCCATGGGGGCAAGAGGAAGGATAGCCAGAGTTTTCCAGATTGAGGAGTTTGACGATGAGGAGGTAGAGTTCGGGCCGACGCTGGACTGAGGGACTAGCTTCCAGAGTTTTTGCCAGTTTGTGTTTTGTACCAACCTACTGTACTTTTTGGTTGCTTGATGTTTGGGTAGTTAGACCCACCCCCCAGGGTTGTTGGGGAAGTATGTTTGTTTTCTTTCATTTTATTGCTGCATTGTATTTTGGTTTTCTCCCGGTACACCGGGGTTGTTTTATTAACCTCTTATTAATGAAACAGGGTGGCCTTATTCCACCTTTTACCTCAAAAAAAAAAAAATCTTCAACATAGAATAAGAGAGAGGTAGAGAGAGAGAGAGAGACAGAGAGAGATATGAAGCAAATTCCACTTGGCACAAATAGCCTACTCAAGCCCTCAAATGAACAATTAAAAACCTTAATGAGGGATCAGAACTCACAGTGCTCAGTGTTTGCTATACACAAAAGATGACTTGTACAGCAGCATGATTCACAATATAGCCAACAGCATCTGGCCCTGCTCATATTACAGTGCTATTCAAGTTCATAGCAAAGCAAGTCATTGACATCGGTTATTCATCGGTTGGAAAGAACATACCATGAGTATCATAAAAAGAAGAGATCATTTCAATTTGCCAAAGTCTCTTCTTATGGCAACAAAGTAGACCCGTGATAGATCAACTTTATATTATAAGCATGTTATCGATGCATGACTCCAGAATTGCTTTTCAGAGTCTTAAGATGATTCCAACCAAAGAACAGGGGAAATAAAGATAAAATATCTCAACTCAGATTCCTTACTTCTGTTTTCTTCGGAACTTGACCTATTGGGTCTTCCATATTGACAAGAACACGAATGGAGTTGGCAAGTCTAGAGATCTACAAAATAACGGAAACAGTAATTATGTGAAGACAGAAAATAAGTACTTGCCAGAACATTGGAATTGAACATCATATCTAATGATCTAAAGGAGGAAAAGAACTAGAAGTGACTGTGAAGTGTAAACAGAGAAATTGAATGGAAATAGAAGTATGGTTTCGATTCCTTGCCTTCTCTGACTTCACTGTCAACTGAGCTATCAATGACTTCTCATATCCGGCCTGTTGTGCAGCAACTACATCAGCCTCATTTTCAAGTCTGATTAACTTCTCATTTGCTTCTAATGCATCAACAATATCCAGCAATATCTTTATTCGATCCTCTGATGATATGCTCTAGAAGAATAAAGGCATGAATTATCAGGGCAAATAGAATTTTCAACCACAGAAAGAAAACTCAAGCCATAAAGAAGTTGCAGTATGCAAAAGGAGCTTCTGTATAAAGAAGATCACAACTGAATGCACAATGCAGTTGAAATCATACATTGTACCTGAAGTCGTCTGGAACAATCCCGTGCTGCAACTGCCATTTAGCGCGCACCTACTTCTTTGGGCAGCACCCAGTCTTTTGCATCTTGGTGAAAGAGCGTACCAACTCTCACTCCTTCAAGAACTTTGAGTATGATTTCGGTTGTGAAACCACTTCAACAAAACAAAGGGGAGTGGTAAATCAATTTTACTAGTTAATTCCAGCAGGAAATGCACATTTACTTTTAAATGTGTACACTTACACATATACATTATATAATATATATTTTTTAAAATCAAATATAAATTATACATGTAAATTATGCACTTTTTTTGGGTATCAAAAGTTGGTAAAAAAAATTCATTGACATATATAGGAGAGGAAATTAGGGAAGCAAGATCTCTCTCATGGATACCAGTAGGAAATAATTCTAACCAATAAACATAATTTGAATTTATAATTTATGAAGGCCGGCTGTCTATCAAAGTATCTTTTTTTCCGGTGAAGGAAAATTTTGACAGATGGAACAACTTTTGTGAATATTCCAAAACTTGTAGTTAAATTATGCTATTTGTTACTAGAAAGTAGAAATGCAGGACTTTAGCAGATACAAAGCAAATAGCCCTGTTAATGACTAGCTATGCAAAGCTCAGCCTGAGTGCACATACACAACAATGCATAAACTTAAAATGAATGTGCTGGAAGAAAAACATTAATGAGTCTGCAAGGAACTCCTTTATAGTTTCAACCTGGAGGATGAATTAAAGAACATCAATTGATTGCATTGATGTATCTAAAGCACTGTTATACAAGCTTAATGCTAAACATGAGAATGATTTCATGAGTGCAAGTATTTCTTTACAGTTAATATGTATATATTGGTTCATGAATTCTACTGTGACATCAGGGTTCGCAAAAGCAACAAATATCTCCAAAAAGCAAAATATGTAAAAATGAGGCCTAAATCGGCACCACATAAGGTTGAAAATGATATAAATAGCCTTACAACTTTACTATTGGTATCATAATTTGGAGTAGAAACAATCTCTAGCATGCTACAGCTTTGTGGTAGACATACATCTACAGCAAAAAGTACTACATTAACATATGTTAAATATCTGTAAAGTTTATAGCCAAACCAATTTCGTAGATGCATACAATAAACTACCTTAATAGAAAAAATTAGGTTTGAAAGAAAAGTAGCCAACACTGGCTAAGGTAACAAAAAGTAAAAAATATGTGACCCTTTAAATGGATTTACAGTAAATGAAAACACAAGAAGTTGGAGACTAGGATTGTAATAATCAAAACAATATATGCACTGCACTTCACCACTAAGAAAAGAGAAAGAAACATATACAGCCAAGCTAAAGAAAACAGTTTGCCGTTACTAGTACGATTCAGTAGTATCAAAGCACACTTTACTAGCAATTCTTAAATATAACTCAAGAAATTTAGCCAAGTACAGATTGTGAGATTATTACAGCTTTCCTCAATTAGAACAATTATTATTTCAATTGAAGAAAGAATATAGTGCATGGATCCATAGTAGTTTGAAGTCAATAATTGGCAATGGTGACAAACTCGATGAGTACCAAAGACCCTTATGTCCAGACACCTGTAAATATATCTAAAATTGGGCAACCACAAGTTTTCAAGTTGACTAGGTTGTGCACAAGTCATTTTATACTCCTTAGGCTTGATCTCTATATGTTCTAGAACACTTGCAAAAACCAAAACATGACAACCCTAAAGCATGCACTAATTTATAAATAGATGACTAGATACATTTCATGTCATTTCTTTCAGAGCATTGGTGAACTGTCATTTGAGAAGATACGGCATTATAACCCATTTTGTTGAGTAATATTTCCTCATAGAAACACCAATAACTTCATGTACAAGTGTATATTTTGCAGCAAGTCAATCAGCAAAACACATGATGTTTTACAACTGCATAATGACAATTGTGATTATACATCTAATTACATGAAGAAATACACAATACACTGCAAAGGTAACGGCACAACAATTACTTCAACTTATATTTAATCTACAACACTTGCACAAAGTGCCAAATTTAAATGCATCTTGAATTGAGCTAAATAACATATAAAACACTGTGCTCATGGCAGTTAAATTTTTAAAAGAACATGCAGATTCAACCTAAAACACCCAAATAGGACGATTATTATGAAGATTATTCTTCATAAATAGGACGATCACTATGAGAGAGGAGCAATACCTGATAGGAGATGAGGGAGAAGGAGAAGGGGAGGTGGCGGTGCAGGGGGAGTCAGCTGCTCAAGGAGAGGCGGCAGCGCAGGACGAGTGATCCAGCTCTTGGATCGAACTTGAGTACTGGTCGACGGTGGAAGGAAGCAAGGGAAGATATAGTTGTAGCAAGGAGGGTCAACTGTAAATGAAGAGGTCGACTGTAGTGAATATCTTGCGTGTCAGTCCTTATGCATGACATGTCAGTCCTCAGAAGAATAAGTATCTTGTAGGGACGTATTTGTAAAATGTTGTAAGTGTCCGTTGCGCACGTGCTTAGCTGTAAGCAACCAATAGGCGAGTGGTTGGGAGGGGCCCACTCCAACCATTTTCGATTGAGAATTTCCTTCTCCAAATCCGTGCTTCGCATGTATGTCGTTCTTGTATAAATAGACCATCTGTAAACTGATCGGTTATGAATAGAAATTAAGACGTTTAGTCCACTGTTCATCTTTTTCCTTCATTCTTTCATCTTGAGCTCAAACTAGAGTTTGTAGGTCGATGGAGAGAAGACGGCACGCTGCAATTCCAGTCGACGCAAGAGGCCGAGCTGGAACAATGATATCAGAGCTGGTCGCTCCGACGGTGCAACGGCAAAATTCGACAGAGTGGTCGAGCGTCTGAGGAATCTTGACCATGGGTTTAAATCCAAGGTCGGTTCAAAGGACCAGACAACGAGGAGTTCCACCGATTACGGTGTAGAATCCCAAAAGTTGTTCGATCTTGAATGACGATTCGAGCAAATGAAGCGATACGAAGAGAAATTGGACCGAATGGAGTTAGCGGTGGAGCGTTGGCTTCAAGATCCAGTTGGAACTAGATTTGGTGGAGATGAAGATCGTAATGATTATGATTTGCGGAGTCATTGGCGAAGAAATCAAGAATCAAGATTCGGTCAAAATCAAGAATCGAGATTCAGTCTAGAACAACAATCAAGATTTAGTCGACGTCAATATTTGGGATTCGGTCGTGAACAAGTACCATATGGTAGGCATCAAATGGGTGAAGACAATGACGAAAATTCTTGGAATAGTGGAAGTTCTTGGCAAACGACCACTGTTCGATGTCGGAACCCAAGTTTTTAGTACCGATATAAGGTAAAGAAGGTGGCTATTCTCGACTTAGCAGTCACTAGCGAGATCCAAAACTAAGAAGTAGAGGTTATAGGGAAGATACATATCTGCAATGCCATGGGAATGATTCAGATTTGGGTGATGAGGTGAGCTCAACTTTGAGGCGTAGAAGATGCACACTCGCCGTTCGACGAAATGGCTATGAGGCATCATCGTTGACCAGGAGATCGCAGGCCAAAGAACCAACTTCGAATGTGTTGATGCAACCAGAGATGAGAGTTCAAAAATGTGCACCAAGTGTTCGAAAAAATCACCATGAGAAGTCAGAGTTGCTGGAGAATGACACACTCAAGGTTTCGAAGCTCCCAACCCTTGATTTAGGCCGAAAATATGATGATATGAGGTCTCAAGGTCATGTTAATTTACCGACTACGATGAATAAGATAACTACTTATTTCTCCCCATTACCTTCATATCCTTGTGATTCTGCAAGTACTATTCCAGTTGTTCGCCCCCTGTTTGGGTCGCAAATCTCACGTCCATCGACTTTACCACTACACACTGATGTTCTTCAAGCAGTTTCCTTTGAGACTCACTCCCACTCAGCTCAAATTGAGAATGGGGATGCATTTAGAACAACCAAAGAGAATGGGCTATGTTCAAAAGCGAGAACAACAACTGGGACTGAAGAAGAGAAGGGTATGAGACTGAGCAAGAAAGTTCCAAATTTCTCAATCAAGTCGAAGTTGAATAGAGGCAAGAATTTTTATGACTTGTCTGTAGATATTGATGAATTTGATTCAATTGAAAGTGAACTTAATGTGGGGTTGAGTCACGAATCATGTTGTGAAACTCAAATAGAAGATAGGAAAATGGATGAGGAGATAGAATCGAATGCTGCAAGTTGGCAACAGTTAAACCTTGATGCTTTCTCTTCTAAAGACAAGCCTGCAGTATTAGTTCACCTACAGGTTGATTTGAATTCACATATGGTGCGACTCATTTCTACGTCAAAGGTATTAAATGAAGGTCCTAATGCATTCTCAGAGGTTCTATTTGTTACTCATAATATCCAGTCCAAGAACTTGGGAATTATGTTAGAACTTTATAATGAAGGAAGGTGGAAAGAAAAAGGTAAATGTGCTGATTTTGAGCTTCCTGTTACAATAGCCAGTCCTGATGGAATGGCCCCTGAAGTGACTTTATATTCAGTATCCTTGTCGAAAATCTTGGAGAAGGGAGAATTTTATGTTAGTCTTAAGTGGTTTCATTGGTGGGAGGAATATAGAGGTGGAGTAAAGACTTTGTTGATGTTTTGTATGGCTATCATTAGGAATTTAAATTCCCCAATACCAATTGTTTTATATGTTAATTTTTACTGTAAGGGTTTGGAGGAAGATCAGTACTCTGGTACTGAGAAGGTTATAGTAGTATATCTCTTCCTTACTGATGATGCCAAAAGATTTTACAAATTGATAGAAGCCTTGGGTAATTTTGAAGGTGGTCATGAAAAGTTGCTGATTGTAATAGACATGGTTGCTGCATCGGAAGGAAAAAGATTTTATGGCGCTATACGTGCTGCTCCTGCAGTTGTTTTATTGTTCTGGGGTCTACTAAAGAGACAACAGGCTACTTGTCATCCAACATTCATGTAAAAGCCACCTTCTTTTCAAGCATTTAAATCAAATCTCCAAGTTTCAGGAAAGCTAACCATAAGCCGTGGTCCTGGTATTGCCTTTGAGTTTGCTGTTCCTTTCATAGAGCAGCTCTTTGGTGATACGATGATTGATGATGTTGGAGGACAGCAGCATATCAAAAGTTGTGGTGGCGACATGAAAAAAGAACATAATCAGGTACAGTGTTCATTCGATCGAATACTGCATGTCTTAGGCCCAATTGCAAATGGTTGTGAAGAAGCAGAGATAGTTACTTCATTGAAAAATCTCAAATGCTATGATTCGGAAGATTAAAAAAAACCTTATGCAAGTTCAAAGTAGGTTAAATCAATTGCTGAGAAGTTCACTTCAAAATAAGTGAGCACTATTGTAATACCCCGAATTCCAAAATACAACTGAATTCGAGTTCCACAGGATCTTTACACTTCTTTCGTACAATTTTACAAGGAAATAAAAACTTTTCTTTCATCAGAGTTACATTTATACTTGTACATTATCACAGCGGAAGCAATATTACAATAAATTACATGAAACAATAATTAAATCAATTCTGTGCAGCATGTATACTTCAATTGTCAAGCATCTTTGCCATGCATATAAAACTGTGGGCACGTCAGTTTATTCAACTGACGAAATATTATACACGGCAATCCTCTCTATGCCGAAAACAGTATAGCGATTCTCATTTCTTAACAAACCACAAACTTGTCACAAACAGAACTAAAGGGACCATCCTATTGATGTCGTGTTGTGAATGTGCACTTAGTCCTTAATGCAATTATTTGTATTATATGACACTAATGCGCACTTGTTCAGAGTCTATGCAGCCCATACTACATAGGTCCGAGGTCAAGCCCTTAATCGTTCTTCATCTTGTAGGGTTCAATCCCTCGCCATGACTTAATCTACTACTGTAACTATGGTAAGTATCCTAGATATTTTCTGACCTACGAACTCATGTCTAGGCGCCCTGGAGGGAACCCCAATGCACTAACACATGACTCATCTTGCAGACATCCTATGGCAATTCAGATCCTACCATAGACATGACACCACCCGCAGTCGTCAAACACCTTACGAGCGTCGCCACTGGGACGGTACTCTGGAGCAGTATCCATGCCCTATCATGACTCATCATGGGATATCCTGTGAATACTCTCACACCGCCAATCCAATGGCCCTCATACTCAATATTTTTCTCTTACTTTCATCACATCTTCATTATGTATCTAATCTTTAGTTTAATTGAATCATGAATAAAATCAATCTCTTAGAATGTAGCACTTCCACTATACCGGTCTTATTCATTTAATTTCACATGACCCAACCTTGGTCTTCTCATTTCAAAATATCATTTCACAATTCTTTCATTGCCGGTATAAGGCTTGGCTATACCCTAATTCTCAATTTCAACTCATAATTACAATATCATGCTCATAATATCTTTTCATGATTAATCACAATTCACATTTCATAAGCACAGTGTTCATGTATTCATATCTTTCATAACTCATCACAATCAATAATTCAATGCATAGATACTTGTAAACTGAAATTCTTCGAACATTTCACACTCACTAGTTTATATGCTCATATAATTCTATTTCAATCCATACCAATTCCACAGTTCACAATTTCAATTGGTTTCACAAACTCACACCTTTCAAATTTCTCATTACCAAAAATTTCATTTTAAACTTCTTAAGCAAACCCTTCAATTTCCGTTATAATAGAAAGTTAATAATCAAAATAAGTTCCTCTTTGTAAAGACCGTTTCAAATCTCATTTATACTAAGACACAGGTCATAGAAATTATCTTACAAAGAAAATACAGATTTACTTGAAACTTCGGGGAAGTCGACTGTCGAATATGGTCAGTCGGCTGTTCCGCAATAATGCAAAATTTCGAAAATAAGAAGGTCAGGGCAGTCGACTATTAATTGTGATCGGTCTGGGGATGAAAAGCAGTGCTAAAATCTGTCTTGGTACCCAAAGCTGTCTGAAGACTCCTCCAGAAATGCGAAGTAAACCGCGCATCTCGATCAGACACAGTGGTCAACGGAACTCCATGAAGCCTGACGATCTCGCCAACATACAATTCAGCTAACTTGTCCATAGAAGCAGTGAGTTTCATCGCCAAAAAGTGAGCGGACTTGGTTAGTCGATCGACTATAACCCAAATCACATCATTGCCTTTGGGACTCTTAGGCAATCCCGTGATGAAATCCATACTGATGTTATCCCACTTTCATTCCGGAATAGGTAACGGCTGTAATAGACCTCCAGGTTTCTGATTCTCGGCTTTGACTTATTGACAAATCTCACACCTCGACACAAATTCAGTCACATCCCGCTTCAAACCTGACCACCAGAAATGCTGCTTAATATCCTTATACATCTTGGTACTCCCAGGATGTACAGACAAAAGAGTAGCATATGCCTCCTGAAGAATACTTTCTTTCAAGTCCGACTGATCCGGAACACACAACCTCTCACCAAACCACAGCACTTCATCCCTGATTTGAAATCCGGGCAACTTGCCAGCATCAACCTGCTCTTTCATCTTCTGAATCTCTGCATCTTCATTCTGACTTGCAATAATCCTTCCATTCAGCATCGGTTGAAGTCTCAACTAAGCTAAAGATGATCCCAAGCCTTGTAGAACAACTTCAATACTAGCCCAATCCAACTCCTCTGCCAGTTGCCTTTGAGTTGTAATCAAACTCGCCAGACTGCTCTTGTGGCTAAGTGCTCAGCAACAACATTAGCCTTCCCAGGGTGATACTTAATCTCTGGACGAATGTCCTCAAGTACCTCCAGCCATCTCCTTTGCCTCAGGTTCAGATCCTTCTATTGATAGATGTACTTCAAGCTTTTATGGTCTGTGTACATGTTCAGCTTCTCACCATATACATAATGTTTCCATTGCTTTAAGGCGAAGATAATCGCAGCCAACTCCAGATCATGAGTTGGATAATTCTTCTCATGCGGTCTTAGTTGCCTAGACCCATAAGCAATCACTTTTCCTTCTTGCATTAAGACACAACCAAGCCCACGATGTGAAACATCGCTGTAGACATCATATTCAACACCTGCTCTAGGAAAGGCCAAAATGGGTGCAGTAGTCAGCCTCTCTTTCAACTCCTGAAAGCTTGCTTGGCACTGCTCAGTCCACTTGAAGTTCACATTCTTCTTGGTCAGACCAGTGAGCGGCACGGCTATCTGAGCGTAGCCCTGGATAAATCTCCGGTAATATCCAGTTAGCCCAAGAAAACTCCTGATTTCCTTCACTGTAGTAGGCCTAGCCCAATCTCTCACTGTCTCTATCTTCTGAGGATCAGTTGCCACTCTCTCCTTAGAAAGGATGTGACCTAGGAATGCCACTTCAGATTTTCAAAAATCACACTTGGATAACTTGGCATACAACTCCTGCTCCTGAAGTTTCCTCAAAACTGTTGCCAGATGCTCCGTGTGCTCCTCCTCCGACTTGGAGTACACGAGAATATCGTCGATAAACACCACGACGAAAGAATCATTGAACGGTCTCAGAACTCTGTTCATCATGTCCATGAATATTGCAAGCGCATTCGTCACTCCAAACGGCATAACTAAGAATTCGTAATGCCAGTGTCGAGTTTTGAATGCAGTTTTATACACGTCTTCAGCTTTCACTCGAACTTGATGATATCCCGATCGAAGATCTATTTTGGAGAAAACAGCTGCTCCTTGTAGACGATCGAACAAGTCATCAATTCGTGGAATCAGATATTTATTCTGAACAGTGACCTTATTTAGATCTCGGTAATCGATGCACATCCTCATCGAACCATCCTTCTTCTTTACCAAAAGCACTGGTGCTCCCCAAGGTGACGCACTCGGTTGAATAAAGCCCTTCTCCAATAGTTCTCTATCTGCCGTTTGATCTCATCCTGCTCCACAGGTGCCATCCTATACGGTGCCTTGGAAATAGGTGCGCTCCCTGGCTGAACAGTGATGATGAACTCCACATCACGATGCGGGGGTAACCCAGGCAAATCTTCTAAGAACACAGTCGGATAATTCCGAACCACAGGAATCTGCTGCACCTCTGCAGGAATCCCCTTCTTCTGGCTGATAGCAGCAACCAAATCTGAACATCTCCTCTTTCCTTGTAAGGTGACTTTAGGTCCACCTGGAGCCTTCACTGTTACTGTCTTGGTCTTGCACTCGATGCTTGCACTGTACACCGACATCCAATCAATGCCAATGATAACATCGACTCCCAAAACATTCAGCTCGATTAGATTGATCCTGAAAATTCTATCCCTAATCACGATCGCAGTCCGCATAGTACCGATCAGTGGTTAAAGTCTCCCCTGATGGAGTAGCTACTGCTAAAACCTTTCCTGGAAATATTTTCGGTTCAACTCCCAGAACTTTAGCAAATTTAGGAGACACAAAAGTATGAGAAGACCCAATATCGAACAAAATAACAACTTTCTTTCCATTCAAAATAAGTTCTCCTGTTACATAGCATATACTCGTCATGTAACTGTTTACTAATTAATGGGAAAAGAGAATCAACAGAAAACATTCCTAAACATCCTTCCTCATACCAGTAATGACGTGATCCACCTCATCGGCATCAGCTTCAGTCAGGGCAAATACTCGCCCCTGCTGGTACAGCTTCTTCCTGGTCTGCTGAGTTGGTCCATTACGGACGACATCCTGCAGTTTGGGGCAATGAGACTTGTAGTGGCCTGTCTCTCCACAGTTGAAACAAGTCACTGGAGGTCTCACCCAAGTATTCCCGGGTCTTCCTGCCACTTGAACAGCGTTCGCACCCGTAGGCTTGAACCTTTGAACCGGTGGCTGTCCCCTGACATTGCCAGCAACTGCAGGCCTCTTCCCCGCATTCCAATTGTTCCTCCGATTCTAAATAGTGTGGAACTACTCCATGTCCGCCTCTGTGGCTGCCGCTCGTTTGACCAGCTTGTCAAACCTCCTGATACCGAGGGGTATCATCCTGGACCTCAAGCTCGGCCTCAACCTATGCTCGAACTTACGAGCCTTCTTCGCCTCATCCATCACCAATTCGGGAGCATACCTTAAGAGCTGAGTGAATCTGGTCTCATACTCCCTGACTGACATGCCGCCTTGCTGCAGCGACAGAAACTCCATAGCCTTCTTCTCATGGACATCTGAGGGAAAATAATGACTGTGGAATTCCTCCAAAAATTCCTCCCAGCCAAGAACCAAGCCTCCCATCGTCCGCTTCATCGACTGCCACCACACAGCCGCATCCTTCTCGAGTTGCAGAGTCGCCAACTTCACCTTGCTGCCTTCCGAGGTCTCCAGGACTTCGAAGATAGTCTCTACCTGACGGATCCAATTATCAGCCACGTCAGGGTCCGACTTCCCCTCAAACACCGGTGGTTTCATCCGCTTGAATGATTCCATGAGTTTGATTGCTTCAGGTACTGGATTCGCAGGCACCCTTTCCTGATTCTGATTCATGGCAACGGTATTGAGTGTCTGATAGACCCTCGCTAGTTCCGTTTCTAAGTCCAGACCTTCACCGTTCCGAGCTCATCTTCCAGCCATATTCTGATGCAAAAGATCCATTAAATTCGAAGTATAAAACATGAATTTTAAATCAACTTTTCAGTTCATTGAATTTCAAACTTTATACATTCGAATTTAAAACATTTCTGACATCAAAATGAAAGTAGTAGATGATACAACAGTCTAACTCCTACGGTTCCTCTTGGCTTCACGAAGCTCTCCCATAGTTCCTCAACTTCTTCCTTCAGTACATCGGTCATGTTTTTCCTCTTCTCGAATTTCCACACACGATGACTGAGAACTGCAAAATCATCCTTGCACTTTGCCAACTGAGCCTCTAGTAGTCCGACTCTCTCCCGCAGAGTCTCAACCTACCTCTGAAGAGACACAATGAGATTACCCGGAACTGGTTCCTCTTCGTCAGAAGAATCATCAGATGAATCCGGAGGTGGGGTGATCTCTCGGGACTCAGGCCATTCCTCTTCCACTTCTTCGGGATCTTCCTCATCTGAATCAGCTTGCCCAGGGTAGTAATCTTCCTCAATAATATGCCAGTGGTCATCTCCAGCTGGGTCGAAGTGGTCTGCCATCTTAAAGATAGAGAGGAAGAAGCATAAGTCATAGAGCAACACAAATGTAAGTGACTGACATTTAAATCGCTAGACTCAACACACACTCTAATGTCCACTTCCATGGTGTGGTTGCTTATAAACTTGTATTATTTAGAAGCGTGGCTCTGATACCACTCTGTAACACCCCGAATTCTAAAATACAACTGAATTCGAGTTCCACAGGATCTTTACACTTCTTTCGTACAATTTTACAAGGAAATATAAACTTTTCTTTCATCAGAGTTATATTTACACTTGTACATTATCACAGCGGAAGCAATATTACAATAAATTACATGAAACAATAATTAAATCAATTTTGCGCAGCATGTATACTTCAATTGTCAAGCATCGTTGCCCTGCATATAAAACTGTGGGCATGTCAGTTTATTCAACTGATGAAATATTATACACGGCCATCCTCTCTATGCCGAAAACAGTATAACGATTCTCATTTCTTAACAAACCACAAACTTGTCACAAACATAACTAAAGGGACCATCCTATTGATGTCGTGTTGTGAATGTGCACTTAGTCCTTAATGCAATTATTTGTATTATATGACACTAATGCGCACTTGTTCAGAGTCTATGCAGCCCATACTACATAGGTCCGAGGGCAAGCCCTTAATCGTTCTTCATCTTGTAGGGTTCAATCCCTCGCCATGACTTAATCTACTACTGTAACTACGGTAAGTATCCTAGATATTTTCTGACCTACGAACTCATGTCTAGGCGCCCTGGAGGGAACCCCAATGCACTAACAGATGACTCATCATGCAGGCATCCTATGGCAATTCAGATCCTACCATAAATATGACACCACCCGCAGTCGTCAAACACCCCACGAGCGTCGCCACCGGGACGGTACTCTGGAGCAGTATCCACGCCCTGTCATGACTCATCGTGGGATATCCTTTGAATACTCTCACGCCGCCAATCCAATGGCCCTCATACTCAATGTTTTTCTCTTACTTTCATCACATCTTCACTATGTATCTAATCCTTAGTTTAATTGAATCATGAATAAAATCAATCTCTTAGAATGTAGCACCTCCACTATATCGGTCTTATTCATTTAATTTCACATGACCCAACCTTGGTCTTCTCATTTCAAAATATCATTTCACAATTATTTAATTGCCGGTATAAGGCTTGGCTATACCCTAATTCTAAATTTCAACTCATAATTACAATGTCATGCTCATAAGATCTTTTCATGATTAATCACACTTCACATTTCATAAGCATAGTGTTCATGTATTCATATCTTTCATAACTCATCACAATCAATAATTCAATGCATAGATACCTGTAAACTGAAATTCTTCGAACATGTCACACTCACTAGTTTATACGCTCACATAATTCTATTTCAATCCATACCAATTCCACAGTTCACAATTTCAATTGGTTTCACAAACTCACACCTTTCAAATTTCTCATTACCAAAAATTTCATTTTAAACTTCTTAGGCAAACCCTTCAATTTCCTTTATAACAGAAAGTTAATAATCAAAATAAGTTCCTCTTTGTAAAGACCGTCTCAAATCTCATTTATACTAAGACACAGGTCATAGAAATTATCTCACAAAGAAAATACAGATTTACTTGAAACTTCGAGGAAGTCGACTGTCGAATATGGTCAGTCGGCTGTTCCGCAATAATGCAAAATTTCAAAAATAAGAAGGTCAGGGCAGTCAACTGTTAATTGTGATCAGTCGGCTGTTCTGCGATGAATTTTAAACTCAAAATAAAAACATTCTGGGCAGTCGACTGCTACAATAATCGGTCGACTGTTCCGAAAAGATTTGAACTATATATTTTTTCATTTTCTCGTACCAGTCGACTGTTTCGACATGATCGGTCGACTATGCTACTGAGTTTTTCGATTTCTCCAAAGTGTCCAGAATAAAAATACATTTACATTTAACACTCACCAGTATTTTCAAAACTATTTTTCACTCTTTAAAACATGTATTTAGCCTTAGTTTGCATTTTATGAATACTATTTCGACGTTGAAGACTATTACATATTTGTTCATAACCAAGGGTGATTTCTCACACATAATTCACCACAATGATGTTTGCTTACACATTGATAACTAAGATATTTTGAGATCACAAAGTCGACTTTATAAGTTAGTAACTTCCACTTTCCCCAGTTAATTTACTCGCGATACATTTGTATGCAAAGGAACATACTTTTTCATTTATTCAAGTTTTCACATGATGTATGTAGCATGGGAAATTTCATTACATCTATTAACAATCATTCAATCAATTCAATTAACACACTATTCTAATTTAGCATTTTCAATCCATAAGCATGGCTCAATTTCTTACTAGCGAATTTCTCATAATTGCAATTTACCTAAAACTAACATGCATTCTTATGTTTACAACAATGAGAAACATACACTTTTACTCATAGTTAATAAATCTAGTAATCAATCAACACACATTTGCTAATTAAAAATTTTCTTTTAATTAGATAAGCATGTATTTCATTTCAACTAGTAGTTAATAATAATAATTCAATTATCATTCCCTAGCATGAGTTCTACTCTAGAAGTCATGAGAAACACCCACCTTTAAAAGAAAAGCCAAATAGAAAAAATCTCCTAGAGCCTCCTAGAATGTGAGAGAGTGCCTTCTCCTCCTAGATTGCGATGCAAAAGCCTCCACTTCTTGTCTCCTTGCGAAAACCGAAAGCTCCAACTGGGGATGATGAAAAGCCGGGCTCCAAGGGAACACTCACACTCGACTCACACTAATATGTATATCCTATATAATTGTTCTCTTCTTCCAATAGATTACTAGTGTAAAATACAAGTAGGTAGGAGGGGTATTTATACTAATTCTAGGGTAGATTGGAGGGCTAGGATTTGTTGGATAGTTATGAGAAGGAGGGTTAGGATAGGAGAGGAAGTTGTAGCAACTACCCACACACCAAGTAACTACCCATGCACACTCACCCACACTCCCCATTTTCTCCTTGCCCATATCCGGCCACCAAAAGAGTGTGCATTGCACACTACGTGCATGCACGTGCCACCTAGTCCCCTATGTAGAAGTTTGTACAATTTTAATTAATAAAATTGTTCACATTTTGTCCCTACATGACAAGTGTGGCCATTTAATTGATTAAATTGGTGGGCTTCATAAATAGTGGGCTTAGGCTCGTGAGCCAAGACAACCAAATTAATAATTAATTAAAGTGGGCTAAAACAATTAATTGGTAATTTAGGCTTTGAAACTTGGTTTTTAGAAAAAAAAATAAAGGGAAATAATTGTTCATACAAAAATGAAATTTCATATAAAAATTAATAAATAACATACACATGAAATTTGCACGTACACAACACGTGAAAAAAAAAAATATTTTTATTGAAATGAAAGTTTAGGTTATTACAACTATTGTCAGTCAGTCTGAATCTTCTCAGAATCTGAATGCAGCAAAATTTGCTGCAATAAAACCTGCTAAATTAGTTCATAAGAATCTTGTTGGAAATAGTTGCTTGGTTACATATCAGAAGAAGAAGCTCTTATGGGGTAATAAAAAGCACACTTCTACAGTGGAGTCAAGCAAATTATTGTCGAGTCTCAGGCACATGAAGTACCGGTTGTCCCAGATAAACATTCTAAAGGAATTAACAATTCATCAATGCATCCTGATCACGTTAATGAGCCTGTCAAGGAGGAGGTTAACATCTATGGGGATGATCCTCTTATTGCCAGCTACCCCCATTAACATGGAAAAAGATACAGTACCTAGAAGTAGAAAGTGTATTACTTCGAATAGCTCTGTGGTGGTGTCTATTGCGTTACCAGCATACCTTGTTGATGAAGATCCTCAACCCGATAGAGTCTTGGATCATCAGATGGTTCCCAAGTGGGGATTTGCAGTTTCGAAAGTCTTGGTGCAATGGAAACATGGTAGCAGCAATGAGACAACTTGGGAGAACTCTTGGGACTTGTACTGGCAATTCCCTAAGTTTTGTTCACTTCGAGAATCTTCTTTTAAAGGGGGAGTAATTATCCAGCCCTTGGATCTAGCTTGAGTACTGGTAAGGGAAGATATAGTTGTAGCAAGAAGAGGGTCAACTGTAAATGAAGAGGTCGACTATAGTGAATATCTTGCATGTCAGTCCTTATGCGTGACATGTCAGTCCTCAGAAGAATAAGTATCTTGCAGGGACGTATTTGTGAAATATTGTAAGTGTGCATTGCGCACGTGCTTAGCTGTAAGCAGCCGATAGGCGAGTGATTGGGAGGGGCCCACTCCAACCATTTTCTGTTGAGAATTTCCTTGTCCAAATCCGTGCTTCGCATGTATGTCGTTCTTGTATAAATAGACCATCTGTAAACTTATCGGTTATGAATAGAAATTGAGACGTTTAGTCCACTGTTCATCCCTATCATTCCTTCTCTCATCCTGAGCTCAAACTAGGGTTTGTAGGTTGATGGAGAGAAGAAGGCACGCTGTGATTCCAGTCGCTGCGAGAGGCCGATCTGGAACAACGAGGCGGCTGCGCAGAGAAAAGGTCGACGGTGGGGCGCATGGCGGAGATTGATGGTGGGGATTGATGAGGATTTGGGACAAAAATTGAGGGGATTGGGGTTTTGGATTAGGGTTTGTGGGAGGATTGGGGTTTTGTATTTGGATGAGAAATATGTAAAAGCTAGGGTTTGACATATGGCTGGGGGGACGACGACGGTGAGGGGACAACGGCAGCGGGATGATGGGGATGACGATGGCGGCGGGGAGGGGATTTGGAGATCGGTTTGGTGAGAGAGGGAGAGAAGTTTTACAGGGAGGATGGAAATTAGAGTGATTCTCACATTTAGGCTAGTTAGAAGAAACTATTTGCGTTTTTGGGCCACAAGCCAAACTATTTGTGTAAAAAGCAAGTTGAAGAAATCTTACAAAATTAACCTTATCTTTAAAGATATTTATACTGCATAAAAACAGAAAAATTGCATAACTCACTACCCCATTTAAAAACTGGATAATTCACAGAAAACAAAGAAATTAAGATTAAAAAATCTCTCAAATTTTAAAACTAGATACATTGATAGAAGATTAATAGAAAGGAAACATATAACTAATAAGGAAATATCAGAATACTTGTTACTAACAAGAAAACTAACCAATAAACTACCTAGAGAAATACAAAAAGAAATAGCATACAAACTATCAGATCACAGATTTGAAGAAGCAAGTTGGTATTACCAACACCTACTAGCATACAAAATAACAGGCTAAGCATGGCCAATGAAGTAGTTGCATTAAATCCTAACATAAGCCCAGAAATTTATATGATGAACATACAACAGTTGAAAGAAGATTACAATGGTCCTGAAATTGTAGGAGATATAAGAAAAGATTTAAAAATCATAAATAAAAATATAAAAGAATTAGGTTGATATATAACTGACTACCTAGAAGAAGAATTAGGCATAACGGAAGAAGGCATGAAGGAGTTAGAAGCCATAACAAAACTCAATATAAATATTTTGGAAATAGAAGATTTAATGGAAAATCCTAATTCAGAAGAAGTACAAGAAGCCTTGAAAAATCTAGATATAGCAAATGAAGAAATAAAAATGGACCAAGATAAGATTATAGCAAAACCTACAGAAATTCCAAATGACATGTACGAAATCTTCAGGCCACAACCTAACAAAAAACCTTACTAATTACCATGGAAATGGCAAAACACAAAAAGAAGAATGCAGCTAGGAAGAGACAAAGAAAAGAAAACCCCAAAATATGAATCTACAGAACACTACGAAAAATAAATACCAGGAAATGGAGAATGGCTAGACCTAGATTGCGTAAAAGATGTAGATAGGACAATTGAAGAATGGGTAAAGTCCTCACTAAAAGTAGGATTCATGCAAAATCTTACAGAAAACGCATTTGAGAAATTTATAGAAGCTACCTTATAGTGGTAGTAGCAAAATGGTGGAATGGACTAAAGGAAGAAGAAAGAAATACTATAAGAAAATCAAGACCAATTGATGATAAAGGAACTGAAGAAACCTCAGCACAATGAACCTTAGTTCTAAAAGAAATAATTACAAATTATGAAATAGCAATAAGAACAGAATTCAGTGTATACGATAAAGGGGAGAAACACACTATATACAAAAAGAATCAAGCAAGATGGAGACTAAGCAACTTAGAAATATGCGACATGTGTTATTTTGACAACTATGCTTGTGAATTCCGAGAATATTTTCAAGATAGTTATTACACAAAAGAAGAACGAAGTCCAATTCTGGACTCATTCTTTCTAAAACTACCCTGATCCATGGAGTATAAACATATATAGTGCATACATAGGTGAGAAAGTAAAACCCAAAGTAGACACTTTAGAGCATCTGTAGTCGTTTGCTATTTATCGATAATATGCATATTTGTGTTAAAAAACCGCTGCAGTCGTTTGCTATTTATCCATATTATCGATAATTCGCTACAGTAGATTGCTATATTTGAGAATCCGCATAAAGCTTATGCATATTTGGGTAACGGCACATGATGTGCCGTCCCAAAAAAAAAATTTTTTTTTTTTTCGTCGGACGGCACATAATGTGCCGTCCCATTCTTAAATTAATTATTTTATTCAATTTTAAATCCCAAACCGAATTAAAGAAATCCAAAAACCCCCCCCCCCCCCCCGGACGGCACATTATGTGCCGTCCCATTGATTTATTTTAAAAAAAAAAAATTGTTTACATGGTCAGACATGATCCATTGATCTAGGAATCATTAAATGATCCATTGATCTTCTGGTCAGACATGATCCATTGATCTAAGAATCATTAAATGATCCATTGATCCATTGCTCTTCTGATCGATTTATTTACATGGAATTTTTTTTTTCTGGTCAGACGGCACATCATGTGCCGTCTATCCTATAAAAAAAAAAAAAAAATTATTTTAGTGTTCGGACGGCACTTCATGTGCCGTCCCACCTAATTTTTAATTTTTTTTTGTATTTTTTTATCGTCGGACGGCACATCATGTGCCGTCGCGTATTTTAATATTAATAGAAAGCTAAAATATAGCTTTAAACGACTGCAGCAAAACTACGATATCTATATCTATTTATCCATATATCCATATTTTACCATTCAACGACTACAGATGCTCTTAGGGTATAGAACACAATTTGTAAAAGATTATAGGGATAAAGTATGCCAAGATGCTAGAGCAACAATGAAATACTATAGAACATATAAATAAAGAATTTGTTGTGAAGATGCAAAACCGAATCATAGGGGATGTAATAATAACTATAATTATACAAAGAAGAATAAAAACAAATTCCAAAAACATAAACCAAAATATAAAAAACTTTTAAGAGATTTAAAAACCTTATAAAAAATACTTTAGAAGAATAAATAAAAATAGACAGTATACGAGAAACCTAAGAAATGTAATTGTTACATATGCGGAGAGGTAGGACATATATCACCAAATTGCCCTAAAAGAATGAAAAAAGGAAATGTAAAATACATAAAAGAAATTGAAGAAATGAATAACATAAATTATGAACTCATAGAATATGAGGAAGAATGGTCAGAAATAAGTGAAGATGAAGAAATAATGGTAATAGAAGAAAGATAGTGGAAGTAGTGAAGGTGAAACAGAAGAATGTGAAATAAACATGATGACAGAAATAACAGAAATAAGAGAACCATCAGAAAGAGAAGAAAACAATGAAGAAGTAAGGGAAAGAATGTGCTTTGACATACAAAAATACGATAAAATAAGGGCGACCAAATTAGATATAAATCCAAAAGAAATTTTTAAACTACCAATATTCGAAAGGAAGAAAAGTACCATGATAATAACCAGGAATAATGAACAACCTATAGATATTGAACAAGCACAAGGAAAAACCATAATCCCATTAATAACTGAAAGAATAATAAGACAAGAGATGGAAAAAATAAATGAGAAAACTAGAAAAACATTAGGACACATACATTTAGGAGCCGTACAAATAATAATAAAAGCCTATTTTAAGGAAGGAATAAATACACTCCGGGAAATATACCTAATGGATGATAGAATAATATCAAGTACGCAAGATGCCTTAATAGGAATTGTATAAGAAAACTTAATGTACCGAAAGATAAAATTTACAATAAAACCTAATTTCTCTATAAGCATGGCAGAAGAAAATAAAGACAAAAATCTAGTCATGTACCACAGATTATCAAGAATAGAAATGATAGAAAAAACAAAGTTATGAGTATACAAATAAGAGCTTTCACTAGTAAGCATGAAGTAAAACATAGAATTACAGATAATTTTAAAATAGAGCAGCTATTCAGCGAAATTATAAGATACAAACTAGCTAGAGAAAATCCTAAAATGACTATACCAAATTATATAGAATTCGACTTTAATAAAGCAAAAGAAACTGCAAAAGGAAAAGCGCCACAAATAATGTTCGGAAGGAGATCACTATCAATAAGAAATAAACAACAAGCATTGGAATTAATACCAATAATAAATACATTAGAACACCAAAATAATAACCAATTCAAAATAGAAATAAAATATTATGACAATGGAAAATAGAATAAACAAATAGCCTTAGTAGATACAAGAGCTACTAATTCACATATTAAATAAACAAATGTAAAAACAACTCAATGAATAACAATAGAAAACACATATTACTACCTACACTATTATAATAATAGACATCCAATTGTACATAAATTATACTACCACTAAGTATAAACGGTAAAAAGGAAATGTTATTACACTTACACGTAGACCCAGAACATCATGTTAATGAAATGCTATTAGGAACTGATTTCCTTACATCAGTACAACCTTACTCAATTCAAGAAGAAAAAATCACAATAATAGTAAACAATGAAAGTATGGTAATAAATAGAATATTGGACAAATGAATCCATTAAGAGCAACCAAAAACACATTTTACATACTAACAGAATTTGTCTACGAAGAATACAAATCAAGAAACTATCATAGTCTAATAGACACTGGAGCAGGCACTAGTCTATGCCGCGAAAATATACTACCAAAATGGAAACAGGATGGATATAATAAAAAAACAATAATTGGATTAACTTGACAAACTATCATACTTGACAAGTATCAACAAAATGTTAATATACAAATAGGAAGTTACATACTAAAAATACCAATAATATACCAGTTTGATGATATGAATAATGATGTACTCTTAGGAAATGATTTTTTTTAACAATACTATCCCATAACCATATCACATAAATCAGTCGTATTTACAACACCTTGTAGACACCAAGCAATTGCAATTAGAATAACCCAACCTTATTCCAGAACCGACCTGCCACACATCAGAGTTTCTTCAACCCAGCGTGGTGAATACCAATATTTACCAAACAAAACTAGAATACAACAAGTTCAACAAACAACTACAAAAGAAACTTTACAAAAACAATTAGAAGATCTGTGCGGAGAAGACCCTTTGGCAAAATGGAACTTAAGTAAACCCACAGCACATATAGAGTTAATAGTAGGGGTGGACAACTATTATCCGAACCGACTAATCCGAACCAATCCAACCCGAACCAACCAGTTTTTAACCAAACTAATTGGGGGTTTGGGTTGGTCCGGTTCTTAATCTTCAAAAACCAACTAGGCCGGTTCGATTGTTAGATGAAGCTTTCAAATAACCGATGAAACCGAACCGACCGTACCTCTATGCATATGTCCATAAAAAATATAGTTCTCCTTTAATTTCTTGAATATACAAATAGTCATTTCTTATTTTCTTGGAGATACAAATAGTCTTTTTTAATTTTTTTAATACAAACCGAGTAGTTGTTCTACATATGTTTTGATTCCATAATCCTGTGTGTTATTTTGTTAAGAAAGGCTTGATTTACAGTGTGGCCCAGCTTAATAGAATCATGAAGTTGATGTAATATTTAGTAGTTACTTTAATCAAGTCAAGCAGAAATTGTTTTCAAAATCTTTGTTTATTGTACCTGAAATTCAATTAGCTATGGTTATTGATGTTTCTTTTATGATAATAAACTAAGATTGCAGAAGTATGCAAGTGAAAAAGCAGTTTATCTCACTCATTTAACTGTCATCATCCCAAACAATTATAAAATTCATTAATAACTTGTGATTTTATGAATCTTCATTTTAAAATCATCTCTGAATAACAAATAACAGGATGTTTCTTAAGTTTGATTGAAGTTGATCTTTTAAATTTCAACAAAATTATGAATGATGTTGAAGGTGAAAAGTAACACGCCAAAGACCATCCAATCCAATCCAAACCGAGCTTAATCGGCTTGGATGGAAACTGATCCAATTAAGGTTCGGATTGGTTGCAGATGAAAAAATTAAAAAACCGATCTTCTTTGGATCGGTGGTGGATGGTCCATATTAGGTCGGATACCGACCGATGCCCAACCCTAGTTAATAGATAAGAACAAAATAATAAAAGTTAAACCTATAAGACATACTCAACAGATTTAGAAGAGTTCAAAATACACATAAAAGAATTAATGGAAAATAATTACATAAGAAAATCACAAAGTCCACATTCATCACCTGCATTCATAGTAAGAAAGCATTCAGAAGAAAAAAGTGGTAAATCTCGAATGGTAGTAAATTATAAGGAACTAAATAAAAATACTAAGAGGTTTGGATACCCACTACCGGACATGCAAATACTACTTAACACAGTAAGAACAAGAAAAATATATTCGAAATTTGATTGTAAATCAGGATTTTATCATGTAAAACTAACAGAAGATTCAAAACCTTTAACAGCATTTAGCACACCTCAGGAATTTTATGAATGGAATGTATTACCATTCGGTTATAAAAACAGCCCAGGAATATTTTAGGAATATATGGATAATTTTTTTTGAAAAATACAATATGTAGATGATATTCTAATAGGATCCAAAAATGAGGAACAACATAAAAAACATCTACTAAAATTCATAGAAATAGTGAAAAATGCAGGTAATATACTATCAAAAAAGAAAATGGAATTATTCAAAACTGAGATAGAATTCTTCGGAACAAAATTATCACATGAAGGAATAAAATTACAATCACATATAACAGAAAAAATAAAGACATTACCTAATGTCCTAAAAGAATAAAAAAGTACAATCTATAATCGGGTTAGTAAATCAAACAAGATGTTACATACCAAATTTATCAACAAAAACAAATTGGCTACAACAAAAATTGAAAAAGTTTATGAAATGGGAATAGACCCGAGAGGATGAAGAAAGACTTAAAATATTAAAACAACAAACTTCAAAATTACATAAGCTAAGATTACCTGTTAAAGAATATTTATGGATAATAGAAACAGATGCGTGTGAAAATAATTGGGGAGCAGTATTAAAATTCATAGAAATTGGTGAAGAAGAAGAAAGACTAGCAAGATATATTAGTGGATCATTCACACAGACCCAACAAAATTACCACATAAATGAAAAAGAACTACTAGCAATCTTAAAAGCTATAAAAAAGTTTGAGTTATTCATTATACATACAAAATTCACAGTAACAACAGACAATACACAAGCAAAGAGTTGGATTAACAAAATAATAGACCCAACTATAGCAAATAAAAGGTTGATAAGATGGCAAATGGAGTTAGAACATTACGACTTCTCAATAGAAAATATAAAAGGAAAAGATAACATCCTAGCAGATTTCTTATCAAGAAGCTAATAATTTCATTTTTACAGGATGGAAAATAGGGTCCAGTATATAGAATAGGATATAGTCTACCTAAAGGAGACTGTGGAGCAAATAGAAGGAGCATTTAATCAATTACAATTGCAAATATGCGGGCTCCAAAGTCTGTTCTACCAGCATGTAAGTCAGATATAACCACAGAAAATATGGTGAACAATACTAGCGAGAAAATGAGTGAGATAGGCGAGCCTACTCATTGCTTAAAAGAGGATGCACTTACATCCTCAAATAACACTACATACAAGGAGACACTTCTCACTGAGAAAGCTCCTATCAAAGTATCAACGAAAGTATTATTGTTACAATATATTCAAAAACTATGCTAAGTAACAGAGGTGAACCAGTTCATTAAAACCATATCACAACAACATAAGAACAAGGCCATCATCCTACCAGGAGCTAATCCAAGAACAACCAGGACATTGTTCGAAAGAGGACTTATTCACTGCATCTATCCTTTTAGAGAATGTGAGGAACTAGTCAACTTGCCAAGAGAAATTTACAAAGCAGCAAAGAGTTATTTTGGCCTCACAAAGGTCTCAAAGATATATGTCAGAATGCATTCAGCCATCCCTGAATATCTTGAAGACAATGAAGAGCTCCCAGCAGAACACGTTATAAAAATAGGGATGACCACCCAGGTAATCTATGGAGCATCAAATATTGTATCATACAAAACTAAAGAATTTGAAAAATTAATCCCAGAAAGAAGGGCCATGGGCTTCAGAAATATGTACTGTGAGCTAAAGGATATAAAACTAAGAGACAGCAACATATGGATCTATGACAGCCCAGATCCAGAAAAAATATTAATGTATAATATAGCAAAAATAAGACAGCCACAAGATAAGTATGCGCTGTTTGACAGCTGGTACAAAATACTATCAACATGAACAATGACTATGACATAAGAGACAGATGGATACTACAGTAGCTTGATGAAGACAGAACATGAACACAAATGTGAAGCATGTGAACATGTCTGCCAAGAGGAATCTTTTTTTCTAGAGTAGTCCACAATGCAATTATTAAAGACAAATGTAAGCAGCAATTATTTTACTTGTGATGTAAGCAATGACGTATGTAAACTTGTTGTAAGCTGATCCCTTGGTCTATAAAAGGGTAGGTTGAGTAAGATAGAAGGCAGACTATCTAGATTCTCCATATAAGCTTGTAAGAAAAGTTTGTAAGGAAAGGAAGAGCAATAAAATTATCTTTCTATGAATTCCTTTACAAGATCTTTTACTAAATAAGGTATGAGCAACTAATTTTTCTTATTTGGGGAGAGTTTTGTAAGGCTCTGCCTCAAGGATTTTGCAAAAAGACTCATTTGTAACCTCCTAAAGTTAGACTATACACCTAGTTGCAGGAAACAAGCTAGGTTGTGGTTGCCTGTATCGAAGTGCTATTAGTTGTTCCAAACGTATCTCTCGGATGAAGCTCTTTTGAAAGCATATTAATTCTGAGATGGGAGGAACGTAAAAGGAGCACTGAAATCGGGATGCATACCAGAGGTATTTTATCCACTGGTAGTAACTGATACAGAGCAGCTCAAAGAGGTTTAACTTGGTCGGATGCATGATGGGCTGTTTTGTTTTGATTATTAGGGTATCCTTAGAAATCTCTCTCTACTCCTGATTTTATAATTATTGCTGTTCAATAGGACTAATGGATAATAATAGTTTGAGTATTGTCTCAGAAATTTTTGAATTAATAATTAACTTTCAAGGAAGTGATAGAATGCTAGTTTTTTATATTTATTATCCTCATAGAGCAACAAGCATGAATGATTATTATGAATTCAAATTATTCTTCTTTAGTGTTCAACGAGTAATAATTATAACAAAAAATCAAATAAATCCTGGAGAAACTAGTACTATAAATGTCGAAATAATTGATGATTTAACTTTTTATGAAAGATCTTTATTATTCTATGAGAATGGTGTATTTAGTAGTTATATCTAGAGCCCTACAATAGCATATAGACAATTTCTAGAAGAAATGAACAAATTGGAGAAGGAAATAGACATATAGAAGAACTCAAAGAACCTCCATATGATAGTAATAGTGAAATATCGGAGACGGAATTAGAATATATGGGAGATCTTGAAGATACTTTGGATTACTTTTTTGAGTTAGACAATATACATTATTTAGAAGAATATTATTTTACAGAAAATTATTATCTTTAAATTTTTTTTGATCCTTTAAAGTTTTAAAGTTTTTTGATACTCCCTTAAATTCTATTTTGCAGAAGAGATTTCACGGTTTGCACCCAAGTTGGTATTTTCACGCTTCGCACCCAAGTTGGTATCAGAGGCATTGTTTTTAAGTAAGAAACTCTTACCTGGTTTTCTAACAATTTTAGTAAAATATTTAATAGATTTTAAGCAGTTAAAAAGTCAATTATGTAAGAAAAATAGAAATAATTACAAAAACAAATGTTTAAATTGCAAAAAGGTCACACATCCTATTGAAAATAGTATAGAGAAGGAAGCGTAGAAGTTTATATAAAAAACTAGTCCTTAATCGTAAATACTTTTGGAGGCTAGGCCTTAATCGCAAAAACTTTTGAGATTATGCCTTTTTTGCATATAGTTTCAAAAAGAAGCCTAAATCTCTAATTAACTCGTGGAAATAATAGGGGGGGGGGGAGGGGTGAGGAGAGAGGGAAATGAAATATTTAGGGGATACTTTGGCGATTTTTTTTTTTTCGGTTCCCGTCCCGGTGTTTTTCATAAAATCGCCAGTACAGACTACCCATATTCCGGCATTTGTTATAAATGCCGGTAAAGAACACCGGGATAGAATAGGCTGAAAATAGGACTACTCTTTCCCGAAGTTTCTTATAAATGCTGGGGAAAAAACGTCGAGATAGAAGTTGTGGATTGTAGTGAATTCATAATGAAAATCTGCACTATGTTTATAGCATTAAGACAAGCAAGGTCTGACCACATAGTATGTCGCAAAGTTGTCCTTAGCCACAAGGTAACTGGATTCGAGTTTGAAGCTGATCATATAGATGACCTAGAGGGTTGTAATCAGAGTAGCAGATCCAGCACTATGTGTGTTTATCAACTTTTTTACCATACTAAGCCACTATTTGAAACTATTTATAAAAATATGATACTTCCCAAACTATTTTCATTAGTGAGCTAGTTGTTACCACGTCAGCAGCGGCCTCTGCATTTCTAAGATCGCTAATGGGAATAGCGACTACTTCTAAAAAAAATTAATTAACTTTTTCTGCCGCTATTCCCATTAGCGGCTACAGTATATATGAAGTCATTGATGGGAATAGCGACATTGTTTCAATCATATAAAACTCTTGGTCATTCCAGAGAGTTAACCTTCTAAAAGAAAAAAAATATACCTAGATCGTTGTTCTCAATAGCAGCCTTAATATAAAGTTTTTTTCCCCATCTTTGGAATGATGAAGTGTCTCAATATGATTGAGACAATGTCGATATTCCCATCAGCGACTTCATATATACTGCAGTCGTTGAGGGAAATAGCGAGAACCAAAAAATTAAATTTTTTTTTAGAAGTGCCCGCTGCTATTCCCATTAGCGACCTTAGAAATGCAGAGGCCGCTGATCAGAATAGCGGTCGCTACTGACGTGAAAACAATTAGTTCACTACTGAAAATAGTTTGGAAAGTATCAAACTTTTGCAAATAGTTTCAAAAGTGGCTAAAGTGTGTTTATCATTCTCCATAACAAAGCTAAAATAGAGTCTAACAGCTAAAACAGAGCTATGAGTTATTGGGTCTTCAGTGAGAGGCCTACAGAAAGATAATTAAAGGTACAGAAAGGAAGAAGATACAGTAGAATTTATTTCATTTCAAAGGAAGAAATACGTGTTGGGTTTATGTCTTGCATAAGTTCGATGTGTAGGAAAGACGGTGAAGCAAGAAGATGATTCGAAGCGAATATGGAGATGAAATGAGCAGCAGCAGCAGCATTACCGGATTGTAGTTGACTCAACTGCAATAGTTTGGTATGCTCTTTGGAGCAGTCGACCGACAGCGGCGCAACAACATATTTGGGTCAAGACTTGGTGATCTGTTTGAAGCTTAGTTTCTTCTTCAAGTTAGATCGAACGGCTCCTATTGTGTGGCTTTCTCTTCACGATATATCAGACGGTTATTGTATCAAGACTACAACTTAAGGTTTCTCTACATCTCTATATATCAATGTAATGCCCTCTTTTGTGATGCAGTATTTCATTTGAGACTTTTCCATTATAAACAACAGTCCACTAAAAACCTGTCATGCCCCGCTTAACAATATACAGAATCACGGGCACGCAACTAAGGCCCAACGAATGATAAAAGTATTCCGACTTACATCATTCATAAGTTGTATAGTTACGAACTCAACAATAAAGCATATCCACGCAGGTAATGATAATGTTCACATGAATAGGAATAGAAATAACTATACATGAATAATCATCAACTGATACACATAAACTTTGGGTCAAAGTGCCGAGAACATAATGTACCGAAGGCAGTACAATACAATAAACAGTTCGCTACGACTAGCTAGATAAAGTAGCAACTGGTCAATAATATAACACAAGCAACTCCATCATGGCGGTCTAGAAAGTATGCTCATTAAGATCCTCCAATATCTCATCATAGGTACCTGTATAAATGTCATCTAGGGTGAGGAGTGTCTGTTAGAGCAAGTTTCGGACAACAAGTAGCATTA
Source organism: Hemerocallis citrina (assembly GCA_017893485.1). Lineage (NCBI taxonomy): Eukaryota > Viridiplantae > Streptophyta > Magnoliopsida > Asparagales > Asphodelaceae > Hemerocallis > Hemerocallis citrina. The sequence continues at coordinate 366,780,220 of CM030358.1, read as the reverse complement.
AGCAGTACAATAAAAAAAGTAAAATATAACATGGAAAAGGCAAGGGATAGCAATGTAGGTAATGGAACGGTATAATCATGCACAATGCAATGTCTACATGATAACTGTAAGAAAATAAAATCATGATTGTAAAGTATAATCAATCAGTAATCAGTAATCGGTACTTCAGTGATTAATAATTAATAGTTGGTATCGGTATCAATAATCGGTAATTGGTATATGTGTCAATGATCAGTGTCAATTATATAACCTCGGTCTATTAGTTTTTATTAACCTATCTAATGCACTAAATCATATGTCTCATAATATAGGTTCGGGTGCATAAAAATCAAGTGAACACTTAGACTTGAATAGTGAAGTCTACCGGATCATGTACGCGAGAATCATGTAATCAAAAATCATGTAATTAGTAATACGGAAAATACGGGCCCCCTTCTGAGTACACTTTCTGTAACCCCCGTTCCCGCAAATACATATTTCCTGAATATTTTCTATATTTCGTTTATTTATAAATTTATTTTTGTTTTAATTTGATTTTGACCTTCTAAATCTTTTCTAATAGAAAATTATGTTTATTTCGAATAACAGTGTATTTTAACTTATTTTCTATTCCTAATTGATCGATTATTTTTATTATACTATTTAGTTTATTAATATTGTTATTATTATTTATATCTTAACCCAAAACAGATTATTATTATTATTATTATCAATGGATTGCTTTAATTTTGTGAAGTCCAATTTATTATCTAACTATCAATTATTTTGCAAAACCGAAAATTTCATTTGATATTCTATGAGAATTAAACCCAATATATTTTATTTGACCCAAACCCATTAAAACTAAGCCAAACCTGTTTTCACTAAACCCTAATTTTATCCCTATATATGGATAATTATCCCTAACTCTAATTATCAACCTAATCTCTCCAAAACCCTCAACCACCAACCCTTCACCCCCGTATTGTTTAATCCTAGCTCCGCTCACCTTCATCCCCTCCTCTTCTCCCCTGTTTCGATCCGAAGCCACCCACTGTCATCGTTGACCTCTGCTCCATCGAACCCCTATCTTTCCCTCTCCTCATCGTCGACAGCCCATCGACCACCACCTCATCGCCCCATCATCGCCATCATCCTCGCGACTCCACCGCAACCGAATCACAGAAACCCTTCGCCTGCATGCCTTCCATCCTCGTCGACACCCTGTACCACCATCGATCGCCTGCACCCCTTCATCCTCCAATGCCCTTCATCCCCGGCCTTCCACCGCCATCGTTATTCCCTTCCTATTCTTCTATTTCCTTCCCGAAACGGAGCACCACTTCACCATCCCGTCGCCCTGCATCCGCCAGCACCTCGGCGCCCTGTCATCACCACCCTGCCGTCGACGCCCTGCCCAATGCCACCAGTTGCCATCGGAGTCGAAGCCAGTGCCGCCTTGCCATTGCCGCCATTATAGCTAATACTGTGATTGACTATACGTGCATTGCATGTGTAGTTGCTTGCTGTCTGCTGTTGTGTGGGCCATCGCTGTTTGCTGCTGTGGTGTTTTGTCATGTGCTGTTTTTCCCCGTTTGTTGTTCGTTGGTTGTTGTTGGTCGATCTCGCTGTCCGTTGTTGCTCTTGGAGCTTTTGCTGTGTTGCTGCATGTCTCTTTGCACGTAGAGTGAACGTGCCGCCCGGGATCCTAATCCCGTTATTTATACATATTCGGACTAATCGTCAATAAGGCAAGTCACTTTCCTCTTGAATTGAATATTGTATCAAAATAAAGTTTTTATTGAAATTCCAAAAGTAGATCCTAATCGTTCATCGTATCGTATACTATTGTTCATCTTTCACTAAGTATATTGAGGGTTTATACGAGCTAACCCAAATATTCTCGACTTCGTGTCATTGTTGACTCTAAAAATTGAATCTTGCATGCATCCATGTAGTATTGATAATAGGGGTTATTCATACAAACACCACACAAATAAACTATCATGGAATTGATTGATGTTTTGTTGTTGTTAAACTAGTGTATGTGTGTATTGTTAATTATGTTTACCATGCTGTTGTACCTACCATGCTGATTATAAGATTTATTGACTAATTGAATTGGAACCCATCATGTTAGATCGCCTTATTTCATGAAACATATTAAAAATCTGAATGTACTGTTTATCTGGAATTTGTGAGATGTTTTCGACCTAGTATTTGACATCAAAATTAATAACTTTCTGAACAAGAATTGTTGCTCTGTATTTCTAGTTTCTAAAACATTTAAAATATTTGAATTTCGAGTTGTATTGCAAAAGTTATCATGATTACTAGTGTTGCCTTTTATTTCCAGAATTTCAGATTCATGTATGTCTTCATGTTTAAACTATTAAAAAGCTAAGTTAATATTAGAATAATGCTCTGATAATTTCTAGAATGATAGCTAACATGATTAGGAGTCCAATGAATATTTTTGATGAATTTATAATTGATTTTTTGCTGATTCAAAAAATATAACAACTTGATGTCGATTTTCAGTCAGAACATGTAATCTGTAAAGAATGATGTATTTAATATAGCTACTGTTGTTGGATTTTGTATTTTAAATATACGTTGGAATCATTGGGAAGTCTAGTTTTTAGAACTTGTGATGGATTCAGTTTTTAATTTCTGGAGCAGGAGGAAAGCTGATTTTTGTACAGTGACCTCTTGCTATCTAGAATTGCATTTTTTTCCAGATTTCCTTAATATAATTATACATATATTATTGTGTTGCATTAATTGAAGTGTATATATTGCAGTGCATGATCCTAGTGTACTATTGTCATTATTCTATTTGTCTCAACCAAATTTCTCATCCTATTGTTCTTCTACCATTTATCTAATGTCTCTAAATTGCATAATGTATTATTTGCATCGATAAAATGTTTAACAAGCCGGAGTTTAAGGGATTGACTTAAGTAGTGGACAATATAGAGACTGTGTTGGCAAGTGTTTATCGATTGATTGTTGGATTACTAACTACGTTATCCAAACCTATCGTGTATTGTTTTAGTGTATCGTGCAACAAAGTTGCTATCATTTTAGTGTTATCGTACCGATACATGATCCATAGAATTCACCACTGTAGTCTGAACGATATTGTTTGTATGCATCAAACCTGTGGTATGGGACGCAGTAGTATGTGCATTAGTTAGGCTGAAAATTAATTAACTTAAGAATTGACACAACATCGACACAGCATATTGAACATCATCATTTCCATTTATATCGAATATTGTATAAGTGATATTGACATCGACCATTGAACATTGACATCGAAAATTGAATTATCATTTATAACCATTGCATCGACTATCATTAATATTGATTATTGCTATCGTCCATTATTATTGATTCCTATTGACCCATTGAATTCATTGTTATATTGTTATTGTCATTATTTCTTTGCTTTCTCTACTTACTGTTCATGACTTGCTCTAAGAACAATTCTTATCCTATTTTTAGATGAAGTGTTCACAGGTGATCAAGGAGAATTACCTGCAGGAATCAAAGAACAAGCTTTCTAAAGATTTATTGCTTTCTAGTTGATTGTTATTTCATTGGATTTATTTTATTGAAACTTATTATCATTGTGTTTGGATTTATTATTGTATTGGGATTATGACTCGGATATTGTTATTTGTTTCCAGATATTGGATTATCGTATTTGGTTATTTTATATTGTCTTATTCCAAGTATTATTTTTCATGTGGTTGTTCTTATTGCCTGTGCAATTATTTTTGTATTGTTTATATTGTTGAGTTGAATGGGTAAACAACTTATGGATGACGCAAGTCATTCACTCAGCCAATGTCACGTGCTTGTGTTACGTATTTTGGAAAGTGGGGCGTGACACTCTCCTATATTGTTCACTACTAAGTCGTACTTTTTATAACCCCGGCTTGTCATTCTTGTATTCTATTATCATGAATATGCGGTCTGTGCAATCAATGTGGGAACAATAGTATCATGGGCGGTAATCAAGAGAATATCAAGAGATGAATGCAAACACATGTTACAGAGGAACCCATCAAGTCATTAACACAAGAATAGTAATGTGTATAGTCAAAGGACACCAACTACAAACCTGGATAATAGTACACGTCCACACTAAAACATTCTTTATCACTGCTATGGGAAGGCAAAAATTATTCCATCAGAGGTTCTGTAGACTCTTCCGAATCCAACGCTAACTACTCTCTCGATAAATTCTAAGTCCAATATCGATGACTACCAATCTGTTCTTTATAAGTCCATTGCACAGGCAGCAGTATATGGTTATATTCTAACGCTTACAAATCCATTGAAATACCATTATCAATTCTTGATAAAATAATAATCTGACCTTTAACAGTGTCTAGTAACAATCAGATTTTTCTCATATCATAATTCTATCAAAATTTATCATTTCATGTGATTTACCTGGACAATACTTTTAAACAACAATCTAAAAATTTAAATGCCCTTGCACTAAATCATCAATATCTCACAAATTACAACTCGGTTTGCAAAACCGTAAAAAGTTTTGGATTCCATACTCGGAAAGCTATAGTATGCATATATGTAAGTCTCAGTTTGGCTACAAGAAACTTGGTCTACCTCAGTACAAAATTATTCATGCTGCAAGGTATAAAATTTGAATAAATATGTCTAGGTGCAAAATCATTATTCAAATCTATGAATTTATAAAGTTCTAAACATGCAACAATATAACTGATATGGCTAAAAATGGGGTTAAATCGAAATCGTCCAAATCAGGCACGAATCTTAAAGCTCAGGGGTAAAAAGGTAATTTCACCTACAAACGGGTCCGAAATAGGAACTGGGTCTTTTCCCAAAAGCCCAATAACCCACGAACGGATCCGTCTTAACTGGGTGCGGGTTCCAACCCGCATGAAATCCGGTCCAGCTGGATAGAATTAGGGTTTATGATTGTCCGTAATCAACGACCCTGATCGCTTTTATCCATCCACTGGGAAGTATGGATTTGATCTTATCCTGAAACTAGTTCCTAAGGTGGTTATAAATACCCCCCATCCCCCACTTTTACCAGGTAATCAATCTTTTGCCAATCAAAAGTTCTTTCATAATCTTTCTGATTACTGACTTGAGTGTCGGAGGGTGCATCGCCGGGATCAACCTGGTGTTTCACACTTTTTGTAGGTCAACGGCGGGAGATCACGATCAAACTCCGGTGGAAAGGTGTTCAAGTTTGACTATTCAATATCCCAAGAATCCACAAATCTATCTGTTTGCCCCCACACCGATTTCAGCGGCAACAATGACAATGCACATCTATACATTCTAAGATAAATTTTATGACAGATATTCATCTAGAGTCATGATTATCAACTAGTGTATGCAATATGATAAACATGGAAGAGAACAAATGCAGAGAATTTTTCTACGAATATCAATTTAGACGAAGAATCAATAAGGGAATGAATCAACACCAGTTCAAGATTTGGGTGAGTTAACAAGGCATGAAAAGGATTCAAAAATAGATTTTGACAATACAATGATTTGACAACAATAAAAAAACTTCTTGCTATGAGTTCAAGGAGAAAGAATAGGATGAGTCAAGGAAGAAAGATAGGACGCTTGCCTAATTTTGACAAAACTTTTCGTGTGGTCCGCGGCTCGTCGCTTGTGCTGATTCATGGTTGATCTCGTGCTCCGCTTTCGGTACGAGAGGACAACAACAATGTGGCAAGAATGTCATGTTCGGGCTGAGTGGAGGTCAGATTTGGTTTGGAGTTGGTGTCGGGTTTGAATAATGGAAGCAAGGAGTTGGTTTTCGAGATTGAATGGAGAGGAGTTCGGGACAGAGAGGGGTTCAGGTATGGATGGATGAGATGGAGTTTCGGGTTTGAATGAGATGGAGGTGATTTGTAACACTCGGCAAAATTGAGTTATGACAATTTTGTCCATGGGTGTTACGCACATGTATTTCGTACCGTTAGGGCTAATATCCATGAGGTATTTTAATATAAATATTCTCTATGTGTTTCGTATTTTGATTCTTATATACATATTTTTCATTCTCTTGAATTCGATTATGTATTTGAATTTAAATTTTAACTCAAATATTTGATATTCTATTTTACGTGAATTGCACGTGTTTTCAATGCACGTGTCGATTACGTATATTTGACCGTTACGTGAAATATTCGTAACATTATCAATACAAATATTTTTCGTATGTTATATTTCAATTTTCTATAAATATTTCTCCGTTGCTCAAATCTATTTTGTATTGATACGTGCAACGCATGTGTTGGTTGTATCAATTTTCAAAATAAAACTTTATGAAGTGTATATGTTTATTTTTATTTTTATTATTTTAACTAGTTTTACGTGAAATATGTATTTTAAAATATTTTTTGCTACCGTGTTTTACATGTGATTTTTCTATGCACGTGCTAATTACGTTATTTTTTGTGTACTAAAATTTCATCATGATTAATTTAACCAAATTATACTAAATTTTTGTTAAGAAAAATGATATAATTATTTATTAAAGAAGAGGGTTTAAAATGAAATAAAATAATGAAATAAGAGTAGAATGAAAAATGTACACAACACGTGCACACGTACATTGTGCACTCTTTCCAATGGTTGGCTGCATATGGAGAGAGTGGGGTGAGTGAGTGGTGTGAGTGTGTGAGTGGGTTAGTGGGGTGTTTAGTAGCTAAAACTACTCTCAAATTTCCATATAAATATCCCCCTAATCTAACCCAAATGAACACAAAACTAAACTAAACAAAAGAGAAAGTCAAGAGAGGGCTTGTGCGTGTGGCTTGCGGTTTTGCTAGAGGAGGAGAGGCCGGTTTTCTTTATTTTGGGGAGCTTAGGAGCATTATTTTCTTTGAATTCTACCACTAGGATTCTCCTTTTGAGGTGAGTGTTTCTCCAACTTTCTAATATAGTTTTATTAGTAGAATACTAGATATGTGTGAATTGTTAGATGCATGATAACTTATATAGATTGAGTATTCATTTTTAGATTATGTGTTGTTGATTAAAGGTGTAAAATTATGATATGATTGATTTGGGGGCATTTTTACAAGTTTCTGTTTTAAGTTTTAGTTGCACTTCAGAATATCATATATATTAAGCTAGATGGAATCTAGAGGTAATTTGTTTAAAGGATCATCTCGTATATGTCAAGAACATCTCCTTAAAATTTGATAATATTTGGATATCGTTTATTATTTTAATAAAATTTAAACTTAGGACTGGTTGGCAATTGGCTAGTTGCTGGAAATTTGTATATATTTCGGAATTTAATCATTTCGGAATCATAGATGCAGTTTTTTTAGAAAGATCAAAACTAAGAAGTTGAGGTAGACTCATTAACCTTTCTTTAAAGTCTAGGAAATCAATTTTCTATGAAGAATAGAATTTATAATGAATTTTATAAGATTGAACAAGTGGCAGTACTTTAAATGTAGTATAACATTTCGACCCTACTATAGATTTCGAAGAATTCAGGGTTATAGACATTATATTTTGGAGAAACTTATAACTGCCAAGTTATAGTAGACTTGTATACCTTTAATTTGATCTAAATAACACAAAGTTTTATGAAGTATAAAATTTTCTGTGATTTTTACAAGTAGCATGTGCTGCAGTGTTCGAATTGTGAATCTATTGTTTTGCAAATAAATTTAGATGAAGTAATTGAGGATGAATGTAGATGATCTTAACTACAAAGTTGTAGAGACTCATTTATGTTTCCTATGAAACTGCGAAATCTATTTTTTGAGTAGTATTAGAATTTATATGATTTTTACAATACAATTGGGTCGATGTCTTTGTCCTAAAACTTTTACAACGTATAAATATGGATTTAAAATTGGGATGTTAGTAAGATGTTCCTTATGAGGAATTAAGAGATAATTAACGGATGAAGTTGGAATGTTAAACATGCGATGTTTATAAGGGTTTTAACTCATCAAGTGTTATTCAGTGTTGCTATAAGAAGTTGGTTACTTCATGATTGATAAAAGCAAAGAGAATGGATAAAAGAAGTTAAAAGATGTTTAATGAATGAGATGTTTATGATGAGGTTAGATGTAACCCATGTGATCTCTTTATTGAGATGATTGTTTGTTCTAGAGTAAGCAGGACCCAGAATACCGATAGTTGTGATAAATGGAATTTGAGAAGTACCCCTATGGGTTGACTTTCTCTTTGAGAAGCATCCAGTGTGGGCTAACATTCTCAGTATTTTGGTTTAAGCTCGGTGGGTAAGCTAACTCTAGGTCTTAATAGCTATAATTTAAACTTAAGGATAGACACTAGTTGGAGATATGATGAAACAAGAGCAAACGTGAGTTATGGACTTCAGGATGATCCACGGAGTGAGACAATCCCCAGCATTTCCGGGATGATGGATGAAATAGGCCACAGAATGATCCACGGAGTGGGATTGATCTCCAGTATTTTGGGATGAGAGCGATGCTAATGGGACATTTGTGCGATGAGGGTTTCAGGATGACTTGCGGAGTGAGACAATCCCTAGTATTCCGAGATGATGGATGAAATAGACCACAGAATAATCCACAAAGTGGGATTGATCTCCAGTATTCCAGGGTGAAAACCTATACTTGCAGAGTGTCTAAATCTTGTTGTAGTCATAGTAGTAGGTTGCATGACGAGGGATTGAACCCTATAAAGAGGAGTACGATAAGGGCTTGCCCTCGGACCTATGTAGTATGGGATGCATAGAATCCGAACAAGTGTGCATTAGTGTTATCATCATGTAATGTCTGTATTAGGCATCAGGTTCATATTATACATTGACATGTTTAGGATAGTCACTCCTCACATTTTATTTTGCATTCAAGTTCTTTTTTGCTAAAGTAGAAGAATTGCTGTATTATAGCATTGCATCATTTGTATACAATTGATGTGTCCACAGTTTCCTAGTTGCAGGAATGGGTTGGTATGGATTTGAAGACACTGTGAGAGATGTCATAAGATTGAAGAACTTTCATTATCATGTGTTGTGTTGTACTTATTTATTTCTGCTGTTTGGTTGTAACTAACAATGTATAATGAAAAGTTTTAAATTCCTTGTATTTTGTACGAATTGAAGTAAAGATCCTGTCGTGCTACGAATTACATATATTTGGAATTCGGGGCGTTACATGATTAGGTATGGGTTTCAAGTTTGATGGCAGTGGAATGTTGGATTTAAATGGAGGTGATTCGGGGTTCAGGATGAGGCTGATGAGTATGGCATTTGGGTTGATGGTGAGAGAGGTCGGGATGGAAAGGATGAAGGTGGAGTTTAGGGATGGGGTTAATGTCGGGTTTGAATGGTGGCAATTGAGTGGGGGTTGATGGGTTTGGTTTTGGAGTGGAGTTGGTGATGGAGACAGTGGGTTTGAATGATGGAGACGAGATTGAAGATAAGATGGAGTTCGGGCGGTGGTAGTTGAGGTCGGGATGAAGATGGGTTCGGGAAGACGATGGATGTTGGGATGGAGATGGTGTTCAGGTTGAAGGTGGTGTTCGGGATGGATGGGTAGAATTGTAACTCTTTTATTCTAGTGATCGGTTATTTCTCCCCTGAATTAGGCAAAGCCGAACCAGTACAATATTGTGTGCTTGTGTTTTTGGTTTGATATACTATTACTTGGTTGTTCATCAGATCGATTGTCGTATAACTCAGCAAATCCTAACAAGTGGTGTCAGAGCTTCAGGTTGTTCCTTACAATTTTTTTCGTTGTTCGTGGCTGCTCGAGTTCCTTGAAGAAGATGACAAATAAAAGTTTCATGAAGATCAACTTGTTCGATTGTAAGATCAACTTTAACCTCCGGACAGTGGACATATACGGCGTAGGTTTGCATCTTGCCCTAGAAGGAGATAAGTGGAGGCCAACTGGCATGAAGCAAGAGAAGTAAGAGGAAACTTGTTCAAAAGTATTGAGTTTAATCCAGTTGTCATTGATGAACGACGTCAAGTACAACTTCCTTGAAGAGAGAAGCACGACGAGTCTGTGGGCGAGACTCAGGATTGACTACTCAGAATTATCTTTACAGGATCCGATGTACTGGAAGAGAAAACTGTTTCGTTTCTCAATAAAAAAATGTACCACTCTTCGAGATCATATAATAGAATTCAATAAGGTGTTATCTGAATTGAGGGCGGTAAACGCAAATGATCTAAGCGAAAAGTATAAAACTTTCAACTTGATATATTGACTGTCAGATTTGTACAAGCATTTGATAACTATCATGCTACACGAGAAATCTACAAAGGAGAAGCTTTCAGTGGCTAGTGGTTGGTGTAATCAAGAGCTTAAAAGAGGATGAACTTAGGAAGGAGACTCAAAGATTGTAGTCTACTTTTATGAGTTGCATTGCGGTGGATGAAACTTCAATTGGAAGGGATCGTGCACATAAGGGTGGGATATTGCAGAAGGATTGTCGCAAGTGGTTAGATCAAAAGGGTGTCAACATAGTCAGTGTCGTTGAATTATGTGATAACTTAGACTATCTTATTTTTTCAAGTTCTACAGATGTGTATTCAGACTAGTTTCTTGATTCAGATATTTCTTATTATATTTACTCCAAGAGGGGATGTTTTCTACATACAAATCTGCTACATGTCGTTGTGTGAGAACGAGAATTCGTGAGATTTGTGGCGTAGTGGGTGAGGGAACAGTTGAGTTGAAGATGTCAAGTAGAAAGAGGTTCATATTGGAGAAAGTCATGCATATTCCTTTGATGAAATGAAACATGATATCCTTGGGAACTCTGGAACCACGAGCTGTAGGTACACAGCTCGAGGTGGAGTTCTATCAGTTTGGGAAGGTCGTCGTAAGGTGATGAGGGGAAGGAGGGGTGTCCATCACAATCTATACAAGCTTGTGGGAATGGAAAGACTCGGCCTAGTATTTTGAAGCTCATCGCTCCTAAAGCATTATCTAGTTTGCTGCCCACTAGAATCACCGAAGCAAGATCACAACGTTCAAATATTGTTAGGAGGTGCCTTGAGGTTGGTGAAGTTCATGCAGAGGGTGTGGTGCCGCCTTCGTATTAACACCTACTGGGGAATGCCCTTGAGGGGCCACACATTTAGATAAATTGTAGGTGGAGCTAAATTCGACTAGCAGAAAATGCCACTAAATCGGGTTGTTTGCAAGAGGAGAAAAAAGTGTCTATAGGAAATTAACCACCCAAATTTGGAAGCATGAGCATGCAATCCGAGGTGGAGATTGTTAGGTTTATGTCATGCATACTAGGTTTGATGTAAAGAGAAGACTGTAAAGCTAGAAGAGGATTCGAAGTGAATGTGGAGATGAAAGGAGCAGCAACTCAGCAAGAAAAAGAAGTATCATATTGCATTCGACTGCAATATTTTGGACTGCTCTCTGATTTGAGAGCAGTCAACTGCTCTTTGGAGCAATCGACTGGCAGCGACGCAATAGTAGATTTGGGTCGGGTCTTGGTGATGTATTTGAATCTCAGTTTCTTCTTTAAGTTAAATCGTACGACTCCTATCTTGTGACCTTCTCTTCAAGGTATATCATATGGTTCCTATAGCAAGACTACAACCTAGGGTTTCTCTATACTTCTATATATCAATGTAATAACCTCCTTGTGAGTCAGTACTCTATCTGAGAGTTTTCCATTATAAATAGCAGAGTATCTTCTAGTGAGACTTGAGAGATAGATATGTTATTGGTGTCAATAACTGTAACTCTTGTATCTTCTCCAATTAAATAATATCTTGGTTATTTCTCCCAATGATTGGGCGAAGCCGAACCAGGATGTGCTTGTGTGTTTAGTTTGGTCTGCTATTGCTTGGTTGTTAATTGGATCAGTTGTCTCATAACTCAGCAAATCCTAATAATATGCAATCATTAAAATGAATAGTAGGTTACCAACCCTTGATCAGTATGATTCTAGAGTACAATTCGAGTAATGATGCTGCTGTTTTCCGGGTGTGGGAGCAACAGATAGTGAGTTCGTTGACTTGATGAGAAACAGAGATCTCAGCCGCATATCTGACCATGATGTGAGGCTAGTATGAATGGGGGTGACTAAGAGACTGCAGCGGACCGGCGAAAAAGTTTCAGACACTAGGAGAATTTTCGGCGACAAACCCTTCGACGCTCAAGTCAATAAACATCAGTTAAGAGAGGGATTAGGTAGTGAAAATGCGACTACATTGTTACTGTTGATGTGGACATGTATTTATAGGACAGAGAGAGTCTGTTAGGGAAAGTTCCCATGTTGCCTAATTGGATTACCCTAACTTCGGATCTAAGAGGGTCGTTTAATCCCATGTTCTTAGGGGATTCGATTATCGGCCTTAGAGGGCTGAGTTGGTGTGCTAATGGAAAGTCCATGGATTATTCGCTCCGTGATCCGCACGGGAATCGAACGATGGAAATTAACCACCATTTTAACCCATATCACAAGCCCCCTATTCTCCGAGGCGATTTGTCGATCGTCTCCAAAGAGTAGATAGTTGTGGGGAAAAATGTGTTGGCGTGAGGAATAATAACTTATGGTAATAACATAGGGTCCTTCCTAAGTTTCACATGCCGAGACCCAGGGGGGGTGGGGGGGGTATTGGTCCGAGATGTGAGCTTGGCAGTGAAAACAATGTAAAGATCGGAGTCAGAGCGCTATTTTGAGGCATTCGTCCGAGACGTGAGCTTTGGTTGCAGTGAAAACTGCATAAATCTTGGAGTTAGAGCACCATTTTGAGGTGTTTGTTCGAGACATGAGCTTTGTTTGCAGTGAAAACCGCATAAAGCTCAGAGTCGGAGCACCATTTTGAGGCGTTCGACCGGGACGCGAGCTTTGTTTGTGGTGAAAACCGGGTAAAGCTTGGAGTCTTAGCACCATTTTGAGGTGTTTGTTCGAGACGTGAGCTATGTTTGCGGAGAAAACTGTGAACGCTCGGAGTCGGAGCGCCATTTTGAGGCATTTGTCCAAGACGTGAGCTGTGCTTGCTATGAAAATAGTGTAAAGCTCAGAGTCAGAGTGCCATACTTATCTAGGTTCCTGGTCATAGTGAGGAGAGTGAAAGGTGCCAAATCCATTACTTGTTTGCCCCCCTGTGTCTTCTGAGCAGCCATTTCACGATTACGTAGAATTCGAGGAGACATCACATGTCGATGATCATTCGAGAGGTCACTTCTCGTGGGATTCAAAAAGATGGCACATGATGATGGCCATTCGAGATGTCTCTACCTCGTCTATAAATCCTCCTCCCATTTTCATTTCGTGGGGTTACCTTTTCTCCATCCAGAGTCTATCTAAAATTACTTCCTCAGAAATTTCAACTGCACAGTCCAGTGACTCATTGTTGTCCAGCAGTCATAGCGGTTCGACTTCAGACTCCTCATGCCAGTCCACTTCGTGGGAGGATGAGTACCGGCAATCGAGGCCTAGGCGCATCTCTTCCCCAGAAGAAATCATGGATGTCGAGTTGATTTTGGATCCTGAAGAGGTAAGACCCGGTCGTGCTAAAGGTGGGGCCAAGACTGGCGGAGCAGGGGAGAGCCTAAAGGGGGAGGCACGAGAACCCCCGCCTGTGCCTGAAGTCGAAGGCGTTCAAGAGAGTCGCGGTCGGGCATTGGTGGATGAAGTGGGAACTGGAGCGAGTTATCAGAAGGTGACCCGGGATCCGCACAGGAGGATGTTTATCGAGCTCGGGAAGAGAAGGCCCCCTCAATTGGCGATATTTTATTAGTCCCTCAAGTCCGTGGACCGCGGGGCAACAAAGAAGAATAAACACAATCTTTCACCCGACAAGGAGCCTATGTTTATGGCGTACGAGTGCCCAATAGACCTAACTCAGCCATCCATGCACTTCAAGCCCATCCAGATGTACCCGGATGACTTAAAAGACGAGCTTCGCTTCGGCGGATAACATGAAGAACACCATGGTGGGTGGTGACCTTGATCTGCTCCGTGTGGCATATCACATCTCTACTCAATATGAACTAATGCTCCCTAATCCTGGCATTCGTCCCACCGACATCCTTTCGGAATCTCTCTGCATACTTAATCCTGACGCATTCGCCTCGGGCTTGGGTATCCACTTCATCCATTTATAAAAGAGGTCTTGAACTGGGCAGGGATGAGTCACACACAATATAGGCTGATATCGTGGAAGCATCTAACCAGCTTCATCATGCTTTGCCACAAGAAGAAGGTTCCCTTGAGCCTCAAATAATATTTTCGAATATGCATGGGGTTGAGGTCTCTCCCTTGTTATCAGAATCGGTGGTACATCACCCCTCGCTTGGGATATCAGGTGGTGCATGGTCATCTCGACTCCATTAAGGGTTGGAAGACAAAGTATTTCGTAGCAGCCCCGAACCTTGGGACATACCTACCAAGTGGTCGTACAAGGACCCACCAAGAATGAACCCAACGGTTCAGGATTTGACTCCAGAGGAGCATGTCTAGTTTTCGAGACTGTTTGAGGGTGGCATCAGTGTTGATTGGACACAGGTGATGGGTGGAAAGTTGGCTGACTGCGGCCTGAGCTCCTTTGCCCATGGTAAACCTTTTTCCTTTTGATTAGGATTGTATTTTATCGCTAGGTCTTACATTCTTCTCTTGTAGTGGTGGTTGAGGATGTACTAGCTTTGATATCGACATCCGAAAGAGTGGCAATCGTACACCGTAAGGGTAAGACTATGGCCTAGGCGTCTCCGAGGGAGCGACCGACGAAGAAGTCTGGGGTCCTGGAGATTCACGGCCCGGAGGAGTCCTCGAGGGGCCCTCAAAAGCAAGAGATCGTTGAGGGCCACAGAGCTGGCTGAGTCTCCCCTTCCACCGTTTAACCTGATTGTGGAAGCCTTTTTGCCGGATCAGACCGTGAATACCTTTAGACTAGAGTGGTTTGTGAAGGCGCTCGATTCACTTTGGTAATCACGGATAGCTCTCGAAGTGGTGGAGAATATATCTCCCCCGAGGGACAGGAGAGCCCTTGCTTTGGAAACCACAACTTTGGGCGACCTTCAATTCGCCCAGGGGTTCGTCTGGGTAAGTATGTAGTAAGTGTGAAGCCCAATCTTATATTCCTTCTATTTGAATTATTTATTAATATAAAGCCTTACCCTAGAATCTGTTCCATCCTATGGTTGTAAGCTCATTCTATTAATTACAATTGTTTCCTTTCATCCTAGATCATACTATATTATTTTTATTATTAATATTATTAATATTATTAATATTATTATTGAAAGAAGCCAAACCCTGTAACACCCCAAATTCCAAAATAGACTGAATTCGAGTTCCACAGGATCTTTTCACTTCACTTCGTACAATTTTACAAGGAAATTAAAACTTTACTTTACATTAGAGTTACATTTACATTAACACTTATACAGTGGAAGCAATTTTACATTAATTACATGAATAAAAATATACAGCACTTGAATAATCTTTAAGCATCAATTCCTCTTTAGTCTTTTTCATGTGCTTTACCCTGCATGGAAACTGTGGGCACGTCAGTTCATTCAATTGACAAAATATTATACACGGCCATCTTCTCTATGCCGAAAATAGTATAACAATTCTCAACACTTAACAAACCACAAACTTGTTCGCAAACAAAGCTAAGGGGACTATCCTATTGATGTCGTGTTGTGAATGTGCACTTAGTCCTTAATGTTATTATTTATGTTATATAACACTAATGCGTACTTGTTCAGAGTCTATGCAGCCCATACTACATAGGTCCGAGGGCAAGCCCTTAACCATTCTTCATCTTATAGGGTTCAATCCCTCGCCATGATTTAATCTATTGTGGTAACTACGGTAAGTATCCCAGATGTTCTACGAACTACGAACTCATGTCTAGGCGCCGTGGAGAGAATCCCAATGCACTGACACATGACTCATCATGCAGGCATCCTGTGGTAATCCACCTCCTACCATAGACATGATGCAGTCGCCAAATATCCCACGAGCGTCGCCACCGGGACGGTACTCTGGAGCAGTATCCACATCCTACTCATGACGCATCATGGGACATCCTGTGAATACTCTCACGTCGCCAATCCAATGGCCCTCATACTCAATGTTTTTCTCTTAATTTCATCACATCTTCACTATGTAACTAGTCCTTAATTTAATTCAATCATGAAAAAAATCAATCCCTTAGGTTTAGTACTCCCACTATACAGGTCTTATTCAATCATTTCACATGACCCAAATCTTGGTCTTTTCAATTTAAATTTCATCTCAACATTTCTTTTATTGTCGGTATAAGGCTTAGCTACACCCTAGTTCTTAATTTCAACTCATAATTGCAACATCGAGTTTTTCATACTCATAAGTAATTTTTTTTTTCATGTTTAACAATAATTTTCATTTCATGTTCATAGCATTCATGTAATCATATTCATAATATCCTTCATAACTCATCGTGTCATTTAATTTCAATTTCATACACAATCTCATGCATAAACAATAAATTCAACGTGTCCTATTCAATAGTTTACTCTTTCCACAAAAATTCTCTTATTCTTGTTTTAACAATACCAAATCTAACATTCATACTTTCAATTTTTCCCATTATCAAATCTCTTTTCAAATCTCTTTTAATCAATATATTTTTCTTTATCCAAAGACAATTTAAACTAACAATTTATAGTAAGTTATTTCTTGCAAAAATAGTCTTGATTTCTCATTTATACCAGGCCACAGATCATAAAAAATTATCTCACGAAAATCCAGATATTATCAAAACTTCAGGGCAGTCGATTGTTAAAATATGGCCAGTCGGTTGTTCTGTGATGATTTAAAACTCGAAAATAAAATGATCAGGGTAGTCGACTGTTAAACATGGCCAGTCGGCTATTCTGCGATGGTTTAAAACTCAAAATTAAAAGGATCGGGGCAGTCGACTGTTATAATATAATCGGTTGATTGTTCTGTAAGATTTAAAACTCGAAAACAAATAATTGTGGCAATCGACTGTTACAATATAGTCGGTCGACTGTTCTGTAACTAAAATCCGAAATTTAATACCTGAGAGTCGACTGTCGACTCTAATCCGGTCGACTGTCGATTGCACCAGGTTGCAATTTAGAGTTGATCATGGATATATTTTGACATTAAAAATAAGATCACCATTTTCATATTATTTATAATCAAGGTTTCCACAAAATAATATTTTTAGAACACAAGTTTTCATCTTTCATCATCAATGAAACTTCATTTTAGAGAATCAACTACACATGATGCATTTAATCAACTATTTGTCTCCTACGCACAAATTTCAACTTAGAAATCAATTCAAAACATATAGCATGGCAACATGATAATTTCTAGCACTTTAATTCACCATTTATCATCTAGCAATCATCTTATCGATCATTCTCTAAATTACCATTTCATCTCTAATTTAGCACACATGGGTCCAATTTCACCTAGTTGCTTCTTAGTAACTTTACCAAATAATCCCTAGCATGGTACCTAGATTTAGAAGCATGAGAAACACCCACCTATTGGAGAAAATGAATTGAAAGCTCCTAGAATGCAAGAAAGTAGCCTTCTCCTTCTAGAATGTATTGCAAATTGCCTTCTCCTCCTAGCTCCTTGGTGTTTGCCGATGCCTCCTTGCTCCCTTGGTGCTTGTCCGGCCACCTCTAGGTTGGAACACACACAATTTTGCACACTCTAACCTTTTGCTCACAAATCTCCTCAATCTTTTGCTCTCTTATCTTTTCTCTCTTAATCCTTTCTCTTAGCAATTTGTTCAGTGCACTAATGAGAAGAAAAGCTAGGGGTATTTATACACTTTTAGGATGAGAATAAATGGCTAGGATTTAAACAAGGGGTTAGAGATTAAGGACCAAGATGAGTTGGGAAGTTGTAGTAACTTCCATGAACTCAATAACTACCCCTCAACTCTAACCCACTCACCCTCTCTCTCTTGGCCACAACCTGGCCTCCCATAAAGGTGTGTGCACATGCCCCCTAGTACCCCCCCTTATTATTAAGTTGTACATTATTAATTAATCAATTGTCTACTAATTATGTCTACCAGACAAGTTATGACAATTAAAAGATTAATTAGTTTGTGGGCTTCAAAAATAGTGGGCTTTAGATTCATAGGTCAAAATAAATTATTTAATATATTAGGTTGGGCTTAATTTGGAAAAACAAGCTTAGGATTTTTAAAATGGGCTTAAAATAAACAGAAGGAAAGAAAATAATTGTTTGTTGATGTTAGAGAAAAATAATTTTATATGAAAATATTTATACAAAAATTTGTACGTGCACAACACGTAAAATCAACAGTTCTCATTTAATAAAAATTCAGGGTAATACAACACTCCCTCCTTAGAATAGTTTCGTCCCCGGAACTACAATTAAAGAGTGAGAAATCAAAACATAACAACAAAAGAAGATACTACTACTAACCAAGCAAAAAGCTCAGGATGATCCTTCAACATCCTCTCTTCAGATTCCCAAGTAGCCTCTTCAACCAACTGGTTTCTCCAGACTACCTTGACCATCGGTATCGTCTTGTTCCTCAAGACTTTCTCCCGACGATCCACAATCTCAACTGGAAGCTCAATGTAACTCAGATCCAATTGCAAACCTTCCGGCACTTCAGGCAAATGATGACTCGAGTCTGGAATGTAACTTCTCAGTATAGACACATGAAAGACATTGAGCACCTGAGACAACTCTTCCGGTAACTCAAGCCGGTAAGCAGTTTTCCCGATCCTTTTCAATATTTTATACAGGCCTATGAACCTCGGGGCTAACTTCCCGCCTTTGCCAAATCGGATCACACCTTTACTGGTAGATACCTTCAGAAAGACAAAGTCATCAACCTCAAACTCAAGGTCCCTTCTCTGGTTGTCTGCATAGGTCTTCTGCCTGCTCTGAGCATTCACCAACCTCTTCCTGATCAGATCAATCTTTTCAGAGGTTTGATGCACAATCTCGGGCCCAAACATCTGACGCTCTCCAACTTCGAACCAACAAACTGGCATTCTGCGCTTCCTGCCATACAAAGCTTCGTACGGCGCCATCCCAATACTATTCTGAAAAATATTATTGTAGGCAAACTCTACCAAAGCTAGGTGCCTTTCCCAACTGTCTCCAAAGTCTAGCACACAACACTGAACCATATCCTCAAGAATATGGTTGACTCTCTTGGTCTGCCCACTATTCTGTGGATGAAAAACAGTACTGAAATCCATCTTGGTACCCAAAGCTGTCTGAAGACTCTTTCAGAAATGCAAAGTAAACCGCGCATCTCAATCAGACACAATAGTTAACGGAACACCAAGAAGCCTGACGATCTCATCAACATACATCTCAGCTAACTTGTCCATCGAAGCAGTGAGTTTCATCGCCAAGAAGTGAGCGGACTTGGTTAGTCGATTAACTATGACCCAAATAGCATCGTTGCCCTTTGAACTCTTTGGCAACTCCGTGATGAAATCCATACTGATGTTATCCCACTTCCATTCCGGAATAGGTAACGGTTGCAATAGACCTCCGGGTTTCTGATTCTCGGCTTTGACTTGTTGACAAATCTCACACCTCGACACAAATTCAGCCACATCCCGCTTCAAACCTGACCACCAGAAATATTGTTTAATGTCCTTGTACATCTTAGTACTCCCAGGATGTACTGACAAAAGAGTATCATGTGCCTCCTGAAGGATCTCTCTTTCAAGTCCGACTGATCCGGAACACACAGCCTATCTCCAAACCACAACACTTCATCCCTGATTTGAAATCCGAGCAACCTGCCTGCAACAACCTGCTCCTTCATCTTCAGAATATCAGCAGCTTCCTTCTGACTTGCAATAATTCTTTCATTCAGTGTAGGCTGAAGCCTCAAATGAGCTAAGGATGCTCCCAATCCTTGCAAGACAACTTCAATACTAGCCCGATCCAGTTCCTCTGCCAGATGCCTCTGAGTCGTAATCAAACTGGCCAAACTGCTCTTGTGGCTAAGTGCATCCCCAACAACATTAGCCTTCCAAGGATGATACTTGATCTCAGGATGCATGTCCTCAAGCACTTCCAACCATCTCTGCTGCCTCATATTCAGATCCTTCTGCTGATAGATGTATTTCAAGCTCTCGTGGTTTGTGTACATGTTCAGTTTCTCACCGTACACATAGTGTCTCCATTGCTTTAAGGCGAAGATAATCGCAGCCAACTCCAGATCATGAGGCGGATAATTCTTCTCATGCGGTCGTAGTTGCCTAGACCCATAAGCGATCACTTTCCCTTCTTGCATTAAGACACAACCAAGCCCGCAATGTGAAGCATCGTTGTAAACATCATACTCAACACCTTCTCTAGGCAACGCCAAAATAGGTGTGGTAGTCAACTTCTCTTTCAACTCCTGAAAGCTTGCCTCGCACTGTTCGGTCCACTTAAAATTTACATTCTTCTTGATCAAACTAGTGAGCGGCACGGCTAACTGAGCATAACCCTGAATGAATCTCCTATAGTATCTCGTCAATCCAAGGAAACTCCTGATTTCCTTCACTGCAGTAGGCCTTGCCCAATCTCTCACTGCCTCTATCTTCTGAGGATCAGTTGCCACTCCCTCCTTAGAAAGGATGTGACCTAGGAATGCCACTTTAGATTTCAAAAACTCGCACTTGGATAACTAGGCATACAACTCCTGCTCTTCTAGCTTTTTCAAAACTACCGTCAGATGCTCTGTGTGGCCCCTCCTCCGACTTGGAGTACACAAGAATATCATCGATAAACACCACGATGAAAGAATCAATGAATGACCTCAGAACTCTGTTCATCATATCCATGAAAATTGCAGGTGCATTCGTCACTCCGAACAACATAACTAAGAATTCATAATCTCATGTCGAGTTCTAAATGCAGTCTTATGCACATCTTCAGCTTTCACTCGAACTTGATGATATCCTGATCGAAAATCTATTTTTGAGAAAACAACAGCTCCTTGTAGACGATCGAATAAGTCATCAATTTGGGGAATGGGATACTTATTCTGAACAGTGACCTTATTCAGCTCTCAGTTGTCGATACACATCCTCATCGATCCATCCTTCTTCTTTACCAAAAGCACCGGCGCTCCCCAAGGTGACGCACTCGGTTGAATAAAGCCCTTCTCCAATAGTTCCTCAATCTGCCATTTGATCTCATCCTGTTCCACAGGCACCATCCTATACAGTGTCTTGGAAATAGGTGCACTCCCTGGCTGAATAGTGATGCTGAAATCCACATCACGATGTGGAGGGTAACCCGGGCAAATCTTCCAAGAACACCGTCGGATAATCCCGAACCACCAGAATTTGTTGCACCTCTACAGGAATCCCTTTCTTCTGGCTGATAACAGCAACCAAACCTGAACATCTCCTCCCTTGGAAAGTGACTCAGGTCCACCTGGAGCCTTCACTGTTACTACCTTGGTCTTGCACTTGATGCTCACACTGTACACCGACATCCAATCAATGCCAATGATAACATCGACTACCAAGATAGTCATCTCAATCAGATCAATCCCAAAAATTCTATCTCCAATCACGATCTCGCCGTCCGTATAGTACCGATCAGTGGTTAAAGTCTCCCCTGACGGAGTAGCTACTGCCAAGACCTTGCCTGGAAAAACTTTCGGTTCAACTCCCAATACCCCCATCGTCTGCTTCATCGAATGCCACCACACAGCCGCATCCTTCTCGAACTACAGCACAGCCAACTTCACCTTGCTGCCATCTGGAGTCTCTAAGACTTCGAAGATAGTCTCTACCTGTCAGATCCAATTGTCAGCCGTGTCAGGGTCTGACTTCCCCTCAAACACCGGTGGTTTCATCCGCTTGAATGATTCCTCCGGTTTGATTGCTTCGGGTACTGGATTCGCAGGCACCCTTCCCTGATTCTGATTCATGGCAATGGCATTAAGTGTTTGATAGACCCTCACTAGTTCCATTTTCAAATCCAGACCTTCTCCATTTCGAGCTCCTCTTCTAGCCATATTCTGATGCAAAAGATCCATTAAATTCAAAGTATAAACATGAATTTTAAATCAACTTTTTATTTCATTGAATTCCAAACTTTATACATTCAAATTTAAAACATTTCTAACATCAAATGAAAGCAGTAAGAAGATACAACAGTCTAGTTCCTACGGTTCCTCTTGGCTTCTCGAAGCTCTTACCATAGTTCCGCCACTTCTTCCTTAGTACATCGTACATGTTTTTCTTCTTCTCGAGTTCCTAAACACGAGGACTGAGAGTTGCAATATCCTCCTTGCACTTCGCATACTGAGTCTGTAGTAGCTCGGCTCTCTCCTGCTGAGTCTCTACCTGCCCCTGAACAGACACAATGAGACTACTCGGAACTGGTTCTTCCTCGTTCGAGGAATCATCAGATGAATCCGGAGGTGGAGTGATCTCTCGGGATTCAGTACATTCTTCTTTTTCATATTCCATGGGGTCTTCTTCATCGGAGTTTGCTTGTCCAGGATAGTAATCCTCCTCAACTATGTGCCAGTCATCACCTTCAGTCGGGTCGAAGTGGTCCGCCATCTTAGAAAAGGGGAGGAGGAGAAGAAATGTCAATCATAGAGCAACACAAATGTAAGTGACTTACATTTAAATCTCTATACTTAACACACTAGTGTCCACTTCTAGGGTTTCGTTCCTTATAAATTTGTACTACCTGTGAAGTGTGCTCTGATACCACTCTGTAACACCTCGAATTCCAAAATACACTGAATTCGAGTTCCACAGGATCTTTTCACTTCACTTCGTACAATTTTATAAGGAAATAAAAACTTTACTTTACATCAGAGTTACATTTATATTAACACTTATACAGTGGAAGAAATTTTACATTAATTACATGATTAAAAATATACACCACTTGAATAATCTTTAAGCATCAATTCCTCTTTAGTCTTTTTCATGTGCTTTACCCTGCATGGAAACTGTGGGCACATTAGTTCATTCAACTAACGAAATATTATACACGGCCATCCTCTCTATGCCGAAAACAGTATAATGATTCTCAACACTTAACAAACCACAAATATGTTCGCAAACAAAGCTAAGGGGACTATCCTATTGATGTCGTGTTGTGAATGTGCACTTAGTCCTTAATGAAGTTATTTATGTTATATAACACTAATGCGTACTTGTTCAGAGTCTATGCAGCCCATACTACATAGGTCCGAGGGCAAGCCCTTAACCATTCTTCATCTTGTAGGGTTCAATCCCTCGCCATGATTTAATCTATTTCTGTAACTACGGTAAGTATCCTAGATATTCTACGAACTACGAACTCATGTCTAGGCACCCTAGAGAGAATCCCAATGCACTGATACATGACTCATCATGCAGGCATCCTGTGGTAATTCACCTCCTACCATAGACATGACACCACCTGCAGTCGCCAAATACCCCACGAGCATCGCCACCCGGACGGTACTCTGGAGCAGTATCCACGTCCTACTCATGACGCATCATGGGACATCCTGTGAATACTCTCACGTCGCCAATCCAATGGCCCTCATACTCAATGTTTTTCTCTTAATTTCATCACATCTTCACTATGTAACTAGTCCTTAATTTAATTCAATCATGAAAAAAATCAATCCCTTAGGTTTAGCACTCCCATTATACCAGTCTTATTCAATCATTTCACATGACCCAAATCTTGGTCTTTTCATTTTAAATTTCATCTCAGCATTTCTTTTATTGCCGGTATAAGGCTTAGCTACACCCTAGTTCTTAATTTCAACTCATAATTGCAACATCGAGTTTTTCATACTCATAAGTTATTTTTTTTTTCATGATTAACAATAATTTTCATTTCATGTTCATAGCATTCATGTATTCATATTCATAATATCCTTCATAACTCATCATGTCATTTAATTTTAATTTCATACACAATCTCATGCATAAACAATAAATTCAACGTGTCCTATTCAATAGTTTACTCTTTCCACAAAAATTCTCTTATTCTTGTTTTAACAATACCAAATCTAACATTCATACTTTCAATTTTTTCCATTATCAAATCTCTTTTCAAATCTCTTTTAATCAATACATTTTTCTTTATCCAAAGACAATTTAAACTAACAATTTATAGTAAGTTATTTCTTACAAAAATAGTCTTGATTTCTCATTTATACCAGGCCACAGATCATATAAAATTATCTCACAAAAATCCAGATATTATTTGAAACTTCAGGGCAGTCGACTGTTAAAACATGGCCAGTCGGCTATTCTGCGATGACTTAAAACTCGAAAATAAAATGATCAGGGTAGTCGACTGTTAAACATGGCCAGTCGGCTATTCTGCGATGGTTTAAAACTCAAAATTAAAAGGATCGGGGCAGTTGACTGTTATAATATAATCGGTCGACTGTTGTGTAAGATTTAAAACTCAAAAACAAATAATTGGGGCAGTCGACTGTTATAATATAGTCGGTCGACTGTTCTATAACTAAAATCCGAAATTTAATACCTGAGAGTCGACTGTCGACTCTAATCCGGTCGGCTATTCTGCGATGGTTTAAAACTCAAAATTAAAAGGATCGAGGCAGTTGACTGTTATAATATAATCGGTCGACTGTTCTGTAAGATTTAAAACTCAAAAACAAATAATTGGGACAGTCGACTGTTACAATATAGTCGGTCGACTGTTCTATAACTAAAATCCGAAATTTAATACCTGAGAGTCGACTGTCGACTCTAATCCGGTCGACTGTCGATTGCACCAGGTTGCAATTTAGAGTAGATCATGGATATATTTTGACATTAAAAATAAGATCACCATTTTCATATTTTTTATAATCAAGGTTTCCACAAAATAATATTTTTAGAACACAAGTTTTCATCTTTCTACAATAATGAAACTTCATTTTAGACAATCAACTTCACATGATGCATTTAATCAACTATTTGTCTCATACGCACAAATTTCAACATAGAACTCAATTCAAAACATATAGCATGACAATATGATAATTTCTAGCACTTTAATTCACCATTTATCATCTAGCAATTATCTTATCAATCTTTCTCTAAATTACCATTCCATCTCTAATTTAGCACACATGGGTCCAATTTCACCTAGTTGCTTCTTAGTAACTTTACCAAATCATCCCAAGCATGGTATCTAGATTTAGAAGCATGAGAAACACCCACCTATTGGAAAAAATGAATTGAAAGCTCCTAGAATGCAAGAAAGTAGCCTTCTCCTCCTAGAATGTATTGCAAATTGCCTTCTCCTCCTAGCTCCTTCGTGTTTGCCGAAGCATCCCTGCTCCCTTGGTGTTTGCCCGGCCACCTCTAGGTTGGAACACACAAAATTTTGCACACTCTAATCTTTTGCTCACTGTTGCCGCTGAAATCGGTGTGAGGGCAAATAGATAGATTTGTGGATTCTTGGAATGTTGAATAGTCAAACCTGAACAACTTTCACTGGAGTTTGATCATGATCTCCTGCCGTTGACCTGCAAAAAGTGCGAAACACCGGGGTTGATCCCGGCGACGCTCCCTCCGATGCTCAAGTCAGTAATCAGAAAGATTATGAAAGAGCTTTGATTGGCAAAAGATTGATTACCTGGTAGTAGTTGGGGATGGGGGGTATTTATAGCCGCCTTAGAAACCAGTTTCGGGATAAGATCAAATCTCTACTTCCCAGTGGATGGATAGAAGTGATCAGGACTGTTGATTAAGTATAATCATAAACCCTAATTCTATCCAGCTGGACTGGGTTTCTTGCGGGTTGAAATCCGCACCCAGTTAAGGTGGATCCGTTGGTGAGTTATTGGGCCTTTTCAAAAAGGCCCAGTTCCCATCTCAGACCCGTTTGTATGTGAAATTACCATTTTACCCCTGATCTTTAAGATTCGTGCCTGATTTGGATAGTTCCAATTTAATCCTATTTTTAGCCATATCACGAGCCCCCCACTCCCGAAGACTGAGTTTGATCAGCCTATGAGGAGTAGTTTTACTGTTTTAATGGCTTGCGGAGTTGTATCAGAGTCCAAATGAGGGGTGTCGAATCTTTATACGGGGTATTATGGCAATTTTCAGAGTTAGTTGCACGCTCAAGGTTGTTCTTGAGCTCTCCTATACTTTTGGTGATTTTTCTTAATTTTTTATTTATTTTTCGGACCATCTATTTGATTTTCATAGCGGTGATTTAATGTTCGGGGGCATTAATTAATCATTCTAAGCAATAATTATTTACCCAGGGACTCAGAAATATTTCCCCGGATTCATAATTTTTTTTAGAATTTTTAATTAATTTCCTGAATTTTTAATTATTTTTTCGCAATTTTTAAATAAAGAATTCGAATTTAATAAATAGAAATTTAATTTTTAATATTATTGATGACATGGCGCAATCTGGGCCGCCATCTCAAATTAGCGCATTGAGAGATCGGACGGCCGAGCGGCACTGAGCGACGTCGGCGGATTTAGGGCTTTGATCAGACCGTGGCACGAATTTTAGAACGATCTGATGGTCTGTGCTGCTCGGCATTATTTTTCCCATATAAGCAGCTCGAATCGTCAGTCGCTCGAATCACGATTCCAAGCAACGTGGGGCGATCTGGACCGTTCTTCATGAGATCTTGCACGAATCTCGAGGCGTTATGGTGTGGATCACGAGAAAACATGATCTTGGCCACGTGGCTGAATCAGGGCCGTTCATCAGGCCGAGGCACGAATTTTGAGACGATCGGTCGGTCTGTGCTACTCGCGTTATTTTCCCCATATGAGTAGCTCGGATCGCCAGTCGCTCAGATCACAATTCCGAGCGACGTGGGGCGATCCGGACCGTTCGTCATGAGATCTGGCACGGATCTCTAGGCGTTATGGCATGAATCACGAGAAAACGTGATCTTGGCCATATGGCCGAATCAGGGCCATTCATCAGGCCGAGGCACGAATTTTAGGACGATCGGTCAGTCTGTGCTGCTCGGCATTATTTTCCCCATATGATCAGCTCAGATTGCTAGTCGCTCGGATCACGATTCCGAGCGACATGGGGCAATCTAGACCGTTCGTCACGAGATCTGGCACGGATCTTGATGCGAAAGACGACATGGATTACGATAAAATGCTATCTTGTTATTTTGTGGTCGTGGCCCAATCTGAGCCGTCTGATCAAGATCTTGCACGAATTTTGGGGAGAACTTTGTTTTTCTCCAATATGCAGCTCAGATCGCTAGTCGCTCGGATCGGAATTCCGAGCGATATGGGGCGATCTGGACCGTTCATCACGAGATCTGGCTCGAATCTTGAGGTAAAAGACGGTGTGTATCTCGAGAAAGCACTATCTTGTCGTTTGTGGTTGTGGTCCAATCTGAGCCGTCTGATCAAGATCTTGCACGATTGTTGAGGAGAAAGTTGTTTTTCTCCAATACGCAGCTCGGATCGCCAGTCGCTCGGATTTGGATTCCGAGTGACGTGGCTCGTTCTGAGGCATTCATCTGAATATCTTGCACGGATCTCGATGTAAAAGGCGGTGTGGATCATGAGAAAATGCTATCTTGTCGTTTTGTGGTCGTAGTCCAATCTGAGCCGTCTGATCAAGATCTTGCACGATTGTTAAGGAGAAAGTTGTTTTTCTTTAATACGCAGCTCGGATCGCCAGTCGCTCAGATTTGGATTCCGAGGGACGTGGCTCGATCTGAGGCGTTCCTCGATCGCTCGGCAGAGTGCCTCGGCAGCTCGGAGCTAGAGGAATTGCCGATCAGTGTGGCCTAGTCTGAATCGTTGCCACCCTTATGAACCGTCGCTGCTCTTCTCTACTTTGTCATTTAGCCTTCTTTAACGGGCTTGAGAGGGGCCCAAGAGTCGCGACTCTACGTTACAGAGCCCAAGAGTCACTTCTTTTACTATAAGTTTTCACTTCCCCCACTCTTTCTCTCATTCTTTCACTTTGACTTTTACCTTTGCTAGCGGTGTTTTTGCTCATGAGTGGCGCTACTAGCTTTCGTGGCAAGGCGAGTTTGAACTCCGACAATCTTTTTCGACCATACATGTCACTTCAAGGTTAGTTTTTCCCCCTTCTTTTTGAGAATGGCTAGAATTTTTTCTGGGGATGAGACCTCCACCTCGGACCGAGACCCCGGCCGAGCAGTAGTGGTAAAGCCGAGGAAGGGGAAGGAAGTGTTTGATCCGGTCGGGGTGTCGAGATAGTTGAGACTCCGAGGGGGGCAGGAGAGCTGGGTCGGCTGCCGTCCACATTGTCGAGTGTCGGAGGAGTGAGGAGTTACCCCGAGGACATCTTAGAGAAGGTGGTGTGTGGGATGGCTCCGGTATATGAGGAGAATAGTCCAAGGGATCCTTCTGAGGTGGATGAGATCCCTTCAATCATGATCGAGGCAGATCTGCACCGAATCAGGAAGGGATTCCGCATCAAAGGAGTATATCCTACTACTCCCTGGTCCCGAATTCCGAGCGTGTATGGGGATGTCGACAGACACGTGCATCTTCCCGTACGATGCACTTAACGCTAGTCTTCGGCTACCACTGCATCCCTTCGTGGTCTAGGTGCTGCACTGGTATGGCTTGAGCCCGGTTCAATTTATGCCGAACATGTGGCGGCATGTTATCGCTTTTGTCCTCCAGTGCAAGGTGGTCGGTGTGCAATCGCAACTCGTTCTGCTTCGGAGTCTCTATCGCATCTGCCGGATGAGCAAGATGGAGTGTAACTCCTGTTTTCCCGTCTTTGTATTTTTATACTGTATTTTTCTCAATTGTACTCTTTTATCTATTTGAGATCCAGTATTTTATTTTCGTTCGAATAAAACCATCAATTTATTTCGACTCAATTTTCTGGTCCTTTTATCAAATTCGTTTGTATGCTCTTTGTGTCAGAAGAAATTGCTATTTCTTCATATTCATCTCTTTTTCCTATTTTGATACATTTTGACCAATTCTCCAGTTGGGTCCTTTTCAATTCGGATGCCCAAATACCCACAAACCCGAAACCCACACTATTTAACCCTAACCCCTAACCCTAAACTACTGTGCAAACCCATTCCTCCGCCGCTCTCCTTCTTCTCCCTTCCGCTTCCTTCGCCCAGACCCATTCTCTACTCCGATCGCCTGTCCGATCGTCCCCATTGCCCTCGCACCCCCACTGCCTCACCGTCCCGGTCTCAGATCACCCACCTCCGTCGTCCCCAACCTTTGAAATCCACTCCGCCATTTCCTCCGCCATCATCGCCTTGCAACCTCCAACATCCCCATCACCTGCACTCCCGTCATCGCCTCTGCTCCGTCTCTCATGACCCCCGCTCCTCGTCAACCCCACCGCAGCAGCAATCCACCATCATCTTCACCTTCGCCCCATTGCAACCGAACCCATCGGCCTCTTCGTCTCAACCCTGCGCCTCTCGAACCCATCGCACCACCTGTCTCCTCCCCATCACTGCGCCAGACCAACACCGCGCTGCCATCGCGCAACCCCGCTCGACACCAAACCATCGTCGACACCATCCACCATCGAAACCCACTCCTCCGCTCTCCCCTGTTCGAACCCAGAAACAGAGTAGCCGCGCTTTGCGTCATTCTCGACGGCAGCGCCGTCACGGTCGTCGCCACCCCCCCCCCCATGGCTGTCGCAGTCACACAGTCGCATCGCCCCGTCGAAGCCATCGCCGACGTTGCGCCTTGCCCTCGCGCTCTGATCGTCGAAGAAGAGAACGAAGAAGAAGGAGGATTGGGCGGGATCGAATCTCAGGCGTTCGATCGCTTCAAGATCCGTGCGATCGAGCCAGTGAGATCGCTGTTCGGTGTTTCACCCACAGGCGATCCGAGATCCGCTGTTCCCTGTTTGGATCAGATCCGCTGCGGAGGAGCTCTTCCATTGGCTGCGCTCGCTGTTTGGTGTTCTGGGCGCAGCTAATCCGTTCGCTGTTTGCTATTTGGGCTGGGATCCGGCGTGGGGAAAACTCAATCTTCGGTAGTTTTTCGCGCGCGCTTTTTGAGGACTTCTTCCGGGATTTTTCTACCCAAATTGCTTCTACAAGTGGATCTAGTCATTGTCAAACTAAGGCAAGTATCCTTGTACATTTTATTGTTCTAGTACAAGCACCCTTGAAATACTACAAATAGTTAGATTGTGACTCCCCTTTGAAATATCATTGTAAATCAATTTTGAACCTTCAAACCCACAATTCTAAGAGTCACAAAACTTCCTCGTATTAAATAATAATCAATTGGACTCTTTTACCCCCTTGAACACATGAATCACATGGACATATGAATTAAGGAGCCTTAAAATTTGTAGATACATATATATTTAGTATTTTGACGAATTTGCGACTATTATGACTTGAAAAACATTTATTAGTTGCTGTTTTGACCTCCATGATTATGTATCTATGCTACTTAACAACTTAGACACCAAATAACATTTTCCCATGAAATCTACACTAGCAAGTTAATTTTACGTGTTGCTGTCTGAATATTCTTTTACGGTTTCGACCCTTTTATCATTTGAATCTGGGCCCGAGCCCTGAATAGAAATTGTAGATCCGGATGTGTAGATATCGATAGACTCCAAAATGATAGACTCCAAAATGATCGAATTTGGAGTTACGGTCTAGGAGTTATGGCAGTTATACCGCAGCTGTGTCAGTAGACGCAGTTTTGCGAAACTGCTGTATATATTTACTTTACAAATTATTTCAGCGGTGTAAACAGCGAGCGTTTGACTCCAAATTTTATATGTAGTTGCTGGACACCCTATAGGACATATCCAATTTTCCTTAGAATTAATTTATATTATTTCAACCCTGTTCCACATGTATAAATACAAGAACTCAAAATCTGCCTGAACAAATGTAACAAGCCGGGGTTGAGGGAAGGACTATAGAGTGGACAATATAGGTAAGTGTACTCGGAAGGGGGCCCGTGTTTCCCAAGTTGTATGTTAAATGGAACTAAGTGCCACGTCATGGTGACGGGGGCCACCTCTAGAGCCTACGGGGGCCACCTCTAGAGCCCATTACAAGGTTACATGATATATATTTGCGATCACATGGAACTAAGTGCCACGTAGAACTAAGTAGCACGTCATGGTGACGGGGGCCACCTCTAGAGCCTACGGGGGCCACCTCTAGAGCCCATGGTTGATCACCTGCTTGTTTGATGCCTGAGTACACCGCCCTATAGACTCCATTACTAGGTCTAAACGCAATTGATTTGACTGTAGCAACCATGTAGTAAAAAATGGATGCATGTCGTGCTACCTAGATAGTAATCACACAAGACTTGAACTTAATACCTGATACATGATTATCCTGTTGCCTGATTATCCTGTTACCTGATTATCCTGTTACCTGATTACCTGGTTACCTGATATCTGATACATGAAACTTGAACATGACACCTGTAACTTGAAATATGAAACTTGATACGTGAAAGCTGACACATGAAACATGATACTTGATGTTAGTTACCCCTACAGGTTCACCTGACATATGTTTTACCATTATTAGTTGTTAACTAGCCTGTTTACTAAGTAGTCCGCCCTACTAGCTAATTCCTGGTTGTTCCCACTATTTGTTGTATCCCTGTTACATTCTTGATTCCAGTTCCTGTTCTCCATACTTGTACTTGTTTTCACTATTTGTGGCCCTAGCTTGCACTAAGGGCATTTTCTCTTGTTTCCCCTTTGTTTCCCTGTTTATATTATTAAGCAGACTTTGGAGACGAGTTTCCTGCTGGAATTGGCGAGCAGACATTTCAGGTTTTGCTTGGAGCAAGGACCTGTTTAAATAGTTGTTTTCCTTAAGGTATTTATTTCTTCTGCTGTTTAAGACTTGTTTCCGAGTTTACACTTGATCCAGACATGGGAACTATTTGAATATTATTACTTGTTTAAACTGTTTTCTGTTGCTTTATAAATTATTCATGCATGCCTGGTTATATATATTTCTCTTGTATATTCTTGTTATGATGCTGAGTCGATCCTACAGCTTATGGATGATGTAAAAATCATTCGCTGTGCTTCGTCACGTGCTCGTATACCATATTTTTGGGAAGCAGGGGCGTGACATGGAGGATCGGTATTATTTGTCGCCGAGGAAGGGGGTGAAGTTGATCGAGAATCCGGACTCGATCAAGCACTGGAAGGAGAAGTATTTTCCTCATCCGTGGTCCCGAGCCGTGGGGCTTCTCGATAGTGTGGAAAGATGGGGTCCCGAAGTGGGCGAAGAAAGAGCCGGTGCTCATAAGAGAGGAAGAGGAGGTGGTGGCTAAATCCTCGGTCTTCCGACCCTCAGTTGTAAGGACATAACCGAGGAGGTCTTGTTCGGTGGGGGTCTCAGTCCGATCGATCCCCAGTAAGCTCTTTTTTTTCTTTCTTGCTAGTCTTAGTGTCTTTTAGTGTTTGTTATTTTTTCCAACTCTTTTCGCTCAGTTTTTTCTTCGTATGCAGAGGCCCCCGGTATGAATTACAAAGCGCTGATGGCGAAGGGTCGCGCTGCCTCGGCGAAGGGCACAGATACGAGGAAGAGGAAGAGGACCACGGCGGGGCCACTTTCCAGCCAAACAGTACAAGCCCCCTCGGCACCCTCGGTCGTTGTGGACCTGGTGATCGAGGCCCCTTCGGAACTGCCCGCTCAGGCTCCTTTGGCCGATGCCCCAGGTTCGTCGATCCGGGCGTTCTCCGCCAGTGTTGCTCTGGCTTTGGAGGTGCCGCCGCTTACTACCGAGGCAGAAACCATCCTCACTGAGGAGCATAAGCGACTCTTCATCCCTGACTGGAGGGTGATGAAGGTAGATGGCTTCCTCGGCGACGTGGGGATGTGCATGCAGGCGGTGCGCCACCTGTCGACCCCAAAGGACCGTGCTGCACTGAGGGCCGGCTCCGTGGGCGACAACGCCTTGGAGATAGCTCGGTCGACTATGTCGGTAAGTCTGAGTTGTTTATGATAACCAAAAAAATTTCTAAGTTTATTGTTCGGTTCTAATCATTTCTTCTCCTTCGTTTTGCTCGCAGACCCTCTGCCACTTCAGCCACATGCTTGAGCAGTTCGCCGAGCAAGAGAAGGAGATGCAGCTGGCGAACGATCGGGAGAGATCGAAGCATTCCAAGGCGGTTAAGCTGTTCGAGGCCAAGGCCTTGAAGGCGTCTGAAGAGGCGCTGAATGGCCAGGCGATGAAGGTGGCGGAGGCAGAGAAGGCGGTTTGGGATGAGGCCGAAGCCCACATGATGACGAACATGGAGGAGGCTTATGCCCGAGCGCTGAAGCATGTGGCAGCCTGCATTCTCGGCTTCGACAGCTCCTCGTATTACTTTTACGATCCCGTGGAGGGCGAGGAGATGATTCCTCTGGCGGAGATCGATCCCGAGCTAGATGGCAAAGGGGCCGAGGAGGACACCGAGGACGAGGTGAACGTCGAAGGGGTGCTCATCAATGTACCGAGCGAGGATACCTCGGAGCGGCGCCATGAGGTGGCCCCCTGACTTAGTCGTCTCTTCCTTTGTTGTTTTTTTTTGTTTTGTTATAACGCCGAATCGCGACTGACCACCGACTCTTGTATTTTTATGAATTTTAGTGAAATGACTAACTTTTTGAGACTTTGGCTAAGTGTTTGAGATTTTGATCTTGATTTGTATTCGCCTCGTTTTGGAATTTTGCTGCATTGAGAATGGTGTTGCGAACTCCTTGTCATCTAAGTGTTGAAAACACCCTTTGTTCTTTTTGCTAAGTGTTCTCCAGAGCTCAGCGTCGATATGTTTTTGCTTTTCAGGTCGTCGAGTCGAGTTCAGCAGTTGAAGCCTCTCGTCTTCGGGTTGACTTAAAAGCAACAAAGTTGGCCCTCTCTCGCAATCGAGAGTGTTTTCTCAAAAGTGAGTTGGACTTGGAACGCCTCAAGCTAAAGCTGTCGAAGTGTCTCTCCGAGATGAAGCAACTGAAGAAGGCACTGTCTGATGCTACCGCGGAGAGAGGTGAACTATTGGCTGAAATCCACCACTTGCGGATACTAGAAGAAGAGCTTTTGGCGGAGGAAGAAGAATTAGCAGCGGCAGGTGGGCAAGTTAATGGCCGAGCGTGACGAGTTGACGGCAGAGGTCGACGAGTTGAAGAGGGTTACGGTCGATAGGAGCATCAAGGTTACTCATCTTCGTCGAATTATTGTCGACAGCTCTGGTGCCGAAGGCTCCGCTCAGCTTCCTTGCTTCAAGATAGCTGTGAAGGACGATTCTCTGAAGCAAAGAATCATCGAGCTAGAGGGGGAGGTCGCTCGCCTAAAAGCCCAATCTGAGTGGGTCAATGTAATGAGTACGTCGTGTACACGTAAAGAAAGCGAGAGGGGAATTTCCATTTACGAGCTTGCAACTCGATCGCCAGTTGTTCGTCGAAGCCTTGCTGATGCACAAAGTGGGGTAGCTGCTTCGTCGAGTGAAGCCGCAGCTGGCGCAACACTAAGAGACACTACTAAGCTTGCTGGCTTGGGGACCTCAACGAGTGCGGGATTGCAATGACAAGGTGTGCGTCGTCCCCGCTTGTCTCTTAAGAGGAACATCCCCTTCCTAAGAGTCGTTGAAGTAGTCTTGTAATTTTGGCTTTTTGAATTTTGTAACTCGTCATAGATAAGAGTAGCTGGTCTTGTAACTTGAGTTTCTTTGAACTTTAAACTTTTATAGAAGTGAAATCTTGTTTTACTCCTTTGCGTTTTTGTTGGCGTGTTCAGTTAATCCTCTATGGTTGTAATAGTGTTTCTGAAGGACGGATCATTTCTAGCTTGCTTAAGAGCGAGGAGTAGAAGTGGGGTCTTGCCAAACTTTGAACCTCGAGGGACGTGGCTTTATCTGAGGTGTCCATCTGAAAATCTTGCACAAATCTCGATGTAAAAGGCAGTGTGGATCACGAGAAAATGCTATCTTGTCATTTTGTGGTCGTGGTCCAATCTGTGCTGCCTGATCGAGATCTAGCGCGGATTTTGGGGCGAAAGTTGTTTTTCTCCAATACGCAGCTTGGATCGCCAGTCGCTCGGATTTGGATTCCGAGGGACATGGCACGATCTGAACCGTCCACCTGAAGATCTTGCACGGATCTCGATGTAAAACCATAATGGACTAAATTGATGAGAGGCATCCTTTCCTTAGGCGGTCCATATCTTGGATCACGAGAAAATGCTATCTTGTCATTTTGTGGTCGTGGTCCAATCTGTGCCGTCTGATCGAAATCTTGCACGAATTTTGGGGAGAAAGTTATTTTTTTCCAATACGCAGCTCGGAATGCAAGTCGCTCGGGAATGTATGCCTGAATATCTTCATCAGTTATCCAGCCAAGTGAAGCAATGGAGCATTCATTCAAGCACTCCTCCAAGTATTCTTCTCCCATGTCTAGTATAGTTGTAGAAATTTCGTCAGTTATCCAGCCCAGTGGTCTGGATTATGAACTCATCGTTCGAGTAAATTTCAACGGATGTAGGAACAGTTCCGAATGGCGAACCACTTCTAGCTCTCTTAAGAGCGAGCTTGCAAAGCGGAATCGAGCCAAATTTTGGACTCCGAACACGTCGTTTGAGTAAACTTCAACGGTTGTGGGAGCAATTCCGAATGGCGAACCACTTCTAGCTTGCTTAAGAGCGAGCTTGCGAAGCGGAATCGAGCCAAGTTTTGGACTCTGAACACGTCGTTCGAGTAAATTTCAAAAGTTGTGGAAGCAGTACCGAATGGCAAACCACTTCTAGCTCGCTTAAGAGCGAGCTTGGGAAGCGGAATCGAGCCAAGTTTTGGACTCCGAACACGTCGTTCGAGTAAATTTCGACGGTTGTGGGAGCAGTTCCGAATGGCGAACCACTTCTAGCTCGCTTAAGAGCGAGCTTGCGAAGCAGAATCAAGCCAAGTTTTGGACTCCGAACACGTCGTTCGAGTAAATTTCAACGGTTGTGGGAGCAGTTCCGAATGGCGAACCACTTCTAGCTCGCTTAAGAGCGAGCTTGCGAAGCAGAATCGAGCCATGTTTTGGACTCCGAACACGTCGTTCGAGTAAATTTCAACGATTTTGGGAGCAGTTCCGAATGGCGAACCACTTCTAGCTTGCTTAAGAACGAGCTTGCTAAGCGGAATCGAGCCAAGTTTTGGACTCCGAACACGTCGTTCGTGTAAAAGCAATTAAAGGTCTTAAACAGAGAGATAAAATAATCACAAGAGAATCATCAGGGGAAAGAAGTTCTTTATTGATAACTGCTAATCGACTGCTTCTGAGTTGCAAGCCATTATTACAATGAGAAAATAAAGAAGCAAGTACAAATAAAAAGAAAGGAAGGGCTCGACACTTGAATGTACTCGGAGAGGCGTTCAAACACCCTCTTGGTACTTCAATAAGTGGTCGGCGTTCCAAGTTCTTGGTATCTCTCTGCCTTCAAGGTCTTCAAGACGATATGCTCCTGGCCAGACTACCTTGGAAACCTTGTACGGTCCTTCCCAATTCGGAGCTAGCTTACTCTTTTGGCTGGAAAATGAGATAGCTAGCTTTCTGAGGACTAAGTCCCCTTCCTTGAGATCGGTGGGACGGACTCTTTTGTTGTAGGCCTGCTCGATTCTCCTCCGATAATTTTGCTGGCGAATTGAAGCTCTTTTATGAAACTCATCAATAAGGTCCAAATTCGCCAGGAGCTCTCTGGCGTTCTGCTCTTCATCATAGGCAATAAGGCGAGGGGATGGCAAGCCAACTTCCAAGGGGATTACGGCCTCGGACTCATAGGTGAGGTTGAAGGGCGACTCTTCTATGGGGGTTCGTTTCGTAGTGCGGTAGTTCCACAGTACGTTAGGAAGTTGTTCCGCCCATAAGCCTTTGGCCAATTTATCTAGTCTCTTCTTGATGCCGGAGAGGATCTGCCTTGTTGGCATTCTCTACTTGACCATTGGACTGAGGATGGGAGACGGAGGAGAAGCGTTGCTGAATGCTGAGGCCTTCACATAAAGATCGGAATGCTGCCCCTGTAAACTGTGTTCCACTATCTGTTATCAGGACCCAAGGTAAGCCGAACCTACAGATTACATTTCTCCAGAAGAACTGCAGCACTTTGTTATCAGTAATAGTGGCCAGAGGTTTGGCCTCGATCCACTTAGAGAAGTAGTCGATTGCCACGACAAGGAACTTGAGCTGGCCGAAAGCTGGTGGGAATGGACCTAGCAAGTCCATCCCCCACATTGCGAAGGGAATTGAACTCGAGAGAGATGTAAGTTGTGCTTGGGGTAATCAGCGGATGTTGGAGAACTGCTGACAAGGGCTACATTGCCGGACGTGTTGCTCGGCATCTCGAAGTAAAGTAGGCTAGAAGTACCCGTAGTTCAAAACTTTCCTAGCGAGGGATCTTGATCCCGAGTGGGCTCCGCTTATGCCTTCGTGGAGTTCTTGCAGGGCATACGAGGCTTCTTCCGGGGAGAGGCATCTTAAGTAGGGTCTGCCATCTACTTGGGTATAGGAGCGTTTGTATAAGACTCCTTCAACAAGGGTGTACCGCTCCGCTCTCGTTCGGATTTGACGAGCTTCTTTTGGATCTTGGGAAAGGGTCCTATCCCTAAGGAATTCTATCAAAGGCTTCATCCAGTTGTCCTGGAGTTGAACGGGCAGCGAATCCATCGAGTCAGGGGCTTCTTCTTCTATACTTGGTCTTAGGAGTACTTCGATTAGGTTGGTCTGCTCGAGACCTTGGAGGGAGGAGGAGGCCAATTTTGAGAGGGCATCTGCTTGGGAGTTTTCTTCTTTAGGGATCTGCTGAATTTGTGCCTCTTCGAACGAAGCCATGAGACTTTGGACCTTGTCTAGGTACTTAACCATTCGGTCGTCTCGCGCCTCGTAGTCTCCTAAGACTTGATTAACCACCAGCTGCGAATCACTGAATATCCGGACGCGTTGCGCCCCTACCTTGCGAGCCATACCCAGGCCTGCTATTAGGGCTTCATACTCAGCCTCGTTGTTGGAAGCTTTAAAGTCGATGCAGAGGGAGTATTGGAGAACGGAGTCATCTGGGCCTGCCAGAATGACTCCAGCTTTGCTCCCTTCAGCGCAAGAAGACCCGTCTACATATACTGTCCACATGGGTGGCCCATTTTCGACTTGACTCACTTCCGGGATGGTGCTTTCTACTATAAATTCAGCTAAGGCTTGAGCCTTGATTGCAGTCCGAGGCTGATAGGATATATCATGTTGACTAAGCTCGATCGACCACTTCATCAGATGCCCGGAGGTCTCGGGCTTGTGCAGGACTTGTTTAAGCGGCTGGTAGGTAAGGACAACCACCGAGTGGGATTGAAAATAAGGACGGAGCTTCCTAGCTGCCATTACCAAGGTGTATGCTATCTTTTCCAACCTCGGATAGCAGAGCTCGACGTCTTTAAGGACCTTGCTCACATAATAGATAAGCTTCTGAGCCTTGTCTTCTTCCCTCACTAGGACAGCATTGAGGGTTTGCTCGGAGGCAACGAGGTAGAGGTAGAGTGTTTCCCCAGGAATAGGCTTGCTGAGGAGTGAGGGGTTGACAAGATAGGCTTTCAGTTGGTCGAACGATTCTTGCTGCTGTTGGCCCCACTCGAAGCCCTTAGCCCCCCTGAGGACTTTGAAAAAAGGAAGACACTTCTCTCCTGACTTAGACAGGAAGCGTCCTATGGTCGTGAGGCGTCCTGTAAGCTTTTGAACTTCTTTCACACTTGTAGGAGGAGCCATATCCAGTATGGCATTGATCTTCTCGGGGTTGGCTTCGATCCCCTTTTGACTGACCATGAAGCCCAGGAACTTACCAGACGAGACCCCGAACACACACTCGTTTGGGTTTAGTCTCATATTAGGCTTCCTCAACACGTCGAAGGCTTCTTGTAGGTCGGCGACATGGTCGGACCCATGGATACTTTTGACCAGCATATCATCAACGTACACATCCATGTTTCGGTCGATCTGATTCTGGAAGACCTTATTGACGAGGTGCTGGTAGGTGGCACTGGCATTTTTGAGCCTGAAGGGCATCACTCTGTAGCAATAGAGGCCTTGATCTGTGATGAAGGATGTCTTCGGGATATCCTGGGGGAACATTCTGATTTGGTTGTATCCGGAGAAGGCATCCATGAAGCTCAATAGCTCATGGCCGGAAGTAGCGTTGATTAAGGTATCTATGCTGGGGAGAGGGAAAGGATCTTTAGGGCATGCCTTGTTCAAATTCGTGAAGTCAATGCAAATCCTCCAACTACCATTGGCCTTCTTGACCATAACAACATTAGAAAGCCATTTGGAATAGTTGACTTCTTGTATGAACCGGGCTTTGAGGAGCTTGTCCACTTCTTCATTTATGGCCTGCTGGCGCTCAGGGGCGAACTTACGCCTCTTCTACTGGACTAGTTTGGACCCCGGAGCAACACTTAAGTGATGGACGAGGAGGTTTTCGAAAATCTCTGGCATGTCGGCAGCAGTCCATGCAAAGAGGTCATGGTTCTTCCTGATGCATTGGACTATGTCGGAACAGAGGGCAGAGGGGAGGGTCTTGCTGACGAAGAATTTGCGGTTCGGATCTTGCTCGGAAAAGAGCACTTCCTCCAGCTCGTCTACCGGTTCTGACATAGGCTGGGTGCTCCCTTGGGGAATTTCGAGGGTCTCGAGGGAAAGGACAGGTCCCCCGGTCGAGGTCATGTAACACTTGCGGGCCATCTCTTGACTTCCTCTCACTTCCCCCACACCTACCTTGGTTGGGAACTTCATTTTGAGATGATAAGCCGATGGGACAGCTTCTAAAGTAGCTAGGCCAGGTCGGCCTAGGATCACATTGTAAGCAGCTGGGATATCGACAACCTTGAAATCCATTGGCTCCGTTCGGCTAGTAGAAGTTTTGCCAGCAGTTACGTCGAGGGTTATCATCCCTTTGATAGTCACTGGAACTCCCGTGAACCCATGGAGCGTATAGCCGGTGGGCTTGAGCCTGTCCCGCAATAATTTGAGTCCTCGGAAGGCTGCCAGGAAGAGGATGTTGATAGAACTACCGTTATCCACCAAAATCCTCTCCACTTTGAAGTTAGCCATGTGGAGGTTAATCACTAGTGCATCACAATGGGGGGTTCGGACACCCTCTAGATCTTCATCCGAGAAAGTAACCTGGTACTCCAAGACTTTTAGGAGGGGGTATGCTGTGCACCAAGTTGATCTCCCTGATAAAAGCCTTTCGAGAAGAGTTGGAGGTTCCTCCTATTGGGCCTCCATGGATGAGGTGCATGATGCGTTCTTCTTCAAACTCGGGAGTCTCGTCGCGCCTCTCGGGATGCTTGTTAGCCCCCTAGAGGGAGGAGGAGGATCGATCCTGTCCTTTCTTGCAAACTTGGACAGCTACCCCCTCTGAATGAGGGCCTTGATTTCATTCTTCAGAGCCCGGCAGTCGTTAGTGTCTTGGCCGTGGTCTCGATGATAGCGGCACCACTTCTCCTTAGCTTTCTTCTTCCCGGGAGTATTCATCTTCGGGGCAGGAGGCAGAACTCTTTCTATCTCGACTTCCATGAGGATAGTTGAAACGTTGGTGTTGAGAGGGGTAAACTTCTCAAATCTGGGAGGTGGGCGGCGCTATTCCCCGTTGTCCTTCTGGAGCTTCTTAGCTCCTTCATCTTCGGCTGCCTTTCTCTTGGTTCCGGAGGAAGACCCCTCAAAAGTTGGGCGATGTTCGCTTCTGAGAAGAAGGTCGGAGAAGTCTCGTGGGGGCTTTTTGGCTAGGGAGGACCGGAGACTTGAGTTGAGGACATTGGATTGGGAGGCGGTTGCAGTGACTGATTGGTCGAGGGGGGCAATGGACCTAGCTTCCATGGTAAACAGCTTGATATAATCTCTCAGCTTCTCACCCTTTTTCTGATTGAAGAAGAGTAGTGAAATACTAGTCTTCTCGGTTCGGCGGCTGCTCACGAAGTGGGTGACGAAGAGGGTCTAAAATTGTTCAAAAGAGAAGATGGAGGATGGGGCGAGGCGGGAGTACCATTCCCGAGCCGGACCTTTGAGAATAGCTAGGAGGTCTTGCACAGTAAAGCATCGGAAGCCTAGTGGATCATCATGAGAGTTTTGAAACTCTCGATGTGATCCACGGGATCTGACTCCCCCGTATATGTCTCGAACTGTGGTGGCTTGAAGTTTGCTGGAACGGGAGCATCCATGATGGTTCGTGAGAACGGAGGTCTGCTTGGGCGGAAGGTCCTCCCTCTTAGCTCCTCTTCCCTGTCAAGTTGGCCGAGGCCTCTCTCCATCTTGTGGAGACGACGGTAGACAGCATCATCCCTTCGACGGTACCCTGGCGAGCCACTGGACTCATCTTCGTACGAAGGGGAGCGTGGAGTTCGGCGATGGTAGCTAGGAGAATGGTGAGGACTGGCGATGTGATGGCGGTGGCTCGGATTTTTAGGAGTTAGGGACCAATGGCGAGGACTCTGGACCGGAGGAGTGGGGATCCTCTGAACATTGTTGTTGTTGTTTGGTCGGAGATTGAGGGCCTGCAAGATTGTAGCCTGGAACTCTTGGAATTCAGCTCGGGTGATAGGTCCGTTCTCGTCCCTCTGGGGCAGCCAACGGTATTTAGGGGACTCCCTCCACCTCCTATGAAGAGGGGACCTCCTATGGTCGCGGCGACAAGGAGATCGCTCATTTGGACGTTCTGAGCGGGTGACTCCCTCAAGGGCCCGCCTTTCATCCAAACGGTGGCGAAGGTCCTCTTCTTTCTGTCGGTTGATGAGGATGTTGCGGAGGTCTTCGGAAGGTCGAGGATTATGAGATGCCATTGAGGCAGTTGAAGGGTTATGTATGGAGATGTGGTCGCGGTGAAGAGGTTGCTTCTGAGAAGGAGGACGAGAGGTCCCAATACCGGTGTTCTAGGGCCCGGCTGGACCCCGCTGGTGCTGAGGGTTTTGAAGAGGAGGCTGTTCCTGCTGCAGAGGCTAATCAGGCTGAGGAGGGAGTTGTCCCTGCTGCTGGACGATTTGGAGGGGAGCCTCCTGTTGCGGTTGAGGAGGAGTGGGCCCACGGTTGGACCCTCTGATTCTCAGTTTCCTTAGAGGCATGGCTGGAGGTGATCTTAACCGATGGGAGAGGATGGATTGCTATTCGTCGTTCCCATAGACGGTGCCAATCTGTTGCCGCTGAAATCGGTGTGGGGCCAAACATATAGATTTGTGGATTCTTGGGATGTTGAATAGTCAAACCTGAACAACTTTCACTGGAGTTTGATCGTGATCTCCCACCGTTGACCTGAGTGCGAAACACCGGGGTTGATCCCGGCGACGCACCCTCCGACGCTCAAGTCAGTAATCAGAAAGATTATGAAGGAGCTTTGATTGGAAAAAGATTGATTACCTGGTAGCAATGGGAGATGGGGGGTATTTATAGCCGCCTTAGGAACCAGTTTCGGGATAAGATCAAATCCCTACTTCCCAGTTGATGGATAGAAGTGATCAGGACCGTTGATTAAGTATAATCACTAACCCTAATTCTATCCAGCTGGACTGGGTTTCTTGCGGGTTGGAACCCGCACCCAGTTAAGGTGGATCCGTTGGTGGGTTATTGGGCCTTTTGAAAAAGGCCCAGTTCCCATCTCAGACCTGTTTGTAGGTGAAATTACCATTTTACCCATGATCTTTAAGATTCGTGCCTTATTTGGACGGTTCCAATTTAACCCTATTTTTAGCCATATCACTCACAAATCTCCTCATTCTTTTGCTCTCTTAATCTTTTCTTTTAGCAATTTGTTTAGTGCACTAATGAGAAGAAAAGCTAGGGGTATTTATACACTTTTAGGATGAGAATAGATGGCTAGGATTTAATCAAAGAGTTAGAGATTAAGGACCAAAATGAGTTGGGAAGTTGTAGTAACTTTCATGAACTCAATAACTACCCCTCAACTCTAACCCACTCACCCTCTCTCT
The DNA here is from genome assembly GCA_017893485.1 of Hemerocallis citrina. NCBI lineage: Eukaryota > Viridiplantae > Streptophyta > Magnoliopsida > Asparagales > Asphodelaceae > Hemerocallis > Hemerocallis citrina. Next base: position 366,737,311 of record CM030358.1, on the reverse strand, counting down.
CTTGGCCACAACCCGACCTCCCACAAAGGTGTGCAAAGCACACCCTAGTGTGTGCACATGCCCCATAGTACCCCCCTCCTATTATTAAGTTGTACATTATTAATTAATCAATTGTCTACTAATTGTGTCTACATGACAAGTTATGACAATTATAAGATTAATTAGTTTGTGGGCTTCAAAAGTAGTGGGCTTTAGACTCATGGGTCAAAATAAATTATTTAATTTATTAGGTTGGGCTTAATTTGGAAAAACAAGCTTAGGCTTTTTAAAAGGGGCTTAAAATAAAGAGAAGGAAAGAAAATAATTGTTTGTTCATGTTAGAGAAAAATAAATTTATAAGAAAATATTTATACAATAATTTGTACGTGCACAACACGTAAAATCAACAATTCTCATTTAATAAAAATTCAGGGTATTACAGACCCAGACAAAAGAAACCCAACAATTCATGACAAATCTCCACCCCTTCACCTCCTAACCGAAATCCCCACTCCTCAAATATTTACTGCCATGAAATCAACAATTCATGACAAATCTCCACCCCTTCACCTCCTAACCGAAATCCCCACTCCTCAAATATTTACTGCCATGAAATCAAGTCCCATAATCACACTTTAATCACTCCATTACTCCATATCTTTTTCACTATGTAACCCCCCACTTAATTAACCATTAACTAAATTAATCCCCTCTCTTGATCTTCTTCTTATCTTCCTTTCCATGGACAGCCGAAACCCAACTCCCAGCTCCTTCCTTTTGCTACCCCACCATTGCCGAAGCTCCAACCATTGCTACAGCCCCGACCTCCACATCTCAGCACACCCGACGCCAGTCTCTCTCATCTACATCGCCACTGCATCCCGTGACCCTCACCATTGCCACTGCTCCTTCAACCCATTGCACCCGGCTGTCTCTCTTCCGCACCTCCATCACCGCCATCTCCTATCACTGCAACATCCTCCGTAGCCATCCACTATCTCCACGCCTCCTTGACACTCCCACTGTCTCCATCCCCGAGCTCCTCCTGCGACTGGCCTCCACATCACAGCACCGCACTCCTGTTACACCGACTGTCGCCGCCCATTCGCCACAACTCCATAGCCCTCGCTGCCTCACACCCCGAACTGCTCTGGCCTCTTCAGCCACCAGCAGTCACCCCGAGCACCGACTATCTCCTCGCCACTTGAGGCCACCCATTGCTGCTCCTCCCCCGACCGATCACCAACACCCCGATTAGCCTGCACCTGCAGCAGCCCAAATAGTAGCAGCACCACCTTCTCCCACTCTCACCCTCGACAGGCCACACCATCACCTCCTTCAACTGCATCCCGTAGCCGACATCTACTGCATTCACCTTGCTGCCCCGAGCTCCACCCCCGCTCTTGCTCAGTTTCGTCGGTGCTCTTGGTCATTGCTGCTGCTGCGCTCGTTGTGCTCATCGCCATCATCCCAAGCCAACCCCCGCAGCCCCTACTTCTCCAAAACAGCCCCTGTAACAACTCCTTGTTGACCAGTAGCATTATCTCCGAAGATTGTTATCGGCGTACTTGCATGTTGATGTCGCCGCTCTTGATTGCTATCATCGCTTTTGGCCGTTGTTGCTAATACTCACTCGCTCGTGCCCATCGTATAAAAGACAAGCATCTCTTGTACACCTTTGTTATTCCTGTGCAAGCACTTTTTTGATCTCCACAAGTAGTTTTCCTTCTTTTTTACCTATGTTGTTAATCTTACTCGTTCACGTCAAGGTTGTTTGAATTTGAATTATTCATTGTTCACCGTTTCATTCGACTGTCATAAATCCAAAAGTCATAGAAAATCATGTGAACCCACTTATATAAGCATATATTATACAAACACAAACTAGAGGCACGAAATTGTGAAAGAAAGTGTGATTTGAATGAATTATGCATGTATATGATCATATAGTTATATTCGTAGTTTAATATCATTGAAGTGCTAATGTTCATCATGTTAACTATAGAAAACCATACTGATTTCTAGAAGAGAATGTATGTTCAATTCTAGGACATAAAACAACATGTTGTAAATCGTAATTGTTACAATTGCAAATAATACATTCTGGACCTGCTGTTTGATCCAATTTGGAGTGAGATTTTGACTTAGATACAAATAATGTTAATCAAAACTTATTATATAAAAGTTGTAGCCCTCTGTGTTTCGAATCCAGACCATCTGACGGTTTTGCAATCCAATTTACGGATTGCAAGATATTCAGATTCTATCACTATACTGTCTTAATTCCAGATTCATTATTTATAAGTATGTCGCCATGTTCAATTAATTAAAATAGTAGGTTAACTTAAGAATTAGGACCTGAGAATTTCAAGAATGTTAGTGAACAATACCAAGAACTAGATTATAATTTTTGTAAGAATTTTAATTAAGTTTTTAGTCGAATTATACATGTAATGACTTTATAGTGAGTTGCTGCCTGAACAATAGACTCATAAAGAATCAACTGGTAGATACTATAGTCAAAATATATCGTGTGAATATGCGTTGAAACCGATATGGAGTCTAGTTTGTAGAATCTTTAACAGAACTTGATTCATTTTCCCGTAGGAGTAATAAAGTCAATTTTTGTACAGCAACGAATTGTTGTCCAGAATAGTATTTTCATGCTTTTTAATATAAATGTATTAAATTTTGTATCTAGTGAATTGCATTGCATACCATTCATTGCATAGACATTGATACCTCCTTGATATCGTTTCTTGGCACCCGTTCCATCGATTGCATATTCATGATTTAATTTTTAATAAAATGATGACAAGCCGGGGTAATAAGGGTACGGCTTAGTAGCGGATAATATAGGAGACTATACTCGGAGGAGGGGCCCGTGATTCCCGTATTGATTATCGATATTGGTTATTGTTTTATCTATTGAATGCGGATTACTGACTACAATATCCCAACAATCTTGTACTGTATCGTTCACCGATTATTGTTTATTGATTATTGATTACTGTTGCCGAGTACACGATCCTATAGAATTCACCACGAAACGTTCCCTTGATTGTATGCACACGAACCTATGGTATGGGGTGCAGGATTGCGTGCATTGGCTAGGTTAATAAAAGATTGATTGACTTAAGATTGACACTGAGCATCGACACTTGCATTATCAATTATTGAATATTGTTTATCGATCTTTGATTATTGAACATTGGTTACCGATCATTGCATTATTGATTACTGTTTATCGATCATTGCATTATCAACTATTGTTTACCAACCCTTGCACTATTGATCATGTTATCGTATCACGCCTCGCTTCCCAAAAAGTAATACGGAATATGGATACATGTCTAAGTCCAGCGAATGATTTTCATCATCCATAAGCTGTCAGGATCTTTACAACATTTCACAGGAATAATCAGAGTAGGAAGCAAAAGAAGTCAACCATGCATGCATATTTGAATCAATATACCAACATGAATTTACTTGAAACAAAATTTAATAATCTCAAATAAATCAGATCTGGAAACAAGTCAATAGTTCTGGGTCATATTGCCCAATACAAAAATCATCTAAGTAACAGATATATTTATGCAAATAAGCAACAGGAAATAATAATAAAAATTATTATTAGAACTCTAGGAACTAGAATCTCAGATCACCTACTCCATCAGGAAACTGGTCACCAAAATCTACAATTTAATAAATTGCAGAAAGAGGAAAAGAAAACAAAACTCCCGTCAATGCAAGTTACGGACCGCTTGTAGTGCAGGCAACAAGTACAAGAAAGATAAACAAGAATAGAGTAACAACGGAAGCAAGAATAGCATGGAACGGATGTAACAGCAAAATAGAGGAACTAACTCAAATCAAGAATAGGATAAGTAGCATGGCAAGATGAACGGATGCAAGTGACATGAAACAAGTGTCAAGCATCAAGTAAACGAGTAACATGTAACATGTGTCAAGAATCAAGTACCAGTGGACAAGTAGTAAGTGTCAAGTGATCATGTTCAAGTCTTGTATTTAATCCTATCTAGGTAGCACTTCATGCGTCCCAAGTTTTACCACATGGTTGCTACATTCAAACAATTTCGTTTTAGATTTCATAGTGGATCATAGAGGGCAGTGTACTCAGAGACAAGTATCAAGTAATCAAATATCAAGTATCAAGCCTCAAATATCAAGTATCAAGCCTCAAGTATCAAGTAATCACGTAGGATCTATAGATCCCCTTCCGAGTACACGTTTCTGTATTTTCCACTATTAGATCTTTCCCTTTAAAACCCCGGCTTAGTTTCTTCTTATTATTATTCAAGCAAACATGGATGTACACAAACAAGTCAAGAAACATGGAGAGACAACAAGGGACAAGTACAAGTTGAACAAAGGACACGAACGGGTGATGAAAGACTCAAAATAGACTAAGACGACGTAAATTCTAGTTCTGGACAGCAAGACAGTACTACACCAAATCTGGGATTCCCGTTGCCACAGACATGAAAATCTAGATCCGTCAGAAGATCTGGAAAATAGACTCCTGGGCAAATCCAGTAAATATATATAAGTCATATGGTATTTCACACAAACAGGACTCAAAATAGAATTATATCCAGAAAATATGTTTAGCCAGAAATCAGAAGTTTGTATTCCTAAATACGAAAACAACATAAAAAACTTACTGATTAAATCCAAGAAAAATCGGGTGTATTCCCGAGTATGTTTAGTATTAGAATATAAAGTTTCATAATTTTCCATCATAGACAGAATAGTCAAGTAAAATCAGAAAGCAGCAAGATACGACAGTTTTGTAAATTTGGAATCATAAACACAATGGTACTAAAACAGCAGTAGATTACAAAATATAAGTCGAAACCCAGATCCGTAAAAGGGTGATGAAATAGATACAGTAGGATACAATTCATATTCACAAATTTTTTAAAAACAACAAATAGAATCAGGTTGGAATTTTGTTTCTTTACTGAACAATATGAAAATTCTGCATGTATAGTACTTGTTTGCAAGTATAGAAGAGAGTATAAAAGTCATCAATTAAATCCACAAAAATTAGGGGTTAATCCCAATCAGGTCTAGTTACTCAGAAAAATATTGGATCAAACTATTATCTTTAACATCAGTCTAAAAATAAATTACCATACAGGATTCATATAAAACTGGATCTAGAATTTTTCTACATATCTGTAGTAAAATAGTCATAACTTGCAACTCACAATATGAAACTGAGATCTATCAGAAAATCTAGAAAGTAGACAGAATTCTCTATAATTCACATTCACAAATAATTTTCATATACTGGCCTTAATAGGGTCTACAATACTGAACAAAAATGGGATAATAGAAAAGACAGAAATATTCCTCATACATAAAATCAACTAGATCATATGAAACACATCCAAATCATAACAAAGTGTGAAATAGGGTATACTAGGTGTCCAAGAAACATGGTATAGGGTATTTAACACGTCTGCAACAAGTATACTATAACTAACACAACTAAACATACGATATCATACGAACAACATGCATGCATACATCAAGAAGTGATTATCCCTAAGTTATTTCATGTCGTGTGTGTAATGAGACAACTACAGGTAAATCAACACATAGAGACAAGCTATAACAGAGGTTTTGCACAAAAATTGTCTCTAGAACAACCCTACACTATAGGCAGTATTTAGTACTTATATTACACAAAAAAAGAATACAAGTTACTTGCCTGAGAGACGACGAAAACGAAGCACGAGCAAGAATAACGGGAACGGATTCCCAGGCACGTACACAACGAACGAATCACGAACCAATCACGAACACACTATCACTATCGAAATCACGAACCCAAAGCACGATCTCGATGATCAAGAGGATGATCAAGATGATCGAATGGCTAGATCCAAGAGATCAAGATCAAGATGATCAGATCAGATCAAATTGGACGGCCTGATCAAGACTGATGATGATGGAGATGATGATCACGATCAGATCAGACGGTCCGATTCTCCCTGATGATGATGATGATGATGATGATGATCAAGATCGATCGATCGAACGGCTGCGATCAAATGATGCTTGATGATCATTATGATCATGACGATCAAGAAGAGATCGGTCGGCCCAAATCCAAAGCCATGATCAAAACAACAGCAACATGAAGGTGTGGCTCTGGCTTGACTTCGACGGCGGGCGACGACTAGTTCGCGGTGGCTGGATGGTGGCAAGGCAATGGACGGTAATGGAGGGCGGCACAACTGGTTGTGCCTGGCATCGGGGAAGAGCAAGAGAAGGAGGAGAGTTGTAGGGTTGTTGCGGCTTCTATTCTATTGACAGAGGAATACAGCGCGTGGAGTGCGCTACGGCTTTGGGCTGCATCGGCAGGAGGTAGGGGAGTGGCATCGGGGTCGCTACTGCCGTGTGACACTCTGGAGGAGAGCAGCACAGGGAGAGGGTGCTGTGGCTGCTGATGTCATTGGACGAGAGCACAGGGCGGTGCTGGTCTGTAGAGCGGCACTGAGGTGGGGTGGCGCTGAGGAGGCGGCTCGCAACAGGAGGTGGGAGAGATCGGAAGGAGCAGGATGACGGGGGTGTTGGTGCTGCGACGCTGCAGGACGGTGGAGAGGAGCACACAGTGAAGGGATGGGTTGAAGTCGGGAGATGCAGGGAGAGGGAGAACGGGAGGAAGGGGATGAAGGGAGACGACTATAGGGTTAATAGGGTTAAGATATGCACAGGAGGGGGGTTATATATATAAGATGGTAGGATTAGGGTTAGGGTCAAAGCGGGTATTGGGTTTAATGGGTTATTGGGTATTAAAGATCCAATAGGGGGAAATAGGGTTTTAGGAATAATTGGGTTTTTATTAAAAGATCCAATAGAATTTATAAAATAACCAATAAAAATATGATTTATAATAAAAATGTAATTTGCATTACAATATAGAATTTATTTGAAATAACTATCAATACAATTAGTACGTAGAAGTGGATTTTTAATAACCAGTCAAAATTAATAATAATAATAACAATAATACAAATAACAATAATAATAATAATAAGAAAAATGATAAAAATAATAATAGTAATAATAATAACAGTAATAGTAATAATAATAGAAATCAAAGTAATAATAACAATAATAAGATTTGTATTACAATATAAAATCATAGAAAATAGTTACAAATAAAATTATTGATTGAAAATAGATTTTAATAGAAGACCCAACAATACATTTTGACAAAAGAATTTGAAAGCGGAAAAAAAAAATTACGAAAATTTTAAATACAGAAAATACACATATAATACATATTTACGAAAACAGGGATTACATATCGTTTGTTGTTTATTGACTCTGATATCGTTCTAATTTCTTGTTCTTGTTATATCGTCCTTTTATTGTTTAACTACTTGCTACTACTTGCGCCCGAAGCTTGCTCTAATGGGTGCCCCCTCATTTCTTTGAGTTAATGTTTATACAGGTACAAATGATGGAATACTGAAGGATCTTGGCACTTTTTACTGCATTGTACATTCTCGGGCATTGTGTAAGTTTTTATATCCTAGATATTGGTTATTGTATTATATCCTTGTTCCTGTTATTATTATTGTACTGTTGATCTTAATGGTATTGTACAACTTATAGATGATATGAGTTGGTATACTTATATCATTTACTGGACCTCAATTACGTGCATGTGTTTTTGTATAACAGGAAGCGAGGCGTGATAGTAAGAGTTTTATACTTTCTGGTTTGATAATTTACTAAGAATTTCCTTCCCACAAACCATGCTTTATGGAGCTAAAGTAAGAAGGCAATACCAGCACCAACTCGAAAGCACGGATCGAAGGGCAGAGCGGTACAAGCAGAAGTGGCAGGATGAGAAGGATCGTGCTGAGGCGCTGGAGAAGAAGGTAAAGGAGTTAGAGGAAAAGGTGGCGGAGTCGAAGGATGGCTTAGAAGAAGAGTCCTTCACTCACGGGGTTCTAATGTCTGAGAAAGGGGAGCTGGAGTGTCGGCTGGCCGAAGTGAGGTTGGAAAAAGTGAAAGCTGCAGATCAGATCATTGCAGGAGAGGATTGGGGTTACAAGCAAGCTCTTGAACACATTGGGCGGAGACATCCTGGCATCTACCTCAACAATATTCATTACGAGCCGGGGCTAGGCAGAGCTCATCCGACCCGTGGCGAGCTACCTTCTGGTCAAGGAACGGGGCACGAAATCGTCGGTGAAATACCTTTTGATGTCGACACTGGACATAGTCACGAAATCGCCGGGGACGAGGGTATCCGTTTGTAAACTCGGGAGGTGTATCCCTCACCATAGTTTTTTATTTTGCTATTTCTGTATTGTTGCCAATCGCGGACTGGCCACCCCTTTTTTGTAAACAATTTTCTTATTAAGGAATCATGTTTTTGGCTTGTAATTTGTGTATTCTCCCAAGTCACATTCAATTGTTTTACTTCAAATTACAATGTACGAGCCTCGAGGAAGTGGGGGAGAGGAAGAGAGCCAAGTTTTGCGGGGTAGATTGCGTCAGGCGGAGGACACCATAGCCCGCATTTGGAAGGAAGCGATTGACAGGGAAGGAGTGGTCAGGATTCATATCTGAAGGTCGCAAATAGTGGCGGAAGAGTTAGCTCATTTGAAGGCATCTATCCCCGACGTCAACTTGGTCCTTGCCCAAGCCGAGGGGTACATGCTTCCTGGTCTCATTGGAGGGCAGTCCTTGGACTCCATTTTTAGGCGGATTCTTGTGGAGAAAGACTTAGATATATACAGGCTAAGGGTCAAGCTTGGAGAGGTGGACTCAACTTCAAGCTTTTCAGCATGTTTTCGAGGCAGAGTTCGTACCCAGGGGTCTGTCTTGGAACGACGGTGCCCAGAGATGCCCAGAGAGGAGTGGCGGGCTCCTCTGGTGTTGACAGCATTCTTGGCCCCAAAAACTTAATGGAATAATTTGCACGTGCACAAAATCGTAATAATAAGTATAGTTTAAAAGAAAAAAGTATCGAACCCACAAGGACTAATTATTTCTTTGAGTACTGAAATTCACTAGATTAACTACTATTTGGATAATCAAAAATTTGATAAAAACAAAAACTAAATTAAATTAAACTAAAGGAAAAACTAAATTAATTAAAAAGAACGAAATATGAAATTTTATGGTTTATTAATAGCAAAACTAACTCTAGGGATTTCTATTTCACCAAGCTAATCTCACACAATTCATAACTCCATGTAACTCAAAACTCTACGTCCAATTTATTAATCAAAATCCGCTAATTATTCAATGTCTTTTCTCGAATAACACCAAACATATACCCAACTAATAATTTTTCATATCTTTATGCAAATTTAATTATTTGAAGATCCATTAAGTTCTATATATTTCTCTACAGTCACATTAATCGCGGTAAATTATCTCTAATTTTGTTATATTCTATAATTCTAAATCACAAGTTACCTCTCGGGATCCCCCATGATTCAATAAATCAAACAATAGTTGGCAAACAATTGTACGCATTAATTTCTTTTACATGATTTAATGAGTGCAATTTCTACATGATTAGTTCACAACAAATTTGAAACTAACAACATAGTATTGGATTGCATAATGACAAGAAGAAGAGAAGAAAGAACTCTAGACGATCTTGACGAAAGCTATGGCTCTTGCTCTCCAATGGTGTGATGAGTCATCTCCTTCAATTCTCTTAGCCTCCAAGATCTTTCTAATTACCCAAGAATTCACATCAGCATCTATATATAGCTTTCCAACGAATCACTAAAAAGTTATATCTAAATACAGCCCATTTGACCAGAAACTTGCACTCAAAATATAACATCAGCACCAACGCGGTCGACCATAACTTCGGTCATGCCCTTAAAGTGTAAAGGGTTTCAATAGTGAGTGGGACGGTCGACTGCGTGGTTGACCGGTTATGTGGTCAATTGTCAACTTGCTTTTTTTTTGCGTGCAGCTGAAGAAAAAAAAAATCGGAGATAAAAAACTTAATTTGTGACATGAGTACAAGTTTCGAAGAAGACTCAACGAACAACATCTTTGATTTAGAACGATAGTTCATATTCGTCTATCTTCATGTTCAAAACAGTCGTGCAAGTTCCAGGTGTTGTTGCTGCAGCTTTTTCGCATTACTATGTTTTTTCTCCATCTCCAACTCCAAGCCCCGTGACTTCGTGTATTTGAGTCCATAATCCTAACAATCATCTCATTCCTTCAAAAACAAACAAATAAATAGAATTAAGTAGAAAGAAGATGAAATTCAAAAAAAAATAAAAGAGAACTCACAACTCTATGCATAAAAAGAGTAATAAAATCATGTAGAAATTACACTCATCAAGCGGGTCTCAAGTTATTAGGATTAGCACCTCATGTACCAGGGACGGATGCAACGAACCCTGTATTGGGTCCCGCCGAAGGTGACCCCCGGGGTGAGGGCTCCAAGCCTTGTGTTTGTAAGAGTCCACATAATTCCCAGATAATGTAAAATATTCTTCTTTTAATGCAAGTATTTTCCGCTCTCATCTCCTGTCGTAATCCTGGAATTTCGGTGTCCTCAGGGTCGGTACACTCTTTCAAGGCATTGGATTCGAGGCTTGAGTTCTCGATTGTGGGGAAATTTGTCTGATATGTGAGCTCTGTTTACAGTGAAAACTGTGTAAAGCTTGGGGTCGGATTTTGAGACATCTGATCTCGCACTCCACGTGTGCCCATGTGTTGTCACGTGCATGTTTAGTATTCAATATCCGTTTTCTTCCTATATATTTCTGGTCCTTCCCTCAAATCCACTTGACCCTCTTGTTTTTGGCTTCGTTGCTTCTTCATTGCACAACCATGATTTTTGACGAATTTTTGATAACTAGACACGTGGAATTAAGGGTGAAGGCAGAGGTGGAGGCGAGGGTGAAGGCCAAGGTGGGATCGATGGTGGTGCCTGAGGGGAAGCCTTGGGGGTTGGGGGGGGGGGGGGGGGGTAAAGGCAGGGATGCCAAAATTCCCTCATTCCCCGAGCTCTACAGAAACGTTGACCCTTCAAAGTCCAAGGCACCTGGAGGTTTTTCCAATGAGGCCCCGAAGCCTAAAGCCACACCCCCGAAAGGTGCCGAGATAGGTCCAAAGCTCCCCTCACTGACAAAGGCGTGGGTGCCTTCCTAGTCTATCAGGGAGGCAAAGTTGTTGACCGACCTCCTCAATGCTGTGCAGGTGGCTGAGCACCTCGCCGCTCCTCGAGATCGAGCATCTTTAACGAAGGAGTCCGAGGTGGGGGTTTACACCCGCTGGGCTCAGGCCTCCATCCTAGTGAGGGGTTTATTTCGCCAGCAATTTTTCTTATAGTTTTCAATTTGCTGATGCATTCTCATTTCCTTACAGGCGACCATTAGCAGAGCCGATTTGAAGCGACGGCTCGGATTGCTTCTTGATCAAGCCGAGAAGGCCGAGGCAAGCCAGAGGGACCTATTGCATCAAAATGCTAATGTTTGGCAGACAGTGAAGGAAGCGAAGGATGAGCTAGTGAAGGAGAAGAAAGCTTGGGAGGAGCTACTGGCAGAGAAGAAGAAGCAGAGCGAGGAATGACTGGTATGGTAGGCCCGGGAGAAGAAGCTGAGTGAAGAGCGGTTGGTATGGCGGCGCAGAGAAGAAGCTAAGGAAGGAATTGGTTGAGACCATGTTGCAGGTGATCCATGCTCAGGACGAAGGGTATGGCCTTGGCCTTGGGCATGTTAAGTCCAGATACCCGAACCTCAACGTTGAAGGCCTGACTGTCGTTGCGAAGATAGTGAAACTTGTTCGGGCTACCGAAGGGGTTGAGCCGACCATCGATGTACCAATCGACTCCGCGGTTGGGATTAATAAAGGCCCTTCCGTTCAAGCCATTGAAGGGTTCATCCTCTAAGCAGCATCCCTAAGATATTTGTATTTTCTTCTTTTTGCGGACTGACCACTACATTTTTACTCGGTTTTATTTATGAATAAAACTTGTTTGAGCATTTCCCTTTGATTTTTCTGTCAATACCATGAGTGGAGTCTCGAGCTTCGCCCATGGATGCGTGGATCCAAGGCCTTAGTTTTGCGAGCCACTCTGTGATCACGTAAGTTAACACGTGTTAGCTTTCATCACTTGTTTGAGGGATTCAAGTCAACTTGGAAGTTGAAGTGTTGACTTGTTGAGTGTAATCAATGAGGTGGTCGTTATTGAAGCCTATAAATTTCCCCCCTCTACAAGAATTTGGTCCATAAACCCACTTTTACTCTTTCGGTGTTTGAGATTGTGAGAACTAACTCATCGGGCGCCTCGAATGGCAATCTGAGGGTTAGCACCGATGAGGGTAGGTCTTTTAAGGCACGGTCGGAACGTACTTGCCCCCTTGCTCGAGCGTTCGACTTGGAAGGGATCAGCGTCAGGATGTGTTGCTTCGGGTTGCCTCTCCCGAGTTCCAAAATCTGTGGTTTTGCCGACCAAGTCCTGAGGGGTGCTTTCGTCTGTGCTTGTGCCCATATGAAAGAACTTGGTTGCATTTTCCAGTTGGGGGTTCTCGTCTTGAAGAGGCGGACCAAGAAAGGACCCGGAGAGGATTAGGGTAACCCCTGTTGAACTGCATAAAGTATATCATTGGTTCCAAGATCTAATGTCTCCAGCCGAGTGTTGATGGTCGAGATTAAAGAGTTCCCATCATCAGCGGACTCTTCATTCTCATATTTGATGTATAATGATGTGGTTTTCGGGGATGATGGGTTATGCTAAGATCCACCTACCTCAGTCCTTATTGGTTCAACTCCTTCTAGTTTCGAGAGATGGGCTTTTCATGAGTGCCTCTCTTGTAGATTCGAAGGCGATCGTCCGAGCACAGAATTCTCAAGGGACTCTCATGGCATGTTTGTTCAGGTGCTCTGGTGCCCAGGCCTCAAGTCGGCCGACCTTTACTTCATCCCGAGGCTGGTGTATGATGCCCCTTATATTCAGGGATATTGGCAATAGCTGGTATTCTGAGATACAAGGCGACTACATATGGAGATAGCTAGTGTTCTGAGATACAATGTGAGTCATGTAAAAACTTAGATTTAGTTTTTAATGTTTTGTTTGCCACTTGCAGAATGGCCACCGCCTTTCTAACCATCTTGTAATCGGTTTTCCTTCAATAAAAGTATCTTTTTGAATGGATTGACTCATGTTATTGAATGACTGGAGATTTTGGACTTTGGTAGTAGAGAAACCCACATCATGCTTGGAGTCGGAGCATCATTTCGAGGTGCTTGACCCGAGGCTTTGGACTTGAGGGCAGAGGAATCTGCGCATGCTCAGAGTCAGAGCGCCATTTTGAAGAGCTTGATCCGAGGCTTTGCTCTTGATAGCAGAGAAATCCACGTCATACTCGGAGTCAGAGTGCCATTTTGAGGTGCTTGCTCCGAGGCTTTGGACTTGATAGCAGAGAAATCCACATCATGCACGAAGTCAGAGCACCATTTTGAGGCACTTAATCCGAGGCTTTGCTCTTGATAGCAGAGAAATCCACATCATGCTCGGACTCGGAGCGCCATTTCAAGGTGCTTGATCCGAGGCTTCGCAGATTTTTTTGAAAAGAAATTGAATGAATATTGAATGACTTTTATTTGATGGTTACTGAACGACGAGCACTTATTCGATGGCTACCAGAAGGCAAGCGCTTATTACATTTGCTTCATTACAGGTATGGGCCGCCAAGGGCTTTCATGAAACTTTATCAAGTGTTCCACATTTCAAGTCTTCTTGATTATCCTGCCCCCTGGGTCTTTAAGTCGGTACGTACTTGGGCGCACCACTTTGGAGACCTTATACGGGCCTTCCCAGTTGGGAGCTAGCTTCCCCTTTTTCGCTCAGGCTCGGAGGCATCAAGTCTACGTAGCACCAAGTCCTCTTCTTAGATGTTGGTCAGGTTGGACCCTTTTTTCGTAGAAGCGCTCAACCCGCTACTGGTATAGATTTCTTCTTATGGTGGATCTCTTGCAAACCTCTTCGAGTAGGTCCAGGTTGGCCCTGAAGCCGTTTGAATTAGAATCTTCGTAGAAGCTCAAGATCTGTAGGGAGGGTTGCCCGACTTCCAGGGGAATAACCGCCTCGGTGCCGAAGGTTAGGTTAAAGGGAGACTTGCCCGGAGGTATTCTTTTGGTTGTCCGATATGATTATAGTACACTTGGTAGCTCATCGACCCATAGGCCTATGGGATATTTATCTGGTCACTTCTTAAGGCCATCAATGATTTGATGGTTGGCATTCTCGGCTTGACCATTGGACTGGGGGTGTGAGATAGAAGAAAACCTCTGCTGAATTTCGAAGGCTTCGCAGAATTTTCGAAAATTTTTGCTGGCGAACTGGATTCCATTATCGGCGACAAGGACGCGAGGGATCCCAAATCGGCAGATGGTGTGCTTCTAAAAGAATTGCTGAGCCAGATGTTCGGTGATACTGGCTGAGGTTCCGCTTCGGAGAAATAGACCTCCTCCAATTCATCCACATGCTCATAACCGATTCAGCTCAGATCGGAAGGGAGCTTGACTGCATCAAGTGGGAGAACCGAGCCCCCCATTGTGGCCGTATAGTTGGTTCAGGCGGCCTCCTGGTTTCCTTTGACAACCCCGACCCTACTTGGTCGGGAACTTCATCCTCATGTGATAATCTGAGTGGATGGCTTGAAGAGAGGTGAGGTCGGGGCGTCCGAGGATAGTGTTGTAGGCGGCCTTGACATTTACCACCATGAAATCCATTGCCTCGGTCCGGGAGGTTGGAGACTTGCCGGCGGTGACGTCGAGGGTGATGATTCCCTCGATCTGGACGGGAGCACCAGAGAACCCATGAAGGGTGTATTGGTGTATGCCCTAGAGGCCAGCCTTATATTAACCTTGCTAGTTTACATTATAACATGACATTTTCATATATGAGACATTGTATTTATTGTGTTGTTTAATGTGATTAAATGAACATAAAAAAGTCCTTAGAATAGTAATGGAACATCAAGTGCATGACTTGATTGTGATATATCCTATTGGTTGAAATCAGAACATTATTCTTAAACATCTCTAGTCAAGTATTATTATGAAATAGGACAACAATAATACATAGAGACTAGTATGTGCATAGAATGATGACCATATCTCATGGGTCAGGGATATGAGATGTCAATTCTTCACATGGGTACATATTAGAGTATAATGGACTGGACTCACCCACCATGAGAACGCTGCATGGGTCGTTACGTGAGTGCTATGAGCGATTCTCACAGTGATCATGGTGTATGTTGTCCTTTGACTTGAAGTCACTACGGTTTCCTACACGAGAAGTTATATGTTTTAATACTATCAAACATCGCATGTGATAAAGTGATTATAAAGTCGGCTATTAGATATATTATGAATCATGCGGAAGGATGTGAGTGACTTAGATAGGATTTGTCTCTTGTACATAACATGAGCGATATCTTCAGGCCCCTTGATTGAGTGAGACTGCAAAATACATGGTCGTACTCAAATGAGTCAATATGAGATATTGATTTCGTTTGTTTTAATAAGTATACTCGAACATCAAGAAACCAAAGATTGAACTATATAAGGGTGACACGCTCCATGCCTTGTGGGCAATTAAGATATCTGGACAAAAGGACTAGACTACATGGTAACATTGGTCACAGATAGGTTATGTCAAATTACTGGCATTCTCACTTGAGTAACAATAATGTATTGCTAGATACCGCTCACTATTTGAACACTAAAATATGGTTTTAGTATTACTGTCAACATAATGGGAACCTACAGGGTCACACATTTAGAATGGATCGAAATTGGAATTTAAATTCATAAGATTAATTTAATTGGGCCAACATTGGTTGGAAAATTAATTAGATTAAATGTGCCAACCAAAATTAGAAGGCCCACACATGAATCAGACCCTAGGTTAGATTGTGAGCCCGACAGCCTCACTACTCTCTTTGCAGCGCCCCGAATTTCTAATATAATATCTTAGAAAATAAGTGGCACGATTCCCAGCATCAACTTCAATGTAATAGTACACATAGCCCAAAAAAAATAGATAATTTTATTTCAACTTTTATTACAAAAATCATTTACAAACACAGCGGAATACAAACACCTTGAATTACAAACTTCCTTTTCACAACATTTCTTTTACAAAAATGTACACAAAAGCTATTTTACATCAATTTATCTCAAGCATCCAAACCCCCAAGCTCTATGCACCAACAACCTGTAAAACATGAGGCTAGAGATGATCCCTAACCCCAAAACTAAAGGGGTCAGCCATAAAGGTATGAGTGACATAAAAACAAACAACATAATTAAATCATAAACACTGAGTCATCAACAACATGTATTATCAACAACAATAAATGAATGAGAAATAACAAGTAAGTAAAGCATAAAAACATCATGGAATGAAAACAACAGGTGGAGCTAGACTAAGTGTCAAGTGTAGGAAAAACAGGAAAACACAAGCATAAAACCAAGTCAAGAAAACACAATCTATATGCTGACTCTCTAATGCGTACTTGTCGGATTCTGTGCATTCCATAGTGCATAGGTCCGGTGCAAGCCCTTAACGATCTCCACTTTATAGGACAACCCCTCGTTATGCAACTAATCCTACTACGGTGATGGAAAACAAGATCCAGAAAACTCTGCAAATAGGCACCACAGCCCTCGACGTGCAAGCATCATGTAAGATAGCTCAAAAACAACAAACGGAGAATCATCTCCCAAACCCGTGTACCACACGAATAGGCTTGCAAGGCCCTCGACGTGCAGATACACCAGGTACATTCCGTGAATAGGTCTGCTGACCCTCGACACGCGAATCCACCCTGCATGCTCCGTGAATAGACCTGCAGACCCTCGATACACGAACACACAAATGTCCTCTCGAGACAGAATAACAAACAGTCCTGGAACGCATCTGTTGGACTAACAAAACCATGAGCCTAAACTTACGTTTCCCAAGTTCGATCACATCCCCACTAGTGCCTGTCCTTAAGTTGAGTTTTACTAAACCACAAAATCCCCCTCTCTAGAGTTAGTGTATCCTGCTGGACTTAAATACTCAACAACAACTCAATCAAGACCCCCCAGGTCTAGCTCAACAGTCTCAACTGCCGGTTCACAGGACTCCCACTCAACTCCTAGAGATCTCAACAAGACCAAAACTCACTAATACATCGTCAAAACGATCAAAGGGAGAAACCTCTCCGATCAACAAAACCCAAATCTTTATAAAATTCCATAATCCAAATTCAACAATGAAATATCTTTAAAACATATGTTTTGTAGAAACAATAATATTGGAATAGTAAATTATAGATCCAAAAATATTTAAAGAATCAATCGTTTAAAGAACATCTGGAAAACTCAAGAAAAACATCAGAAATAGTCGACTGCAAAGGGTCTTCAGTCGACTGTTCAGAGTGAAAAGCTAACATCTTTAAGAAAATAAAATCTAAGTATTTATAGTCGACTGTAAAACTCACCAGTCGACTGTCCAGAGAGAAATCCAGTAATTTTAGGAAAATAAGTCTAAGTATAGCAGTCGACCGTAAAGGTATAGGTCGACTGTCCAGAGTGAAAAATACAATAACTTCGAGAAAATAATTCTAAGTGGCACCAGTCGACTGTAAAAGTCATCAGTCGACTGTCCAGAACGATATTCCAAGAAAACTATAGAAAACAGCAGCCGGATCGTGCCAGTCGACTGAGAAGTCATACCAGTCGACTACCGACCTACAGACTGTATACTTTGGTTGTGCACATTTCAACCGTCACGAAGATTTACTTTACAAAAACGATATCTATAAAAAGTATATTTTTGATATGATCAAATACAACTTATAGGATATACAAAGATCCATATAAACCAATCAAAACCACTTTGATTGATAAAAATAGCTTTTTTGATAAATTCCCTCAAAACGAAACATGAATGTGTGCATGTATCAAAACTAGAGTTTTAATAATAAATCAATCATACATCAAATAACTTTGTTTTATATTCCAAACCATATCAATACCAAAATATTCAGATTTAAACTTGGCATTTGAGATATCCAAATTCGAACAATATCTTTCACAAAATCACAAATTCCCAAACTAAATCCAAAATGTATAAATCCCCAAATTTAATCATCATAACTCAAATTCTCAAAACATGGTCCTCTAAACCATTATTCATTCTCAAAATTCCTCAACTCAATCTCAACTATTCTCTATAGTTGATTCATGAACAAAAATAAATTTATCCTTAACATGGCCAAGTTGTATTCATCCAACTCAACAATAGTCCAAAAATCTCATCTTTAACTAATTAATGCATAATATCCATCATACTCAATCAAATCAGCAATAATCCAACATTATTAGCCTACTCACAATTTATATTAGATTCTCCAACAATCTAAAATCATTTACATCCAAATATCTAGGGTTCTACTCAAAGATCCAATTTTTCATCCATCCAATATACATATTCATACCAAACCCTAGCATGCTTTCTAATAGATGAAACACCACATACAACATACATAAAACAAAACAACAAAACAATTTACATCACTCACGTACAACATACGCATAAAAAAGAAAACAACATGTCACTCACCTTGAAATGAAGAAATCCAACAAAAAAGCCTTCCCTTTTTGCGAAATCCAAGATCCTTCTCTCAATCCTCCAAAAATAATAAATCTTCGTGTTGTGTAGCAAATGACGGCTACGTTCTCTTCTTTTAAATACCCGGAAATAGGATCTTAGGGTTTTAGACATATTTGCGCAATAACCCCTCGAAAACATATCTTTACATAAATAGATTTCTATACTTGGAACTTGATAAAATTAATTAAATTGAGATTTAAAAGCAAAAATAACCCTTACTTTCCAGCCGGCACTGATTAAAAGTCCACAAAAATAGTTTTTCTGCACTTTCACCGCTCAAAATGACGAATTTGCAAAAAGGTCCTTCTTTTTCTCAATATTTGCAAATAGATCCAATTAATTTCAGAAAAATCTGGAAAAAATATAAATAAATCCCAAGTAATAAATAATGATTTTCCATAAAATAATTTTGGCTTTTGAACTTTTTAAGAAAATATTTGCACGTGTTTCGCACGTGTAAAAAGATAAATTTCCAGAAGATATTTATTAAATCCCCAAAAAATCATTTTATTTCATTCATAACCCTTCAAAAATAATATTTAAAAATATGGGGTACTACACTCTTAGGTTGGATTTTCTGCTATATATATATATATATATAGCTTATATGACTTTTTATGCATATAAAGTTTGAGATTAGTTTGATTTTTTTGATCAAAGGATGCGATGGAATGGGCCTATAGGAATTGTTATGTTCCAATGCGTACATTTTTTTAAATTTTCAAATGAGTTGGACTCTAAATTTTTTTTTTTTTAAGATAGCTGAGACTCAAGATTAAAAAGGTCATACACCCTTGGACCAAATTTTGGGTTTCAATGACTACAAGCACAACTCAAGTTTCCTATTTCGAAAACCCAAATATAGAAATTTTAAGTCTTAATGACTACAGATGCCCTAGTCGTTGTAACCGAAATTTTGGGTATCTGGCATATAGAAAAATATGGAAAAATTATAAATAAATCCCAAATAATAAATAATGATTTTCCATAAAATAATTTTGGCTTTTGAACTTTTCAATAAATATTTGCATGTGTTTCGCACGTGTAAAACGATAAATTTCCAGAAGATGTTTATTAAATCCCCAAAAAATCATTTTATTTCATTCATAACCCTTTAAAAATAATATTTAAAAATACGGGGTACTAAATCACTTCCTCCTTAGAAGAGTTCTGTCCTCAGAACTACTACTAATGAGTCCAAACAACATACCAACAAAGAAAAACAATATCTCATAAATGGAAACATAGTCCAAACAATTGCATATGACAACATAATCAAAATAGAAGGAATACAACTCAATTCAAAGGTACAATCATCCAAAAGAATTGCAATCACATAAAAGAAAATACATTCATACAAAAAGCTCAGGAAATTCCCTCTGCATGCGATCCTCTGGCTCTCAAGTAGCCTCTTCGAACTGTTGATTCCTCCACAGCACCTTGACCATAGGTATCACCTTGCTCCTCAGAACATTCTTCCTACGGTCAACGATCTCAACAGGCTGTTCCTTGTAACTCAAGTTTACCTGTAAACCTTCAGGAATTTCTACCAACTGATGATTCTGATCTGGCACATACTTCCTCAACAATGACACATGGAATACATCATGCACTTGTGCCAACTCCTCCTCTGGAAGCTTCAATCTATATGCTGTCTTGCCAATCCGCTCCACGATCCTGTATGGCCCAATATACCTTGGCGCCAGCTTGCCTCCCTTACCAAACCTGATCACTCCTTTGGTCGAAGACACCTTGAGGAAAACTGTATCCCCAACCTCAAACTCCAAGTCCCTTCATCGAATATCAGCATAACTCTTCTGCCCACTCTGAGCCTCGACCAACCTCTTGCGAATCAGCTCAATCTGCTCTGCCATCTGTTGCACGATCTCAGGAACAAATATCTGCCTCTCGCCAACCTCGTACCAATAAACTGGTGTCCTACACCTCTGCCCGTACAAAGCCTCATACGGTGCCATCCTGATACTCGCATGGTAACTGTTGTTATAAGCAAACTCAACCAATGCCAAGTATCTCTCCCAGCTACCACCGAAATCCATAACACAAGCCCACAACATATCTTCCAGCACTCGATTCACCCTCTCTGTCTGACCATCGGTCTGTGGATGAAAAGCGGTACTGAAATCAGTTTTGGTGCCTAAAGCTGCTTGTAGGCTCTTCCAAAACCTTGAAGTGAACCTTGCATCTCTGTCAGAAATGATCGACACTGGAACTCCATGAAGTCTCACAATCTCACCAATGTACAACTCAGCCAATTTCTCCAACGTCCAAGTAATCTTCATGGCTAGAAAGTGAGTCGACTTAGTCAAACGGTCCACGATAACCCAAATCGAGTCATTGCCCTTCGAACTCCTCGGCAAACCCGTGATGAAATCCATACTGATATTCTCCCATTTCCACTCCGGAATAGGCAACGGTTGTAACAAACCTCCACGTCTCTGATTTTCTGCTTTGATCTGCTGACAAGTCAGACACCTTACCACGAAATCTGCCACATCCCTTTTTATACCAGACCACCAAAAATGCTGTTTGATGTCCCTGTACATCTTCGTGCCTCCAGGATGCACTGACAACAATGTACTGTGTGCTTCCTGCAACATACTCTCTCTCAAATCTGCATTATCCGGAACACACAACCTCTCACCCATCCAAAGAACTCCATCTTGGACACGAAACTCTGATAGCTTGCCCTCTGAAACCTGTTGCAACATCTTCTGAATCTCTGAATCTGATTTTTGACCTTCCACAATCCTCTCTCTCAAAGAAGGTTGCAGCCTCAACTGAGCCAAAGACGGCCCAAACCCTGCAGCACCACCTCGATACCTGCCTGATCAATCTCTGCTGCCAACTCACTTCGAGTAGTGATCAAACTTGATAAACTACTCTTCCTGCTAAGTCCATCAGCCACCACATTCGCCTTGCTCGGATGATACTTGATCTCAGGGCAAATGTCTTCCAATACTTCCAACTACCTTCTTTGCCGAAGATTTAGATCCTTCTGTTGATAAATATATTTCAGGCTCTTGTGGTCAGTGTACATATTGACCTTCTCACCATAAACATAATGTCTCCACTTCTTCAAGGCAAAGATAATAGCGGCTAGCTCCAAATCATGCGTCGGATAATTCTTCTTATGCGGACGGAATTGCCTCGAACCGTAAGCAATAACATTGCCTTCTTGCATCAAGACACAACCCAAACCTCTGAGAGACGCATCACTGAAGATATCATAATCCTTCCCAGCTTGTGGCAAAGATAAGATAGGTGCAGTAGTTAGTCTCTCCTTTAACTCAAGGAAACTCGCCTCACACTTATCAGTCCATGAAAATGCCACATTCTTCCGGATCAAACCTATCAAATGAACTGCAATCTGAGAATAACCCTAGATGAATCTCTTGTAGTAACCAGCCAAACCCAAGAAACTTCTGACTTCCTTCACAGACGTTGGCCTGGGCCAATCCTTCACTGCTTCAACTTTCTGAGGATTAGTGGCCACTCCCTCCTTAGAAAGGATATGACCAAGGAAAGCTACCTCAAATTTCCAAACCTCACACTTCGACAACTTGGCATACAAGCTATGCTCCTGCAATTTCTGTAATACCGCTATCAGGTGCATATAATGCTCCTCCTCAGACTTAGAATACACCAAAATATCATCGATGAAAACCAGTACGAAGGAGTCAATAAATGGCCTCAAAAACCGATTCATCATATCCATGAACACTGCTAGTGCATTCGTCAATCCGAATGGCATGTCCAAAAACTCATAGAGTCCATGACGAGTCCTGAAAGCTGTATTACTCACATCTTCCTCCTTGACTCGAACCTGATGATACCCTGATCTCAAATCAATCTTCGAAAACACAGCTGCTCCTCGGAGCCTGTCGAACAAATCATCAATCCACGGCAGTGGATATTTGTTCGGAATAGTCACCCTATTCAACTCCCGGTAGTCAATGCACATCCTCATTGACCTATCCTTCTTCTTGACTAACAACACTGGCGCACCCCACGGTGAAGAACTCGGCCTAATAAGCCCCTTGCACAACATCTCCTCAATCTGCTTCTTCACTTCGTTCTGCTCTACAGGTGCCATCCTATACGGAGCCTTAGAAATTGGCGCGCTACCTGGCTGAACATTGATGCAAAACTCCACATCTCTCTGCGGCGGTAATCCTGGAAAATCTTCCACGAACACCTTAGGAAAATCTCTGACAACTGGAATGCCTTTGACTTCATCTGGAATCGCCATCTTGGATACCATTGCAGTCACCTTCGGAATATTCTTCTTCCCTTGGAAAGTCACTGCGGGACCACCTGGTGCTTTCACTAACACCTCTTTCTGTTTGCATTCAATTGTGGCATCATATATTGCCATCCAATCAATGCCCACGATCACATCCACTCCTAAGACTTGCAGCTCGATCAGATCGGTGCCGAATAATCTCCCGCCAATCTCGATATCACAGTCCTCGTAATATCGATCGGCGATCAATTCTTCACCTGACGGCGTTGCCACCGACAAAACCTTGCCTGCAAACAACTTAGGCTCCACACCTAAGATCTTTGCAAAATTTGGCGACACAAAAGTATGCGATGAACCAGTATCAAATAAAACCTTTGCCTTTATTCCATTAATCAAAACAATCCCTGTTACATGAAGAGTGATACTCAATCTCCAATCATTCTCAAATAAAGGTTTTACTTATTACATTGATTAAAATAAAATTAAAACTCTTGCATACCTCGGATTATATCTTCCGAGTTACCCGCATCCTCCTCGGTTAATGCAAATACTCGCCCTTCCCTTTGGAATTTGCTTCCACCTGAACCATCCTTCCTCAACTGTGGACAATGAGACTTAGAATGTCCTGCCTGCCCACACTGGAAACAAGTCTGCTTCGCCAACATAGGACAAGCTGACCTGTAATGACCTGCCTCCTTGCTGTAATAACAAGTCACTTTCTGAGTTGCAGATGCCTTCTGTACTGGATCACTGAACTTGACTTGCTTCGCTGGAAATCCCTTCCCACTCTGACCTGTCTTATTCTGTTCCAGGTCTCTTGCTTCTTCTGGAATTGGTCCATGTCTTCCTCAGTCATAGCTGCTCTCCTGACCAGCTTGTCGAACCTCCGTATTCCCAACGGAATCATTCTCGACCTCAAGTTTGGCCTCAAGCCCTGCTCAAACTTCTTGGCCTTCTTTGCCTCGTCAACTATCAACTCTGGTGCATTCCTCGACAACTGAGCAAACTTGGTCTCATACTCTCGCACGGTCATGCTGCCCAGCTGTAGATTCAAGAATTTCGTCGCCTTCTTCTCCTGAATATCTAGGGGAAAGAAGCGATCCCTGAATTCCTCCAGAAAAGCCTTCCAAGTCATCTGCTGGTCCCCCAACGTCCTCTTCACCGTTTGCCACCAAACACCAGTGTCCTTTTCCAGTTGCATAGTGGCCAACTTCACCTTATTGGCTGCCGGAGTTTCCGAGACCTCGAAGATTGTCTCCATCCGCCTAATCCAATCGTCAGCTTCGTTTGGATCAGATTGCCCCTCATAACTGGTAGCCTCATCCTCTTGAAGGACACGATCTGCTTGATGGGATCGGCATTAACCAATCCTGGTCCAGTTCCATGATTCTGATGCTAGTTCTGATTCTGAGCCAAATTAGATGCCATCAGTGCCTCCAAAGTCTGATACACCCTGACAAATTCGGCATCGAGATCAATTCCAGTTCCTCTAGAACTTCTAGATCCATCACCATTGTTACCACCATTCCTGGGTCTAGGTGCAACCATACTGAATACTGCTAAACGAGGGAAAAGTTAGAGCACTACACACACAATTCATTCTCACATCAACACCCTTTGGCAAAACCTCAACTGTACCCCAAAGGTAAAACATCATGTTTCAGTTCTATGTGATCCTCACCCTCTAATGTCCACACCTAGGTACTCACACTCTAGTATCCATACCTAGGTTATTTTTATACCATGTTTAGTATTACTATTGAAGCATGCTCTGATACCAACCTCTGTAGCGCCCCGAATTTCTAATATAATATCTTAGAAAATACGTGGCACAATTCCCAGCATCAACTTCAATGTAATAGTACACATAGCCCCAAAAAAACAGATAATTTTATTTCAACTTTTATTACAAAAATCATTTACAAACACAGCGGAATACAAACACCTTGAATTACAAACTTCCTTTTCACAACATTTCTTTTACAAAAATTTACACAAAAGCTCTATTACATCAATTTATCTCAAGCATCCAAACCCCCAAGCTCTATGCAACAACAACCTGCAAAACATGAGGCTAGAGATGATCCCTAACCCCAAAACTAAAGGGGTTAGCCATAAAGGTGTGAGTGACATAAAAACAAACAACATAATTAAATCATAAACACTGAGTCATCAACAACATGTATTAACAACAACAATAAATGAATGAGAAATAACAAGTAAGTAAAGTATAAAAACATCATGGAATGAAAACAACAAGTGGAGCTAGACTAAGTAGCAAGTGTAGGAAAAATAGGAAAACACAAGCATAAAACCAAGTCAAGAAAACACAATCTATATGCTGACTCTCTAATGCATACTTGTCGGATTCTATGCATTCCATAGTGCATAGGTCCGGTGCAAGCCCTTAACGATCTCCACTTCATAGGGATAACCCCTCGTTATGCAACTAATCCTACTATGGTGATGGAAAACAAGATCCAGAAAACATCGCGAATAGGCACCACAGCCCTCGACACGCAAACATCATGTAAGATAGCTCAAAAACAACAACCGGAGAATCATCTCCCAAACCTGTGTACCCCACGAATAGGCTTGCAAGGCCCTCGACGTGCAGATACACCAGGTACATTCCGTGAATAGGTCTGCCGACCCTCGACACGCGAATGCACCTTGCATGTCCGTGAATAGGCCTGCAGACCCTCGACACGCGAACACACAAATGTCCTCTCGAGACAAAACAACAAATAGTCCTGGAATGCATCTGTTGGACTAACAAAACCATGAGCCTATACTTACGTTTCCTAAGTTCCATCATATCCCCACTAGTGCATGTCCTTAAGTTGATTATTACTAAACCACAAAATCCCCATCTCTAGAGTTAGTGTATCCTGCTGGACTTAAATACTCAACAACAACTAAACCTAGACCCCCCAGGTCTAACTCAACAGTCTCAACTACCGGTTCACAGGACTCCCACTCAACTTCTAGAGATCTCAACAAGACCAAAACTCACTAATACATCGTCAAAACGATCAAAGGGAGAAACCTCTCCGATCAACAAAACCCAAATCTTTATAAAATTCCATAATCCAAATTCAACAATGAAATATCTTTAAAACATACGTTTTGTAGAAACAATAATATTAGAATAGTAAATTATAGATCCGAAAATATTTAAAGAATCAATCGTTTAAAGAACATCTGGAAAACTCATGAAAAGCATCAGAAATAGTCGACTGCAAAGGGTCTTCAGTCGACTGTTCAGAGTTAACATCTTTAAGAAAATAAAATCTAAGTATTTACAGTCGACTGTAAAACTCACCAGTCGACTGTCCAGAGAGAAATCCAGTAATTTTAGGAAAATAAGTCTAAGTATAGCAGTCGACCGTAAAGGTATAGGTCGACTGTCCAGAGTGAAAAATATAATAACTTCGAGAAAATAATTCTAAGTGGCACCAGTCGACTGTAAAAGTCATCAGTCGACTGTCCAGAACGATATTCCAAGAAAACTATTGAAAACAGCAGTCGGGTCGTGCCAGTCGACTGAGAAGTCATACCAGTCGACTGCCGACCTACAGACTGTATACTTTGGTTGTGCACATTTCAACCGTCACGAAGATTTACTTTACATAAACGAAATCTATAAAAAGTATATTTTTGATATGATCAAATACAACTTATAGGATACACAAAGATCCATATAAACCAATCAAAACCACTTGGATTGATAAAAATAGCTTTTTTGATAAATTCCCTCAAAACGAAACATGAATGTGTGCATATATCAAAACTAGAGTTTTAATAATAAATCAATCATACATCAAATAACTTTGTTTTATATTCCAAACCATATTAATACCAAAATATTCAGATTTAAACTTAGCATTTGAGAAATCTAAATTCGAACAACATCTTTCACAAAATCACAAATCCCCAAATTAAATCAAAAATGTATAAATCCCCAAATTTAATCATCATAACTCAAATTCTCAAAACATGGTCCTCTAAACCATTATTCATTCTCAAAATTCCTCAACTCAATCTCAACTATTCTCTATAGTTGATTCATGAACAAAAATAAATTTATCCTTAACATGGCCAAGTTGTATTCATCCAACTCACCAATAGTTCAAAAATCTCATCTTTAATTAATTAATGCATAATATCCATCATACTCAATCAAATCAGCAATAATCCAACATTATTAGCCTACTCACAATTTATATTAGATTCTCCAACAATCTAAAATCATTCACTTGCAAATATCTAGGGTTCTACTCAAAGATCCAATTTTTCATCCATCCAATATACATATTCATACCAAACCCTAGCATGCTTTCTAATAGATGAAACACCACATTCAACATACATAAAACAAAACAAAAAAACAATTTACATCACTCACATACAACATATGCATAAAAAAGAAAACAACATGTCACTCACCTTGAAATGAAGAAATCCAACAAAAAAGTCTTCCCTTTTTGCGAAATCCAAGATCCTTCTCTCAATCCTCAAAAAATAATAAATCTTTGTGTTGTACAGTGAATGAAGGCTGCGTTCTCTTCTTTTAAATACCCGGAAATAGGATCTTAGGGTTTTAGACATATTTGCTAAATAACCCCTCAAAAACATATCGTTACATGAATAGATTCCTATACTTGGAACTTGATAAAATTAATTAAATTGAGATTTAAAAGCAAAAATAACCCTTACTTTCCAGCCGGCACTGATTAAAAGTCCAGAAAAATAGTTTTTTGCACTTTCACCCCTCAAAATGACAAATTTGCAAAAATGTCCTTCTTTTTCTCAATATTTGCAAATAGATCCAATTAATTTCAGAAAAATCTGGAAAAATTATAAATAAATCCCAAATAATAAATAATAATTTTTCATAAAATAATTTTGGCTTTTGAACTTTTTAAGAAAATATTTGCACGTGTTTCGCACATGTAAAAAGATAAATTTCCAGAAGATATTTATTAAATCCCCAAAAAATCATTTTATTTCATTCATAACCCTTTAAAAATAATATTTAAAAATATGGGGTACTACACTCTTAGGTTGGATTTTCTGCTATATATATATATATATATATATATATATATATATAGCTTATATGACTTTTTATGCATATAAAGTTTGAGATTAGTTTGATTTTTTTGATCACGGGATGCGATGGAATGGGCCTATAGGAATTGTTATGTTCCAATGCGTACATTTTTTTTAATTTTCAAATGAGTTGGACTCTAAATTTTTTTTTTTTTAAGATAGCTGAGACTCAAGATTAAAAAGGTCATACACCCTTGGACCAAATTTTGGGTTTCAATGACTACAAGCACAACTCAAGTTTCCTATTTCGAAAACCCAATTACAGAAATTTTAAGTCTTAATGAATACAGATGCCCTAGTCGTTGTAACCGAAATTTTGGGTATCTGGCATATAGAAAAAGAAATTTTAAGTTTGCGCTGGAGTCTTTGTAACCCAAATTTTGAGTTTTCCTACTATTTAAATCGTCAGACGAAAGATAATTTTTCGTCGCTTAAAAAAAATCTTTAAAAACATAAAATAGAACGGACGAAGGATGATTTACTATCGCTATAATTTTTTTATTTTTAATTTTTTTAAAATCACGGGACAGGAAATGATTTCCCGTCTGTCAAATTTTTGTTTTTAAATCGAATGGATGGTGATATGGCTAAAAATGGGGTTAAATCGGAACCGTCCAGATTGGGAACGAATCTTGAAGCTCAGGGGTAAAACGGTAATTTCGCATATAGATGGACCCTAAGCGGGCACTGGATCTCCCCTTCACAGATCCAATAACCCGCAAAACGGATCCACTCCAGCTGGGTACGGGTCCCGACCCAAGACAAACCCAGACCAGCAAGAGGAGATCAGGGTCACTGATTTGACTAAATCAACGGGCCTGATTTGCAATTATCCTCTCACCGGGAATCAGGGATCAGTTTCCTAAACTAACTATGAGGATTTTACTCCTAACGGTTTCACAGGAAATCAGGTCCCTAATTAGACTCCCATGGCGACTATAAATACCTCCTACCTACCACTGTGACCAGGTAATCACTCTTTTCCAGCTTAAGCTCTTTCTTAATCACCACTGGTTACTGACAAAAGCGTCGGAGGGTGCGTCGCCGGAATCAACCCCGGTGTATCGCACTTCCTTGTAGGTTAGCGGCAGGAATCAGTAGGCTTGGATCCGCTATTCAGGTTTTTCCGCGAACCCACAAATCTTATCTGTTTACCCCCGCACCAGATCCAGCAGGTAACAGATTGGTGCCGTCTGTGGGAAGCCATATGAATAGCAGCCTCTCCTCTTTCCGTCGACTAGCTCTTCTCCAGCCATGCCTCTCCGAAAGGTCAGGTCCAGGGGTTCCAACCGTGGACCCAACCCTACCGATCAACAAGAGGAAGTCCCCGTACATTCTGCTCCGCAGCCCGAACAACTTCCTTCCCCGATCCAAGACCATTTCCAATAGGGCCAGCCCCCTCTTCTGAATCAACAACCCCCTAATGGCCCCACTGGCCAGAACCAGCGAAGGCAGAAGCAACCTCTCCACCCTGATCATGTGTCAGTACACAATGCCTCCTCAGATTCTATGGCCTCCCATAATCCCCGAGTTTCCGACCTCCGCAACACCATTTTAAATCGGCAGAAGGATGAAGACCTTCGCAACCGCCTAGATGAGAAGCGAGCTCGAGATGGAGTCTCCCGCCAACATCAAGGTGAGCGATCTCCTCATCGCCGAGATGGCAGGAGGTCTCCGGACCGAAGAGGGCGGGGGGAATCTCTCGAGCGTCGTAGGAGGAGGCCACATTCCCCTACTGGTCGGCATCATCCGAGGAACGGTGAGGCACCCATCACTCGTGTCGAGTTCCAACAATTCCAGGCAACGGTGTTGCAAGCCCTCAACCTTCGCCACAACAACAATAATGCCCAAAGGGTTCCAACACCCCCACGGGTCCCAAGTCCTCACCACCGATCCATAAGTCCTCCCCCTGGCTCCCAGTCGCCAGCCACACCCTCATAGTCCTCGCCGATCCCAGGACTATCGACGCCATAGTCCCCGCTCCCCTTCCTATGAAGATGTGTCCAGGGGATCATTTGACTACCACCGAGGGGACGATGCCCTCTACCGTCGTCTCCACGAGATGGAGAGGCGCATCGGTCAAATGGACAAGGAGGAGGAGTCGAGAAGAAGGACCGTCCGCCCCAGCAGACCCCCCCTTCTCTTGGACCATTATGGAGGCTCCCATCCCGAGGGGTTTCAAGCCTCCGCAGTTTGAAACGAACTCAGGGGAGTCGGACCCTATTGATCATGTCGAGAGCTTCAAGACCTTGATGCTAATCCACCAAGCCTCCGACGCCATGCTTTGCAAAACCTTCCCCGCCACTCTCAAGGGTTCGGCGCGGGAATGGTACTTCCGGCTCGCTCCCTCTTCCATCTTCTCTTTTGAGCAGTTCGAAACGCTCTTCATAACTCACATTGTGAGCAGCAGACGAACGAAGAAGACCAGCCTCTCTCTACTTCACCTCCGACAGGAGAGGGGAGAGAAGTTGAGGGACTATGTGAGGAGATTTACTGTGGAGGTCAGGTCCATCGCCTCCCTCGACCAGTCTGTGGCGACCGTCGCATTCCAATCCAACGTCCTCAACTCTAACCTTCGGTCGTCCCTCGCCAAAAAGCCCCCGCACAACTTCGCCGACCTTCTCCTTAGATGTGAGAAATATATTCGGGCGGAGGAAGCCGAGTGCTTCTCGGGATTCAGTTGATCCGCTTCCGGGTCGAAGAGAAAGACAACGGAAGAGGAAGGGGCCAAGAAGCTACAGAATGATAATAGCGGTCAACACCGTCCTCCTCCCAGGTTCGAGAAATTTACCCCTCTCACTACCAACATCTCCACCATCCTGATGGAAGTCGAGAAAGAGGGAGTTATACCTCCCGCTCCGAGGATGAACACCCCGGCCAAGAGGAGGAACAAGGAGAAGTGGTGTCGTTACCACCGGGATCATGGCCACGACACCAACGATTGCTGGGCGCTGAAGAACGAAATAGAGGCCCTCATCCAGAGGGGGCAGTTGGCCAAGTTTGTGAAGGCAAACGATTGGGGAGATCGCACCACTCCTCCGCCTCGGGGGGCCAACAAGCGCTCCGAGCGACGAGATGAAACCCCCGAGTTCGAGGAGGAACGTGTTCTGCACCTTATCCACGGGGGCCCAATGGGGGGCTCTTCCAACTCCTCTCGGAAGGCCTTCGTCCGAGAGGTCAACTCAGTTCACGGCACCCCTCCCCCCAAAGGCCTCGGCATCCCAGTAACTTTCTCTGATGAAGACCTCGAAGGGGTCCGGACTCCCCACTGCGACGCACTTGTTATCGACCTCCGCATGGCGAACTTCAAAGTGCAGAGGATCCTGGTAGACAATGGGAGTTCCGTGAACATCCTCTTCCTCTCGACCTTCCGAGGGCAGCAACTGTCCCGGGATCACCTCAAACGTGCCGGCTACACGCTCCACGGGTTCACGGGGGTACCAGTAACTGTCGAAGGGGTTATCACCCTGGACGTAACTACTGGGAAGACCCCTACCACCCGGACAGAGCCGATGGACTTTATGGTCGTCGATGTCCCGGCTGCATACAATGTCATCTTGGGCCGACCTGGCCTAGCTGCTCTGGAAGCCGTTCCTTCGGCGTACCACCTCAAGATGAAGTTCCCCACCCGGGCGGGAGCGGGAGAAGTCAGGGGCAGCCAAGAGACAGCTCGAAAGTGCTATATGACTTTACAGACTTGAATAAGGCGTGTCCGAAGGATCCGTTCCCTCTCCCGAATATCGACACCCTCATGGATGCCACCTCGGGCCATGATATCCTCAGCTTCATGGACGCTTTTTCTGGGTATAATCAGATCCGAATGTTCCCCCTGGACATTCCGAAGACTTCCTTCATCACCGACCAGGGCCTCTACTGTTATAGAGTTATGTCGTTCGGATTGAAGAATGCTGGAGCCACCTACCAGTGCCTCGTCAACAAAGTCTTCCAAAGCCATATAGGCCGCAACATGGAAGTATACGTCGACGACATGCTCGTAAAGAGCGTCCGAGGTACCGACCATGTGGCCGACCTCCAGGAGGCATTCGGCGTACTGAGAAGGCACAACATGAGGCTTAATCCAAACAAGTGTGCGTTCGGGGTCTCGTCAGGAAAGTTCCTCGGCTTTATGGTCAGCCAGCGAGGGATCGAAGCAAATCCTGAAAAAATCAAGGCCATACTGGACATGGCCCCGCCCCGGAACGTCAAGGAAGTGCAGAGGCTTACGGGTCGCCTCGCCGCTATTGGGCGATTCCTTTTGAAGTCTGGGGAAAAGTGCCTCCCCTTCTTCAAGGCTCTCAGGGGAGCCAAGGGTTTCAAGTGTGGCGAATTGCAACAGGAGTCGTTCAAACAGCTGAAAGCCTACTTGGTCAATCCTCCCCTGCTCAGCAAGCCCGTTCCAGGGGAAACCCTCTTCATCTACTTAGCTGCTTTCGAGCGGGACCCTAAGTGCCGTCTTGGTGAGGGAAGAGGACCGAGTGTTGGGCAATCTAGATGATCTAAATAAATAGATAAATTAGACACAAATTAAAACCTCGCAAGTGTACGAATCGTTTATAGAAGCGTAGTGAAGAGCAAGGGTCGATCCCACAGAGATTGTAGTACTTAACTCACTAATCAGTAAAACAAAAGAGAATGCAAATCATGAAGTTTGTTCTAAAAGTCTGATTAAAAGAGATAAAAATCTAAATTAAGTAGCATCACAATTTGAGTCACGAATATCTATTAAAGTAGCTGGGCTTTGATTTCCACCTATAGTCAATAATGCTAAGTCGTATACTACTCCAATTACTCATGTTTGTTCCTTTAAGGGCATGGTATCTACTCCTTAAAGTTAATGTTTCCCTAAGCCAAGAATTAGGCATGGTATCTACTCTAATTCGTTTCTTTCCTTAAGTATTTAGCATGGTATCTACTAAGTTGCACTTGAAGAAAGCATATGAACAATGGAAACGAACAAACACTCAAAGTTCTAGAAATTGGTATCAGATCTAGATCCTTCAAGTTGATTAAACCAAGAACCCCTAAAGATTCTTGTGTTACAAGTTATGAGCATGAGATACGGGTCGTCTCTAATCTCATATAACAGATTCAGATTTATAATACGCAAACTTGATAATCTCAGGTTCTGCATGGCAGTCGACTTGCTGTCACTCTCAGTCGACTGCTCTTAGAACTTCTGAACAAGTTTGATATATTATAAATCTATACCAATACTCTCAGGTTTAATCAATAAGTAATAGTGTAGCATTCAGAAGAATATAAGCATTACATGACTACGGCTTCAATCTACCCAACTATGAAATTAGTTGCACATAATACAACCTTTATTGATTAATAAAATAGAATTCATGAATCTACAATAAAAATAAAAGCAAAAGGAAGAACAGAGAACACTGATTTGTATGATGTTGAAATTGAGCCCAATCAGCAGTCGACTTGTCCTCCTTCTTTGATGCTGGTATCTTGATGCTTGCTGTCGATCCTCCCTTTATTATAGTTTCTCTTGTCCTTGTCTGCAGATATCAAGTTCCTGATTTCTTATCTCTTCACGCATAGGACTGAGTCCATCTTCTTACTTGCCAATCCTGGTCTCTAGCTTTGATTGTTGGAAAAGTTGTTATTCGGAGATAACCTGGGTTTGGTTAACTTAATTTTGATTTGGATTTAGATGAGGATGGATCTTCAACTATCTTATCTTTTAACTCCGCTGGATACCAGTCGACTGGTTTTGAGATCAGTCGACTGTGTCGAGACATCTGTAGATTCGTAATTCATCAGTCAAGTCGACTGTTTTTGGAGTAAGTCGACTGTACCGAGCAGCTTCAACCTCTCTGTCCAGTCGACTGTTGGAAGAACCAGTCGACTTATGCTCTGCAGTTCCCTGTGTATCATCCTCTCAGTCTGTATTAGTCTTGAATCTGCTTCGTTTTGCTGTTTTTAGGCTGTTTCCTATGGAAAATGGAAAATAAGAGTAAAATACCACATATAGAGCATTTAAATGTCTAATTGCACTAAGATTATTGCTCCTAAATGTGAATATTATTGGGTACATCAAATACCCCCAAACTTAGCTTTTGCTTGTCCTCAAGCAAACTAAAACTACAAGCATCACTTGAACATCTTGACCCTTTCAACATTTACCTCAACGAACTCACTACTGTTAGCGTCAAGTTTAGAACAAGCATTAAGATAGGTCTAAAAATTTTTAATTCAAATGTCAATCACTTATTCACACGAATACTCAACTTGAATATCAAATAGTATAGTGGCCAATGCCTCTGCAACATAATCATGATTAAGTTTAGCAAGCTCAACTATATTTCAATTCCAAAATCTCACCATGGCATACACTCCCAAAGAAATATAGCTCTCAATGACATATGACATTCAAATTAGATCTCGTGATAATTTTCATTACTTGGATGAAACCATATGCTTGATCTTGCTACTACATCTTCACACCATTGATTTGCACACTATTTGGATCAAAAGGTCTTTATATAGGTTGTAATGGGGCCTTGGGTGAGGGTTTAAACAATGAAGGGAAAAAGGAATACAAAATTTCTAAAGAATTAGTAGAGCAACTTGCATTGTTCTAAGAATTTTTTTTTTTTTTAATTTTTTTTTATTTTTTTATTTTTTTATTTTTTTATTTTTTTATTTTTTTACACATGGCCACCTATTACAGGCCTATACTTTATTTCTACCAACACCTTTCACCCATCCACAACTCAACAATTTATAACTTTCATTATTTTTTTTATATATGACAAATCCTCCAACTTTTCTTTATATTTTCATCCCCTTCATCTTGACATACCACATCTCTTTTACAATTCTTGCTCTACTAACTCAATAGATATAGGTAAGGTAACCTATTCATCTAGGCTTGGTTAAGGATGATGTGTCTTACAAAAAGAAAGCTTTTATAGGCTTCAAAGGGATAACTAGTGGATAATTGATGTTGGGTAGGCTATTTGTCCTTGGTGATAAAATCTTAGGTGCCTTAATCATTTCCAAGTTTTTGTGCAAAAATCAAAACACGTTTCGAAAAGTAGCAAAAACAAGTTCTAGTTCACCTCAAGAATGCAGTCAACTGAAATCTTCAAGTGTGTGATTCTCTCACAAATAAAATAAATAAGGCTCAAAACTCACAATTTGTGTATTTAAGTTTACTCACAGTTGAACTTGCTATTCTCTTTCAAGATTCGTCGAATTGACACGACCATATGAATAAAAGTTTCAAGTATGATCCATATGATAAGTTATTAACATTTTTAAAGATAAAGACCACAATTAATATTTGTTCTCCACTCTCTACCTATAGTAACTGAGCTCAAATCGTTCAATGTTGGAATGGTCAAAATCAAAAGACTCCAAATGTAAATAACTACCCCCAAACTTAGATGGAACATTGTCCTCAATGTTCGCACAAAAACTTAAAATAGGCATGTGTTACCACCTAGTTTGAAGGAAAGAAAATAAAGTAAAGAAATAAAGAAATGATTAAAGAAATAAATAAATAGAGAGTGTAAGTACTCCCCTGAAAAATTGGGTTGCCTCCCATAAGCACTGTGTTTCTTGTCTTCAGCTAGACTCGATGAGTTTGTGCAATGTAGTAAATGGCTCGCGGCTCACAACTCATCTTATTATAAGGTTTCCCCTTATGCCCATTCACCTTGAACGTTTGATTTTTTCTCCAACGCTCCATGTGGGGAAACCTTTGCAACAATGTACGGACCGTACCATTTTGACATAAGCCTATCTGCAATGGTCCACCTTAATGCACCCTTGTGTTCTTGCAAGACTCCCTGCAGCTTCTCTTCTTCATGCATCCTTAAGTTTGCAGCAACTGTCACAGGTAATGTCTGGTTTTTCCCCCAAATATTCATACTTCAAGTGTTCATGTAGTGGCTTCAGCTCCACATCTGGTATCCTGGTAAAAGAAGAAACAAAAGTATTATTAGACACAAGATTTTCAATCACATGTGCAAACTTACCCGCATATGATTTTTCATTTCCAAGGGTATGTATTTTCTCTGCAATCCTCCAATCATCATATTCCTGTTCAACTTGAGATAGTATTAGAGGGTGTGTAATTGTTGCTTGTAATTGTTCAACACCACGTTCCTGAAATATTTGGTCACAAATTTCCTGAACCACATCAACATTATAACATTCATGATCATCGTGTGGTAATTTTGGTGCATCAAACATTTTAAATTCAATCTTGTCCTCTAGGGTTGTCACCGATTGGAGCTGTTCTTGTCCTCTAGGGTTTGGTATGGTTTGTGGTGGGAGTTCTCCTGCCTTTCTTTCATTTAATTCCTTCGCAATTTGACCAATTTGATTTTCCAATTTCTGAATGGCCTGCCCTTGTTGGTTGCTTGTTTGCTGTTGCTGTTGGAGCAATTGAAGAACGGTGGATTCGAAATCCAACTTCTTCTGTTCTTGCACTGGCCGATCAAACCCATTCCCACTCTGGAATTGCTGCGTATGCCCTTGTGCGAATTGATTGCCTTGATGGTTTTGATTATTGCTCCATGATAAATTTGGATTGTTTTGCCACCCTGGCTTGTACGTGTTTGAAAAAGTGTTGTTCTGGGGTGGGTACATTCCCTGTCCTACGTAGTTTGTGTGCTCCTAATCTGTGAAAGAAGACATGGGACATGTATTAGTTGTATGAACAGAATGAGAACAAATTGCACAAATTTCTTTTGGTTGGTTTGTTATGCCACCCAATGTTGA
The DNA here is from genome assembly GCA_017893485.1 of Hemerocallis citrina. Lineage (NCBI taxonomy): Eukaryota > Viridiplantae > Streptophyta > Magnoliopsida > Asparagales > Asphodelaceae > Hemerocallis > Hemerocallis citrina. The sequence continues at coordinate 366,700,493 of CM030358.1, read as the reverse complement.
AATCGCATTAACAAGCATATCAATATTTTTGTTTATGGTTTCCATTTCTAATTGCATGTTATTATTATTAGAAATTTCGTAAACTTCCTGTTTTTTCGAAAGGCCTCTTCTTGTTGCGAATTGTTGTAAGTTCTCGCTGAGTTCTTCAAATAGCTTGATGGCCTCCTCACCACTCTTCCTCATCAAGATTCCATTACAAGCTGAATCTACAATTGCTTTGTTAGTGTCATTTAAACCCTCATAAAATGCTTGTAACTGATCATCCTTAGGTATGTTGTGCGTAGGACACTTGAGAAGCTTGTTCTTGAAGTCCTTCCATGCCTCGAAGAATAAATCGCCATCTTTTTGTTGGAAGAGTAGAATTTCCCTTTTTAGTTGTCTGGTTTTCTGAGCTGGAAAGAATTCCTTCAAGAACTTTGTTGTCAATTGCTCCCATGACTGAATTGATCCTGGTTCCAAAGAATTATACCACAATTTAGCATTAAGTTTTAAAGAAAATGGAAACAAGATTAACCTAATTTGTTCAGGGGTAAGCCCTTGGACGCTTTGTGTTCTGCAAAGATCAAAGAAATCTTGCAAATGTAGATGTGGATCCTCGTCTAGTCTGCCATTGAAGTGGGGAACCATGCTGAGTAATTGAGGTGATAGATGCATATTCCCTGTGACATTAGGTTGAAAAGCTATGCAAGAAGGTTGCTCAATATTCTTCGGAGTGAATTTGTCTTGCATTGGTACTCGATTTGGTACTTTCTCCCCCATTGTTGCTTTTGGATACTTCGCTGTACAGTCGACTGATCCTTGGAGACAGTCGACTGGTCTGAACCTGTCTGTGCAGAGAGTAAACTTAAAGAAAATATAATAAAAGAAAACGAAGAAATAAAATAAAATAAAAAAGAAAAAGATTTTTATTGACTTGTAAGTTAAAATACTAAACAATCCCCGGCAGCGGCGCCAAAAACTTGTTGTGCAATCTAGATGATCTAAATAAATAGATAAACTAGACACAAATTAAAACATCGCAAGTGTACGAATCGTTTATAGAAGCGTAGTGAAGAGCAAGGGTCGATCCCACAGAGATTGTAGTACTTAACTCACTAATCAGTAAAACAAAAGAGAATGCAAATCATGAAGTTTGTTCTAAAAGTCTGATTGAAAGAGATAAAAATCTAAATTAAGTAGCATCACAATTTGAGTCACGAATATCTATTAAAGTAGCTGGGCTTTGATTTCCACCTATCTATACTATTATTAAGCAAAGCTCCATTTTGACGGCTTTTTACTATTATGCCCCCATAAACTTATAGAGCTAAAAAAAATATACAGGGTTAATTCTGTCAAATTTTACCCCTCATACCAAAACAGAAAAAGGACATATCCGTAATTTTCACACAAATTAAATTCTCTCTCACAACCCCCAACAGGTCGATTCCTCTACCTCTCTCTCACAATCCCCGTCGACTCTCCTCATCCCCCGTCAACATCCCCAACTCCATGCCTCTCTTCCTGACTCTAACCTATTTCAGTCTTAAGTTTTTTTTTCTTGCTTACATTCTTTCCACCATAAAAACAAAATCCCCAAATTCTTCTGAAAATTTTGTGCAGATTGTAAATTCCAAAAGCGATGATGTCAGGGAACCGGACGCCGACGACGAGGGAGGACAATCGGAGGAGGGAGCAGAGGCGGCGGGTGATGGCGGCGAAGATCTACACGGGGCTGAGGAGCTACAGTAACTATAAGCTCATGGGTTTGTTTGCATTCCTTTTTTGAGGGGTTGCATTTGTTCTGTTTGTTCCTTAATTTTGGCAGTTGTTCTCACCTTTTTATATAATTCTTTTGTTACTTTACAAGTTTGAGGTTTCCCCATCTTTCTTTCTTCATTCACTATTTTTTTTTTAGATTGATTTCGAGTAAGGTTGTTTAGTTTGGATTTTTTTTTTTTCATTCTCATTTTCATCTCTGTTTCTTTAAATTTCATTTAAGAGCACATAACAAATATTTTTTTTTCTATTTACTTGCTGCTTAGATTGGTGTTTCAGCATCTAGAATCGAATCAGGATGACTGTGGGGGCTGGACTTTCAGTTGCTAATGGGAATTTGAACGTTCTCGGAACCAAAATTTTGACCAATGTAAAGGACAACATCTTCTAAACTCTGGCAAGGGGTGATGGAATGATGAGTGGTGCATTTATCGGCGTAAGATCTGATCGCGGTGGCATTCGCAGCATCTTTCCTATTGGAAAGCTTCAGTGAGTGTTCCTTATGATTTTTTTTTTTTTTCCTTCTTCAGAGATTCAGTTTTTGTTATTGATCAATTGTTCAGAATTTTAATCTGTTACAGAATCGTATTCGATTCAGTTCTATATTATGATGTTAGACTCAGTATTCAATTCCGTTTGATGTTGCTACTTTTGGGTCTAAGAGCATCACAACGGTTGTTCTCCAAATATGACAAAATGGAAAATGACAAAATAGATTTTCGATGCATTGTTCGTTTGCTATAATTTGGAAAAATAATAAGTGGTATTTTTTTAATTTTGAGTACAATTCAAATCATATTAGTTATTGAAATATTATTAGTGAATTAATTAATTATTAAATTAACACTTAATCATATCTATACTTCTATCTATACTATTATTAAGCAAAGCTCCATTTTGACGGCTTTTTACTATTATGCCCCTATAAACTTATAGAGCTAAAAAAATATGTAGGGTTAATTCTGTCAAATTTTACCCCTCATATCAAAACAGAAAAAGGACATAACCGTAATTTTCACACAAATTAAATTCTCTCTCACAACCCCCAACACGTCGATTCCTCTACCTCTCTCTCACAATCCCCGTCGACTCTCCTCATCCCCCGTCAACAGCTAATCTCTTTTCCCAATGGCACCCCCTTAAATACTCCCCAACTCCATGCCTCTCTTCCTGACTCTAACCTATTTCAGTCTTAAGTTTTCTTTTTCTTGCTTACATTCTTTCCACCATAAAAACAAAATCCCCAAATTCGTCTCAAAATTTTGTGCAGATTGTAAATTCCGAAAGCGATGATGTCAGGGAACCGGACGCCGACGACGAGGGAGAACAATCGGAGGAGGGAGCGGAGGCGGCGGGTGATGGCGGCGAAGATCTACACGGGGCTAAGGAGCTACAGTAACTATAAGCTACCGAAGCACTGCAATAACAACAAGGTGTTGAAGGCGCTTTGCGAGGAGGCGGGGTGGACCGTGGAGTCGGACGGGACGACTTATCGGAAGGTAATAAAGGCTTTTGAATTCCGTGCTATTCTTATTATTAGGCGCACGATAGCAGAATTATGGCTGGGTGAGCAGGTTAGCAGATATTGATGTGATGTGGGGTGGGTGGGTAGCGTGTGCTGGTTGTGAGGCGAACTGAAGTTGACAAGTTGAGTTATTTGGTTTTGGAATTTTTTTATATAAAAAATTGTTGATGATTATTTATTTAAATAGCTATGGTCAAGTTGAAGAGTGGAGTTTGATGGATTATTAATTTTTTGTGTATATTTGTTTGATTAAGAATGTTTGGAGGATGAGGATTGATGGGTACTAGGTCGGAATTGGTGAGCAATGCATAAGGTTTGCATTTAGATTGTAAAATCATCCTTGATTTGTTTTGAGGTCTTTCGATATTCACAGACGTTCTTAGGGGGATTTAGAACAGTCAGAAGTAAATCTATCTATACTATTATTAAGCAAAGCCCCGTTTTTGCGGCTTTCTACTATCATGCCCCCATAAACATAAAAGGCTAAAAAAAATATAGGGTTAATTCTGTCAATTTTTGCCTATGACCTCTAAACAATCAGAGGACATAAGCTGCCTATATTTGTTTAACTCATGGCTTTTCAAATGTCTCATGCTGCCTATATATCCATCCGGATTATATATAAGGGATATTATTGGGGAAATTCTTGGGTTTTTTTATAGGAGAAATTATTGGGTTTTGTTTCTGATTGGGTTAATTTATTCATTTGTAGCAAGAACACAGGCTTGATGGATGGTGAAGTACAGCTATGAGTTGTTTCATTCAAAACAAGATGCCCAGTAAGTGTTTGATTTTTTGTTTTTGTAGAAATTTTTATAAAATTAATGCTGTGTTGTTTTGTAATTTCTGGTGTTTGATTTGAAAAAGAAAAAAAATATTAGGGCGTGCATCGCACGCGTGCAAATAGCTAGTAGTCAATAATGCTAAGTCGTATACTACTCCAATTACTCATGTTTGTTCCTTTAAGGGCATGGTATCTACTCCTTAAAGTTAATGTTTCCCTAACCCAAGAATTAGGCATGGTATCTACTCTAATTCGTTTCTTTCCTTAAGTATTTAGCATGGTATCTACTAAGTTGCACTTGAAGAAAGCATATGAACAATGGAAACGAACAAACACTCAAAGTTCTAGAAATTGGTATCAGATCTAGATCCTTCAAGTTGATTAAACCAAGAACCCCTAAAGATTCCTGTGTTACAAGTTATGAGCACGAGATACAGGTTGTCTCTAATCTCATATAACAGATTCAGATTTATAATACGCAAACTTAATAATCTCAGGTTCTGCATGGCAGTCGACTTGCTGTCACTCTCAGTCGACTGCTCTTAGAACTTCTGAACAAGTTTGATATATTATAAATCTATACCAATACTCTCAGGTTTAATCAATAAGTAATAGAGTAGCATTCAGAAGAATATAAGCATTACATGACTAAGGCTTCAATCTACCCAACTATGAAATTAGTTGCACATAATACAATCTTCATTGATTAATAAAATAGAATTCATGACTCTACAATAAAAATAAAAGCAAAAGGAAAAACAGAGAACACTGATTTGTATGATGTTGAAATTGAGCCCAATCAGCAGTCGACTTGTTCTCCTTCTTTGATGCTGGTATCTTGATGCTTGCTGTCGATCCTCCCTTTATTATAGTTTCTCTTGTCCTTGTCTGCAGATATCAAGTTCCTGATTTCTTATCTCTTCACGCATAGGACTGAGTCCATCTTCTTACTTGCCAATCCTGGTCTCTAGCTTTGATTGTTGGAAAAGTTGTTATTCGCAGATAACCTGGGTTTGGTTAACTTAATTTTGATTTGGATTTAGATGAGGATGGATCTTCAACTATCTTATCTTTTAACTCCGCTGGATACCAGTCGACTGGTTTTGAGATCAATCGACTGTGTCGAGACATCTGTAGATTCGTAATTCATCAGTCAAGTCGACTGTCTTTGGAGTAAGTCGACTGTACTGAGCAGCTTCAACCTCTCTGTCCAGTCGACTGTTGGAAGAACCAGTCGACTTATGCTCTGCAGTTCCCTGTGTATCATCCTCTCAGTCTGTATTAGTCTTGAATCTGCTTCGTTTTGCTGTTTTTAGGCTGTTTCCTATGGAAAAGAGAAAATAAGAGTAAAATACCACATATAGAGCATTTAAATGTCTAATTGCACTAAGATTATTGCTCCTAAATGTGAATATTATTGGGTACATCACCGGGCTCGAAGGCCCATTTACTATGTGAGCAAGGTGCTTCGGGATGCCGAGCTCCGCTACCCGAAGGTAGAAAAGATGGCCTACGCCCTGGTTATGGCGGCAAGGAAGCTCCGCCCATACTTTCAGTCCCACTCGGTTGTGGTCCTCACCGACCAACCGCTGAAGCAGGTCCTCCACAAGCCGGAGACCTCAGGCCGGCTTATGAAATGGTCCATCGAGCTGAGTCAACGCGGACTGCGATCAAAGCTTAAGCCCTCGCGGACTTCATCGTCGAGACCACCATTCCCGAGGTCAGCCATGTCCCGAACGGACCCCCTATTTGAACGGTTTTTGTGGATGGTTCCTCTTGCAACGAGGGAAGCGGCGTCGGTATCATCCTGACAGGTCCAGATGACTTCGTCATCCAGTATGCCCTCCGCATGAATTTCAAGGCCTCAAACAACGAAGCAGAGTATAAGGCACTAATCGCGGGCCTCGGACTTGCCCGAAGTGCCGGGGCGCAGCGCCTCCGAATCCATAGTGACTCTCAGCTGGTTGTGAACCAAGTTTTGGGCGATTACGAGGCACGGGACGAATGGATGGCGAAGTACCTCGCCAAAGTCCGAACCCTCATGGCCCGGTTCGAAGAGGCACTCATCCAACGAGTCCCTCGAGAAGAGAATTCACAGGCCGACGCCCTCTCCAAGTTGGCCTCATCCTCCCTCCAAGGTCTCGAGCAGACCGTTTTGATCGAGGTCCTCTCGAAGTCGAGCATAGAAGACGAGACCCTCGGCTCAGTGGAGTCATTACCGGTCCTACTGCAAGATAATTGGATGAAGCCGTTAGTGGAATTCTTAAGGGACGGACTCCTCCCCGAGGACCCCAAGGAAGCACGCCGAGTAAGAACTAGGGCCGAGCGGTACGTCCTAATCGAGGGGATCTTATACAAGCGCTCCTTCTCGCAGATTGACGGCCGACCGTACCTGAGGTGCCTTTCTCCGGAACAGGCCGACTACGCCTTACAGGAGCTCCACGAAGGCATCGGCGGGGCGCATTCAGGGTCTAGGTCTTTGGCTCAGAAAGCTCTGAATTACGAATATTTCTAGCTGACTCTCCTCCAAGACGCCGAGCGACACGTTCGGCAATGTGGCTCTTATCCGAGACATTCCAACATTCGTCACCTCCCCCAGGCCAACCTCGCCTCCATATCAAGTCCTATCCCCTTCGCAATGTGGGGGATGGATTTACTAGGGCCATTCCCTCCAGCTCCGGGCCATTTCAAGTTCTTGGTCGTAGCCATCGACTACTTCTCGAAGTGGATTGAGGCCGAGCCCCTTGCCACTATCACCGAGAACAAGGTGCTTCAATTCTTCTGGAAGAGCGTCGTCTGCCGATTCGGCATCCCCCGTGTTCTCGTCACAGACAATGGAACTCAGTTTACTGGGGCCGCGTTCCGAGCTCTGTGTGAAGACCTTGCCATCCAACAACGCTTCTCCTCCGTCTCCCACCCACAGTCGAATGGCCAGGCGGAGAACGCTAACAGGCAGATCCTCTCTGGTATCAAGAAGAGATTGGACAAATGTTCCAAAGGCCTATGGGTCGACCAACTCCCCAACCTGTTGTGGAACTATCGCACCAACAAACGGACCCCCATAGGTGAGTCCCCGTTCAACCTCACCTATGGGTCCGAGGCAGTGATACCTCTCGAAGTCGGGATACCTTCTCCTCGCCTCGCAGCCTACAGCGAGGAGCAGAACGCCAGAGACCTCCGGGCGAACCTAGACCTGGTGGACGAACTAAGAGAAAGGGTGTCGATTCGCCAGCAGAACTACCGGAGGAGGATCGAATTGGCATACAACAAGAGAGTCCGACCCACCGATCTCAAGGAGGGGGACTTAGTCCTCAGAAAACTAGCCATCTCCTTCCCCAGTCAGAAGAGCAAACTAGCCCCGAATTGGGAAGGACCTTACAAGATCACAAGGGTAGTTCGGCTCGGAGCTTATCGTCTAGAGGACCTTGAAGGCAGGAAAATTCCGAGGACCTGGAATGCCGACCACCTTTTAAAATACCAAGAAAGCGCCCCGGCGCCTCTCTGAGTATCACAGGGTGTCGAACCATTCCTCTCCTCTAACTTGTAATTCCTCTCTTAAGTTGTCATATGTAAAAACGGCTCGCCGTCAATTATCAATAAAGAGTGCTTTTTCGTATTTATAAAGTTGCTTATGTCTCTCCGCCTTTATTCTTTAATTCAATCAATGGTTCGGAGTCCAATACCCGGCTCGACCCTACTTCGCAAGCTCGCTCTTAAGCGAGCCAGAAGTAGTTCGCCGCTCGGAATCGCTCCCACAGTCGTTGAACTCTAACGATGGTTCCGGAGTCCAACACTTGGTTCGATTCCACTCCGCAAGCTCGCTTCTCTGCGAGCTAGGAGTGGGTCACCATTCGAAATTGCTCCCACGACCGTTGAACTCTAACGATGGTTCCGGAGTCCAACACTTGGTTCGATTCCACTCTGCAAGCTCGCTTCTCAGCGGGCTAGGAGTGGGTCGCCATTCGGAATTGCTCCCACGACCGTTGAACTCTAACGATGGTTCCGGAGTCCAACACTTGGTTCGATTCCACTCCGCAAGCTCGCTTCTCAGCGGGCTAGGAGTGGGTCACCATTCAGAATTGCTCCCACGACCGTGGAACTCTAACGATGGTTCCGGAGTCCAACACTTGGTTCGATTCCACTCCGCAAGCTCGCTTCTCAGCGGGCTAGGAGTGGGTCACCATTCGGAATTGCTCCCACGACCGTGGAACTCTCACGATGATCGACGAGCCCACCATGGGGTAAGGCTCGACTCATCTCTCAACTTCGCAAGGAAGGAGAGACCGAAGCTCTGCTCGGCACCACTGGCCGAACGCTCTTATCGCCGAACCGCGAACGAACAAGAGGCAGGCTCGGAGCGCGCCACGTCGCCCGAACAGCCGAGCTCCTAGACCTCTAACCGAGCAAGTGCCCATCCGAGCCCAAAAACGAAGAAAAGTCGCTTTTCCCTCAACATTCATGTAAGATCTCGATCAGACAGCCCAGATCTTGCCAGCGTTGCTAAACGACAAGATAGCGTTTTCTTGGGAACTGAGCCGTCTAGAGATTCTTGCCAAATTCCAACGGCTCAGATCGCGTTACGGCGCCGAACCGCGAACGAGAGAGGGGCCAGCTCGGAGACCTCGGCGCGATGAACACAGTCACAAACGAAACAACTATGCAAAGCTACAAAGGACGCGCTAGTTCGAGGAAGAAATGTTATTAATAATTGGGACACAGTACAAAGCGACTCTTCCACACAACGATGTTACAAGGCCTTAAAGACCAAAAATTACAATGCCGACCCACTACACTTGGTTTTTAAAAGAAAAAAAAATCATCAACGTCCCGTTCGGTCGTCAGTTTGGTAACCTCGGCCGACAGTTCCCCTTCCTCCGTCCGAAGCTCCGCCTAGACAGTCTGCGGGTGACAGATCTCAGAGAGCAGATCGTCCCTTTCGGCTATTATTTTCGACAAATTATGCCGAACACACTGGATCCGAAGGGCGTTGCTAAAGGCGGTCGGCGAATCTTCGTCCTCTCCTGTAGGGGTCATCTCAGCGATCCTGCTCTCCATACGCCCGATCTCGACGTCTCGCTGACGTAGGATGAGCTGAAGGTGGCCCCGCTCGCTTTCGGCTCGGCGCAGTCCCAGCTCGACTTCATAGAGCCGCTCTTGGCACGTCGCCGAGCGCATCCTCGTCTCCCCCAAGCCAGCCTCGGTTCGAGCATGATCATCCGAGCGATTGGGGTCGGCTTCTTCAGCTACCACCACGAGCTGAAAAGAGGAAGAGACGAACAACAAAATTTCAAACATTGCCGAAGTCCAACACTTCAAGAATTTTCAAAACAAACTTTCAGACTTTTATTCAAATATAGTAACTCTACATACAACAAGACCGACGCTACAACGGAGTTTTACAATAGCTAGAAGGAACATAAGACAACTTGTTTAGTGCCTCTTCAGAAGGGGTACGCTTCGGTTCAAGGAAACGCGGGGGCGGGGACGCCTGACCTCCGAGCTCGATTCCAAACCAGCGAAGCGAGATCCCCCTTCGCCGCTAACTCCAACCGTGGCGCCGACCGAGGCACCGCTAGACAAGACAGCTACACTACTCTGAGCATCAGCAGGACTCCGCCTCGCCGCAGGTAAACGAGTCACAAGTTCGTAGAAGGTAATCCCTCTCTCGCTCTCTTCGCGAGTACATGACATACTACGAACGTTGGCCCTCTCAGGCAGAGGCTTGAGCGACGCGACCTCTTCCTCCAACTCGATAATCCTATCTCTCAGAGCATCATCCTTTGCCGACATCTTCAAACGAGGAGGTCTTGACGAGCCCGAGACATTGGCGCTATCGGTCGCGAGTCGTCGATAATGGGTGACCTCGATCCCCCTGTCTATCGTAATCCTCCTAAGCTTGTCGACCTCGGCCAACAACTTTTGGTGCTCAGATGACACCTTCTCCAACTCGGAAGCCAGCTTCTCTTCCTCTGCCGAGTGTTCTTTCTCCGCTAACTCCAAGTGACGGATCTCGGCCAAGAGCTCGTTATTCTTTTGCTCAACGACGGAAAGCTCCCTACGAAGCCGTTCAGTCTCACCTTCGGGACAAGGAGCTTGGGGTTGCTTCCTTAGTTGCTTCAACTCGCGACAATACCCCCTCGCAGCTACCTTTATCTTCTCCAACTTCAAGAACATAGAAAACCGCCTCTCTCGGCTATGGGAGAGCTCTCGCTTCGTTTTGGTCAGCTCCTTACGAAGGTACGAAACCTCCGTGATCGGACCAAACCTCACCTGAAAAGCAGAGATAAATTCGACGCCCAACACTTGGAGCAATTAAACGACTCATCAAACACAAAAGCCGGAGACTAACACTTGGAGAAATTTTGGCCAAACAAAAAGTATTTTCATTCAAAACTCATAAAACGTTACAAAAGCGGTGGCCAGCCCGCGGTCAGGCCTTACAAAAAAAGAGACCAAAGACGCAACCAAGTCAGGGGTCGACCTTTTTGTCGCTCGGGTCTGTCGACCCCTCGGCCTTGTCCTCGCCCTCGACCTCGTCCTCGTCCTCACCGTCACTTTCCTCCTCGGAGTCGTCCTCCCCCTCATCCTCGGCCACCGTCTCGGCCGTGCCTTCGACACCGTCGGCCTGTCCCTCGGGGCTGAGCATTGCTGGGGGAAGCTCCTCCTCCCCCTCCACGGGGTCATAGAAGTGGTAGGAAAGATGTGTCAAACCCCGGGTTCCGAGCGGCGATATGAAGCAGGGCTCGGCCATACGCGTCCTCCATGTTCTTAAACATGTGCTGCTCGGCCTCGTCCTGGACAGCCTTCTTCGCCTTCGCCACCTTCGACCGGTGCTTGGCCATGATCTTCTCGGTCTTCTTCCGAGCTTTCTCTGCCTCCGACCGAACCCTGGCCAGCTCCTCCTTCAGCTCGGCATTCTCCTTCTCCGAGGCCTCGAGCTTGGCTGCCGCGTCCTTCGACCGCTGAACGGCGTCGGCCAGCTGTGCCTCCAACCCTGCCACTTCGGCTTCGCATTTTGCCGAGAGGAGTAGCTCAGCATCGAGCAGCTTCACTACTTTTGCGCACTCCGACCTCTCCCGGTCGTACTACGCTGTCAGCTCTTGTTCTTTGCTCGCGAACTCTTCGAGCAAGAAGTTGAAGTGGCAGAGGGTCTGAAAAGAGAACAAACCGTTAAGGTCCGGACCTAGAGACTTAGAAAATTTCAGAAAAAATGCTTCAAGAAGAAAGTGTTTGGTCCACTTACCGACATCGTGTTCCAGGCGATCTGCATTGTGGCGTCCCGGACCTCCCTGGACTTAAGGGCCGCTCGGTCCTTTGGGGTCGGTAGGTGCTTTACTGCCTGCATACAAATGTTGCTGTCGCCCAAAAAACCGTCGACCTTCATCACTTGCCAGTCGGGGACGAAGATCTGTTTGTGCCCCTCGGTCAGAATCTTCTCCTCTTCGGCTGTGAGGGGCGGAACTTGGAGGGATAGCACCTTGCTCACGTTAAACGCTCCGCTTGATGAGCCGGGAGCATCTGCCTTCGTCGCTGGAATCGGTGCATCCGAGACAGGAGGATCGGAGGCAGCAACCTTCTCCTGCTCGGGATCGGCATCCGGAGCAACGACCACCTGCAGGTCGGCGGTCTTCGGGACCGAAGGTATCTTCGGTGCTCGGCTGCCCTGAGGCCCTGTCGAGGGTCTCTTCTTTCTCGTCTCCTGCTCCCTAGCCTTGGCCTTCGCCATCAACGCCCTATAGTTCATCTTAGAAGACTCTCCACAAACCGAACGAAAATACTTAGAAAAATTTTCATAAACTTCAAACAAAAAGTAAAAATACCAGAAGCATACTGGGGTCGATCGGACTGAGACCCCCTCAGAACAAAGCCTCCTCAGTAATGTCTTTCCAACTTAGCGTCGGCAGGCCGAGGAGTTTCTTGAGGACTTCCGCCTCCTCGTCACTCAGCACCGGCTCCTTCTTTGCTCGCTTGGGCAGGCCTTCCCTCGACCAAGCTATCGGAATTGCCCAAGGCGCGGGAGCTCGGACAATGAAATACTTCTCCTTCCAATGCTTGATCGAGTCCGGGTTCTCGATCAACTTCACGCCTGTCCGCGGCGAAAGGTAGAACCTCTGCTCGTTCATGTTCGGCTGGCAAGGGCGGTAGAGGCTCCGAAGGAGAAACATGCTTGGCTCGGCGCCAATCTCTTGACACCGAAGAACAAATGCCAAGACATGCCTCCAAGTATTCGACATCAGTTGGGCGGGGCACAAACCGTACCAATTAAGAACCTCGATGAAGCGGAAAACGGAGCCCGGCGGCCAAGGAGTCGAGGGGAAATACGCACGCGTCAGCCGAGGACGACGTGCAGGCTCGGAATCCCGGTCCGGGGAGAAGTAGCCCGTACTCGGCAGGGATCTGGAATCCGGTCCGGATCCGATGCAGATCAGCCTCCGTTAGAGACGAAATGGTCTGGTCCACCTCGGACAACTCTCTCGGCTCATTCTCCTCTACCGACTTGGCAGTGCCCTGGGTCACCTTCTCCAACATCTCTTCGGAGTAGCTCCGAACGCCCCCCACGCTCGACAGAACGATAGGCTGCCGACCGAACTCCCCTGCCGTCTTCGGCTGCTCAATGATCATGACCACTCCTTTACCCTTCTGGGATTTCGCCACAACCTCCTGGGGTGGCTCGGCGACCTCACCACTCTTGCTCGGCCGAACAACGGTCTGCTCGGTCGGCTCTACCACCTCCTTCCCTTTACCCGCTCGGCTAACGACTTGGTCCGAGGCGGGGGTCTCATCCGAAGAAGTAATCTTAACCATTTTTTCTAAAGAGAAAGGAGAGAGACTGACCTTGAAGTGACAGTTACGATCGGAAAAGTTCGCCGGAGCAAAGAAACGCCTTGCCGCGACAGCTAGCAGCGCCACCCAGGAGCTAAAAACTTCGACGGTGAAAAGTAAAAACTTGAAAGAGAAAGTAAAAGTGAATAATGAGGTTTGGGGTAAGGGAGTGAAGATTTATAGTAAAAGAAAAAGTCTCTTGGGCTTACTAAAGTAAGGGCGCGACTCTTGGCCTACTATTGAAACGTTACGAAAGCCCAAAACGACTTTGTGACCGAGCAGCAACTGTTGGCGAAAAGACAAAACGTTTCAATACAAGTCAAGTAGCTCGGCACACACCGGATCAAAATCCGAGCGACGTGCGATCCGACCCCAACATCAAAGGGCCCGGTCGGCTAACCGAGCAAGTGCCCATCCGAACCCCAAAACGGAGAAAATTCACTTTCTCCTCAACATTCGTGTAAGATCTCGATCAGACGTGTAGCGCCCCGATTTCCAATACTGAGAAACCGTGACACGAGCCAGGACCTTTTCTTCAATTAGTCACAATACACAGAAAAACAGGAGAATTTAAAACTTTTTATTCAACACTCAATACATTACTAGTCTGAACAATATACAACTGCAATGCCTTACAATAAAGTTACAATATTACCTTTACATTTCCAAGTATTACAACCTTCAACATCTTACATCAGAGTACAAGGAATGAAGAACAACACTTGGTAACTCTCACTTGAGTACTTCTCAACTAATAGATAATCAATACATATACTGCAGCGGAACTAAGCATAACACTGACTCCTTGCTTTCCTTGCCTTGAGTCCTCCTGAATCTCGCCTTTGTACTTCGGCGATCCAGTACCTATGGAAGTGGGGATGTCAGTATTCACTGACGCTTAAAGGCTGAGCATATAGCAGCGAATCTCCCAAACAATATACAAAATATAGCAATGGTGTTGGTGTAGTTTAAGTGTTCGTGAGTGCTATGACTAGACTCTAATGTGATATTTAGATAGAACTAGGATGCTTCCTATTCTAATGTCAGCAAGTCTCCGAAGTCAACATGCAGCCCATACTACATGCAACCCTTCTCAAGCCGTTTCTCCATATATAGGGATTTGAACCCGCGTTATGAATTCTAATTGCTCACAACCTGTTCCTGACAGCTACACGTGACTTATGAGGATGCAGATGTGGTCAAGTCCCACTAATGCATTTCGCCAGTGGTGTCTATGTTCGCCACTACGACCCGGCTAACCGGACCTCTCTTAAAATAGACGAACCCAATGTATCGGGTGTCATTACAAAATCAAACTATAGGGTTTTGCAAGCGCAGGGTAGTGCGAAGCCTACCCTGTGGCACCCTCTGGGGTCTCGCAAGCGCAGGACTGCACAATGCATCCTGTGGCACCCTCTGGGGTCTCGCAAGCGCAGGACTGCACAATGCATCCTGTGGCACCCCAGCCACGGTACTTCAGGAATTAACAGCGCGAGATACGCAACCCGTGTCCTCAACTTGTGAGACGGCACCGTACGTATCCCTTTGACGGGAAGGTACAACCCAATAACACCACCTGGTCTGCCTCAAGGGACGAGTTAGTCATAAGGTGCCCCCTACAACCGACTCCTCTCTTCCGGCAAAGGTTTTAAGTAATGATCTTTATAAGTCACTACCCTAATAATGTCCCTAGCCCTGAACACTCCTAGGGAGGACAATATTATAACCACAATATGCTAGGTCTTAATTTAGACTTTGCAAGACAACTCTACTAGGCTGCTTAACCTAGACTTACCGGAACCCCTCGGGATCCGGTTCCTGGCTCATCGATCCAAGACTTCGGCAGTGCGAATATACATGCATGCCGTTACCCTAAACTTGGATTTCGTCTATACTCCGGTCCTCGATCAACCTACCATGGTTAAGATTCGACAGTACACAAGGAGTGACTCCTCCACAATTTCTTAGGGTAAGAAAACATATGTCTTGATGGTCGATAGCCCTTAGGGTGGTAATATCATCCTAGACGAACACAACAAACTGTGTACTAGCTAACAAGCTATACACGAGTAACAACCCCATACGAGCCAATAAGCTACGTATGAAATACTAACTACCTACGAGCCAGGCGGGCTTCGTAGGAGATAACCACGTACATACCAGCCAAATAAGTCGCGTATGAGACCAACAGCTACGCACGGGCCGGTCGAGCCGCGTACGAGACAACAGCCTATATACGAGCCAAATAAGCTACGTATGAGACCCACAGCTACATACGGGCCAGTCGAGCCACGTACTAGCACAACCATATGCAAACAACCATACAGGTAATCAATCTTAAAAGCAACCAAACGTGCTTACTAACAAACTTGATCTTCTATTGTTAGAAGCAACAGAAGAATCTACTAATAGTCTATGGTCGGTATTCTACCAATGAAGGACCGAAGGCGACATAACAGCCTTTCATCAGACTAACTATTACTAGTGGTCTTCCCGACCCTTATTACTTCATCCTATAGCACTTTAAGCATGACATACAATTTGCAAGCATCTATCCATGACAATCTAATTATGGTACATAACATAACCACTCACCATAATACTCCTACAATGTTCTAACATGGTAGGTCAATTAAACATCAATCCTACAACATTATAAACATGTATAATGATTCCTACTACAATCTAAGTATAGATAAATGAATCCAGCATGGTATACAACTTTCCTACAAGCATGTAAGCATAGCTGAATTTATCTAGCATTATATACCACTTTCCTACAATTATCTAAACATAGATAAATTAATCTAGCATTAATATACCACTTTCCTAAAATCATCTAAGCATAGATAGATTAAACAACCATAGTATACTACTTTCCTATAATCATCTAAGCATAGATAGATTAAACTAGCATGGTATATGCTTTCCTACAATCATCTAAGCATAGATAAGTTATTCTAGCATGGTATATGCTTTCCTATAATCATCTAAGCATGAATCTTATTAAGCATGGATAACTACTAATATGAACATACAACATTCCTAAACATGGTAGGTAAATTTTTAGAATGAATCCTACAACATTCTAAGCATAAATATACTTCCTAAACATAACATTCTAAGCATAAATATACACTTAGCATGGCATACATTATTCCTAAACATGGTAGGTATTTTTAGAATAAATCCTACAACATTCTTAGCATAAATATACTTCCTAAACATAATAGGAAATTTTAGAGTGAATCCTACAACATTCTAAGCATAAATATACACTTATCATGGCATACATTATTCCTAAACATGGTAGGTATTTTTAGAATAAAACCTACAACATTCTAAGCATAAAAATACTAATCTAGACATGATAGGATTTTTAGAATGAATCCTACAACATTCTAAGCATAAATATACACTTATCATGGCATACATTATTCCTAAACATGGTAGGTATTTTTAGAATAAATCCTACAACATTCTAAGCATAAATATACTAATCTAGACATGATAGGATTTTTAGAATGAATCCTACAACATCCTAAGAATATTTATACTAATCTAAACATGATAGGATTTTTAGAATGAATCCTACAACATCCTAAGCATATTTATACTAATCTAAACATGATAGGATTTTTAGAATGAATCCTACAACATTCTAATCATAAATAATACATCTAAACATGGTAGGTAATTTAGAATGAATCCTACAACATTCTAAGCATAAAAATCATCCTTAAACATGATAGTTAATTTTCGAATGAATGCTACAACATTCTAAGCATGAAAATCATTATAGGTAATTTTAGAATGGATCCTACAACATTCCAAACATGAATAAATTAATCTAATCCAATCTTATCATGGTATTTACTTTATTTTTATAAGAACATAAAATAAACATCTACAACCCTCTACTACTACTACTACTACTTCATTTTAACATAACATAAAGCTTCTACAATTACTTCTTTTTATCATCTACCACTACTACTACTTTATGTTAACCATGAATATAACATTAGCATCTACAACTATCCACTATTACTACTACTTCATTTTAACATAACATAACATACAACTATCTACTACTACTTCTTTTAACACTTACTACTACTTCTTTATTTTAACAACATACCACTACTACTTTATCATGCTACTACTACTTTATGCTACTACTACTTATTTTAATAACATACTACTGCTACTTAATTTAACAATATGCTACTTTTATTTCAACAACATACTACTACTACTTAAATGCCTACTAATCTTTATTGGCATTTATTTATTACTAGTGATCATAAAAAGAGAGATCATTTTATTCATTCTACAACTAGTGAGTTAGGTTAGTTTCTTTTCCATTAATCAAAACTAACATCTAATTTTCGGTTCTTTTACTTAAGATTATCAAAGAAAATAACAATAACAAAATAAAGTAAGATTCCTTATTTGGTTCAACCAACCATATGCTTATCTTTTAGTCCAAGTCCAATACAAGTCCTACAACCAACAATGGTTGTATAAAAATGTTCATATGCTTTATATATAGTTCATATTCAAGTCCTACAACCCCAAAATGGTTGTATGTACAAGTTCATATGCATGTGTCATTTTTTTGTCCAAGTAGTTAATTCTTTTACTAACATCATTCAAATAGGAAACTCCTACAACCATAGTACTTCAAACCATCCATACCAAAAAGAAAAATAAACAAGGAGGGTAAGAAGAAGAAGAACATCAAAACAATCATTTAAAGAAATAAGCAAACAAACAAACAAACAAAAAAACAAACAAACAAACAAACAAACAAAACAACCAAAGGAGAACCCCCACCTTGGTTCACTTGTAGGAAGAACTAGCTAGCTCAACCTTCTCCTTCCCCTAGCTCTTAGAACTCCTAGGAACCCTACAAATAAAACTCTCAAGTTAGTATGGTGATCTCTCTCTCTTTTCCTTTCTTTCTTTCTTTCTTTTTGATCTTTCTAAAATGAGACTAAGGTGAAGGAAGGGGGTATTTATAGGAGGAGAGAGTGGTGGAAAGCGAAAATGTGCACACACACAATTGCACAAAACCCCTTCCTTATAATGGGGGCCGGCCATACCCTAGGGAAAGTAGGGGTGAGGTGGAGGGAGGTGTTATGTGGTGGAGGTGTGGTGTGGGAGAGATAGTTTCTAGTAGGGGTTTTTACTTAATCTTCTTATGCATACAAAAACCCTAGATTAAGCCTCCTAATCAAGCCCTAACCCTCTAATTAGGTTGTTATAACAAGATAAACACCTAGTTCGAAAATACACAACACAAAATTCGTATAATGCACTAATCGACATACTACTCGTACGTGCGCATATATGTCCGTATACCGGAAAATCTTCGCATAATCCGTATAAAAATAATTAAATCTTGGAAATAATAATAAAATAAATTTCATTATTAGTTCGGAAGATCACGGTATCAATTTGATACAATATGGATATATACTGACCGATATCTGGATACAGATAATGTCTATGGACAAACCGGGTGAAGATCACCAAAATATTCTAATTTTGGAATTAAAACAAAATAATAATAAAATAATAATCAAAAAATAATTTATATACGGTAATATCCGTCCGGAATATTACAAGACAGCCCAGATCTTGCCAGCACCGCTAAACGACAAGATAACGTTTTCTTGGGAACTGGGCCCGTCTCGAGATTCGTGCCACCATCCAACGGGTCAGATCGCACCACGTCGCCCGGATGAAGCACTTCGGACTCGGACACCCCGCATCTGTCCCGGGAAGCAAGATAAAGTTTGGATTAAAAGTTTTAAGGCACTGCCCTAGGCGAGCCCCCCGGGCCCCAGGGCTCGGTCGATTCCCCTCTCTCCCGTGAGCAACTCGAGGCTTACGACCTCGGAAGCCGAAACCACGAATCGTTCAAGGGTTGAAGAAAAACCACCATCGCGTGGGGCCCGATCAAAAAGCAGATCGGCACACCTCCCATCTCTAACTCCTTCGGGCTGACAACCATCAGAAGCCGTCAGCCCGGAAGGAAGACAGAGATCGGAGGAGAGCCATCCTTTCGAAGCAACTTGTCCCCCGGGTCCGGACTTCGATCGTCACCTCTTCTGCCCTGATCTCCCCTGACCCTGACACCCACATCGGGGCCGTCAGAATCAGGAGAAGACCATGGTGGAAGAATGACCACCCATCCTTCCGAAGCAACTTGTCTCTCAGGGTCCGGACTTGGGTCGTCACCTCTTCTACCCTGATCTCCCCTGACCCTGACACCCACATTGGGGCCGTCAGAATCAGGAGAAGATCATGGCGGAAGAATGACCACCCATCCTTCCGAAGCACCTTGTCCCCCGGGTCCGGACTCCGGTCGTCAACACTTCTGCCCTGATCCCCCCTGACCCTGACATCCGCACTGGGGCCGTCAGAATCAGGAGAAGATCACGGCAGAAGAGTGACCACCCCTCCGACGCTCTCAGCGTTAAAATTTTTCAAAAACAGGCATCCGCCCAAGGCAGACACCTCCGATGGCTAAAAATCAACATTGCTGTGACTGAAACTATAAGGGGAATGGGGTACTTATAACCTCCCCCCAAGGACCAGCCATTGTGACCCTCGGGAGGCCAACCGATGGGAGCCCAGCGGTCACGCCTAGGGAGCTGAAACTGTAATATCCCGGACGGATATTACCTCGTATAAATTACTATTTTATTATTATTTTATTATTATTTCATTTTAATTCCAAAATCAAATTATTTTGGTGATTTTTTCGCTGGTTTGCCCACAAACAGTGTCTACGCGCATATATCGGTCGGTGTACATCCGAAGTGCATCAAATTGATAGCGCGATCCTCCGAATTAATAATAAAAACTTATTTTATTATTATTTTCAAATTAAACTATTTATGGGGATTATATAAGGAATTTTTGATATACACATACATATACATATACATACAATTGTATAGTACTTAGTACATTATACCAAGTATGTAGTATGTACTTTTGGACAATGTACTCATCCTTATCATGACAACTTAATAAGATAGTTAGGGTTTGATTAGGAGGCTTAAAGAAGGGTTTGTATGCATGAGAAGATTAAACCCTTCTGGAAACCTTATTCCTTCACCATGCTTCCAACTCATACCTACACCTTACCTCCACCTTACCCCTACCCCCTACCATGGCATGGCCGGCCTCACCCTTCTTGGGGTTTTTTGTGCAAAATGTGAATGCACATTTGCACTTACCCCCTCCTCTCCCCTTCTATAAATACCCCCTCCTTCTCCACCTTGTCTCATTTTAGAAAATAAAAAGAAAGAAAGAAAGGAAAGGAAAAGAAAGAGAGAATCTCATACTAACAAGAGAGTTTTTTTGTAGGTTTTTTTCCTAGGAGTTCTAAGAGCTAGGGGAAGGAGAAGGTTAAGCTAGCAAGTCCTTCCAAAAAGAGACTAAGGTGGGGGTTTCTCCATATTTGTTTGTTTGTTTGTTTGTTTGTTTGTTTGAATGGTTGTTTTGATGTTCTTCTTCTTCTTACCCTCCTTGTTTTACTTTATTTTTTTGTGTGGTTGTTTTAGTAATGTGGTTATATGGGATTCTTATTTGTATGTTTGTGAATATTAAGAGTAATAACCACATGAAAAGAAAAGAACAAATGATAGTGCTAATACACATAAAGATCGAATCTTTGTAGTAGTAGTAGTTGTTTTGTGGACTAAAATGACACATACATATGGACTTGTACATACAACCATTTGGGGGTTGTAGGACTTGAATATGAACTATACATGAAGCATATGAACATTTTATACAATCTTTTTTGGTTGTAGGACTTGTATTGGACTTGGACTAAAAGATAAGCATATGGTTGGTTGAACCAAATGAGGGTTCTTACTTTAGTTTGTTATTGTTATTTTTCTTTAATAATCTTAAGTAAAAAGAACATACATTAGATGTTAGTTTTGATTTATGAAAAAGAAATTAATTTAATTCACTAGTTGTAGAATAAATAAAAAGATCTCTTTTTTTATGATCACTAGTAATAAATAAATGCTAATAAAGATTAGTAGACATTTAAGTAGTATGTTAATACAATAAAGTAGTAGTAGCATGTTGTTAAAACAAAGTAGTAGTAGTATGTTGTTAAAATAAGTAGTAGTAGCATAAAGTAGTAGTAACATGTTGTTAAAATAAAATAGTAGTGGTATGTTGTTAAAATAAAGAAGTAGGAGTAAGTATTAAAAGAAGTAGTAGTAGATAGTTGTATGTTATGTTAAAATGAGGTAGTAGTAATAGTAGATAGTTGTAGATGCTTATGTTACATTCATGGTTGACTTAAAGTAGTAGTAGTAGATGATAAAAAGAAGCAATTGTAGATGCTTTATGTTATGTTAAAATGAAGTAGTAGTAATGGTAGATAGTTGTAGATACTTATGTTATATTCATGGTTAACATAAAGTGGTAGTAGTAGTAGACGATAAAAAGAGGTAATTGTAGATGCTTTATGTTATAATAGAATGAAGTAGTAGTAGTAGTAGATAGTTGTAGATGTTTATTTTTGTGTTCTTACTAAAATAAAGTAAATACCATGCTAAGATTGGATTAGATTAATTTATTTATGCTTAGAATGTTGTAGGATTCATTCTAAAATTTCCTACCATGTTTAGATTAATTTATTTATGCTTAGGATGTTGTAGGATTTATTCTAAAAATACCTAGCATGTTTAATGATGCTTAGAATGTTGTAGGATTTATTCTAAAAATACCTAGCATGTTTAATGATGCTTAGAATGCTGTAGGATTCATTCTAAAATTTCCTATCATGTTTAGGAAGGTTATTTATGCTTGGAATATTGTAGGATTAATTCTAAAAATTGCCTACCATGTGTAAGAATGATATACATGTTGTAGGATTCATGCCAAAATTGTCTATCATGTTTAAGAGTGACATACATGCTTAGAATGTTGTAGGATCCATGATAAAATTACTTACCATGTTTAGGGATGAGATGTACCATGCTAAGTCTTTCTACATGCTTAGAATGTTGTAGGTTAGTCACTAAATAAATACCATGCTCACATTGTTGTAGGATTGATGCTAATTAATCTACCATGTTTAGAAGTATATATATATATATATATATACTTAGGAATGTTGCATGTTCATACTAGTAGCTATCCATGCTTAGTAAGATATTCATACTAGTAGCTATCCATGCTTAGTAAGATATTCATGCTAGTAGTTATTCATGCTTAATAAGATTCATGCTAGTAGGAAGGTTGCATACCGTGCTAGATTCACTTATCTATGTTTAGATAATTGTAGGAAAGTGGATATCATGATATATAAATTTATCCATGCTTACATGCTTATAGAAAAGTTGTATACCATGCTAGATTAAATAAATATTCATGCTTACATGATACCCATACTTAGATAAGTATATGTTCATGCTATGTTAGTAGATGATCATGCTTAATCATTATTCATGATAAGTTAGTAGGTGTCATGCTAATTATCGGTTGCGTTAAGTTAATGGTATCCATACTAATGATATCCATGCTTAGATTAGAGTAAGTATCCATGGTTATTGTAGTGACTTTTATGTTATGTTCTATCCATGCTAGAATTGTTGTAAAAACTCACGCTATGTTGTAGGTTGATACCTAACTGGTATACATGACTAGAATGTTACTAAAATGTACACCATGCCATATGTTAGTGTTAAAGTAGCATACCATGTCTAGGAATAAGGCATACCATGCTAAAGTTTAAATGCGTGCTTAGAATGTTGTAGGGTTAATATTAGCATACCTACCATGCCTTGGAATGTTGTGTGTTATATTAGTTATATATCCATGCTTGTGTTGTGGTGATTAGTCATGATAAATAGTAAGCATTCACGCTCAAGTTATAACCTATGCTTGACCGTAGTGGACTTTATGTCTAGATCATAGTGATTTTCATGCTAAGATTGATATAAGCACATGCTTAATTATATTCGTACTTAGGAGTATTATGGTGAGTGGTTCTGTTATGTAATTAGATTGTCGTAAGAAGATGCTTGCGATTGTATGCCATGCTTAAGGTACTATAGTTGAAGTAATAAGTATTGGGAAGACCACTAGTAGTAGTCAGTTGATAATGGTTGTTATGTCGCCTTCGGTTTTCATTAGTAGAATACCGATCATAGACTATTAGTAGATTCTTCTGTTGCTTCTAATAATAGACGATCAAGTTTGCTAGTGCTTTGCTTTTAAGATTGATTACCTGTATGGTTGTTTGCATATGGTTATGCTCGTACGTGGCTCGACTGGCCCGTACGTAGCTGTGGGTCTCATACGTAGCTTATTTGGCTCGTATCTAGGTTGTTGTCTCGCACGCGGCTCGACCGGCCCGTGCGTAGCTGTTGGTCTCATACGTAGCTTATTTGGCTCGTATGTAGGTTGTTGTCTCGCACGCGGCTCGACGGGCCCGTGCGTAGCTGTTGGTCTCATACGCGGCTTATTTGGCTGGTATGCACGTTTTTATCTCCTACAAGGCCCGCCTGGCTCGTAGGTAGTTATGGTTTCATACGTAGCTTATTGGCTCGTATGTGGTTGTTACTCGTATGTAGCGTCTTAGCTAATACGCAGTTGTTGTGCTCATCTCGGGTGATATCATTGCCCTAGGGCTATCGACCATCAAGACGTGTGTTTAGCTTACTCCTAGAGGACTGTGGACGAGTCACTTCGCGGGTGCCGTCAGATCTTAACCATTGGTTGATTGCGGACCGGAGTGTGACGTAATACAAGTTCAGGTAGTAGCATGCGAATGCGTTCGCATTGCCGGGGTCTTGGATCGATAGGCCATGAACCGGATCCTGAGGGGTTCTGGTGAGTCTAGGTTGAGCAGCCTAGTAGAGTTGTCTTGCGAAGCCTAAATTAAGGCCTAGCATGTTATGTTTATAATATTATCGTCCCTAGGACTGTTGAGTCAGGGACAGCATTAAGGTAGTGACTCATAAAGGTCATTTTGCTCAGACCCTTGCTGAAAAGAGAGGAGTTGGTTGTAGGGGGCACCTTACGACCAACTTGTCCCTTGAGGCAGGCCTTAGGTGGTGTTATTGGGTTGTACCTTCCCGTCAAAGGGATACGTACAGTGGCGTCTCACGAGTTGGGAGCACGGGCTGCGTATCTCGCGCTGTTCATTCCTGAAATACCGTGGTTGGGGTGCCACAGGATGCATGGTGCAGTCCTGCGCTTGCGAGACCCCAGAAGGTGCCACAGGGTAGGCTTCGCGCTACCCTGCGCTTGCAAGACCCTATAGTTTGATTTTGGAACGAGGCTCGATATACTGGGATCGAGTGAGGTCCGGCGTGCCGGGTAGTAGTGGAAAACGGAGACACCATAAGCAGACTGCGTATGGGGACTTGACCCCTTCTGCAACCTCACAGAGTCATGGAGTATTGTCAGGAACAGGTTGTGTACAATTAGAATGCGTAACGTGGGTTCAAATCCCTATATATGGAGAAACGGCTTGAGATGGGGTCGCATGTAGTATGGGCTGCATGTTGCTTCGGAGACTTGCTGACGTTAGAATAGGGAGCATCCTAGTTCTATGTAAATATCACATTAGAGTCTAGTCCTAACACTCACGAACACTTAAACTACACCAACACCATTGCTATATTTTGTATGTTGTTTGGGAGATTCGCTGCTATATGATCAGCCTTTAAGCGTCTGTGAATACTGACGTTCCCCACTTCCATAGGTACCGGATCGCCGAAGTACAAAGACGAGATTCAGGAGGACTCAAGGCAAGGAAAGCAAGGAGTCAGTGTTATGTTTAGTTCCGCTGCAGTATATGTATTGATTATCTATTAGTTGAGAAGTACTCAAGTGAGAGCTACCAAGTGTTGTTCTTCATTCCTTGTACTCTGATGTAATTTGTTGAAGGTTGTAATACTTGGGATTGTAAAGGTATTATTGTAACACTATTGTAATGTATTGCAGTTGTATGATATTCAGACTTGTAATACATTGGGTGTTGAAAATAAAAGTTTTAAATTCTCGTGTTTTTCTGTGTACTGTGACTAATTGAAGAAAAGGTCTTGGCTCGTGTCACGGTTTCCCAATGTATGGAAATCGGGGCGCTACAGAAACGCCACGCATTAATTAGAGGACACCACTCTTATTGACCCCGGGAAGGTGGAACGCCGCGCAAATCCTGGGGCACCGTTAATCCTCTTGGGAACTGAACTGTCTCGAGATTCGTTCTGCTATCCAATGGGCCGGATCGCGCCACCACGCTCAGACTGCCGAACACTTAGACCTCCGGTCGGCCCACCGAGCAAGTGCCCATCCGAGCCCCAAAACAGAGAAAAGTTACTTTCTCCTCAACATCCACGTAAAATCTCGATCCGACGGCCCAGATCTTGCCAGCGCCGCTAAACGACAAGATAAAATTTTCTTGGGAACTGGTCCCGTCTCGAGATTCGTGCCGTCATCCAACGGCTCAGATGGCACCACGTCGCTCGAACAGCCGAACCTTTACACCTTCGGTCGGCCAACCGAGCAAGTGCCCATCCGAGCTCCACAAACGGAGAAAAAAGTCGTCGAGCAACCATGACCATTGGATCTTCCGGAATTTCGCGCTCCTGATGATGGACGGTCCAGATCGTACCACGTGCGCTAAATGACAAGATAGCGTTTTCTTGGGAACTGGTCCCGTCTCAAGATTCGTGCCACCATCCAATGGCTCAGATTGCGCCACGTCGCTCGGACAGCCGAACCCTTACACCTCCGGTCGGCCAACCGAGCAAGTGCCCAGCCGAGCTCCACAAACGGAGAAAAAAGCCGCCGAGCGATCACAACCGTTGGATCTTCCAGAAATTCGCGCTCCTGATGATGGACGGTCCAGATCGTCCCACGTGCGCTAGACAACAAGATAGCTCTTTCTTGAGAACGGAGCCCGTCTCAAGATTCGCACCACCATCCAACGGCTCAGATTGTGCCACGTCGCTCGGACAGCCGAACCCTTATACCCCCGGTCGGCCAACCGAGCAAGTGCCCATCCGAGCTCCAAAAGTGAGAAAATGGCTGCCGAGCGACTACAACCGCCAGATCTTTCGGATATTCGCGCTCGCGCGAGATCAAGGGACCAGATCAAGCCATGCCATAAATGGGTATTAAAAATTAGTTTTTATTTATTTAATCGTTTTATTAATTTAAAATTGCGAAAAAATGGCTAAAAATTCGAGGAAATTAACTAAAAATTCTAGAAAATAATTATAAATTCAGGGGAACATTTTTGAGCCTCTGAATGAACAATTATTGCCTAGAATGTACTGTTAAGGCCCCCGAACGACTGGTTAACACATCGCAAAATTAAATAAATAATCCAAAAAAATAGATAAAAACCGTTGAATATTCAACAAGGCTTCAGAACAGCTTACAGTTTCAAAAATCACCTCACTACCCCCTTCGAGATTCAAAACCCTCCATTCGGACTCCGATACAACTCCACTAGCCACTGAAACAGTTAAACTACTCCTCAAAGGCTGATCACACTCAGTCTTTAGGAGTGGGGGGCTCGTGATATGGCTAAAAATGGGGTTAAATCGGAACCGTCCAGATTGGGAACGAATCTTGAAGCTCAGGGGTAAAACGGTAATTTCGCATATAGATGGACCCTAAGCGGGCACTGGATCTCCCCTTCACAGATCCAATAACCCGCAAAACGGATCCACTCCAGCTGGGTACGGGTCCCGACCCAAGACAAACCCAGACCAGCAAGAGGAGATCAGGATCACTGATTTGACTAAATCAACGGGCCTGATTTGCAATTATCCTCTCACCGGGAATTAGGGATCAGTTTCCTAAACTAACTATGAGGATTTTACTCCTAACCGTTTCACAGGAAATCAGGTCCCTAATCAGACTCCCATGGCGACTATAAATACCTCCTACCTACCACTGTGACCAGGTAATCACTCTTTTTCCAGCTTAAGCTCTTTCTTAATCACCACTGGTTACTGACAAGAGCGTCGGAGGGTGCATGTCGGAATCAACCCCGGTGTATCGCACTTCCTTGCAGGTTGGCAGCAGGAATCAGCAGGCTTGGATCCGCTATTCAGGTTTTTCCGCGAACCCACAAATCTCATCTGTTTACCCCCACACCAGATCCAGCGGTAACAGACGAGAAATCATCTCTTGTCCGACAAGTTTTTTTTTTAAAAAAAACGAACGGGATATCATTTCCCGTCTAACATTTTTTTAAAAAAAAATCACGGATGGGGAATCATCCCCCGTCTGTTACTTACGCGCCAAAAAATTGATCACGGACGAAGAATCATTATCTGTCGCTTAGGAAAAAATCAAAAAAAAAAAATTCAAACGGTAAATTATTTATTGTCCCTCTATTTCCAACTTTTTTTATTCCTAAAATTCCGTTCCTTTGTCTTTCTCTACTCATATAAAATCTAGTTAACTTCATTCATTCAACATCAAAAACCAGATAACCTACTTCTCCTCTATCCCAACTCATTTTTTTCTTCGAACTTATTCAATTCCAAAAAATAATGTCGATCCGATGATTTATTGGTAGGCTCAAATCAAAAGGTCAAGCTAGTTCGGATCATGGGTACAAGTCAAACAACCTGAATCGGCTCCTCCAGATATGGATTTAAGCGATCCAACAATGTGGACATCGGTAGTCGACAACCAGCCTCATATTTGTAAGCATATTACCGAAATATCTTTTGGTGGATTTTGTGCATTTAGGGAAAGTTGGAATGTCCAATCATATCTTACAAGGTATGCTCTCGTGTTCCATTACTGAAGGAAATAATTGATAATACAGGTTGACAGCATTTTTTCACAATTGATACCGAGAAGTCATCTCATAAGCTTGTCGAGGCATTGGTTGAGAGATGGTGGGACACTACACACACATTTCATCTGCCGTGCGGTGAGTTGGGATTTACCCCATTGGATTGGGCGATGCTAATGGGTATATCCATCGGAGTCGGTGAGAAACCACCATGTAACGACAAGTAGTATCCTTTCAAATTAGTATAGACCCGCTTCTTTCCTAAAATAACTACCGATGATTGGAAGTCTCAGAGAATACGTTGTTTGTTCCTGAAGAAATATTTTCAGAGCAGTGTGATTGAGGAAGCAAAAACTAGTAACGTTAAAGCCATGACGGTTGCACGTGCATTTTTTTACTTCTTGGGTGAATTTCTTTTTGCTAATGGTGCTTCAGTTGTTAGGTGTGGTTGGCTTGCAATCATCGACAATTATGATCTTAACGTACTTAACCGTTCTCCACTATTCAACAACATTCTCGATGGTTGTGTACCTCGGGCTCAATTTGTGCTTAACAATCGTGTGTACAACATGTTGTACTATTTAGCTGATGGTATATACCCCCTGTTGGCTACTATAGTGAAGACTTACTTGGCCCCAGATACACCAAAAATGAAGAATTTTTTCCAAATGCAAGAAGCAGCACAGAAGGATGTTGAACGCGCTTCCGAGGTATTACAGGCGCAATTTGCTATTATTAGAGGTCCAACACGACTTTGGGATGCTGACAGTTTCTCATATATTATAAAAACGTGTATCATATTACACAATATGATTGTTGAGGATGAAAGGGAAGAATGGGTTTGTGAGTATGAATATGACCAACATGCTGACTCGACCTTCATCATACCCAATAGATTTAGACCAAATGAGCGTGCATCTGCGAACGACACTTAATGTACAACTACATGACAGACAAATGCATCATAGACTTTGTCTAAATTTGTTCGAACCTATCTGGAACGAATATGGAGATGATAAAGATTAGCGAAGATATGTTAGTGTTCATGATATGCATTTCAGATCATTATATTATTGTAATAAAATTTCGTTTCAATCAATCAGCTATGGATTTCAATGTTTTTCCTTCTTCATATTAGAACATAATAAAATACAAGATCTTACTAATAACCATGCAATACAAGACTAATACATATTTTTTCCAGTGACAAGCAAATAAATATGTAGGACAAGATTCGACAACATATAACTAATAATCAAATACTGCTTCATCCCGGATGGTAGCCTCTTTTATGCATGATTTCATTTTGTCGACAATTGAAATAATAACGTTGAGTATCAGGTAAGCTAGTGAGATCCATACTCATTATGCGATCTTCTTCCATTCTTTCTTTCAATTCGTAAACTTTTTGTTTCATCTCCATCCTCCTTTCCTGCATCGCTTTATAAAAAGAGTTAAGATTTTTCATCTCTTCAACCATTGCACCAAATCAGATGTTTCAGTGGTCCGCTTTCATTTTTCTGTTCTGCTTTTCTAGCAGGTGGTCGAGAGAGTGGTGTAGGTGCAAATATATCAACTGGTATATCGAAATCCCAGTCGACGGTTGTAGGCAAACTTGTTGTAATACCACTTTCTTCGGATTGAAAACTTGGGACTGATTCAAAAACATGAGTTGTACGCATGGAAAATTTAGGTTGATCTTTAAAAATTTCGTAACACTCTTCGAATTTGAAGCATTTCCCAACTATTTGCATGTATTCCATTCGCGCATCACTTACCTATCACAATTAATAAAAGTAGATTATAATTAAGTAATAACAAATTTTATAAAAAATAGATACTTAATTAATGCACTTCATTAAAACTGAACACACCTTATCCGCCTCCGTAGTACCGCTTGTCGCTCTATTTGTCACACTGCTCAACTTTGCACTATAAAAAGCAACTTCTTTTGAAATAGTTGAGAATCGACTGGAAAGTGAGCCGGCTGTTCTATATGTTGTAGTGCCTAAGAGATTGACAAATGTGAGATAAATGCGATCGCAAAATTGTGTGCCTATTTGATTGCTACCGATCAACGGATCTTGGGTGATAGTAACCCAACTTTGAGCCAAAATAACATCTTCAAAAACGGAGTATTTCGGCCTCTATTCGGACAATTTTTCATGAAATCGAGTAACAAACACAGAAATAAGGAGGTAGAGAAAGATGAAAAATAAAATTTAAGGGAGAACTGAATGTAGACTAAAAAAATTGTGTTTGGAAATGAAATAAAAACCACAGACAATAAGGTTAAATTTTATTGGCGATCGACTTTTTTCATTGCCATTATGCTTCGTTTTCGAAAAATAGTCGTTGGAATAGGATATGGGAACATTGGAATGAGGAGGGTATATAGGTAATTCAATAATGTAATTTTTATTTAAATAGATCTTTCGTCCCTTTTTTTGGAATTAAATTGTGGGACAGTGAATCATATTCCATCCCATAATTTTTTTAATAGAAACGATCGGACGACATTTTATTTTAAAAAAAATCTTGGGATGTGAAATCATTTCTCGTCTGATACGTTAATAAATAAAAAATTATGCGATCGTCTGAACGAACGGACGAAATATCATCTTTCGTCGGCTACTTTTTTCATATTCCTATATCTTCTGTCAAATATAGCAGACTACTGTTCCTTAAAAACCCAAAATTTTGGGTATTAGCCAACGACTGCAGCACAAACTTTTCTATTTTTTGCAAAATTTGGCAAATAAGCCAACGAGCATTTGTTGTCGTTGTAACATAAATTTTGGGTATTTGGCATATAGAAAAAGAAATTTTGAGTTTGCGCTGCAGTCGTTGTAACCCAAATTTTGAGTTTTCCCATTATTTAAATCGTCAAACGAAAGATAATCTTTCGTCCCTTAAATATTTTTTTTATAAAAACATAAAATAGAACGAACGAAGCATGCTTTACCGTCGCTATATTTTTTTTATTTTTAAATTTTTTAAAAATCACGAGACGGGAAATCATTTCCCGTTTGTCAATTTTGTTTTTTTTTAAATTCGAACGGACGGGAAATCATCTCCCGAGCGACATTTTTTTTATTTAAAATGAATGGACGAGAAATCATTTCTCGTCTGACGTTTTTATATATATAAACAAAATTCACCAGGGGGGAATCATCCCTCGTCCGTTACTTATGCTCCAAAAAATTGATCACGGACGAAGAATCCTTCTCCGTCGCTTAGGAAAAAATCAAAAAAAAAAATTATACGGTAAATCATTTGTCGTCCCTCTATTTCCAACTTTTTTTTAATTCCTAAATTGTCCTTCCTCTGTCTTTCTCTACTCCTATGAAATCTACTTAACTTCATTCATTCAACTTCAAAAACCAGTTAACCTACTTCTCCTCTATCCCAACTCATTTTTTTCTTTAAACTTATTCAATTCCAATAAAACATAATGTCGATCCAACGATTTATTTGTAGGCTCAAATCAAAGGGTCAAGCTAGTTCGGATCATGGGAATACAAGCAAACAACCTGAATCGGCTCCTCCAGATGTGGATTTAAGCGATCCAACAATGTGGACACCGGTAGTCGACAACCGGGCTCATATTTGTAAGCATGTTTTTGAAATATATTTTGGTGTATTTTGTGCATTTACGGGAAGTTGGAATGGTCCAATCAAAGCTTACAAGATATGCTCGTGTGTTCCATTAGTGAAGGAAATAATTGATAATACAGGCTGGTAGCATTTTTTCACAATTGATACCGAGAAGTCATCTTATAAGCATGTTAAGACATTGGTTAAGAGATGGCAGGACACTACACACACATTTCATCTGCCGTGCGGTGGGTTGGGATTTACCCCGTTGGATTGGGTGATGTTGCTGCTGAAATCGGTGTGGGGACAAACAGATAGATTTGTGGATTTGAGGGAAGTTGAACAGTCAAACCTGAGCAACTTCACTGGATTTTGACCGAGATCCTCTCGCCATTAACTTGCAAAAAGTACGAGACACCAGGGTTGGTCCCGGCGACGTACCCTCCGACGCTCTTGTCAGTAATCTGAATGATTAAGAAAGTGCTTTAATTGGCAAAAGATTCATTACCTGGTAACAGTGGGAGATGGGGGGTATTTATAGCCACCTTAAGAATCAGTTTCAGGATAAGATTAAATCCTTACTTCCCGATGTAAATGGATAGAAGTGGTTAAGACTGCTGATTAAGGATAATCATAAATCTGAATCCTCTCCTATCCGGATGGATTGGGTTTCTTATGGGTTGGGACCCATACCCATTAAGACAGATCCATTTATGGATTATTGGGTTTTAAAG
Source organism: Hemerocallis citrina (assembly GCA_017893485.1). Taxonomy (NCBI): domain Eukaryota; kingdom Viridiplantae; phylum Streptophyta; class Magnoliopsida; order Asparagales; family Asphodelaceae; genus Hemerocallis; species Hemerocallis citrina. The sequence goes on along the minus strand of CM030358.1, from coordinate 366,668,454 downwards.
AAAGGCCCAGTTCCCATTTCAGACCCGTTTATCGGTGAAATTACCATTTTACCCCTGAACTTTAAGATTCGTGTCTGATTTGAATGGTTCCGATTTAACCCTATTTTTAGCCATATCACGAGCCCCCCACTCCTAAAGACTGAGTTTGACCAGCCTTTGAGGAGTAGTTTTACTATTTTAATGGCTTGTAGGGTTGTATCGAAGTTCAAATGAGGGGTTTAGGATCTTAAACGAGGCATTATGGTGTTTTTCTGAGTTGGTAGTGCACTCAAGATTGTTCTTGAGCTCTCCTGGATTTTTTGGGAATTTTTCTCGATTTTTTAATTATTTTTTGGATCATTTATTCAATTTTGCGGAGCGGTGATTAATTTTTCGAGGGCGCTAATTAATCATTCTAAGCAATAATTATTTACCAAGGGATTTAACAATATTTCCTTAAATTTATAATTATTTTTTAGAATTTTTAATTATTTTTTCTGAATTTTAATCATTTTTCGGCAATTTTTGAATAAACAATTCGAATTAAATAAATAAAAAATAGATTTTTTAATTCTATTTATGATGGGGCACGATCTGGGCTCTCTATCGGGTTTGGGCGTGACTTTTGAGGAGATCTAAGGTCTGTGGTTGCTCAAAGGTGGATTTTCCCTTTATTCGAGGGTCGGTGGCAAGTGGCTTCGGCAACGTTGCCGACCTCCACCAATCACCTCGAGGAGCTGACACGTGTCAGGAACAAGGCCGAAGTCGACGAAGGTTCGGGGTCCCTTGCCAAGGTGCATAGGTACCTCGGCGTGGTGACACGTGTCAAAAGTGGTTCGGCGAGGTTTGCCGAAGTCCGAGTGAGCCATTTTCCCATGTTTGAGTGTCGGTGCCGAAAATGCTCAGCAAGGCGTGCCGAAGTTCAAAGTGAGATTTTTTTCTCACATTTGTGCGTCGGTGCCAAGAACGCTCGGCAAGGCGTGCCGAAGTCCAAAGTGAGAGTTTTTTCTCACGTTTGAGTGTCGGTGCCAAGAACGCTCGGCAAGGCGTGCCGAAGTCCAAAGTGAGAGTTTTTTCTCACGTTTGAGCGTCGGTGCCAAGAATGCTCGGCAAGGTGTGTCGAAGTCCAAAGTGAGAGTTTTTTCTCACGTTTGAGCGTTGGTTCCATGAATGCTCGGCAAGGCGTGCCGAAGTTCATAGTGAGAGTTTTTTCTCACGTTTGAGCGTCGGTGCCAAGAACGCTCGGCAAGGCGTGCCGAAGTTCAAAGTGAGAATTTTTTCTCATGTTTGAGCGTCGGTGCCAAGAACGCTCTGCAAGGCGTGCCGAAGTTAAAAGTGAGAGTTTTTTCTCATGTTTGAGCATCGGTGCCAAGAACGCTCGGCAAGGTGTACTGAAGTTCAAAGTGAGAGTTTTTCTTACGTTTGAGCGTCGGTGCCAAGAACGCTCGGCAAGGCGTGCCGAAGTTCAAAGTGAGAGTTTTTTCTCATGTTTGAGCGTCGGTGCCAAGAACGCTCGGCAGGGCGTGCCGAAGTTAAAAGTGCGAGTTTTTTCTCACGTTTGAGCGTCGGTGCCAAGAACGCTCGGCAAGGTGATGAACTCAAGAAAATTTACATTTAGGAGCAATAATCTTAGTGCAATTAGACATTTACATGCTCTATATGTGGTATTTTACTCTTCTTTTCTCTTTTCCATAGGAAACAACCAAAAGCAGCAAAACAAAGCAGATTCCAGACTAATACAGACTGAGAGGATAATATACAGGGAACTGCAGTGCAACAGTCGACTGGCTCTTCATCAGTCGACCGGATAGAGAGATTGCTGGGGCTCGGCACAGTCGACTTACATCCAACACCAGTCAACTGCATCCGGCGGTGTGAAAAGATAAGATAATTGAAGATCCGCCCTCATCTAAATCCAAATCTTTCTAAACCCAGATTATATGCGAATAACAACTCCTCCAACCAACAAAGCTAGAGACGGGGGATTGGCAAGAGCACGTGGTTAGCAGATAAGGAAATAAAGAAGAAAAGAGAAAGAAATAAATCGCCGATCAAATAAGGAAGGAAATAAAAGGACTTTTCTGGAATAAAATGTAAACCCTAATTCCTTTCCCGTGTTCTAAAAATATCAACAAAGAGGCGTTATTCAAAGGAATCATCGAGGACAGACGGAGCTTCTGAATCATCAAATCATCAACCAAGAAGATTATTCTATCAGCATCGGAGAAGAAGGAGATCAAGTAAACTGAAGCACAAGCCAGTCGACTGAGTGACAGCAGTCGACTTCTCAGAGCAAACATCATCAGTTTTTTTCTTCTCTTTCTAGTTTTATTTTCATCATGTATTCGAAACTGTTAGTTAATAAAAGTTTTATTATGTGGAACTAATTTCATAGTTGGGTAGATTGAAACCGTAGTTATGTAATGCTTATATTCTTCTGAATGCTATTCTGTTACTTATTGATTAAACCTGAGAGTATTGGTATAGATTTATAACAGACAAACTTGTTCAGAAGTTCTAAGAGCAGTCGACTGAGAGTGAGAGCAAGTCGATTGCCATACAGAACCTGAGATTGTCAAGTTTGCATGTTATAAATCTGAATCTGTTATATGAGTATAGAGACGACCCGTATCTCGTACTCATAACTTGTAACGCAGGAATCTTTAGGGGTTCTTGGTTTAACCAACTTGAGGGATCTAGATCTGATATCAATTTCTAGAACTTCGAGTGTTCGTTCGTTTCCATTGTTCTTATATTTTCTTTAAGTGCAACTTAGTAGATACCATGCTAAATACTTAAGGAAAGAAACGAATTAGAGTAGATACCATGCCTAATTCTTGGCTAGGGAAACAATACTTTAAGGAGTAGATACCATGCCCTTAAAGGAACGAACATGAGTAACTAGAATAGTGAAGAAGATGACTTAGCATTACCGACTACAGGTGGAAATCAAAACCCAACTACTTAATAGATATTTGTGATTCAGAACTACCAGAGATAGTTTTTAATCTTTTTATTTCTTTAGAACAACACTTCAAGATTCTTATCTCTGTTTTATTGGTTAGTAAGTTAAATTCTACAATCTCTGTGGGATCGACCCTTGCTCGTCACTATGCTTCTATAAACGATTCGTACACTTGCGAGGTTTTTAATTTGTGTCTAGTTTAGATCATCTAGATAGCACAACAAGTTTTTGGCGCCGTTGCCGGGGATTGTTAGTATTTTAACTTACAAATCAGTAATTCTTTTCTTTTATTTTCTTTTCTTTTATTAATAAATATTTTCTCTTTTAGGTTACAGGATTTTGGTGGATGCACGGAAGGCGATCACTTCGTCCAGAGCTACTACCTATTGACGCGGAAACAGAACACACTTTGCACAGACTATGTCGGCTGTCTGCGACCAACCAGTCGACTGCTACAAGGAACCAGGCGACTGCACAGAGACCCAATTCACGAGCAACAATGGCTGAGGAAATACCCAATCAAGTACCAATGCTGGACAAATTCACGCCTAAGAATATTGAGCAACCTTCCTGCATTGCTTATCAACCTAATGTCACAGGGAATATGCATCTCTCTCCCCAATTACTTAGCATGGTTCCCCACTTTAGTGGCAAACCAGACGAAGAGCCTCACCTCCATCTGCAAGACTTCTTTGATCTTTGCAGAACACAAAGTGTCCAAGGGCTTACCCCTGAACAAATAAGGTTAATCTTGTTTCCATTCTCTTTAAAACTTAATGCTAAATTATGGTATAATTCTTTGGAACCAGGATCAATTAATTCATGAGAGCAATTGGCAACAAAATTCTTGAAAGAATTCTTTCCAGCCCAGAAGACCAAACAACTGAAAAGGGAGATTCAACTCTTCCAACAAAAAGATAGAGATTTATTCTTCGAAGCATGGAAGGATTTCAAGAACAAGCTTCTCAAGTGTCCTACGCACAACATGCCTAAAGACGATCAGGTACAAGCATTTTATGAGGGCTTAAATGATACTAACAAGGCAATTGTGGATTCTGCTTGCAACGGGATCTTGATGAGGAAAAGTGGTGAGGAGGCCATCGAATTATTTGAAGAACTAAACGAGAACTCATAGCAATTCTCAACAAGGGGAAGAGGCATTTTGAAAAAACAGGGAGTTTATGAAATCTCTGGTAGTAATAACATACAATTAGAAATGGCAAACATGAACAAAAAAAATTGATATGCTTGTTAATACAATGACAACAATGGGCAGTGTAAAAAATCAAACAAAAGAAATTTGTGCAATTTGTTCTCATTTTGATCATACAACTGACACATGTCCCATGTCTTCTTTCACAGATCAGGAGCATGCAAACTATGTGGGACAAGGAGTATTTCCACCAAAGAACAACCCATTCTCGAACACATACAACCCAGGGTGGAGGAACCATCCAAATTTCTCATGGAGCAACAATCAAGGCACTCAATCTTCACAAGGACATGCACGGAACTTCCAGATGGGAAGTGGGTTTGATCGGCCAGTTCAAGAATAGAAGAAGCTGGATTTTGAATCCACCGTTCTTCAATTGCTCCAACAACAACATCAAACAAGCAACCAACAAGGGCAGGCAATTCAGAAATTGGAAACTCAAATTGGGCAAATTGCCAAGGAGTTGAGTGAAAGAAAGGCAGGAGAACTTCCTTCACAAACCATACCAAACCCTAGAGGCCAAGAACAGCTCAAATCAGTAACAACTCTGAGAAGTGGTAAGACAATTGACAACAAGGTTGGAACACACGCAGATGAAGAAGAAACACAACCATCAAAAGTTTTGGTTTCCAACAAGGTAAGTGAAAAAGAAAGGACAGTTTTGCCACCATTCCCTCAAAGGTTAGTCAAGCAAAAGAAAGAACAACATTTATTTGACATCTTTGAAACTCTCAGAAAGGTAGAAATTAATATCCCCCTACTTGATGCTCTTCTTATGCTAAATTTTTGAAAGAATATTGTACTCACAAAAGAACATTTCAGGTTAGGGAGGATGTGGCCTTGACAGAGGAAGTGAGCGCTGTTTTGTTAAGGAAATTAACTCCTAAATTGAAGGACCCAGGTAGTTTTACCATTCCTTGCAGGGTTGGTGAGCACTTCTTTGAAAAGGCACTGCTAGACTTGGGGGCAAGCATAAATCTCCTTCCTTACTCTGTTTACGAAAAGCTAGGATTGGGGGAACTCAAACCAACATCCATCACGTTGCAGTTGGCTGATCGCAGCATCAAAAGACCTAGAGGTATTTTGGAAGATGTCCTAGTTCAGGTAAATGATTTCATTTTGCCTGCAGATTTTGTTGTGTTAGACATGGAGGACTCTTCAATGCCATCTTCTTTACCGATCATTCTAGGTAGGCCCTTTATGAGTACAGCTGATATAAAAATTTGTGTTAAAAATGGTACTATAAGTATGAAAATAAATGGAGAAAATGTTGAATTTAAAAGGTTTGATACACTAAAATTACCACATGATGATCATGAATGCTATAATGTTGATGTGGTACAGGATATTGTTGATCAAACATTTCAGGTACATAGCATTGAACCACTACAAGCCACAATTACAAAATCTCTAACTTTGTCTCATGTTGAACAGGAATACGATGACTGGAAGATTGCAGAGACAGTACATCACATTGAAACTCCAAAGTCATATACAGGTAAGCTTGCACCTGCAGTTGAAAATTTTGTGTCTGATAACACTTGTGTTTCTGCAGACTAGTCGACTGGTGGACGGAATAAGTCGACTGTCCCGAATGCTACCAGGACGCCAGATGTGGAGCTTAAGCCGCTGCCTGAACATCTGAAGCACGCATATTTGGGTGAGAACCAGATGCTACTAGTAATAATTGCTGCAAATTTGAATGCACAGGAAGAGGATAAGCTGCTGAGGGTACTGCGAGAACACAAAGGTGCAATAGGATGGACCATTGCAGATATCAAGGGAATAAGTCAATCCAAGTGCATGCATAAAATACTTCTTGAAGACAATGCAAAACCCAGCAGGGAAGCACAGCGAAGGCTTAATCCACACATGAAGGAAGTGGTAAGAACAGAGGTCTTGAAGCTATTAGATGTTGGCATCATCTACCCTATCTCAGATAGCAAATGGGTGAGTCCTATACATGTGGTGCCTAAGAAAAGTGGAGTCACAGTGGTGAAGAATGAAGAGAACGAGCTTATCCCTACTAGAGTGACTACAGGATGGAGGGTATGCATTGATTACAGGAAGCTGAATAACGAAACCAGGAAAGATCACTTCCCTCTTCCTTTTATTGATCAAATGTTAGAAAGATTAGTAGGATATAGTCATTATTGTTTTTCAGATGGTTATAGTGGCTATAATCAAATTGCTATTGCTCCAGAAGATCAAGAAAAAACCACTTTTACATGTCCGTTTGGTACTTTTGCATACAGGAGGATGCCCGTTGGATTGTGCAACGCACCAGCTACATTTCAGAGATGCATGATGAGTATATTTTCAGACATGGTGGAAAGGTTCATCGAGGTATTTATGGATGATTTTAGTGTTTTTGGATCTTGTTTTGATGAATGCCTTAACCATTTGCAGCTTGTACTTAAGAGATGTGAAGAATGCAATTTAGTGCTGAATTGGGAAAAGTGCCATTTTATGGTACAACAAGGTATTGTTTTGGGACATGTGGTGTCAAAAAGAGGCATAGAGGTGGACAAGGCAAAAGTTGACATCATATCAAAGCTACCCCCTCCTACTACAGTCAAGGGTGTTAGGAGTTTTCTTGGACATGCAGGGTTCTATAGAAGATTTATAAAAGATTTCTCAAAAATCTCCAGACCCCTTTGTGAATTGTTGGCTAAGGATGTTGAGTTTGCATGGACAGAAGAATGCACAAATGCTTTTATTACATTGAAAAATCTTCTCATTTCTGCACCTATTGTCATGGCACCAGATTGGAACCATCCTTTCGAGCTTATGTGTGATGCAAGTGATTATGCTTTGGGAGCTGTTTTAGGTCAGAGAATCAATAAGGTACCCCATGTTATTTACTATGCTTCTCGAACTTTAAATGATGTACAGCTTAATTATTCCACTACTGAAAAAGAAATGTTAGCGGTCATTTTTGCTGTAGAGAAGTTTAGATCATATTTGATTGGTTCTAAAGTTATTGTTTTCATTGATCATGCTGCTTTGAGATATTTGTTTGCTAAAAAGGATGCTAAGCCTAGGTTGATCAGATGGGTGCTGTTGCTTCAAGAATTCGACCTTGAGATTAGAGACAAGAAAGGAAGTGACAATGTTGTGGCAGATCACGTGTCCAGATTACTGCATGGGGAAGAAAGAATTGTGCCCCCACTAAATGAAAATTTCCCAGATGAAAATTTATTTGAAATAAATATACAACTTCCATGGTTTGCAGATATTGTAAATTATCTCACTGCTCATGTTTTCCCTCCAGGTATGACACAACAGGAAAGAAAGAGACTGGTGGCCATGTGCAAGCACTATTATTGGGATGATCCTTATTTGTTCAAATTCTGCCCTGATCAAATTATAAGAAGATGTGTGGCAGAAGAAGAGCAAATGAGTATTCTACAACATTGCCACCAATATGCATGTGGAGGACATTTTGGACCAAAAAGAACAGCACTCAAGGTATTACAATCTGGTTTTTATTGGCCTAATGTATTCAAAGATGCTTTTTTCTTTTTGCAGGACTTGTGACAAATGCCAAAGGACAGGCAACATCTCTTCTAGAAATCAAATGCCACTGCAAAACATCCAAGTAATCGAGCTTTTTGATGTTTGGGGAATCGACTTCATGGGTCCCTTTCCTAACTCATTTGGTTATTTATATATTCTTGTGGGTGTGGATTATGTGTCTAAATGGGTCGAGGCTGTCCCCTCAAAAACTAATGATCACAAAGTTATTGTCAAGTTTTTGCAGGAGAATATTTTCACTAGGTTTGGTACACCACGAGCAATAATTAGTGATGGAGGGAGTCACTTCAATAATTTTCCATTTGCTTCTTTGATGAAGAAATATGGGATTACACAGAGTGGGTACTCCATATCATCCTCAAACTAGTGGGCAGGTGGAGATCAGCAACAGAGAAATCAAGAGCATTTTGGAAAAGACAGTAAATACAAGGAGAAAGGATTGGTCGCTACGCTTGAACGATGCATTATGGGCCTACCGAACAGCATACAAGACACCCATCAGCATGTCACCATACCGTTTGGTTTTTGGAAAAGCCTGTCATCTTCTAGTGGAGTTGGAACACAAAGCCTATTGGGCCATTAAAAGGTTCAATTTTGATATGAAACAAGCAGGCGAGAAAAGAAGATTGCAACTGAACGAGCTTGAAGAGTTGAGGCACGACGCATATGAAAATGCAAAATTGTACAAGGAAAGGACCAAGTTGTACCATGATAAACAGCTAGCAAGGAAGGAGTTTTATGAAGGACAGAAGGTATTAATATACAACTCAAGATTAAGACTCTTTCCAGGCAAGCTTATGTCAAGATGGTATGGCCCATACATTGTCACAAAAGTCTTTCCACATGGTGCATTGGAGGTTCATAGCAAAGAGAAAAATCAAACCTTCAAGGTGAACGGGCATAGGGCGAAGCCGTACATTGAGATGAGTTTTGAGCCGCACGAGGAAGATGTGAATCTTCAAACCATTCAATACATTGCATGAACTCATCAAGTCTAGCTGAAGACAAAAAACATAGCGCTTATTGGGAGGCAATCCAATTTTTCAGGGGAGTACTTACACTCTCTAGTTATTTTTTCTTTAATCATTTCTTTATTTCTTTATTTTATTTCTTTCCTTCAAACTAGTTGGTAACACATGCCTATACTTTAAGTTTCGTGCGAACATTGAGGACAATGTTCCATCTAAGTTTGGGGGTAGTTAGTTACATTTGGAGTCTTTTGATTTTTTTTTTTTTGGATAAACAATTTCTTATAAAGTAAGAGTAAGGATACTTATTTACTTTAGGATTGTTGAGTTTCATAATTCCTTACAAAATTGTACGAGTCATGCGATTATACATAAAAAAAACACATGTGATGCTTTTTCTAGTGATTATCCCCATTGATCTAGTCCTAAACAGAGTTTAAGTAAATAGAGTAAAAACAAAAGGAAAATATATATATGAATAAAGTCAATCTACTCTAATGTTTTGAGTTGCTTAGTAACTAGGGGTATTCATCACCAATGTTTACCTTTACGTCAAACGGCAACTTGAAATATGAGTATGCAAAGCACTTTAAAGTTTGTGACTTGTTGAGTAACCGGGTGGATTCATCACAAATGTCTTGCACTCGCGTCAAAAGGCAAGTGACGACTTAAAGAAGAGACTAAAATTATAAAAAAAAAAAAAAAAAAAAAAAAAAAAAAAACTCTAGTTTGCTACTCGGTTTGTAGTAGAGAAAAGGGATAATCACAGATGGAGTGTTACATATTATAACTATAATTAATTGCATGGCAAGTGTGATTGGGTTTGGAGTTATGAATTGACAATTGCACTGGACAAAGTAGGTATGCTTATTTTTACTTTATTTGCAATTGTTTATATTGAAATTTTGATGCTTGCATAATGAGACATTTTCTTGGAGTGATGGGTTGAGATTATTATTTTCCCCTCGTTCATAATTTCACTTTTTGCTTGAGGACAAGCAAAAGCTAAGTTTGGGGGTATTTGATGAACTCAAGAATATTTACATTTAGGAGCAATAATCTTAGTGCAATTAGACATTTAAATGCTCTATATGTGGTATTTTACTCTTCTTTTCTCTTTTCCATAGGAAAAACCAAAAGCAGCAAAACGAAGCAGATTCCAGACTAATACAGACTGAGAGGATGATATACAGGGAACTGCAGTGCAACAGTCGACTGGCTCTTCATCAGTCGACCGGACAGAGAGATTGCTGGGGCTCGGCACAGTCGACTTCCCCAAACATCAGTCGACTTGACTGAGGAATCATGAAGCCACAGATGTCTCGGCACAGTCGACTTACATCCAACACCAGTCGACTGCATCCGGCAGAGTGAAAAGATAAGATAATTGAAGATCCGCCCCCATCTAAATCCAAATCTATCTAAACCCAGATTATATGCGAATAACAACTCCTCCAACCAACAAAGCTAGAGACGGGGGATTGGCAAGGGCACGTGGTTAGCAGATAAGGAAATAAAGAAGAAAAGAGAAAGAAATAAATCGCCGATCAAATAAGGAAGGAAATAAAAGGACTTTTCTGGAATAAATTGTAAACCCTAATTCCCTTCCCGTGTTCCAAAAATATCAACAAAGAGGCATTATTCAAAGGAATCATCGAGGACAGACGAAGCTTCTGAATCATCAAATCATCAACCAAGAAGATTATTCTATCAGCATCGGAGAAGAAGGAGATCGAGTAAACTGAAGCACAAGCCTATCGACTGAGTGACAGCAGTCGACTTCTCAGAGCAAACATCATCAGTTTATTTCTTCTCTTTCTAGTTTTATTTTCATCATGTATTCGAAACTGTTAGTTAATAAAAGTTTTATTATGTGGAACTAATTTCATAGTTGGGTAGATTGAAACCGTAGTTATGTAATGCTTATATTCTTCTGAATGCTATTCTGTTACTTATTGATTAAACCTAAGAGTATTGGTATAGATTTATAATAGACAAACTTGTTCAGAAGTTCTAAGAGCAGTCGACTGAGAGTGAGAGCAAGTCGACTGCCATACAGAACCTGAGATTATCAAGTTTGCATGTTATAAATCTGAATCTGTTATATGAGTATAGAGATGACCCGTATCTCGTACTCATAACTTGTAACGCAGGAATCTTTAGGGGTTCTTGGTTTAACCAACTTGAGGGATCTAGATCTGATACCAATTTCTAGAACTTCGAGTGTTCATTCGTTTCCATTGTTCTTATGTTTTCTTTAAGTGCAACTTAGTAGATACCATGCTAAATACTTAAGGAAAGAAACGAATTAGAGTAGATACCAAGCCTAATTCTTGGCTAGGGAAACAATACTTTAAGGAGTAGATACCATGCCCTTAAAGGAACGAACATGAGTAACTAGAATAGTGAAGAAGATGACTTAGCATTACTGGCTACAGGTGGAAATCGAAACCCAACTACTTAATAGATATTTGTGATTCAAAACTACCAGAGATAGTTTTTAATCTTTTTATTTCTTTAGAACAACACTTCAAGATTCTTATCTCTGTTTTATTGGTTAGTAAGTTAAATTCTACAATCTCTGTGGGATCGACCCTTGCTCGTCACTACGCTTCTATAAATAATTCGTACACTTGCGAGGTTTTTAATTTGTGTCTAGTTTAGATCATCTAGATAGCACAACACAGGGCGTGCCGAAGTTCAAAGTGAGAGTTTTTTCTTATGTTTGAGCATCGGTGCCAAGAACGCTCGGCAAGGCATGCCGAAGTACAAAGTGTTTTTTTTCTCACGTTTGAGCGTCGGTGCCAAGAACGCTCAGCAAGGCGTGCCGAAGTTCAAAGTGAGAGTTTTTTCACGTTTGAGCGTCGGTGCCAAGATCACTCGGCAAGGCGTGCCGAAGTTCAAAGTGAGTTGCTAACAGCTTGGAGATGACAGCTGGCCTTTTGACTGTTGATCTTCTGACGATTTTAACCGTTAGTCATTAATGAGACGGTACAACTTTTTGTCATTTTGTGTAAATGGGCCTGATTGTTGGGTTTTTGAATCCCAATATCCAAATTTTGTGTGCCAGCCTTTATAAGACTCACCCCCCCCCCCCCATTTTTCACTTCTCCACATTTTCACTCAGGCATAATTTTCACTAGCGAGAGCTTCCGGCAATCGTCGACCATTTTCCGGTGAATTTTTTGACCGCGTATGTCACTTCAAGGTAAATTATACTTAGTTTATTTTCAAGAATGTCTTCTCTTTCCCCTACTTCGGAGCCCTCCCCCTCTGCTGGCGAAGAACCGTCTCCGAGTTAGGTGCCTTGTGTCGACTGGGGCAAGAGAGTCGATGGTCGGGATACCATAGTGGAGGATCCAAAGCGAATAGGGGAGTTCGGGAGGCTGCCAGGTGTCTTGACGGGGCTCCATAGGGTTCGGGAGCTTTCAGAGGAGCACGCCGAGCGTATTATATATGGGAGGGGGCATAGCTTCGAGGAGAACGCTGCGAGGGAGACTTTGGAAGTGGACAACACTGTCTCGTTCATCAACGAGGCAGACCTGGTAGCGATCCGGGAGTGCTTTCAGATGCCGGAGGAGTTCGAGCTGATGCTGCCGGGTCTCGGGGTGAGGGCCAACTCGCCGATGCCAGTAAACATGTGTTTCTAGCCGATCGTCGCCTTCATTGCCGGAGCGCGTCTGCCACTCCACCCCTTCGCCGTCCAAGTGCTGAGGTGGTTCGGGGTCAGCCCGATCTAGCTTATGCTGAACGCATGGAGGGTTATCAATGGGTTCGCGCTCCACTGTCAGGCAGCCAAGATCGAGGTGGACTTGAGGGTGCTTCGGACACTGTATCGGCTTCATCAGCAGCACAAGTCAATGTTTAGAGACTACTTGGCTCCGAGGCATGGTGCTCTGCTCGTCGGCTTCCCCGACTCGATAAAGCACTAGCGAGACAAGTACTTCATCGTTCGGAGCCGCAAATCGTGGTGTATACCCTCGAATTGGGTGGAAGAGGTGACGAAGAGGGTAAGGGAGCTTCCGGTGCTCTACCCCAATGAAGAAGAGATGGTTCAAATTCTCCTCAACCGGCCGAAGTTCGATTGGAGAGATGGGGTGATCTCTCGGGATTCAGGCCATTCTTCACCGTCAGAATCAGCTTGCCCTGGATAGTACTCGTCCTCGGAATCTGCCTGTCCAGGATGGTACTCTTCCTCAATGATATGCCAGTCGTCGCCTCCAGCAGGGTCGAAGTGATCAGCCATCTTAGAAATAGAGAGGAAGAAGCATAAATCTTAGAGCAACACAAATGTAAGTCACTTACATTTAAATCTCTAGACTCAAACACACACTCTAATGTCCACTACTAGGGTGTCATTCCCTATAAATTTGTACAAGTGTGGAAAGTGTAGAAAGCGTGGCTCTGATACCACTCTGTAACGCCCCGAATCCCAAATACACTGAATTCGAGGTGTTCTACAGGATCTTTTCACTTTCTTTAGTACATTTTCACAGGGAAAATAAAACTTTTCATCATACATCAGAGATTACATCAAAATTACACTTTTCTTTTGCACAGCGGAAGTAAAATTTACAATTAAATACAAGTATAACAGCATGATATAATCTTTAAGCATCCATTCCTCTTTAATCTTTAACATGACATTTACCTGCATATAAGACTGTGGGTACGTCAGTTTATTCAACCGACGAACATTATACACGGCCATCCTCTCTATGCCGGAAATAGTATAACTCAACTTTTCATATTTAGCAAACACAAACTTGTCACATTCAAACTAAAGGACTACCCTATTGATGTCGTGTTGTGATTGTGCACTTAATCCTTAATGCATTTATTTATGTTACATGACACTAATGCGCACTTGTTCGGATTCTATGCATCCCATACTACATAGGTCCGAGGGCAAGCCCTTATTCGTTCTTCATATTTATAGGGTTCAATCCCCCGTTATGATTTAATCTACTACTGTAATTACGGTAAGTATCCTAGATGTTATCTGACCTACGAACTCATGTTTAGGCCCTCTGGAGTAGTATCCTCACCCAGACGCATCATGGGAATTCCTGGGATACGCTCTCACCATAAACATGACACCACCCGTAGTCTTCAAACATCCCACGAGCGTCGCCACTGGGACGGTACTCTGGAACAGTATCCTCACCCAGACTCGTCATGGGAATTCCTGGGATACGCTCTCGCCGCTACCCATGGCCCTCATACTCAGTGTTTTTCTCTTACTTTCATCACCTCTTCACTATGCACTAGTCCTTAGTTTTATTAAAAATCATGAACAAAATTAATCTCTAGAGTTAGCCTCTTCATCAACCGGACTTATTCATTCATTTCATCTTGACCAACCTTGGTCTAATTTCATTTTATTTCATTTCTCGATGCCGGGGAGACTTAGCTACTCTATATCAAATTTCATTTCACAATCTTCAACTTATAAAATTTCCATGTCGAGTTCTCAAACTCACATGTATATTCTCTTTCAATTCATGATTCCTAACTTTGTTCACAAGTCCATTATTGCACAAAAATTGCATATACTTATTAATTGTCACATCACGATAATTTCACATTACTAAATAATGTACACACCTTATATTGTTCCACAAGTGAGGAAATAATTGCATCATAACCACATTTCTTTTTGCCAAATCCACACTTAATGTTCCAATTCACTTATTCTTTCAAATTATAATCTCATATCAATAATCTATATAAACTCATATGTCTATTTGTGCATTTAACTACAAACCTTAGCTAAATTCATTCAAATAATACCCGAATCATTCCTATAAAATTCCTTACATTTTTCTGAGAATTACCATATTTTTTTCATAATTTTTCGATACATAAAACTCCCAAAAAAATATTTTTTCCATCTTGCCGATAGCAAGATTCGAACCTAGGCACAACACCGACACAACACAGAGCACAGGCCACTAGGCCGGTTGCCGCTAGCGATATAGAAGGGATTTAAAGTGTATTTATTACTCTCGGCTCGGTAGGTTATAGCCTTACAAAAATTGTGAAAATGTTTTACAGCCACAGGGATTCGATCCGTTCAGCCCAGAGAAGCCAACGCACACAGTGACCGCCTGAGCTACTAGCTCAGGTTGTTACAGTCCATACTAAAATCTTTTTGAATCAATTTGCCACTGTTATCAAACATACTCGATGTTCATTTAAACCTTGTTTCTTATTGCTTTTATAAAAATTACTGAAAATCTCCAGATTAATCCCCATTCATTTAAAGTCCATACCAGTAAGGAAAAATAATTTTTGTGCTAATAAAATATATTTTTCACACACAAATCAATGAGTCATTTATTAAAACTACTATATATTGCATTTTCGACATTGCTAAATAATTGATCTACTAATCTTTTTATTCAAAGACTTTCTTGTGACATTTTACTGTTATTAACTCTTTATTCAACCAATACATATGTTGGTAATAGTCCATATCCATATCAACATAAAGGTCTATTCATCACAACTCAACTACTAACTTTATGAGTAGTACTTTCATTAATCAATCTATGTCACAATGAAATATCCTCACTTATCAATTGCATAAATCACATCTCAACCATACAAGAAATTCATTTTTTCAAAATAAAGTGTACTCTTTCTTAATAAATTCCATGTTTCAACTTTACAATTAGCAAGCGTTCTTATTCATGCATCATGTCTCAAATCATGCTAACAACATTCTTAAATAAATTTAATCACCATCATAACTTCATACTAATAATCATGGAGCATTCTACACACAATTTAATTTTAATACTAGAGCCATATACAAATTAATCACCACATTTCAATCAATTCATACACTAACTTCTCAATTAAAGTGGGCTCTTATTAGTATTTTTCATGCATCTTTTGATAGTTGAAACTAGCATGGATCTATATTAGAAATATGAAATGTTTACCCACCTTGAATGGAGAGAACTAAACAAATTTAGCAACACAAGCCTTGCGAATGAAAGCACCACCTCCTAGACGAAATGCGAGCACCTCCAAGCCTCCAAGCAAAAACCGAATGCTTCCCTTGTGATAGTCGGCCACTCCTCCTTGGAACAAGCAAGCAAATCCCACACAATCTCTCTATCTTTTATAACTCACACTATTACTACAATAAGACTATAGCTTGGAAACATAAAATAGCATATGAAAATAGCCATGAGAGGGGGGGTATTTATACTAGAGAATAGGTGAAATGGAGGGCCAAGATTGATTAGGTGGTTGAAAGATGAAGGGTCTAGATTAAAGTAGGAGTTATAAAAACTATCCCACATCCACAAAACTACCTCCATGAACACCATGATCAATTTCAAAATTCCCTCCAAAAGAGAAGCAATCCGGCCTCATAAAGAGTGTGCATTGCACGTGTACGTGTAGTGCACGTGCATGCAACTAGGCCAAAATTTGTACATTTTAATTTTGTATAAAAATAAATTAGTTAAAAAAAAGTCTTCTACATGACAAGTTTAAAAAAGAGATTAATCCATGGGCTTTCTTTTTGGGCCAAAAAATAGTTTATTAAAATAATTAAACTAAAATACATTTGGGCTTTTAAGAAAAGGGCCTTTTCATTAAATTAAAATAAGGTTTTCTATTTGTTTAAAAAAAGGCTTTTTGTACAAAATAATGTGAGAAAATATTTAAATATTTATACACATCAATAAAATAATCCAAACAAAATATTGCACGTGCACACTACGTGCAAAATAAATAATTTTTCATTAATTGAAAAATCAGGGTATTACAACACTCCCTCCTTAGAATAGTTCCGTCCTCGGAACTACAATCAAGAGCGAGAAACAAAAATACAACACACACAACAAGAACAAAAGATACAAAAATACAATCAAGCAAAAAGCTCAGGATAGTCCTTCAACATCCTCTCCTCAGATTCCCAAGTAGCCTCTTCAACCAAGTGGTTTTCTCCAGACTACCTTGACCATCGGTATCGTCTTATTGCTCAAGACTTTCTCTCGACGATCAACAATCTCAACAGGAGACTCGATGTAATTCAGGTCTAACTGCAAACCTTCCGGCACTTCAGGAAAATGATGACTCGGGTCTGGAATATAACCTCTCAGCATAGACACATGAAAGACATTGTGCACCTGAGACAACTCTTCCGGTAATTCAAGCCGGTAAGCAGTTTTCCCGATCCTTTTCAATATCTTATACGGGCCTATAAACCTCGGGGCTAACTTCCCGCCTTTGCCAAAACGAACCACACCTTTACTGGGCGATACCTTCAGAAAGACGAAGTCACCAACCTCAAACTCAAGGTCCCTTCTCCGGTTGTCTGCATAGCTTTTCTGCCTGCTCTGAGCTTCCACCAACCTTTTTCTGATCAGATCAATCTTCTCAGAAGTTTGTTGTACAAACTCAGGACCAAACAACTGACGCTCCCCAACTTCAAACCAACAAACAGGAGTCCTGCACTTCCTGCCATACAGAGCTTCGTACGGCGCCATCCCGATGCTAGCCTGAAAACTGTTGTTGTAGGCAAATTCCACCAAAGGTAAATGCCTTTCCCAACTGCCTCCAAAGTCTAGTATACAACACCGAAGCATATCCTCAAGAATACGGTTGACTCTCTCGGTCTGCCCATCGGTTTGCGGATGAAAAGCAGTGCTGAAATCTGTCTTGGTACCCAAAGCTGTCTGAAGACTCCTCCAGAAATGCGAAGTAAACTGCGCATCTCGATCAGACACAATGGTTGACGGAACGCCATGAAGTCTGACAATCTCACCAACATACATCTCAGCCAACTTGTCCATCGAAGCAGTGAGCTTCATTGCCAAAAAGTGAGCGGACTTGGTTAGTCGATCGACTATAACCCAAATCGCATCATTGCCTTTAGAACTCTTTGGCAATCCCGTGATGAAATCCATACTGATGTTATCCCACTTCCATTCCGGAATAGGTAACGGCTGTAATAGACCTCCGGGTCTCTGATTTTCGGCTTTGACTAGCTGACAAACCTCACACTTCGCAACAAATTCGGCCACATCCCGCTTCAAACCTGACCACCAGAAATGTTGCTTGATGTCTTTGTACATCTTAGTACTCCCAGGATGTACCGACAAAAGAGTAGCATGCGCCTCCTGAAGAATACTCTCTTTCAGGTCCGCCTGATTTGGAACGCACGGCCTATCTCCGAACCACAGCACTCCATCCCTGATTTGAAATCCGGGCAACCTGCCAGCACCAACCTGCTCCTTCATCTCCAAGATATCAGCATCAACCTCCTGACTTGCAATGATCCTTGCATTCAGAGTAGGCTGAAGCCTCAACTGAGCCAAAGATGCTCCCAATCCTTGCAAGACAACCTCAATACCTGCTCGATCCAGCTCCTCAATCAGATGCCTCTGAGTTGTAATCAAACTGGCCAAACTGCTCTTGCGACTAAGTGCATCAGCCACAACATTAGCCTTTCCAGGATGATACTTGATCTCAGGTCGCATATCCTCGAGCACTTCCAACCATCTCCGCTGCCTCAGATTGAGATCCCTCTGCTGATATATATACTTCAAGCTCTTGTGATCCGTGTACATGTTCAACTTCTCACCGTACACGTAGTGCCTCCATTGCTTCAAAGCAAAGATAATCGCAGCCAACTCCAGATCATGAGTCGGGTAATTTTTCTCATGCGGTCGTAGTTGCCTAGACCCATAAGCGATTACTCTTCCCTCTTGCATTAAGACACAACCAAGCCCACGATGTGAAGCATCGCTATAAACATCATACTCAACACCTGCTCTAGGCAAAGCCAAAATAGGTGCAGTAGTCAGTCTATCTTTCAACTCCTGAAAACTCGCCTCACATTGCTCAGTTCACTTGAAGCTCACATTCTTCTTGGTCAGTCCAGTAAGCGGTACAGCTATCTGAGCATAACCTTGAATGAATCTCCTGTAGTATCCAGTCATCCCAAGGAAACTTCTGACTTCCTTCACTGTAGTAGGCCTAGCCCAATCTTTCACTGCCTCTATCTTCTGAGGGTCAGTTGCCACTCCCTCCTTAGAAAGGATGTGACCTAGGAATGCCACTTCAGATTTCCAGAAATCACACTTGGATAACTTGGCATACAACTTCTGCTCTTCCAACTTCTGCAAAACTGCTGCCAGATGCTCAGTGTGCTCCTCCTCTGACTTGGAGTACATGAGAATATCGTCGATAAACACCACGACGAAAGAATCAATAAACGGCCTCAGAACTCTGTTCATCAAGTCCATGAAGATTGCGGGTGCATTCGTCACTCCGAATGGCATAACTAAGAATTCGTAATGTCCATGCCGAGTTCTAAACGCAGTTTTGTGCACATCTTCAGCTTTCACTCGAACTTGGTGGTAACCTGATCGAAGATCTATTTTGGAGAATACAGCTGCTCCTTGTAGACGATCGAACAAGTCATCAATTCGAGGAATCGGATACTTATTCTGAACAGTGACCTTATTCAGCTCCCGGTAATCGATACACATTCTCATCGATCCATCCTTCTTCTTTACCAAAAGCACTGGTGCTCCCCAAGGTGACGCACTAGGTTGAATAAAGCCTTTTCCCAACAGTTCCTCAATCTGCCGTTTCACCTCATCCTGTTCCACTGGAGCCATCCTATACGGTGCCTTAGAAATGGGTGTACTTCCCAGTTGAACAGTGATGCTGAACTCTACATCACGATGCGGAGGTAACCCAGGAAAATCTTCCAAGAACACAGTCGGATAGTCCCAAACCACAGGAATCCCTTGCACTTCCATAGGAGTCTCTTCCTTGCGGATAGTTGCCACCAGCTTAGAACACTTCTTCTTCCCTTGGAACGTGACTTCAGGTCCACCTAGAGCCTTCACTGTCACCGTCTTGGTCTTACACTCGATGCTTGCACTGTACACCGACATCCAATCAATGCCAATGATAAAATCGACTCCCAAGATAGTCAGCTCGATCAGATCAATGCCAAAGATTCGATCCCCAATCACAATCTCGCAATCAGCATAATACCGATCAGTGGTTAAAGTTTTCCCCTGACGGAGTAGCCACTGCTAAGATCTTGCCTAGAAAAATCTTCGGTTCCACTCCCAACACTTTAGCAAATCTAGGAGACACAAAGGTATGAGAGGATCCAGTATCGAACAATACAACAGCTTTCATTCCATATTCTGATGCAAAAGGTCCATTGAATTCGAAGTATAAGACATGAACTTTCAAGTCAATATTTCCATTTCATTGAATTCCAAACTTTCATTTTTGACATCAGAATGAAAGAAATAGAAGCTACAACACTCTAACTCCTACGGGTCCTCTTCGCTGCTCGAAGTTCTTCTCGCAGTTCTTCAACTTCATCCTTCAGCACATCAGTCAGGTTCTTCCTCTTCTCGAGTTCCCAAACCCGATGACTGAGAACAGAATAGTCGTCCTTCCGTTTCGCCAGCAGAGCCTCCAACAATCCTGACTCTCTCTCGCAGTGTCTCCACCTGCCTCTGAAGAGAAGTCACAAGACCACTTGGAAGTGGTTCTTCTTCTTCATCAGAAGAAGAGTCATCAGATGAATCCGGAGGTGGGGTGATCTCTCGGGATTCAGGCCATTCTTCACCGTCAGAATCAGCTTGCCCTGGATAGTACTCGTCCTCGGAATCTGCCTGTCCAGGATGGTACTCTTCCTCAATGATATGCCAGTCGTCGCCTCCAGCAGGGTCGAAGTGATCAGCCATCTTAGAAATAGAGAGGAAGAAGCATAAATCTTAGAGCAACACAAATGTAAGTCACTTACATTTAAATCTCTAGACTCAAACACACACTCTAATGTCCACTACTAGGGGTGTCATTCCCTATAAATTTGTACAAGTGTGGAAAGTGTAGAAAGCGTGGCTCTGATACCACTCTGTAACGCCCCGAATCCCAAATACACTGAATTCGAGATGTTCTACAGGATCTTTTCACTTTCTTTAGTACATTTTCACAGGGAAAATAAAACTTTTCATCATACATCAGAGATTACATCAAAATTACACTTTTCTTTTGCACAGCGGAAGTAAAATTTACAATTAAATACAAGTATAACAGCATGATATAATCTTTAAGCATCCATTCCTCTTTAATCTTTAACATGATATTTACCTGCATATAAGACTGTGGGTACGTCAGTTTATTCAACCGACGAACATTATACACGGCCATTCTCTCTATGCCGGAAATAGTATAACTCAACTTTTCATATTTAGCAAACACAAACTTGTCACATTCAAACTAAAGGACTACCCTATTGATGTCGTGTTGTGATTGTGCACTTAATCCTTAATGCATTTATTTATGTTACATGACACTAATGTGCACTTGTTCGGATTCTATGCATCCCATACTACATAGGTCCGAGGGCAAGCCCTTATTCGTTCTTCATATTTATAGGGTTCAATCCCCCGTTATGATTTAATCTACTACTGTAATTACGGTAAGTATCCTAGATGTTATCTGACCTACGAACTCATGTTTAGGCCCTCTGGAGTAGTATCCTCACCCAGACGCATCATGGGAATTCCTGGGATACGCTCTCACCATAAACATGACACCACCCGTAGTCTTCAAACATCCCACGAGCGTCGCCACTGGGACGGTACTCTGGAACAGTATCCTCACCCAGACTCGTCATGGGAATTCCTGGGATACGCTCTCGCCGCTACCCATGGCCCTCATACTCAATGTTTTTCTCTTACTTTCATCACCTCTTCACTATGCACTAGTCCTTAGTTTTATTAAAAATCATGAACAAAATTAATCTCTAGAGTTAGCCTCTCCATCAACCGGACTTATTCATTCATTTCATCTTGACCAACCTTGGTCTAATTTCATTTTATTTCATTTCTCGATGCCGGGGAGACTTAGCTACTCTATATCAAATTTCATTTCACAATCTTCAACTTATAAAATTTCCATGTCGAGTTCTCAAACTCACATGTATATTCTCTTTCAATTCATGATTCCTAACTTTGTTCACAAGTCCATCATTGCACAAAAATTGCATATACTTATTAATTGTCACATCACGATAATTTCACATTACTAAATAATGTACACACCTTATATTGTTCCACAAGTGAGGAAATAATTGCATCATAACCACATTTCTTTTTGCCAAATCCACACTTAATGTTCCAATTCACTTATTCTTTCAAATTATAATCTCATATCAATAATCTATATAAACTCATATGTCTATTTGTGCATTTAACTACAAACCTTAGTTAAATTCATTCAAATAATACCCGAATCATTCCTATAAAATTCCTTATATTTTTCTGAGAATTACCATATTTTTTTCATAATTTTTCGATACATAAAACACCCAAAAAAATATTTTTTCCATCTTGCCGATAGCAAGATTCGAACCCAGGCACAACATCGACACAACACAGAGCACAGGCCACTAGGCCGGTTGCCGCTAGCGATATAGAAGGGATTTAAAGAGTATTTATTACTCTCGGCTCGGTAGGTTATAGCCTTACAAAAATTGTGAAAATGTTTTACAGCCACAGGGATTCGATCCGTTCAGCCCAGAGAAGCCAACGCACACAGTGACCGCCTGAGCTACTAGCTCAGGTTGTTACAGTCCATACTAAAATCTTTTTGAATCAATTTGCCACTGTTATCAAACATACTCGATGTTCATTTAAACCTTGTTTCTTATTGCTTTTATAAAAATTACTGAAAATCTCCAGATTAATCCCCATTCATTTAAAGTCCATACCAGTAAGGAAAAATAATTTTTGTGCTAATAAAATATATTTTTCACACACAAATCAATGAGTCATTTATTAAAACTACTATATATTGCATTTTCGACATTGCTAAATAATTGATCTACTAATCTTTTTATTCAAAGACTTTCTTGTGACATTTTACTGTTATTAACTCTTTATTCAACCAATACATATGTTGGTAATAGTCCATATACATATCAACATAAAGGTCTATTCATCACAACTCAACTACTAACTTTATGAGTAGTACTTTCATTAATCAATCTATGTCACAATGAAATATACTCACTTATCAATTGCATAAATCACATCTCAACCATACAAGAAATTCTTTTTTTGAAAATAAAGTGTACTCTTTCTTAATAAATTCCATGTTTCAACTTTACAATTAGCAAGCGTTCTTATTCATGCATCATGTCTCAAATCATGCTAACAACATTCTTAAATAAATTTAATCACCATCATAACTTCATACTAATAATCATGGAGCATTCTACCACAATTTAATTTTAATACTAGAGCCATATACAAATTAATCACCACATTTCAATCAATTCATACACTAACTTCTCAATTAAAGTGGGCTCTTATTAGTATTTTTCATGCATCTTTTGATAGTTGAAACTAGCATGGATCTATATTAGAAATATGAAATGTTTACCCACCTTGAATGGAGAGAACTAAACAAATTTAGCAACACAAGCCTTGCGATTGAAAGCACCACCTCCTAGACGAAATGCGAGCACCTCCAAGCCTCCAAGCAAAAACCGAATGCTTCCCTTGTGATAGCCGGCCATTCCTCCTTGGAACAAGCAAGCAAATCCCACACAATCTCTCTATCTTTTATAACTCACACTATTACTACAATAAGACTATAGCTTGGAAACATAAAATAGTATATGAAAATAGCCATGAGAGGGGGGGTATTTATACTAGAGAATAGGTGAAATGGAGGGCCAAGATTGATTAGGTGGTTGAAAGATGAAGGGTCGAGATTAAAGTAGGAGTTATAAAAACTACCCACATCCACAAAACTACCTCCATGAACACCATGATCAATTTCAAAATTCCCTCCAAAAGAGAAGCAATCCGGCCTCATAAAGAGTGTGCATTGCACGTGTACGTGTAGTGCACGTGCATGCAACTAGACCAAAATTTGTACATTTTAATTTTGTATAAAAATAAATTAGTTAAAAAAAAGTCTTCTACATGACAAGTTTAAAAAAGAGATTAATCCATGGGCTTTCTTTTTGGGCCAAAAAATAGTTTATTAAAATAATTAAACTAAAATACATTTGGGCTTTTAAGAAAAGGGCCTTTTCATTAAATTAAAATAAGGCTTTCTATTTGTTTAAAAAAAGGCTTTTTGTACAAAATAATGTGAGAAAATATTTAAATATTTATACACATCAATAAAATAATCCAAACAAAATATTGCACGTGCACACTACGTGCAAAATAAATAATTTTTCATTAATTGAAAAATCAGGGTATTACAAGATACCATGCCCTTAGAGGAACAAACATGAGTGATTAGAATAGTAGGTGGCTTAGCATTACTGACTACAGGTGGAAATCAATGCCCAACTACTTTAATAGATATTCGTGACTCAATTTGTGATGCTACTTAACTAGGTTTTTATCTTTTCATCTTTTTCAATCAGACCTTCAGAACAAACTCTATGATTTGCATTTTTCTTTGTTTTATTGATTAGCGAGTTAAGTACTACAATCTCTGTGGGATCGACCCTTGCTCGTCACTACGCTTCTCTAAACGATTCGTACACTTGCGAGGTTTTTAATTTGTGTCTAGTTTAGATCATCTAGATAGAACAACAAGTTTTTGGCGCCGTTGTCGGGAATTGTTTAGTATCTTAACTGGCAAAATCAATACAAATCTTTTTCTTTTTTCTTCTTATATTTTCTTTTAGGTTACATTTTGCAGATTCAAACCAGTCGACTGACTTCAAGGACCAGTCGACTGTACAGAGGATTTTTTTAAAAGCAAAAATGGGGGAGAAAGTACCAATTCGAGTACCAATGCAAGACAAATTCACTCCGAAGAATATTGAGCAACCTTCTTGCATAGCTTTTCAACCTAATGTCAAAGGAAATATGCATCTATCACCTCAATTACTCAGCATGGTTCCCCACTTCACAGGTAGACTAGACGAGGATCCGCATCTACATTTGCAAGATTTCTTTGATCTTTGCAGAACACAAAGCGTCCAAGGGCTTACCCCTGAACAAATCAGGTTAATCTTGTTTCCATTTTCTTTAAAACTTAATGCTAAATTATGGTATAATTCTTTGGAACCAGGATCAATTCAATCATGGGAGCAATTGGCGATAAAGTTTTTGAAAGAATTCTTCCCAGCTCAGAAGACCAAGCAACTAAAAAGGGAAATTCTACTCTTCCAACAAAAAGATGGCGATTTATTCTTCGAGGCATGGAAGGACTTCAAGAACAAGCTTCTCAAGTGTCCTACGCACAACATCCCTAAGGATGATCAGGTACAAGCATTTTATGAGGGTTTAAATGATACTAACAGAGCAGTTGTAGATTCAGCTTGCAATGGAATCTTGATGAGGAAAAGTGGTGAGGAGGCCATCGAGCTATTTGAAGAACTCAGCAAGAACTCACAACAATTCTCAACAAGAAGAGGCATTTCGAAAAAACAGGGAGTCTACGAAATTTCTAGCAATGATAGCATGCAATTAGAAATGGAAATTATGAACAAAAAGATTGATATGCTTGTGAATACAATTTCAACGTTGGGTGGCGTAAAAAACCAACCAAAAGAAATTTGTGCAGTTTGTTCTCATTCTGATCATACAACTAATACATGTCCCATGTCTTCTTTCACAGATCAGGAGCACGCAAACTACATAGGACAGGGAATGTACCCACCCCAGAACAACACTTTTTCAAACATGTATAACCCAGGGTGGCAAAACCATCAAAATTTTTTATGGAGCAATAATCAAAACCATCAAGGCAATCAATTCGCACAAGGGCATGCGCAGCAACTCCAGATTGGGAATGAGTTTGATCAACCAATACAAGAACAGAAGAAGTTGGATTTCGAATCCACCGTTCTTCAATTACTCCAACAGCAACAGCAAACAAGCAACCAACAGGGGCAGGCCATTCAGAAATTGGAAAATCAAATTGGTCAAATTGCGAAGGAATTAAATGAAAGAAAGGCAGGAGAACTCCCACCACAAACCATACCAAACCCTAGAGGACAAGAACAGCTCCAATCGGTGATAACCCTAGAGGACAATATTGAGTTTAAAATGTTTGATGCACCAAAATTACCACACGATGATCATGAATGTTATAATGTTAATGTGGTTCAGGAAATTTGTGACCAAACATTTCAGAAACATGGTGTTGATCCATTACAAGCAACAATTACACACCCTCTAATACTATCTCAAGTTGAACAGGAATATGATGATTGGAGGATTGCAGAGAAAATACATACCCTCGGAAATGAAAAATCATATGCAGGTAAGTTTGCACATGTGTTTTAAAATCTTGTGTTTAATAATACTTTTGTTTCTTCTTTTACCAGGACACCAGATGTAGAGCTGAAGCCACTACATGAATACTTGAAGTATGAATATTTTGGGGAAAACCAGACATTACCTGTGACAGTTGCTTCAAAATTAAGGATGTAGGAAGAAGAGAAGCTGCAGGGAGTCTTGCAAGAACTCAAGGGTGCATTAAGGTGGACCATTGCAGATAGGCTTATGTCAAGATGGTACGGTCCGTACATTGTTACAAAGGTTTCCCCACATGGAGCGTTGGAGAAAAATCAAACGTTCAAAGTGAATGCGCAGAGGGGGAAACCTTATAATAAGATGAGTTTTGAGCCGCGAGCCATTCAATACATTGCATAAACTCATCATGTCTGGCTGAAGACTTAAAACTTAGCGCTTCTTGGGAGGCAACCCAATTTTCAGGGGAGTACTTACACTCTCTCTTTATTCATTTTTTTTATCATTTCTTTATTTCTTTTATTGCATTTAGATTTGATTTACCTTTTAGTTTATTTTATTTTAATTTTTGGATTTTATCTTGAAGGATTGCAGAAAATTTGAAGTCGCCGGGGCGGAGCTGTTTTGAACACATGAAAGGATGGCTGTTTTTGAGCAATTTGGAGTCAAAATCTGGAAAAGTGATTCACACAGAAGTTGTAGCCTATGTTCTTAGCTTTCCAGCAAAAGAAAATTCAGCCCATTTGGACATCTACAGCTCCAGATATCGCCAAAATAGTGAACGCTGCGCGTGTAGAATTTTCAAGACGAATCAGGGGAGAATTTCTAAACTTTTTGCATTCTTTTTGTTTTTCTTTTTCCTTTCCCATTGAGGACAATGTTATATTTAAGTTTGGGGGGGGGAAGGTTTACAAATTTATGATTTATTATTTTTAGAAAAGAAAACAAAATTTTTTAAAAGAATTTCAATTAATCTCACCATTACACTTTTGAGTTCTTCATTTAGATAAGCATTGAAATATTTTTTGGGATAAACAATTTCTTATAAAGTAAGAGTAAGTATACTTATTTACTTGAGGGTTGTTGAGTTTCATAATTCCTTACAAAATTGTATGAGTCATGCGATTATACATAAAAAAAACAAAAAAAAAAAAAACAAATGTGATGCTTTCTCTTGTGATTATTCCTTTTGATCTAGTCCTAAACAGAGTTTAAGTAAATAGAGTAAAAACAAAAAGAAAATATATATATGAATAAAGTCAATCTACTCCAATTTTTTGAGTTGCTTAGTAACCGGGTGGATTCATCACAAATGTTTTGCACTCGCGTCAAATGGCAACTTGAAATATGAGTATGCAAAGCACTTAAAGTTTGTGACTTGTTGAGTAACCGGGTGGATTCATCACAGATGTTTTGCACTCGCGTCAAAAGGCAAGTGACGACTTAAAGAAGAGACCATAAAAAAAAAACTCTAGTTTGCTACTGAGTTTGTAGTAGAGAAAAGGGATAATCACAGATGGAGTGTTACATACTATAACTATAATTAATTGCATGACAAGTGTGGTTGGGTTTGGAGTTATGAATAGACAATTGCACTAGAGAAAGTGGGTATGCTTGTTTTTACTTTATTTGCAAATTGTTTATAATTTTGATGCTTGCATAATGAGACATTTTCTTGGTATGATGGGTTGAGACTATTATTTTCCCCTTGTTCATAATTTCACTTTTTGCTTGAGGACAAGCAAAAGCTAAGTTTAGGGGTATTTGATGAACCCAATAATATTCACATTTAGGAGCAATAATCTTAGTGCAATTAGACAATTAAATGCTCTATATGTGGTATTTTACTCTTCTTTTCTCTTTTCCATAGGAAACAGCCTGAAAGCAGCAAACAAAGCAGATTCCAGACCAATACAGACTGAGAGGGTGATACACAGAAACTACAGGGCAACAGTCGACTGATTCTTCCAACAGTCGACCGGACAGAAAGGCTGAAGCTGCTCGGCACAGTCGACTGCTCCCCAAGCCAGTCGACTGGTCTTCGGCGGAGTCAGAAGATAAGAGCAGATGAAGATGCATCCTCATCCAAACCCAGGTCGTCTGCATGTAACAACTCGTCATTAATTAAGAAGGTGGACTCAGACTTATGCGTTAAAAGATAAGAAATCAGGAACACTGCAAATAAGGAAGGAAAGAAGGAAAGAGAAAGAAAAAAAACGCAGATCAAATAAGGGAGGAATTAAATAAAAAGAAGAGGACCTTTCTATAAAAGAAAAGTGCAAACCCTAATTCTCTAGCCGTGTTCTATAAATATCAACCAAGAGGCATTAAGAGAGAGAGGGCTGGACCAATCAAGAAAAGCCATCGACAGCAAGCATCAAAGAAGAAGAACAAGTCAACTGCTGATTGGGCTCAATTTCAAACATCATACAAATCAGTGTTCTTCTGTTCTTCCTTTGAGTCTTATTTTTATTGTAGTCATGAATTCTATTTTATCTATCAATAAAAGTTTTATTATGTGGAACTAATTTCATAGTTGGGTAGATTGAAACCGTAGTCATGTAATGCTATATTCTTCTGAATGCTACTCTATTACTTATTGATTAAATCTGATTGAATTGGTAGAGATTTATAATAATCAAACTTGTTCAGAATTCTAAGGGCAGTCGACTGAGGTGACAGCAAGTCGACTGACATACAGAATCTGAGTTTATCAAGTTTGCGTATTATAAATCTGAATCTGTTATATGAGCATATTGAGACGACCCGTATCTCGTGTTCATATCTTGTAACAAAGGAATCTTTCGGGGTTCTTGGTTTAATCAACTTGAAGGATCTAGATCTGATACCAATTTCTAGAACTTCAAGTGTTTGTTCGTTTCTATTGTTCCTATGTTTTCTTTAAGTGCAACTTAGTAGATACCATGCTAAATACTTAAGGAAAGAAACGAATTAGAGTAGATACCATGCCTAATTCTTGGCCTAGGGAAACATTAACTTTAAGGAGTAGATACCATGCCCTTAGAGAAACAAACATGAGTGATTAGAATAGTAGGTGGCTTAGCATTACTGACTACAGGTGGAAATCAATGCCCAACTACTTTAATAGATATTCGTGACTCAATTTGTGATGCTACTTAACTAGGTTTTTATCTTTTCATCTTTTTCAATCAGACCTTTAGAACAAACTCTATGATTTGCATTTTTCTTTGTTTTATTGATTAGTGAGTTAAGTACTACAATCTCTGTGGGATCGACCCTTGCTCGTCACTACGCTTCTCTAAACGATTCGTACACTTGCGAGGTTTTTAATTTGTGTCTAGTTTAGATCATCTAGATAGCACAACAACCCCAAGAAGGACGATAGTAGCGACCTTGGCATCGACCAAGGCTGGCAAGTTCCCGATGGCGGCTGCTTTCGGGATGGAGGCGGCCCCATTGACGGCGGAGGCCGAAGTGTTCCTGACAGAGGAGCACAAGAAGATTTTTGTTCCGGACTGGCAAGTTCGGAAGTTGGACGGCTTCCTCGGCGATTCAGCGTCAAGCATGCAAGCGGTGAAGCACTTGGGCCGAAGGACCGAGCTGCCATGGATGCCAGAGGCGTGGGGGACGACGCCCTCGAGATCGCTCACTCGGCGATGTTGGTGAGTATTTTGATTTTGCACTTTTAGACAACTTACATATTTATTTTTCTAACTTTTTCTACTTTGTGTTTTGGCTGCAGATAACCATCCACTTTGGTCATCTGATGGAGAAGATCACTGAGCTCGAGAAGGACCTGAAGAAGGAGGTCGACCGAGCTCGAGCCGAAAAAGCTTGGATTGCCAACGAGCTCGACAAGATGAAGGTCAAGGCGGACGGGAAGACGACGAGGTTGGAGTACCTTGAAGACCTCATCAAGAAGCTCAAGGGCGATCTGCTTCGGCAGAAGGAGGAAGCGGCAAAGCAGCAGGCTGAGGCCGTGGAAGCTGCTAAGGTTGCGGTGGCGAAGGAAGCCGAAGCTGCGACTATGGAGAAGGCCCAAGGCTTTCTCGCGGCCAACATGGCCAAGGCGTACGCTCGCACCATAGAGCAATTTAGCGAGTGCTTCCCCGAGGTCGACTGCTCCGGGTGGCGTCTCTTCCCCGACCACGTCGACGGTTTCAACGACGAGTCCGAGGGGAAAGTTAGGGACGAAGAAGCAGATGTCGAGGTCGAGATCGTCGGCGAGCATCAGGGATCTGAGGTGACCTCGCTAGCGATGGCCGCGCCTTCAGGGGGAGTCCGACCCCGTCCCTTCCCGACGCCCTGGGAAAGAGGTCGCCCCCTGACTTCAGCTTCTTTTTTTTTCTTTTACTTTTGTGTCTTTTGATGTATCACCTAATTGCGGACTGGCCACCGCACTTTTGGAATGAATGAAATCTATCCTTTTGAATTCGACTAAGTGTTTGTAAATCTTTGGAAATGAATTTACAAAAATTTTCTTGAAATTTGGCTAAGTGTTCATGTCGCCCTGCCTAAAGCTTCGGCTACGTGTTCACAAAATTTTTTGAAATTTTGCTGTGTTCACGTCGCCTTGTTCAGGAGTTTTGGCTATGTGTTTACCAAATTTGCTAATTTTTGCTAAGTGTTCTCGTCGTCTGCTTGAAATTTTTAGCTCGTCGAGGTGACACAGCTTGTCGAAGCACCTTATGTGGCTGAGGAGATACGTCCCGAGACTGGCCTAGGGGCGACAAAGTTATGCCTCGCTAGGTGTTGAGAGCGCCTTTACGAAGTTGAGTTTGGGCTTCACAGAGCCGAACGTGAGCGGAAACATCTACAACTAATTGTAGGTTGTCGAGATATCGAGATTCGGAGGCTAGAAGAGAGGCTTGGGGAGACGACCCCCAAAGGCGATGATGATGGTTCGTCAACAACCTTTAATCTCAGCCTGAGGCTTAGGTGTCTCTGCCATTCCTTGACGAAGATGACAACGGAGAGAGAAGAACTGGTAGCTGAGATTTACGACTTGACGATAGCAGGAGACGAGCTTTTGGCAGGGAGAAAAGAACTAACAGCAGCGATGGGCAAGTTGATGGCGGAGCGAGATGAGTTATTAGTAACAATGAGCAAGGTGACGGCGGAGGTTGACGAGCTAAAGAGGGTTACGGTCGACAAAAGCATCGAGGTTACTCATCTTCGTCGAATTATTACCGACAGTCCTGGTGCTGCAAGTTCCGCTCGGCTTCCTCGCTTAAAGATAGCTGTGAAGGACAACTCTCTGAAGGAATGAATCGTTGAACTTGAGGCGGAGATCGTTCACCTCAAACCCCAACCTGAATGAGTCAATATCAGAAGCACATCATGTACTCGTGAAGAGAGCGAGAGAGGAATTTCCTTTTACGAGCTTGCGACTCGCTCGCCCATTGCTCGGTGAAGCCCCAGTGACTCACAAAGTGGGGTGGCTGCTTCGTCGAGCAGAGCATCCGTTGGGACCACCGTCAGAGGCAGTGCTGAAGATGCGTCTGAGTTTGCCGGTCTAGGGACGAGCTCCGAGGTTAGGCATCGGCCATACAGCATTCGCCGTCCCCGGGTGTCTTTAAAGCGGAACATCCCTGCCCCGAGGAGGCGTTGAAAGAGTTGTCTGTGTTTTTGTTTTTTTTGTTCTCCAAGTTTTGTTCAAGTCTTGTATCTTGTCATAAGTACGATAAGTTTGTCTTGTAAATGGATTTGTCCCTCGATCTTTAATGCAATGATATTTGTTTTGTGAATTTGCACGTATTGTTGGAACTTGTTATTTGTTTGGCACATACTTGGAGCGGGGTCGAACCATGTGTTGGGCCCCAGGCTTGTGATTTTGAGAGTGTTAATGGTTGTGTGATTGGTTCCAAATGGCGAACCGCTTCTAACTTGCTTAAGAGCAAGTTTGGGAAGAGGAGTCGAGCCAAGTTTTGGACTCCGAACATGTCATTTGAGTAAGTTTCAACGGTTGTGGGAGCAATTCCGAATGGCGAAGTACTTCTGACTCGCTTAAGAACAAGTTTGTGAAACGGAATCGAGCCAAGTTTTGGACTCCGAACTCGTCATTTGAGTAAGTTTCAACGGTTGTGGGAGCAGTTCCGAATGGCAAACCACTTCTAACTCACTTAAGAGCAAGTTTGCAAGGCGGAATCGAGCCAAGTTTTGGACTCTGAACTCATCATTTGAGTGAGTTTCAACGGATGTGGGAGCAGTTCCGAATGGCGAACCACTTCTAACTCGCTTAAGAGCAAGTTTGCGAAGAGGAATCGAGCCAAGTTTTGAACTCCGAACTCGTCGTTTGAGTGAGTTTCTACGGTTGTGGGAGCAATTCCGAATGGCGAACCACTTCTAACTCGCTTAAGAGCAAATTTGCGAAGCGGAATCGAGCCAAGTTTTGGACTCCGAACTCGTTGTTTGAGTGAGTTTCAACGATTGTGGGAGCAGTTCCGAATGGCGAACCACTTCTAACTCGCTTAAAAGCAAGTTTGCGAAGTGGAATCGAGCCAAGTTTTGGACTCCGAACTCGTCGTTTGAGTGAGTTTCAATGGTTGTGGGAGCAGTTCCGAATGGCGAACCACTTCTAACTCGCTTAAGAGCAAGTTTGCAAAGCGGAATCGAGCCAAGTTTTGAACTCCGAACTCGTCGTTTTTTGAAAACACAATTAGCGTTTTAAACAGAGATATAAAACGATCACAAGAGAATTATTATGCAAAAGAAGTTCTTTATTAATAATTGCTTAATCGGCCACTTCTAAGTTGCAGGTTGTTATTACAATAGGACAATAAAGAAATAAATACAAATAAAAAGAAGGTAGGGGTGGCCAAACATTTAATGGTACTCGGAGATTCGTTCAAACACCCTCTTGGTACTTCAGTAAATGATCGACGTTCCATGTTCTTGGTATCTCCCTGCCTTTGAGGTTTTCAAGACGATATGCTCCTAGCCGAACTACCTTGGAGACCTTGTATGGTCCTTCCCAATTCCGGGCTAGCTTGCTCTTTTGCTAGGGAACGAGATGGCTAGCTTCCTGAGGACTAAGTCCCCCTCCTTAAGATCTGTGGGTCGGACCCTTCGGTTGTAGGACTATTCAATTCTTCTTCGATAATTATCTTGGCGAATCGAAGCTCTTCACAGAGCTCATCGATAAGGTCCAGATTGGCTCGGAGCTCTTTGACGTTCTGCTCTTCATTATATGCAACTACGCTGGGGGATGGCAAACCAACTTCTAAGGGGATTATGGCATCGGAACAGTAGGTGAGGTTGAAGGGCGACTCTACTGTGGGAGTCCTTTTTGTAGTGCGGTAGTTCCACAATACGTTAGGAAGTTGTTCTGCCCACAATCCTTTAGCCGACTTATCCAGTCTCTTCTTGATGCCCGAGAGAATTTGCCTATTGGCATTGTCTACTTGGCTATTGGATTGAGGGTGGGAGACGAAGGTGAACCGCTGCTGAATGCCGAGGTCTTCACATAAGAAGCGGAATGTTGTCCTCGTAAACTGTGTTCCATTATCTGTTACCAATACTCGAGGTACACCAAACCTGCAGATCACATTCTTCCAGAAGAACTATTGCACTTTGTTCTCAGTAATAGTTGCTAGCGGTTCGGCCTCGATCCATTTGGAGAAATAGTCGATTGCCACGACTAGGAACTTGAGCTGGCCCGGAGCTGGTGGGAACGGACCTAGCAGGTCCATCCTCTACATTGCGAAGGGAATTGGACTCGAGAGAGATGTGAGTTGGGCTTGCGGTAGGCGGCGGATAGTGAAGAATTGCTGACAGGGGCTGCATTGACGGATATGTTGCTCGGCGTCCCAAAGTAGGGTAGGCCAGAAGTACCCGTAGTTCAAGACTTTTCTGGCAAGGGACCTTGATCCCGAATGGGCTCCTCCTATCCCTTCGTTGAGTTCTTTCAAAGCATACAAGGCTTCTTCTGGAGAGAGACATCTTAAGTAGGGTCTGCCATCTACTTGGGTAGAGGAGCATTTGTACAAGACTCCCTCAACGAGGGTGTACCGCTCTGCTCTCGTTCGGATTCGGTGAGCTTCTTTAGGATCTTGGAAGAGGCTCCCATCTCTCAGGAACTCAATTAACGGCTTCATCCAGTTGTCTTCGAGCTGGACAGGTAGCGACTCCATTGAGTCGGGAGCTTCTTCTTCGATGCTAGGTCTTAGTTGGACTTCGATTAGGACGGTCTGCTCGAGACCTTGGAGAGAGGAGGAGGCTAGTTTTGAGAGGGCATCTGCTTGGACATTCTCCTCTCTAGGGATCTGCTGGAGTTATGCCTCTTCGAACAAAGCCAGGAGACTTTTGACCTTGGCTAGGTACCTGGCCATTCGGTCGTCTCGTGCCTCGTATTCTCCTAAGACCTAATTCACCACGAGCTGAGAGTCACTGAATATTCGGACACATTGCGCTCCTGCCTTGCGAGCCATGCCCAAGCCTGCTATTAGGGCTTCGTACTGAGCTTCGTTGTTGGAAGCTTTGAAATTGATGCGGAGGGAGTATTGGAGAACGAACTCATCTGGGCCTGCCAGAATAACCCCGGCTCTGCTCCCTTCGGCACAAGAAGAGCCATCTATGTACACCGTCCAGATGGGTGGCCCATTTGCCACTTGACTTACTTCCGGGATCGTGCTTTTCACTATAAACTAGATTAGGGCTTGCGCCTTGATAGCAGTCTGAGGTTGATAAGATATGTCGTGTTGACTTAGCTCGATTGACCACTTCATTAGACGCCCGGAGTTCTCGGGCTTATGCAGGACCTGCTTAAGCGGGTGGTCGGTAAGGACGATCACCGAATGAGATTGAAAATAAAGACGAAGCTTGCTAGCTGCCATAACCAAGGCGTAGGCTATCTTTTCCAACCTCGGATAGCAGAGCTCGGCGTCTCTAAGGACCTTGCTCACATAATAGGTAGGCTTCTGAGCCTTGACTTCTTCCCTCACTGGGACAACGCTGAGGGTTTTCTCGGAGGCAGCAAGGTAGAGGTAAAGGGTTTCCCTGGGTGTCGGCTTGCTGAGGAGTGGGGGGTTGACCAAGTTGGCTTTGAGTTGGTCGAACAACTCTTGCTGCTACTGGCCCCACTCGAAGCCCTTAGCCCCCCTGAGGGCTTTGAAGAAGGGGAGACACTTTTTTTCGGACTTGGAAAGGAAGCGCTCTATCGCCGCAAGGCGCCCTGTGAGCCTTTGCACTTCTTTCACATTTGTAGGAGGAGCCATATTGAGTATGGCCTTTATCTTCTCAAGGTTGGCTTCAATCCCCCTCTGACTAACCATAAAGCTCAGAAATTTTCCCGATGAGACCCTGAAAGCACATTTATTCGGGTTTAGTCTCATATTATGCTTCCTTAAGACGTCGAAGGCTTCTTGGAGGTCGACGATGGTTGGACCCATGGATGCTTTTTACTAGCATATCATCGACGTAAACCTCCATGTTCCGCCCGATCTGATTGTTGAAGACCTCATTGATGAGACGTTGGTAGGTGGCACCAACATTTTTTAGCCCGAAGGGCATTACCCTATAGCAGTAGAGGCCTTGATCTGTGATGAAGGACGTCTTTAGATATCTGGGGGGAACATTCGGATTTGGTTGTATCCTGAGAAGGCGTCCATGAAGCTTAGCAGCTCATGGCCCGAAGTGGCGTCGATCAGGATCCTTGGGGCATGCTTTGTTCAAATCTGTGAAGTCGATGCAAATCCTCCAACTTCCATTAGCTTTTTGACTATTACGACATTGGAAAGCCACTCCGGATAGTTGACTTCTTGTATGAATCGGGCTTTTAGGAGCTTCTCCACCTCTTCCTTTATGGCTTGCTGGCGTTCGGGTAGAACTTTTGCCTCTTCTGCTGAACCGGTTTGGACCCCGGAGCGACACTTAGATGGTGGATGAGGAGCTCTTCTGAAATCCCTGGCATGTCTACAACTATCCATGTGAAGAGGTCGCGGTTCTTCTTTATGCACTGAACTATGTCGGAATAGAGGGCAGAGGGAACAGTTTTGCTGATGAAGAATTTACGGGTCGGATCTTGCTCTGAGAAGAGCACTTCCTCCAGCTCGTCTACCGGTTCTGACATAGGCTGGGTGTTTCCTTGGGGAATTTTAAGGGTTTCGAGGGAAAGGACGGGTCCTCCGATCGAGGTCATATAGCATTTGCGGGCCCTATCCTGACTTCCCCTTACTTCCCCTACGCCTGCCTTTGTGGGGAA
The DNA here is from genome assembly GCA_017893485.1 of Hemerocallis citrina. Taxonomy (NCBI): domain Eukaryota; kingdom Viridiplantae; phylum Streptophyta; class Magnoliopsida; order Asparagales; family Asphodelaceae; genus Hemerocallis; species Hemerocallis citrina. Next base: position 366,632,315 of record CM030358.1, on the reverse strand, counting down.
CTTCATTTTTAGATGATAAACTGATGGGACGACTTCTAAAACAGCTAGGCCAGGTCGACCTAGGATCACATTGTAGGCAGCTGGGACGTCAACAACCATGAAGTCCATTGGCTCCGTTCGGGTAGTAGGAGTTTTGCCAGTGGTTACGTCGAGAATTATAACACCTTCGATCGTCACTGGCACTCCCGTGAGCCCATGGAGGGTATAGCCGGCAGGCTTGAGCCTGTCTCGTGATAATTTGAGCCCTCAGAAGACCTCTAGGAAGAGGATGTTGACAGAACTGCCATTATCCACTAGAATCCTTTCCACTTGGAAGTTAGCCATGTGGAGGTTAATCACCAGTGCATCACAATGAGGGGTTCAGACACCCTCTAGATCTTCATTCGGGAAAGTTATCGGGACTCCAAGACCTTTGGGAAGGGGTAGGCTGTGCACCGAATTGACGTCCCTAATGAAAGCCTTTCGAGATGAGTTAGAGGTTCCCCCCATTGGACCTCCGTGGATGTGGTGCAAGATGCATTCTTCTTTGAATTCGGGAGTCTCGTCACGCCTCTCGGGCTGCTTGTTATCCCCCCTGGGGGGAGGAGGAGGATCGACCCGGTCCTTCCTTATAAACTTGGACAGCTGCCCTCTCTGAATGAGGACTTCGATCTCATTCTTCAGAGCCCGACAGTCATTGGTGTCGTGGCCGTGGTCTCGATGATAGCGGCACCACTTTTCCTTATCCCTCTTCTTCCCAGGAGTATTCATCTTTGAGGAAGGAGGTAGGATCCCTTCTTTCTGTACCTCCATTAGAATGGTTAAAACATTGGCGTTGAGAGGGGTAAACTTTTCAAATCTGGGAGGTGGACGACGCTGACCCCCATTGTTCTTCTGGAGCTTTTTAGCTCCCTCGTCTTCAGCGGCCTTCCTCTTATTTCCAGAAAAGAATCCCTCGAATGTGGGGCGATGTTCAGCTTCCTCACCCGGATGTACTTCTCACTTTTGAGAAGAAGGTTGGAGAAGTTTCAAGGGCGCTTTTTGGCTAGGGAGGACCGGAGGTTCGAGTTGAGGACATTAGATTGGAAGGTGGCTGCAGCGACTGATTGATCGAGGAAGGCGATGGACCTGGCTTCCGCGGTAAACCTCTTGACATAGTCTCTCAGTTTCTTGCCCTTCTTCTGATTAAGGAAGAGTAGTGAATTACTCGTTTTTTTCGGAGCGGCGGCTGCTCACGAAATGGGTTATGAAGAGGGTCTCAAACTGTTCAAAAGAGAAGATGGAGGATGGGGCGAGGCGGGAGTACCATTCCCGAGCCGGGCCTTTGAGAGTGGCCGGAAAGGTTTTGCATAGACGGGCATCGGAGGTTTGATGGATCATCATGAGAGTTTTGAAACTCTCAATGTGAGCCATAGGGTCTGATTCCCCAGTGTATGTCTCGAATTGCAGGGGCTTGAAATTTGCTGGAATAGGGGTCTCCATGATGGTTCGGGAGAACGGAGGTCTGCTTGGACAGAGGGTCCTCCCTCTTAGCTCCTCGTCCCTATCGAGTTGATCGAGGCGCCTCTCCATCTCGTAGAGACGGCGATAGACAGCATCGTCCCTTCGATGGTATCCTGGTGAGCCTCTGGACTCGTCTTCGTACGAAGGGGAGCGTGGGCTACGGCGATGGTAGCTCGGAGACTGGTGAGACTAGGGATGTGATGGCGGTGGCTCAGAGCTTGAGGAGGGCTTAGGGACCGATGGCGAGGGCTTTGAACTGCCTTAGGAGTGGGGATCCTCAGGATATTATTGTTGTTTGGTGGGACGTTGAGGGCCCACAAGACTGTTGCATGAAACTCTTGGAATTCTGCTCGGGTAATGGGTCCTCTCTGATCCCTTGGGGCCTGCCAACCAGTGGGGGAACGGTTCCTCCTTCGACGGTACTCAGGGGACTCCCTCCGCCTCCTATGAAGAGGGGACCTCCTACGGTCGCGGTGGCGAGGAGATCGCTCATTTGGACGTTCTGAGCGGGAGGCTCCCTCTCGGGCCCATCTCTCATCCAAACGGTGGCAAAGATCTTCCTCTTTCTGCCGGTTGATTATGATGTTACGGAGATCTTCCGAAGGCCGAGGGTTATGGGATGCCATGGAGTCGGTGGAAGGATTTTGTACCGAGATATGATCGCGGTGAAAAGGTTGCTTCTGAGGATTAGGACGAGAGGTCCCTATACCAACGTTTTGGGGCCCGAGTCGAGCCTGCTGGGATTGAAGATTTTGGAGAGGAGGCTGCTCCTGCTGCAGTGGCAGATCAGGTTGAGGAAGGAGCTGTTCCTGTTGCTGGACGGGTCGGAGGGGAGCCCCCGGTTGTCGTTGTTGAGGAGGAATGGGAGTGGGTCCACGGTTGGACCCTCTGGATCTTATTTTTCTTGGTGGCATGGCTGGAGGCGGTACTGACCGGTGGAAGATGCTGGACTGCAATTCATTTTCCCACAGACGGCGCCAATCTTTTGTCGCTGAAATCGGTGTCGGGGCAAACAGATAGATTTGTGGATTCGAGGGAAGTTGAATAGTCAAACCTGAGCGACTTCACTGGAGTTTGACCGAGATCCTCTCGCCGTTAACCTGCAAAAAGTGCGAGACACAGGGGTTGATCCCGGTGACGCACCCTCAGACGCTCTCGTCAGTAATCTGAATGATTAAGAAAGAGCTTTAATTGGCAAAAGATTCATTACCTGGTAACAGTGGGGGATGGGGGGTATTTATAGCCGCCTTAGGAATCAGTTTCAGGATAAGATTAAATCCCTACTTTCCGATGTAAATGGATAGAAGTGGTTAAGACTGCTGATTAAGGATAATCATAAATCTGAATCCTCTCCTATCCGGTTGGACTGGGTTTTTTACGGGTTGGGACCCGTACCCATTAAGACAGATCCGTTTATGGGTTATTGGGCTTTGAAGAAAGGCCTAGTTCCCATTTCAAACCCGTTTATAGGTGAAATTACCATTTTACCCCTAAACTTTAAGATTCGTGCCTGATTTGAACGGTTCCGATTTAACCCTAATTTTAGCCATATTAGGCGATGCTAACGGGAATATCCATCGGAGTCGGTGAGAAACCACCATGTAAACCTTCGAATTAGTACAGACTCGCTTCTATCGTGAAATAACTACTAATGATTGGATGTCTTAGGGAATACGTTGTTCGTTCTTGAAAAAATATTTTCAAAGCAGTGTGATTGAGGAAGCAAAAACTGATAATGTTAAAGCCATGACGGTTGCACGTGCATGTTTTTTTTTTACTTCTTGGGTGAATTTCTTTTCGCCAATAGTTCTTCAGTTGTTAGGTGTGGTTAGCTTGCAATCATCGGCAATTATGATCTTAACGTAGGTAACCATTCTCCACTATTCAACAATATTCTCGATGGTTGTGCACCACCGGCTCAATTTGTGATTAACAATCGTGTGTACAACATGGGGTACTATTTAGTTGATGGTATATACCTTCCATTGGCGCCTATAGTGAAGACTTACTCGGCCCCCGATACACTGAAAAAGAAGAAATTTTCCCAAATAAAAGAAGCATCACGAACGGATGTTGAACGTGCTTTCAAGGGATTGCAGCGTGATTTGCTATTGTTAGAGGTCTAGCAAGACTTTGGGATAGTGACTGTCTCTCATATATTATGAAAACATGTATCATATTACACAATATGATTGTTGAGAATGAAAGGGAAGAAGGAATTTGTGAATATGAATATGACCAACATGCTGACTCGACCTTCATCATACCCAATAGATCTGGACCAAATGAGCATGCATCTCGAATGACACTTAATGTACAACTACATGACAGACAAATGCATCATAGACTTCATCTAGATTTGGTCAAACATTTCTGGAATGAATATGGAGAAGATGAAGATTAGCGAAGATATGTTAGTGTTCAAGATATGCATTTCAGATCATTATATTATTGTAATTAAATTTTGTTTCAGTCAATCAGCTATATTTTTCAATGTTTTTTCTTCTTTATATTAGAACATAATAAAATACAAGATCTTACTAATAACCATGAAATACAAGACTAATACATATTTTTTTCAATTACAAGCAAATAAATATGTAGGAGAAGATATGACAACATATAACTAATAATCAAATACTACTTCATCCTGGATGGTAGCCTCCTTTATGCATGATTTCATTTTTTCGACAAATGAAATAATAATGTTGAGTATCAGGTAAGCTAGTGATATCCATACTCATTATGCGATCTTCTTCCACTTTCAATTCATAATCTTTTTGTTTCATCTCCCTCCTCCTTTCCTACGTCTCCTTATAAAAAGAGTTAAAAATTTTCGTTTCTTCAACCATTGCAGCAAAATCGAATGATTCGTCGGTCCGCTTTCCTTTTTCTCTTTTCTGCTTTTCTACCATGTGGTAGAGAGTGGTGTAGGTGCAATATATCAATCAAATTTTCAAACAGTCGAATTGTCGAACTGGTATATCGGATTCCCAGTCGATGGTTGTGAGCGAACGTATTGTACTACCACCTTCTCCGGATTGAGAACTTAGGATTGATTCAAAAACATGAGTTGTACAAATGGAAAATTTAGGTTGATCTTTAAGAATTTTATAAAACTCTTCGAATTTGAAGGATTTTCCAGCTATTTGCATGTATTCCATTCGTGCATCGCGTACCTATCACAATTAACAAATGTAGATTATAATTAAGTAATAACAATTTTTATAAACAATGGATACTTAATTAATGCACTTCATTAAAACTAAACACACCTTATCAACCTCCCTAGTACCGCTTGTTGTTCTATTTGTTACATTGCTCAACTTCGCACTATACAAAGCAACTTCTTTTGAAATAGTTGAGAATCGACTGGAAAGAGAGCCGGCTGTTCTATTGTTGTAGTGCCTAAGAGATTGAAAAATGTGAGATAAATGCGATCCCCAAATTGTGTCTCCGTGTGATCGCTACCAATCAACAGATCTTGGGTGATAGCAACCCAACTTTGAGAAAAAAATAACATCTTCAAAAGCGGAGTATGCCCGGCCTCTATTAGGACAATTTTCCATGAAATCGATTAACACGAAAATAAGGAGATAGATAAAGATGAAAAATAAAATTTGAGGGAGAACCGAATGTAGACTAAAAAAATTGTGTTTGGAAATGAAATAAAAACCACAGACAGTGAGGTTGAATTTTATAGAAGATCGATTTTTTTCAGCTGTTGTGCTTCGTTTCCGAAAAATAGCCGTTGGAATAGGATATGGGAACGTTAGAATGAGGAGGGTATATAAGTAATTCTATAATGTAATTATTTTTTTAAAAGGGGGACGATTTTTTTTTTTGAAATTAAATTTTGGGACGGTGAATCATTTCCCTGTTGGATCCTGTATGTAAGGCAAATAACACTAGAGAGTAATCAAGCTCTGTGCAGTCGACTCATATGGCAATCCAGTCGACTGTTCAAGCAGTTTTGACAGTTTTCTGAAGTTTAAAATTTATTTTTCAAATTCAAATCTTTTACATCCGTTTTATGGAAGTTGTGGAACTGTTTCCCAACGTCTTAGAGATTCTAACTCTATAAATAGAGTGTAGAATCAACTTGGAAAAGGCTCCCACAATTGATTAACAAGTCTTCTTACTTTTTGTGAAAAAAGAACTCAAGTTTTCTAATACTCTCATTCTCTAGACTTGGTTCTCTAATTTCAGTCTTGTATAACAAAGATTCATTCTAGACTGAAGTTAGAAGTTAACCTTTAGCCTCTCAACAAAAAGCACTCAAAAACAAGGCTTTAGGTTATTGTAATCTTCCATTTTTTGTTGTTTACTCTCGGTTTGTAAGAGTGGTCCCCTCGGTTGGAGAGAATAACTCTTGGTGTAGAGTCAGTGTCACTCTAGTTTGTAGAGTGGTGTCTTGCTCTTTCTAGTGGTGAGAGAGGTCTACGTATTTGATATAGTTGTTGTCAAAGGTCGTAGAGTACTCTTGTATTTTTTCAAGAATAGTGGAAAATCTAAAGTGGGTTGCTTGGGGACTTGATGTAGGTCGGGAGGACCGAACTAGGATATATCGTGGTGTTAGCATTATTGATTCTCTGTGGTTTGAACTCTCTAACTTGCAATTTTATTTTCGCTGCATTTTTTTGTATTTCGTGTCTGTCCAGTCGACTGATCCTGTAGAGATAACTCCAACTTTACCAAAGTCATTTGTTGAAGTTCGAGATCATCCTCATGACTTAATTATTGGTGACATCTCACATGGCATTCAAACAAGTTCACATTTCAATATGATTTCTCATACTGCCTTCTTATCGGATTTTGAACCGAAAAATATTCAAGAAGCATGTGAGAATGAATTTTGGTTGAATGCGATGCAAGTTGAACTTAACCAATTTGTAAGAAATGATGTATGGGATTTAGTTCCACGACCTCCTGATCATACTACTATTTGTACCAAATGGGTATTTAAAATAAGTTAGATGAATCAGGACAAGTTGTTAGGAACAAGGCTAGATTAGTTGCTCAATAATATAATCAAGAAGAATGAATTGATTTTGATGAAACATATGCTCCTGCTGCTACACTAGAATCAATTAGAATTTTATTATCTTTTGCGTGTTTTATGAATTTCACACTTTTCCAAATGGATATTAAAAGTGCTTTCTAAAATGGTTTCATTAAGGAAGATGTTTATATTAAGCAACCACCTGATTTCGAATACGAACAATTTCCTAACCATGTTTTTAAATTGAAAAAGGCTTTATATGGTCTTAAACAAGCACCTCGTACTTGGTATGATCGTTTAAAAACTTTTCTCTTAGAAACATGTTATGAAATTGATAAAGTTGATACTACTTTGTTTATTAGGAAAATAAAAACAGACATATTAATCATACAAATTTACGTAGATGACATAATTTTTGGATCAACTAACAATAATCTCTGTCAAGAGTTTGCTACTATCATGAAAAATGAGTTTGAGATGAGTCACATGGGTGAACTCATTTATTTCCTTGGACTACAAATAAAACAGTTTCAAAATGGCATATTTATTAATCAAAGAAAATATGCTAAGGAATTACTCAAATGATTTGGCATGGATAGCACTAGTAGTAAGACCACACCTATGGCTACTACTACTACACTTGAGAAAGATGAATTAGGTAAGAGTGTCGATCAAAAGCTCTATTGAGGTATGATTGGCTCACTCTTATATATAACTGCTAGTAGACCAGATATAATGTTTAGCGTATGTTTGTGTGCTAGATATCAGTCTGATCCAAAAGAATCTTATTTATAAGCAGTGAAACGAATTTTAAGATATATTAAAGGCACATCTGAATATGGTTTATTTTATCCACACCCCAATAATTTTCAGCTATTGTCGTATAGTGACGCTGATTTTGTTGGTAGTAAAACTGACTGTAAAAGTACTAGTTGAACTTGTCACTTTTTGAAACATTCACTAATATCTTAGTGTAGTAAAAAGCAAAATTCGGTATCTCTATCTACTACAAAGGCTAAATATATTGCTGCAAGTTTGGCTTGTGCTCAAATTTTGTGGATGAAACAAACTTTATTAGATTATGGTATTTCCTTTTCAAAACCCTCTATAATGTGTGACAATACCAGTGCCATTAATCTATCTAAAATCCCGGTTCAACATTCACGTACGAAACATATTGATATTCAACATCATTTTCTACGTGATCATGTCTTAAAATGAGATATACTATTGGATTTTATTTCAACTGATAAACAAGTAACAGATATCTTTACCAAACCATTAAAAGAAGATATTTTTATAAAATTTGGAAGAGAACTAGGAATTTGCTCATATCATGCTATTTTCTAAAAATGTTTTAGTCCCTAAGTCGACTTATATTTATGTTTCAGTCGACTTATACAGCGATTTTGTGATGTGTTTTGTTTCTAAATTTTTGTCTCTGGACAAGTCGACTGTATTGAATTCTCCAGTCAACTGAAGATGACTTTATTAAACTTAAGTGTTTGGTTTTATTTTTGCTCTCGACTTAGTCGATTGTTCTAAAAACTAGCCGACTGTCGCGACTATATTTTTTTTATTATTCTGAAATCATCACAGATTGAGGCATCTGTCTTTTACCCTCTTCAAATCAGCAACCTTGATTCAACCCCTACTGGATCGCAACCCTCCATTCACGGTAAAAACCCTAGTCTTCTTCACTACCCCCTTTCACTTTTTACCTTTCCTCTTCAATCCAGTCGGCTGCTGTTTGGGTTCTTTGGTTTGCTACTCTGGATTTCGCTTTCTCTCAGTCCAGATCTGCTCCTTGCTTGTCGATTCCGACGTCTCTCTGTTTGGATCCTTGTGTTCTTGTCATCTTTTTGGGTAATCTTCTTCTTTCTCTTTTAGAGTGTTCTAGTTTTTTTTTTTTTTTTTTTTTTTTTTTTTTTTTTTTTTTTTTTAAATGCCTAAGGCTAAAATGTTGAAGATGAACAATCTCAACATAATTATGTTCAATATTTGAGGCATCCCTCACTAGTTGAAAAATATTTCATTATTTCTCAAATCCTTATTTTTCCGGGTCGTTTCATCATTTTCCCTGATTTAGATAGATATCCTATTGCCCCATTATTTCAATAATGTGGGTTATTTGATCTTCTCTCATTAGTAAATCAACCCTACTACTATCCACAACTCATTTATTTGTTTTATACAAATATGAAAGTTGCTACTTCTGAGGATGGTAGTGAGATATTTCACTACTTCTGTGAAAAATGTCTGAATGAAATTGACTGTTAGAAATTAGGGCATATTCTGAACATTCCTAATGAAGGGTTAGAATTCGGAGAAATTGAACTCGATGATCAATTCATTTTGTCCAAAATCTTTCTTCCCAATCGTGCCCCCCCAATGACAAATAAATCTATTACCTCGCTTGCCAAATTAGTTGCACGAATCATGTCGTACAATATTATCCGTAAAACGGGTAGCTACGATCAATTTTCGTATGAATTGCAACAAGCGGTGTATGCTATCTTTGGCAACATTCAAATTAATTGGAGTCGAGTTATCTTTAGTCGTCCCCATAAGGTCCACTCTTCTTTTCTACCTTTTGGTGCACTTCTTACCCATATCTTCAATCACTATCAGATTGATCTCGATTCGGAGTCGAGTGTTGTGACTCGTTATGAATCAGTTGATCGTGCGAGTCTAGCCCGTATGAAAATACTTCACTCACCTCCTACTTCTCCTCAAAGAAATGCTCCACCTATTTCTTTAGCTACTTCTGTTCCTCGTCGATCTTCTGCGTCTAGTTCGTCCTCTAGTTCTCATCCTAGAGCTAGTTTTTCCAATCCTGAGAGTCTTTATACATATGTCAATTATCTCATGGATCGTCAGGATCTTATCTTGGGTCGGCAGGACTTTCTTGAGGCTCGTATTGCTAACCACACCCAAATGTTTGTTAGGAAATTTCCTTACCCTCCCCCTGCCTCAAACAGTGATGATGAAGATGATGATGAAGATTGATGTTTTCTTTTCCGCATTTGATTTCTTTACTTTTGAATTATGTTTTGTCTTATGCACACTCTATTTGGATACTTATGTATAACTTTCTCTCTTTATGCTCTGGTTTTCATCTATGCTGTTGGCGTTACTCTTTGTTTTTGTTGGGGGAGCAATATAGTGTGTAGTTCCGTGCATGTTTTTGTGTATTTCTGTGCATGTTGTACTTTATCCAGGGGGAGTTTGTTTAAAGTTTATATGTGGTTCTGTGCATGTAGTACTTTATTGTGCATGTTGTACTTTATTCAGGGGGAGTTTGTTTAAAAGTTTATATCTTTTACAATTACGTGTGAAGCATCATGTTGTGTAAATTCTTACTGTATACTTTTTTAAGTTATTGTGTTGTCATCATCAAAAAGGGGGAGAATGTAGATTCTTGATTTTGATGACTACAACACAATACACAATTGTTCTATCTTACATATCTTTTGCAGTGTGTATTTAAAGTGTTCAAGGCTATAATACAATGATGAAGCTTTCAAAAGCACTAGTTCAAGCCACAAAAACAAGAACGATTTCAAGACTCAAGATCAAGATACAAGACGAAGACTTCTCAAAGAGCTTCAAATGTGATTAGCTAAAAGAACAAGTGTCTTGTAATCTATTTGTAATATTTGTGTGTCTTAGAAATCTTTGTAAAAAGCCTTGTCACACACACTCACACATTCCCTAAGAATAAAAAATAAAGTTTACTAAAATAAAAAGTCAAAATAAAGCTTGTATAAGTTCAGCTGTCAAGTACCAGTCGACTTACTGTAGTAAGCAGTCAACTGTTCTAGTACGAAACACACTGAACTCACTCAAGCTTTATTTTGAATTTTTATTTTAGTAAACTTTGTTTTTTATTCTTAGGGGATGTGTGAGTGTGTGTGACAAGACTTTTTACAAAGATTTCTAAGACACACAAATATTACAAATAGACTACAAGACACTTGTTCTTTTAGCTAATCACATTTGAAGCTCTTTGAGAAGTCTTCGTCTTGTATCTTGATCTTGAGTCTTGAAATCGTTCTTGTCTATGTGGCTTGAACTAGTGCTTTTGAAAGCTTCATCATTGTATTGTGGCCTTAAACACTTTAAGTACATACTGCAAAAGATATGTAAGATAGAACAATTTTGTATTGTGTTGTAGTCATCAAAATCAAGAATCTACATTCCTGTCCCATAATTTTTTTTAATAAAATCTATCCGTCCGACGATTTATTAAAAAAACAATTGGCAACAATATTCTTTAACACCTCTTACCTAACTAAACAATCAAAAGTCCAATACCTGCTTCGGATCCTCATCATGTCACTAAGATTGAAGTTGATATCCGCATCAACTCCCCTAAATTTATTAGCAGCTCTATCATATGCCAGGCATAAATAACCATCATAATCACTTTAGTTTATACTTTGTACCTTTAAAAATACAAGAAACGGACGAAATATCATATTCCGTCGGCTATTTTTTCCATATTCCTATATTTTATGCCAAATATAGCAGACTACTGTTCCTCAAAACCCTAAATTTTGGGTATATAGCTAACGACTGCAACACGAACTTTTCTATTTTTTGCAAAATTTGGCAAAATAAGCCAACGAATACATAAGCTCTTAGAGCATCTCTAGTCGTTAGCTATTTTGCCAAAATTTCCAAAATTTGGGTAAAGAAGTGCTGTAGTCGTTGGCCAAATACCCAAAATTTGGGTTTGGGAGGAACAGTCTTCGGCTGTATTTGGGAGAAGAAATGTTAATTACCAAAATATAGCTAAGGAAAGATGATCTTTCGTCCGTTTAAAAAAAATTTCTCGGATGAAAGATGATCTTTCGTCACTTCAGTTTTTTTTATTTAATATATATCGGACAGGAATTTAATATCACTTAAAGTCATTTCCCGTCCGATCAATTTTTTACGAGAAATGATTTCCCGTCTGATCAAATTAAAATTTTTTTTTTGGAACGAACGGGAAATCATTTCTCGTCCGTTCCCTTTTTTTTATATATATAAAAAACAAATTTTTGGACGGGAGATGATCTCGCATCCTTGCCTTTTCTCCCCCTTTTTAAACCCAAAAATTGTATAGAAATAGACCTATAGAAAATTTTATGGGTATATATTAGGTTATAATTGAGATTTAAATAAGGTTTAAGATTTATTAAACATTTAATTAAGGTTAAAATAGTATTTAATTAAGATTTGATTAGGAGTTAATTGAAAAAAAATTTCTTGGATGGGAAATGATTTCTTGTCTGTTGGTTTTTAATAATAAAAAGAATAGATGAGAAATCATTCCTCGTCCGTCGATTTTTTAAATTCAAAATCAAAAATTTGGGTTTAAATGACTACAAAACAAACTCAAAATTTCTATTCCTATATGTCAAATACCCAAATTTTGGCATTTAACGACTACAGATGCTCTTAGAGCATCTGTAGTCGTTGTTCTCATTTTTTGGGTATTTGGCAAATGGAAATAGAAAATAAGACGGCGCGCTGTAGTGGTTGAAAGTTAAAATTTAGCCAGACGGTGTATAATCTTTCGTCCCAATTTTTTTTTTTTTTGGCACAAAAGGACAAAAAAAAAAAAAAAATCAAAAACCCTCCAAAAGTGAGGGACGGTGGATTATACACCGTCCCTACACTTTTGTCTTTAGCCAAATGGGTAGGACGGTGTATAATCACCCGTCCGACATTTTTTATTTATTTTTTATTTTTTTAATCGATTGCGACGGAAGATAATCTACCGTCTGATACAAAAAAAATTAAAACGACGGAAGATAATATTTCGTCCGATGGATAATCTATCGTCCGGCTATACTTTGGCAATTGCCAAATATAGCCGGGTACTGTAGCAGCCAAACCCATTTTTTGAATATTTGGCCAACGACTATAGGGATATTTTTTTCCAAATTTTGGAAAATTTGGGGATAAGGCAAACGACTACAAGATGCTCTGAGGGCCCAAATTTTGGGTTCGGACCCTGGGAAACTGTAGTGGATACTCAATTGGGATCCGACCCGTTTCACTCATCTCTTCACCATGTTACAAATTACCAATTCATTTCTCCTTCTCTTTCTCTCCCTAGGGCTCAATTAAATCAAAAAAATCTCTTCCCCAAATAAAGAAGAAGAAAATAGAGCGGGAATATCTTAACTTCTAAATTGAGGAATTCTTCACTTTTCGACATGGGTTTTCTCCAAGATTTTCAAGCCAGTAAGAAACCCTAGCCCTCTCTCTCTCTCTCTCTTTATTTTTATTAACTATTCATTCTCAATTTTGTTAAATATAAGTGATTGTTAATTGGAAAAAAAACATGTTGGTTCGTTTTAGCTAGTTAGTTACTTTATAATGACTATATTTTTTTTGAGGAATTTGTAGCTTAACAGTTCATCTCTTTGAAATAACTTTGTGAAATTTGGTTTATTGTTAAGTATGTTAAGGGTGTGTTTGACAATAGAGTTATGTTATGATAATTGGAGTTTTTTAAAGTTATCTGACACTAGATTATTAGCACATGCCCTACAGTTTTTTTTGTCTTCCTAAGAGTCTACAGGTTTTTGTCTTCCTAAGAGTCTCAGTAGGTCGATTCCCATTAAGAGGGAATAAAACACATGCACTAAATATGTTGTAGACATGTTTACACTATACACAGCTACAACCCCAACTCTCTAGTTATAATAGTAAAGATAGCATTAGTTATCTTAACTTTGGGATGTTTGGGGCCTTCTGGGAGTTCACATAACCATGGTTCTCCAAACTCCGCTGGTATCTAATTTATCTCAACCGCGTTTCTCCAAATACTTACTCACAAAGTAACTAAAGTTATTTTTTGACTGGAGGTATGTTGTGTTGAAGGTTTGCTAACCAAAGTTTGCAAACCTCTACATTCACAGCTTCAATTAAAAATCAACTTTTTTCTGGCTTGAGTTTGTTCCCAAACATGCCTTTAAAAGTTGTTTTCTTACTCCACCTCAGCGGGTTTCTTAGGTTAGGTAATTTATCAAGCCACGTAGGATATCCACGAAGTTGAAGGGAAAATTTTAAAGATTGCATATAAGAAGTTTCAATTTTTAGTCATTGTGGTGTCTATAATGAGGATTTCTAAATAGATGTGTTGTTACATGCTCTAATTGAGTGCAATGTAGATTGTTGACACTCACAAGTAGCACTGGTATAAATACCCAATACCCGAACCCGACCTGGATCAGACCCAGACCCGCATTGGACCTGAACCGACCCAGTTTATATGAGTCCGGATCCTAAAATGGGATCCATTGTAATTTCGGGTCCGAGTTCGGGTCCGGGTCCGCTCAAAATAGATTCGATCTGGACCTAGACCTCGACCTGGACCCGTTTAAAAAATCCAAAATATAAACATAAAAATAAATATCCTACCCTCCTCCCCCCTCTCCTTCCTCCTCAATTCTAAATCTTCCTCTTCCAAACCAAAAACTCTATGCCTTCTTTTTCTCTCCTCTATTCTGAATCCTGTGCTCGCCATTCACCCTCACGCTCCCGCTCCTACCTGAACGGGTAGGAATCTTTTAACAGGACCAGACTCAGTCCTCACGGGTCCGGCCATGGCTGCCGTTCCGGGTACGGGTCCAATTTTGGGACCCGTAGTGAACCGGGTCCGGGTAGTGAAGGACCCGACCCGACCCGATTCTCTTGCTACTCACAAGTTAAAGAGAGTGACAGTGGTTTGGTTGTTCAGTGGTAGTGAGTGGCCATGGGTGATTTAAGTGAAAGTAGATTGAAGGAGTCTAGTTTATAAGATATTGGGAATGTGTATAAGAGTATTGAGATTTTGTTTATAGCTTAAGAACACAAGAAATTGACATTTTTGGTAGTCTCACTATTTGCTCATATGATCACAGATGCAGGCTCATGGGGATAGATAACTCAATTTTCTGCGTATAAGATCAGTCATTATGTTTATTTATTTGCTCGTACAAAATGGAGACTATTTTGCTTGCTTATCTTTTTCAGTTACATCGTTCAGTTATGACATATCCTGGTCTTTTCTTCAGGTACTGGATCCTTGCCTACCATTCTGCAACGCCATTATGCAACACTGCGAGATTTAGATAAAAGTTTGCAAGGTATGCTCAATCTTAATCCAGCCTAAATCAGAAGACAGCTTATCCATAAGTTAATGGAAACCTATTTCAAATACAATAATTATCTCTTTTTGTACATACTTATTCATGAACGTTGTTGCATTGTGTGCCACCATTTGATGGTGCAGAAAATAAACTCATTTAATCACATAACTTTGAGTATGATCAGATTTATCTTTCTCTCTCTTAACTATCACAAATGAATAGCAGCTAAAGTGAGACTCATATTTTTCTCTTATTATTTTTACACAGGAGTCCAACAGCAAAATGAGCAGCGCTGCGAACAAGAAATAGAGGAACTTAGGAGAGGAATTGAGTCTGGCAGCATTGCGCCTGGTTCATCCCGTATTAGGTTTTCAGATGAAGCTCTTGACGAACAAAAACATTGCACCCGGATCGCTGACGAAAAAGTGGCTTTGGCCACTCTGGCATATGATTTGGTAGGTTGCAAGATATGTAGTGTTATGCAATATGAAATGGTACTTTTGGTTAAACCAGTCGTCCAACATGTGAACTGCACGGTAAGAAATTATTAAAAACTAAATTATGCTAAAATATTAAAGTGAAAGTAAATTTTCATGGACATCTAGGAAGATACGATGGAGAAGATTAAGGGGAAATTTTTCTCATGGAGAAAAGGTCGAAATTTAAATTAACAACTATTGTAATTTAAATCTTACTTAAATATCCTTATGAAGATTTTTATTTTTTTATTTTTTCCCTGAAGGATGATTTGACTGGAAAAAGTTCATTTAGAATACTCAACAAATCTTACATTATGTATTTGCCTAGAGGAGACTTTCGTTACCGAGGCAATCCATGGTAAATCATGTAGGTAAAACTCAATTTAACATCTACTGAGGTTATGTGATGTAAAACCAACCCTAAAATAGAGAATTTCCAAGAATCTTAATGGGTTAATTTTACCAACATGAAAGTGCTGATCTAAGTTAGAAATTTTTAACAGTTAACGGGTTTGATGGGTTTTCAAGAATCGAATCAAATGTAACAGTCCCAATTAATAATTCAACCTTAATCAATAAGTAAATCCCTACGTGTTTAAGCAAGTAAAAAAATGCAATACCGATTCGTACTCTAATCTAGCATGTGGATCACTCAATCTCAGTATTTTGTGGTCGACATGCAAATCAGATAATATGCTAGATAATATGGCAGTAAAACACAAATACTTAATAATGGAAAGATTATACCGAATGTGAAGAACAACTGCAACAATCGAAGCGGCTACTGTTGGAAGAACAGGTCGTGGATCTGGCTGTGCTGTTCTGGCTGAACGAGGAAGGAGTAGGTGAGTCGGCTGGGGCGCGCTGCCGTTGAAGGACAGGGCTGACTGGGTGGTCGTCTGCTGGTGCTCGGGAAGAGTCGGCGATTGGGGCGTGGTCGTCTACTGTGCTCGGGAGGAGTCGGCGATTGGGGCGTGGTGTCGTCGGCGAGGTGCGACGGCGAGCGGGGGTGCACGGGGGCGGCGCAGGTGAGGGCAGGCAGTCGACGGGATTAGGGTTTCGACTAGATGGGTTAGTGGAAGGATTCGGGATTGATTTGGGGGTGATGATCTAGGTCGGGAGGGAGAAGAAGGGAGAAGACGATGGGGTGGAGGCTGTATGGTGGTGAGGAAGCAGTCGATGGGATTGAAGGGGTTACGGTGTAGGGGAGAGGGAGATGAGGATGGGGCTGTTCGGTTTTGTGGGGGAGCGGGATAGGGGAAGAAGAAGAAGTAGAAGGTGAGGGCTGTTGAATAGGTGGCGGCGGGTATGTGGAGAAGTAGAGTTAGGGTTTTTTTTTGTGGGGATTTGTATTTGGGAATTTTAAATTTTGGGTAGATTTTAGAATTAATCACTAACTCTAAAATTGATTAGGATTTATCACAAACCCTAATTTGATCTCAATTGTATCACACAAAGGAGAGAAAATGAAGAGCAAAACTCAACACAGATTTTTTTTGATCAATAATGGCATGCCTTTCTCATTCATCTCAGGGCCTTTAAATAGGCTCAATTACATCTTGAAACACATCTTCAAAATATTCTCAGAATCTAAAAATTACAAAAAAGATTACATAAAAATGGAAATAAAATAAAAATCCTCAATTGTAAAGATGTCCTCATCATCCTCTCCGGGTGGGAGAGAGCTCGACCCAGTCGAGTCAAAACCAGTGATCATGTCATCGTGCTCCAAAAGATCTGGATCCAGTTGCGGGAGCCCCTCACGACCACTGCAAGTGTCATCCGACTTCGGCTTATTTTTCCACCTTACCAAATACTTGTGCATACCACCATCTCTAGTAGAGATTATCTGATCATCTAAAATATTATCCAATTCTTCTGTCGATGGGTAAGTAATATCTGGTAGTGGAGGTAATGGGGGAATCTCACCATTAGGTTGCAGGGTAGGCTCATCTATAAGAAAATTTCTAGGGTTGAATTTTGAGCCTTCATAAAGTACTAGATCCTCAATATTGAAAATTTTACTTATGCCAAAACCTTCAGGAAGGTCAACGACATAGGTACTATTATTGATTGCATGTAGAATCTTAAATGGGCCTGCAGCACGTATGTTCAAGTTCTTAACGGGTCCAACAGGAAACCGTTCCGGATGAATCCGAACCATCACTTCGTTACCAATATCAAAAGTTATAAATTTCCTTCTAGTATCTGCTATTAACTTGTAGTTAAAATTATTCTCATTAAGTTCCTTGGAAATTTCTCTATGCAAGTCATGAATATTATATGCAAATGTGGGTGCAGACTCTGTGACTTTGTGATGTTCTAATACATGAGTAGAATCTATGGGTTGCCAAGTGACTTGGGAAGGAATGGGTGTCTCGGGTATACTCAATAAAGGTGACTGGATAGGCTGAATACAATTGAGAGACTGGTCATCCTCTTTTTCATCAAAGTTATCACTTATATTAGGTTCATAGGTAAACTCATTGTCGGGCTCATCAGCGATGACTGCGGTACCCTCTACTATATTAATCCTACTTGGACTAGGACAGTTGCCAGCAACATGACCGTATCCCTTACATTTATAGCACTTAGTGAGAGGGTCAACCTTACTGTAATCTCTTTCGGTGTTCTTACCCGTATTGGCATTTCTAAGTGGATAGGAATTTGAAATATGTTTATTTAGGTAAGACTTGTTAGAGTACTGAGGAGAGGAGTGCTCAGGTCTAGAGGGGTCAGTAGAGGTCATTCTAGAGGAATGATCTCTCGAGTCGCTGGACCTAGAATGAGAACCAGCTTTAAGAGAATCCATGTCGAGGACTAGGGCATAG
This sequence comes from Hemerocallis citrina, assembly GCA_017893485.1. Classification (NCBI taxonomy): domain Eukaryota; kingdom Viridiplantae; phylum Streptophyta; class Magnoliopsida; order Asparagales; family Asphodelaceae; genus Hemerocallis; species Hemerocallis citrina. Next base: position 366,614,389 of record CM030358.1, on the reverse strand, counting down.
GCTGCCGCTATTGAGTCCACGTTTCTATAGATTAGCTCGTTTCTAAGGTCAGCTCGTAGTCCAGCTCTGAACCTAGAGAGAGTTTGTTCTTCACTCTCTTTACCTAGCGCATTGCACCGAATAAGGAAGTCATCGAATTTATCAACATATTCTTGTGTGGATTTACTTCCTTGGTACAATTGGTTCCACGAATCTAGCAATCGGGTGTGGAACGATAACAGTACATACCTCTCAGTGAGCTTCTCTTTCATGGCCTCCCAAGTGGCTATGGGTGCCAGACCTCGGCCTCTGCGGGCATGTTCAAGATTGGTCCAATGTTGTTGAGCTTTACCCGTTAATTTCATAGTTGCAAATTTAACTTTAAGGGCTTCGCTCATGTCGAACCACACAAAATAGTGGTCCATGGCACGGACCCAATCAAGGTAAGCTTGGGGTTCCATGTGGCCTTCAAATTGGGGAACGTCAGCCTTAACGTTCTTTTTATATTGTTCGTCAGGGTCACGTTCTTGACGTCGATCGTCATGAACATTCCCTTGAGGGATCTGACGATGGCCATGAAGCTCAGGGACAATTGTTTGATTTAGCTCTACTTTCTCAAGCCTCTGATTGATATTGGCAAGAGTTGCTTGGATGGCAGCTAGGGTAGCGGAAATATCAGGATTGTCCATTTCAGGTCTGGAAAGTCTAGGGTTCCTAGTTGGGTGATTGGGAAGGGATAGAAAAGGCTCTTCAGGGTCTGTGATGGTGCTGCGAAGACGCATTCACCAAAAGTGGAAACTATGGGATGTGTGTCCTAATTTTTTTTTTTTTTTAAATGATTCTGAACTAAACTAAAATAAAATAAAAAATAAAATAAAATAAAAGACTACACGATACTAAATGAATACAAAAATGATGCCTACGATGCAAGAACTAAGGTTTTAAGAACCTTCGCTCTGATACCAAAATGATGTAAAACCAACCCTAAAATAGAGAATTTCCAAAAATCTTAATGGGTTAATTTTACCAACATGAAAGTGCTGATCTAAGTTAGAAATTTTTAACAGTTAACGGGTTTGATGGGTTTTCAAGAATCGAATCAAATGTAACAGTCCCAATTAATAATTCAACCTTAATCAATAAGTAAATCCCTACGTGTTTAAGCAAGTAAAAAAATGCAATACCGATTCGTACTCTAATCTAGCATGTGGATCACTCAATCTCAGTATTTTGTGGTCGACATGCAAATCAGATAATATGCTAGATAATATGGCAGTAAAACACAAATACTTAATAATGGAAAGATTATACCGAATGTGAAGAACAACTGCAACAATCGAAGCGGCTACTGTTGGAAGAACAGGTCGTGGATCTGGCTGTGCTGTTCTGGCTGAACGAGGAAGGAGTAGGTGAGTCTGCTGGGGCGCGCTGCCGTTGAAGGACAGGGCTGACTGGGTGGTCGTCTGCTGGTGCTCGGGAAGAGTCGGCGATTGGGGCGTGGTCGTCTACTGTGCTCGGGAGGAGTCGGCGATTGGGGCGTGGTGTCGTCGGCGAGGTGCGACGGCGAGCGGGGGTGCACGGGGGCGGCGCAGGTGAGGGCAGGCAGTCGACGGGATTAGGGTTTCGACTAGATGGGTTAGTGGAAGGATTCGGGATTGATTTGGGGGTGATGATCTAGGTCGGGAGGGAGAAGAAGGGAGAAGACGATGGGGTGGAGGCTGTATGGTGGTGAGGAAGCAGTCGACGGGATTGAAGGGGTTACGGTGTAGGGGAGAGGGAGATGAGGATGGGGCTGTTCGGTTTTGTGGGGGAGCGGGATAGGGGAAGAAGAAGAAGTACAAGGTGAGGGCTGTTGAAGAGGTGGCGGCGGGTATGTGGAGAAGTAGAGTTAGGGTTTTTTTTTTTTTGTGGGGATTTGTATTTGGGAATTTTAAATTTTGGGTAGATTTTAGAATTAATCACTAACTCTAAAATTGATTAGGATTTATCACAAACCCTAATTTGATCTCAATTGTATCACACAAAGGAGAGAAAATGAAGAGCAAAACTCAACACAGATTTTTTTTGATCAATAATGGCATGCCTTTCTCATTCATCTCAGGGCCTTTAAATAGGCTCAATTACATCTTGAAACACATCTCCAAAATATTCTCAGAATCTAAAAATTACAAAAAAGATTACATAAAAATGGAAATAAAATAAAAATCCTAAATTGTAAAGATGTCCTCATCATTATGACTTTGAATGATCTGTTTTTACCCCTTTTCAAGTGGTCCTGATTTTTATTTGTCCTTTGAAAAATGTTGGCTGAGGAAGTAATATATTAAATATCAACTATATGCCCATTCTTTTTTTTTAATACAAGTTGTGATGGATTTGTTAGTTAGTTATGCATGAAATGGTAAAATGAGCAGTACTTACTTTTTGCCTGCTTTGTATATGTTGACATATTTGATCTGCTATTATTCTTTTCTGAACCTTTTTTCTTTATAAGTTTGAAATGCATAATTCTAAGGTTTTCATTTTAGTATGATGTTTTGATAATTACAAGGATCATTTTCAAGTATGCTAAGTAGGGACGAAGCCAAATTTTTTCTTGGGAGGGCTAACTAACAAACTTTCCAGTTCTTATCACAACTAAGTATAAAGTGATGAACGAAGGAAAAAACATAGAAAAGAGATTGTAAAGGGGGAAAAATGTAACTTATTAGCATATATGAGGTCTATGATGTTACTAACCAGTAATAATTTATTTGTTCTCATCAATGTTCAGCAAAGCTGAGAAAGGAGTAAAAAACAATAAATTTGTCAACAACCATATACTATTACAAATATGTATGATAACTATATTAGGAAGGTTACAACTAAATTTATATATTGAAAGGGATAGTAGTAAAAAGCTAAGTATGAAGAGGGGCCTTGAATGAAAGCTATCAAGTGGCTCTCCTTCAATTGGAATTTATACATAGTGATTTTTTTTGAACTTAGCAAAAATGGATTTTTAGTTTAACTGAGCAAATTTTCATTATAGATAGTGATTTTTTTTTTCATTCTAGTCTAGGCAGTTAAAATCTGTTTTTGGAACTAATCGGTCTAGGAGCGATTAGTGATTAATCGGTTAATCGGAAAATAATCAGGGATTAAATCGAAAAAATCGTTATATATATAATTAAAAAAATACATATCCTCATTATGTATCAAACCTAAATCCTAATATAAAACTATTATGAGATTATCAATATGAACATATTGTTATAAAAAAATGAAGAGAGTACTTGGTTTGAGCTGAGTTTGGATTCTGAATGTGGGTTGAGTTGGGTTTGCTGGTCGGTTCCATCGAACAAAAACAATCGGGGAGGAAGAGCAGTGCAAGCAACAAAAGGAGGTGTAGATGCGGGCCGAGTCAAGTATGCGATGGTACAGGGGGAGCGACGACGGGTCGGATTTAGGTTTGCTTGAGGAAGAAGAAAAGAATCAGTTTGGGTTTGGGTTTGCACGAGAAAGAAGAGAGCGGCGATATGTCGGATTTGAGTTTGCACGGGAACTAGAAGGGATTTGAATTTTGAATTTGGGACGGATTGAGTCCAAATAATGCAAACGATCATGAAGATTAGAGGAAGAGATTTAATCGATTAATCGGCCACTTAAAATCGGCCGATTAACCACTAATCGGCCGATTATTTCCGATTAAATCGCTAACTATTAAAATATTATAAATCGCTAAAAAAATAATCGTTTAGTCTCCGATTAGCGATTAATCGGGGATTAATCGGGCGTAATCGGGGATTTTAACTGCTTAGATTCTAGTGATTGCTGCTAATCTAATTTAACCACTGCAATTTGACAATTCTATGGTGTTAATGCTGTCTCCTCAATTTGGATATGTTTGCTTGGATAATTTAATCGTCTGATATCTGCAATTTAATCAATAAAATACATTTTTATGTCAATAAAGAATTGCCTACTGAAAACAGTTGGATTGTCAACTTTCTGTATGTTCTTGAATTTGTATCATAGGTGGATGAACAAATCCGCCAACTTGATCAGTATATGAGAAAGCTCGAAGCACTTCGGCAAGGTATTGATTATTAATCAGAAATCTGCTTCATTTTTTGTGTTAGTGCTTCTCTAACTGTAGATGCTTGGCCACAGAAAAAGAACTTGCAGTAGCAGCTGGAGCTAGTTCTTCGAACAATGAGGCAACTACAAGGTCTGGAAGATCTAGTGAAAGTGGTAGGGGGGGGCGTAAAAAGTATGTCTTTCTCTAAGCAATCTTTTAATTATCCGATCCGACTTTCTGAGCATTACTGTATTAGTAAGTACGTGTAATGCATTTTTGAATAGTATACTTTTATAAATAATTAAAATTTTATTTGATGCGGTAATGAATTAATTTGGAGTTGAATTAGATTTACTGATAGGCTTGAGGGAGTTTGAGTGAGACGTAAGATTTGGATTGGTGACAAAGATAGTAAGAGGCAATAATTAATTTTATTTGGTGAAGAGGACATGAGGAGAAAAGTAACGTAAAGAAATCAAACGAACTTGCATCTGGATCACATGACTTCGTGGCATTTCATAACTATGTGTCATCGACATTTCCATGATGGAGTCAGTAGTCATATTATGCATGTATCGGACACAAACACTTGATGGACATTCCTTTGACACGACGCTTGTCATATGTCCACAACTTTACTGCACTGTTTCTATGTTGAATACCTTCTTGGACACTTCTCAACTTTTTTGTTATTGCAATCAATAGCCACATTTTTTGTGTTTCTTCTGACTATGGTAGATATAGAGCTTCTTGTATTTTATGACTTTGTTTGAAGTATGGAACTAGTATTATTACTATTATATTTCTGTGGATTATTGATTATGTTGTTGGATGTCGCTTTCATTAAATTTATGCGTAATGTGATATATAGATAGTGCTGTAGCATATAATATATTGGTTATATGAAGATGTCCTACTTTTGAAAATTTGTTGTAGATCATACCCATACACATGCATTCTAGTTTCTTATCAATGTTGGGGCAAAAGTACAAATTTGCTGTGTATCACTCATACTCATACCCATATACCTACATTCTAGTTTCTTATCAATGTTTGAGCCAAAATTACTAATTTGTTGTGTATGGTACCTATACGAGGCCACTTATGTTCTAGTTTCTGATCAATGTTGGGGTAAATTTAACAGAATTGCATATAAAAATATCCCAGTATCTTCATATGAAAAGATCTCACTCTCTCCATAAAGTGACATGAATTTGTATGAATTATGGTGCAGGAGTAAGTTAACAGCAACAACAGAAGCACCACCAAGCATGGATATGGAATTGCCAGTGGATCCGAATGAACCAACATACTGTGTGTGCAACCAAGTTAGCTGGGGGGAGATGGTTGCCTGCGATAACCCTGGAGTACATACATCCCTTACTATAATTCTCAATTACCTCTTCTACATATGCTTATTTTTCCCCCTTCTTATTTTATTGATGTTTTCCCCCTTCTTTTCAGTGTAAGATAGAGTGGTTTCACTTCCAATGTGTGGGTCTGAAAGAGCAACCAAAAGGGAAGTGGTACTGCCCCAGCTGCATTGGCTTACCTAAGCGTCGGAAGGGCAAATAAGTAGCTTTTCGAGATACAGATGTAATTTTAGTGCATATAAGTTGCACAATAATGGATGAGCTAGACTTGGAGGGGTAGAGGGTTTTAAAGATGGTAGAGGGTTTTAAATTATACAGAAAGTTGCACAATAATGCACAATAATTGTAGATCTTGTTGAATAGTTTAGCCATGACTAAGTATCTTGCTGACTAATTTGATTTAATTCATTTGATTTGCATAATTTCAAAGCTTTTCTGGCCTTGAATTTTGAGAGCGATGTTATGATTTATAGACTATTAAACTGTGTTTGTTAATAATTAGTGGATAGAAAATGACTGATGATAGTGAAAGTGTTACTGATTGAGAGGAAAGTAAGCAATGAAGAAAGTATCTGATTCTGCTATGGCTTTTGTGTGAAGACTGTAGATGTGCTTATTCTGGTGTCTAACAACCTGGTTAGAATTTGAAATGTGTATATTTATTTATGGAAAAGAGGTGCTATTTGTATTTTCTGGTTGACAAAGTTTACTTTATTTGCATAGATATAGTCTTTGGATAAAAGAGAAACGGGTAAAAAGCAGAAAAAACACCTCTGAACTACTTAGTTGAAGTGGGTGTTAGCATTTGGTCAAAGAAGAAAATACCCCCCCTACATGAGCCCGTTAATGTTCTGTCAAATTTTTGTTATGGTCTTTGGTCAAGTTGTTGAGGGGTTTATTGAGAAGTCAATCATCACGGTTCACAACAATAGTCTTGATGAATGTCACATGCATTTTTCTCCTCCTGAGAAATGCTACATTTTTTTTTCTGTTTGCCTGTGATTTCTCCAATTAACGAGAGAGATATATTTGGTTTGTTTGAATTTAGAAATTCAATTTACAGGGTGTTCGATAGGTTAAAGTGCAAATCCAAGTAACATTTGCAAGTGAAGTTTTTCTTTAAAACTATTTGACTCAATCTCTTTTGCAGAGTTTGGAGGAAATTATAATTGTAATATATCAAATGAAAGGTTACGTTGAAAAGTAAACCATAGTTCAAAAATTATGTCAAAAAAATTTAGAGAGAAATATTTAAAATTGCAATATTCCCATTTACACAAACTATCAAAAGCCCGCCCCTTCGAATTTAATTTTTTTTGTTTGATTATCAGTGGAAAAAATTACAAACCTCAAAATAGGGACACCCTATTTTGTAACATAACTCACATCATAAGCATCACTAATCTCATCAACTTAAAAGGAAATGTCTCAATGTCTCAGCCCAAGATATATCTTTGCATTTGGAACGGCAGTAATTTTCCACCCAGTTTGCTGCTCTGTTACTGGTAGAATGTGTGATACTTTTAGTTCATGAAAGTCATCCAACAAACTTCACATCCATACAAAGATTCAAGTGTTGCTCCTTCGATGTGGCTATCATATTGATGAAATTTAAGTTATTGCCTTCAACCCACAACCTCCTACTATTGCCAAAATGATCTTTATTCTTACAAAACTCCCTCCCATGATCCACGCAGCTCAATCTCCTTTATTTTTTTCCCAATCTCATTATTGTCGTTGCAATTTAAGAAAAATAAACTCCCCAAACTGATAACAATTTTGTTATCAAGTCTCTAATATCAAAAGAGGCCAATGGCTCCCCCTCTATCATCAAGTTACCAATCGAAGTTCACCTTAGTACACCATATGGCGGTGGGATTCGTTTGACCCCTCGTTAGTTTGACTTCACTATATAAGGATTATTGTCAAGATTGACATCATGGATATGTCTCCACCAATTTTCCCATTGTTCTCTCTACAGCCATCGCTGGTTATACGTCAACTTCAAAACAGCTCTAGTTGCTCTATTTCCACAACTTTCACATATTGCAAGCGGCAAGGGACCATACCCTTCCTTTATCCCTCACATCCAACTTGTTGATCCTCCCACTGTCCCACACTGGAATCACTCCCAGTCCTTATATATTCTCAGGTAATGCTTCTAAATTTAACAATGAAACAATATGAAGCCATACCTTGCTCGATACTTCGCAATCAAATATTCAATGAAACTTGACATTCATCCGAACTACTAGAACTACCAGTAAACTAGCTAAGATGAAATGAACCTAATGGAAAGAGTCCAATTTAGCATTATCCAACAAAAAGTATATATTTTTATCATAAATTCCCAATAAATATTATAAGGCTACAATAATCCAAGAAGCGTCCACCATTCATCCGAATTTTTTTTCTTCAAATTATGCTATTTTTTCAAACCATTTGTGGGGATAGGACACTTGCCAAACTATTTACAGGTATGGACAAAAGTTGGTCACGTCAGCAGGACTCACATTTTCCGACTGCACTCTTGGCTCTTTCGAGCCCGCAGTTAGGAACTGCGGGTTTAGTTAGAACTTTTTCTATACACTTGTAGTTGGGCACTGTGAGTGTAGTTCAAAATTCTCAAACTAGACTAGCAGTTCCCAACTATGCTGATCTTTATACTAGACTGCCAGTCGGAAAATGCGACTACACACTTTTTCGAAATCTCACAGAGAGTGAACTCTCTGGTTGGAACTTAGAGAATTTTCAAAAAATTTCTCTAAGAAGAGCCCGCAGTTTCCAACTTTGGGCTTGAGTGAACTAGACCTGCAGATCTACATGTCTAGTAGAATTTATTTTTTTCAACACAATTCTGACATTGTCCCTGTTTACATATATCCAGCACAATCCAATTCCAGAATCCAACACAATATACAATCCAACATCAAACACAATCCAACACAATCCAACATCTCCGCATCAATTACATAGTCCAACATTTGAACAAAATCAAAATGATTTCAAACTCAAGAGAATCCCATGGTGTAAATAATCACCAAAATCTCAAAATCTCTAAAGTTAACTAAAGCAATTGAAATTATATATATATATATATATAAAGAATGAAATGAACTTTTTATAAAAAAAGATTACCTCGGTCTGTACCTATCAGTCTTCATTCTCTTCCAGAGCGGTTCCTTGCGTGGAGTTGCAGCTTTTTATGTGAGCTGGGAGATGAGGACATGCTCGTCGTCATATTGATGGGTTTCTTGTTGAGACCCTCCCTCATCTTGCACTTTCTCATCTTCTTCGGGTTGCTCTGATTCTTCTTGGGGTTACTGTCGTGCCTTAGGCATGCTAACCACCGTCTTACGCCTAATCCTCCGATGCGCCGTTTGACTCATCGGCGCTGAAATCATTGCATCTAATGCAGGGCCTTCACCCACCGCATGAAAATTTCGCTTGCATGAAGCCAAAACCTTGTGTGTGAACTCCTTTATAGCATCAGACACACCAGAAGTGCAGAAGTCCTCAACCTACATGAAGTTAGAATTTATCATATAAACAAATGCAACTAATAAATATATAAAGATAAATATATAAAGATAAATGTATGAAATGAACTTGAACCACTAGAAAATATAATTTCTTACCATGGATGCCACCATCGGCGCCTTCGGTTGAAACATGGGCTACGTCGCGGAATGTCGGTAGATGGTTCCCTCTCTCTCCTCAGAATTAGAAGTGTCACCCGTGCTGGCATAGAGGTAGGAGGCATGAGAATCAACCGTCTAATCCGCCGATACCATGCCATGTACTCATCGTGCATTTGTCCATCAAATGGAGGAATTCTTCCAATGATCATATGGAATCGACGCTCATCCTAAGAATAGTTTTCTATTTTTATAATGTATCGTGTGAATATGCGTTGAAACCGGTAGAGAGTCTAGTTTCTAGAATTCCTAACGAAACTGAATTCACTTTCCAGTAGCAACAAAAAAGTGAGTTTTTGTACAACAACATATTGCTCTCCAGAACTTGCATTGTTACGTTTTTGCATATAAACCCATTATTTTATATATTTAATGATTTTAACTATGTGAATTCATGATTTTTAAACCTAGTTTTTGTTTTACGTTTTTGCATAGCCCGTGATACATCTTTGATCCTGTTATGATGTAATACCTCGAATTCCAAATAAGTCTGAATTCAAAGTTCCACAGGATCTTTACACTTCACTTCGTCCAATTTTACAAGGAATTTAAAACTTTATTTACATCAAAGTCTTTTACATCAACACGCAGTGGAATAAATAAAATACACCAATGATAAATGTACAATTGTAACAACTTTAGCATTTGAATATTTATCAGCAATAAATTCATCTTTATATCTTCTTGTAAACTCCAAGTCCTACATATAAAACTATGGGTATGTCAGTTGCTTACAACCGACAAAATATTATACACGGACATTCTCGCTATGCCGAACAGTATAATGATTCTTAAACACTTTAACAAACACAAACTTGATTACAAAACAAAGCTACAAGGGACTAACCCATTGATGTCGTGGGTGCTGTGCACTTAATCCTTAATGCAATTATTTATATTAAATGACACTAATGCGCACTTGTTCGAATTCTATACATCCCATACTACATAGGTCCGAGGACAAGCCCTTAATCGTCTTCATCTTGTAGGGTTCAATCCCTCGCTATGACTTAAATTACAACAGTAACTATGGTAAGTAGCCTTGATGTTCTATGAATTACGAGCCCATGTCCAGACAGTCTGGAGGAGAATCCCACGTCATGACATGACGCATCATGTAGACAACCTATAGACAATTCAGCCTCCGCCATGGGACAATGACACCACCCGTAGTCACCAAATATCCCACAAGCGTCGACACCGGGACGATAATTCCGGAGACGTGTTCACGTCATGACATGACGCATCATGTAGACAGCCTGTGAAACACTCTCACACCGCCAATCCGATGGCCCTTATACTTGTGTTTTTCTCTTACTTTCATCACACCTCCACTATAGTGTAGTCCTTACAATTTTTAGTTTATTTTAAAAGAAAATAATCACAACCTAGAGTTAGCTTACCATACCGAACTTAAAATAAACGAAGGATACAGTTAGACCAACTTGGCTGCTTCTCAAGAGATGCTCAACCCACAATGGTTAGCTCTCAAATTCATTAATAAAAACTGCCGGTTACTAGGGTCTCGCATAGCCTCTAGATTCTAACAACTATCTCTTTCTAGAGATAAATAATATTTCATATTCAATCTCAAAATAATAATTCAATTCCCTTATTCATACCTCTTTCTCAAAGAGAAAACATTTCTTTATAATCTCATAACATGAAAACAATTCAATTCAACTCTTTTAAAAATTTAATCGGTTATACCACTGTATGCAATATCAAATAATCTCAATCAAGTATTAATAATCATACAATCTCATTAAGAAGAAAATCTAATTGCAATCCAAATATTCATCTCTCTTTAATTATACAAGAGTCACAATTTTCATTATAAAAATCACTTATAATTCTTTTAATCGATAAACTAGAGTTCTTTAATGTAAAATCCCCTTTTAATTTTGACAAATATATTCGAATATTGTAGAATTAATTTTTATGAAGTCTAAATAATTTTAGAATAATAATATAATTTTTTCTGAATTTTTATCTCATTTAATTTAAAACTCTCAAAAACATTAAAAAAAATAATTTTAAAGTCTACACCAGGCTTCAAACCCAAAACCCAAGGACAGACGCACTTGAATAGTAACTGCACTAAGGTGAAGCCGAAGACTAGAATGACCAAGATGGCTAATTGTTTTATACAAAATTTATATTATACTTAAGTTTGGGCTCTCGGTATTGAGTAAAAATCATTAACTAGAAAAATGAAGTCTCTGGAGAGACTCGAACCCAAGACCAATAGCTCCGCCGAGCTACAATAACGGACCCAAATTGCACCCGAAGACCAACTTGTCTCAAGTGACTAACTGTCACAAAATGAGTTGAGTTTCTCAAACTCCAACTCTCTGTTTGTTACTAATATTTCATAATTCAAAAACTCTTAAACTCTTTTTCTCCTCTAATTTATTTCATGAACATTTCTAGATTACTGATATTATAGATTAGCAACATAACAGTAATTAAAAATTGTTATTTTGACATAAGCACATTAATTTTCCTTTCTAAATTGTATTTTATATCTACATTTTCAACATTTGTAAACAACCATGATTTCCACCAAAATTTAGCACCACAATTATCACATAAGTTTATTTTCTTGTTTTCTTTTATTTCTACAACATTTCTAGGACATAATCTCATTTATCATACTAGTGTCATATTAATTGATGTAGTTTATAACCAATATTTCAATTAACCAACTAGCCATTTACAAACATACATTCTACATCTAGTATGGTTCAAAATTCACATTTTCATAGCAACATGATAATTGTAATGTAATAATCACATTTCATAGCAACATGCATGATAATATAAATTTAACAACTCATACTACATCTACCAAAATTATTTAAGCATCATACTCCTAAATTTAGAAAGGATTTAAGAAACACCCACCTTATATAAGAGTATACTAGAAATTGAATTCCTAAAATGAAAAGCTCCTAGAAACTCCGATTTGCATCCTTGAATTCCGCGCGCAAGAAAAACTCCCCAATACTCCATTCGGCCAAAGCAAAACAGCAAGAGCACCAACTCTATTTCGGAAACAGTGAAGCATCATCTCACATCTTTTCCATATACACTTATATATATATACATGTCTATATATAATGTACAAGGGAATAGATATATATGTGGTGTGGAGAGTAGGTGGAGATAGAGCAAACAGGACATGCTCGATTGATTTCGGCAAAGACAGAGAAGTACTTCACCATAAATAGTGACCAACTCAGAGTACAACATATAGATATATATGCGTCTAAGTAGTATATGTGTATAAAGGTGGAGAAACAACAGTGGGCATGTGCTGGTTTGGTGGCTTGCTTACGGATTTAAGCTTTCGGAAGTGAACAGAGGAGTAGGGAGAGGAGAAGGTGTGAAGGTTGGGTGCATTAGTATATATATATATACACATATAATATATATATATATATATATATATATGCATACACACCTATGTTGAAGGTGAGATGAATGGAGAAAGGAACAGAAAAATGGCTCTCGATTTGCTTGTCTCGGAAATGGCAGAGGAGGCATAGAAGGATGAGGAGAAATGTGAAGGAGTAGGGAGTGTTTTTATAGATTTAAATTGAGTAGTTATAGTAACTACTCCCCATGAACACCACCCATTCATCCACTCACAATTTCAAAATTTTTGTTTCCCTCCATCCCAAAGAATGACAGCCGGCCACCCTCATTTCCCATGCTCAATACGTGCACGTGCTTGCACTAGCACACACTTCCTCATACACATACATATATATTTAATTTAAAAATGTATGTACATAATATATTGTAAATGTTTAAGTAAAAAATTAGTTTGATAAAAGTTATAGATTTTCACGCACAAATAAAATAAATACACACACTTCAGAATCTCACTTTGAAAAGAACACGCTTAAATACGTGCACTGAGAAACACATACTTCGCACGTAAAAATACCGAAATATAAAATTCGACTTTATCAACGAAAAATTATTAAAATGTAATCGAAAAAAATGTAATAAAATATATTTATTACTTATATATATCCCACAACGTAATCACTACGTACATAGAAAACACGTGCATTACACGTTAAAAGTATTTTAATCAATATAAGGGAAAATGAATTTCGTTTATAAAACAAATTTGAACACATAAAATAAATAATTGAAAACACAGAAAATATCACCCGTAGTGGTGGAAAATATGTAATCGATACGTGCATCGATAACACGTATAAATCACGTAAAATACAGAGATTGAAATGTTGCATTTGAGTTTACTCAAATAGGATAAAATCAATACGGGAAATACATAAATATTTAGAGTCCAAAATACATAGTGAAATACGTTACAAATATTACCAGTAACGGTGCAAAATACACGTGCGTAACACACGAGACCAAAATTGTCATTTTCAATTTTGTGGGGTGTTACACTCTCCCCCCTTAGAATAGTTCTGTCCTCAGAACTCGCTAGGGTAAAGGTTGTATTTTGTACACGCCAAATAAAAATATCATTATAGTATATAGAAAACTGCAAACATAAAAATAATGTAATATAAAAACAAGTAATGTGGAAAAACAAGACAAACTCTATATAAGAAAACTGTGAGCATCAATTTTTTATAAGAACGGAATAAGAAAACTAGAAAAATAACATAAGGAACGAAATGTGACCATAAAAGATAGTATAGATTGAAAGAAGTTTTACACAAAAATAATATTGGGTAAAAGATTAGATAAAAGGAAAAATAAATTAAGTCATTCATAGTGGAATAGTTCGGAAAACAATACAATAAAGAGAAATATAGTCAATAGAGCATTTATAAATAGGCTTCGTAGTCAAAATTCTTCAAAGTAATAAGCGGTAGAAAAATTGCAAACTGAATTGGTACTATATAACAAAAATTGAATTAGCAATTTAAAAGAAAATTATTGAATAAGAGTTTGAAAAATAAACGAGAATGAAATTTAGTTGAAAGTATAGACAACATAAAATGATTATGTATACCAATTAATATCATAAAATAATTTTTAAGGTAACTATAATAATTATACATACGGTTTGAAAATTAAAAATATAGAAGAGATATATCGAAATACTTTTGAATTGTCAAGTAGAGCAAGAAAAACCAACATACAAAATTATATATGTACATAGGCATAAAATTCTTAGGGTGAAACAAACAATATCATGATACAAGAATTATAAATGATTTGTAGGAGCAAAACAAAACATCATGGCAGAAGAAGTAATAACATATCACAAAACCAATTATATAGAACTAAATTATGAATCGTAAACAAAATATATAAATAATATATATATTGTTAGGTGAGTAGACACCAATTCTAAGATAAGTTAATAGTAAGATAAAATACGATAAAGCGGCATGAAATATTTACTCATGAAAAGATTCAAAATAAAGAAGAAGACGACAAGATAGTTGAGATTAAGTAGTAAATATGCAAGTAGGATAGATATAAAAACCAGTATAAACAATATAATGCTAGATTGTAAAATAGTATAAGCTAGTACAAAATTATAATAGTGGTAAGTAAATATTATAGAAAACAAGGTAGGGATTATCTAAGTAGAAAATCTCCTTCTGGTGTAGGTTCGCCTCGTTAGTATCCAACTGCAGACTTGCCTCATTGAAATCAAGTTGCAGAATTGCCTCTACGACTTTCGATTGTAGTTTGCCTTCTGGACATTCGGTTGCAGACTTTGCCTCCTCGATATCCAGTTGCAGTTTGCCTCCATTGACGTCTAGTTGCAGATTTGTCCTCTCGACATCAGGTTGCACCAAAACGGAAGATGGAAAGATGCAATCTTCCATATACACTTGGATATTGGGTGTTTAATAAAGTATGGTGTTATGTTTGAAATCAGTGATATAAAAGTGGATGGAAAAGGTTGTAACTGAAGTAGGACATTACGACGATAAAATATTAAAATAGATAGATTTTAAATATAGGATATACAAAATTTGTATTAATGAAAATGATTTATAACTTTCAGGAAAAAGTAGTGTAAAATATATGCACGAGATGAAAATATAAATGAAAACGATAATTATGTAGTGTAGCAAATTAGGACAATAGAAATAAACAATTATATATAGAAATCAATGGAAAATATAGGTAGTAACTAAGAATGTGTAGACAATTAAAATTTGACAATAAAGATAAAGTATAAATAGTTAGTGTATGTATTATATTAAAGAAGTGTAAAGCTATAAAATTAATGAGTAGCGATTAATAGTAAAAGTGAACAAAACAAATTAGCAAATAATATGTAATAACAATAGTATCGAATATAGACAATAAAACAAAATGGGATGTCATATTTATACGGGTAGAAAATTTCAACCTCGTTAAAAATATACTGAAATATATAGGACAATATAAAGTAATGGAAAAATGTAGTATCACAAAATCAAATCATATAAAATGAATGTACATAAGCAAAAATTCATAAGCAATATTCAAAATATAATAATAAATGAAGAAAATAATAGCTGCAATATTAATTTAATAAGCGGTAATAAAATACGTAAAGTAATAGCAATGTAAACGGATGAACATAAAGTGACATAAAAACACGAAAGACAAAATTTTAAGATTGAAAGACAGATAAAACAAATTCAAAAAGATCAAGACTAAGGAAGATAGAAAAAATAATACATATCCAACTGATTTAATAATATAAAAAAATATGTATTTGAAAAATATTGAATGTTGAAAAGTACTATGATAAAAATTCACGAAGAAAAATTGAAAGAAGGAAGTGTGTCTGAGTGTAAGGTATCATGAATGATGGTTCAAACCAACCACGCTTCCGCGCGCCACTCTGATACCCAAGGAAAAATGTGCTCGCATACAATCTCACATCAATGTATACGAAGGGAGTATCATGAATGAAGGTTCAATAACTACTTCATTCACGACTCCAGCCATCAAAGGGAAGAGAAAACGTAAGTGTATAGAGCAATACAAATGTAAATCACTTACATTTAAATCTATATAATCTAAACTCACACTTCTAATATCCACCCTATTGTGTCGTCCTTGTAAATTTGTACCACTCATTGAAGCGTGGCTTTGATACCACTTTGTAACACCCCGAATTTCAAATAAGTCTGAATTCGAAGCTCCACAGTATCCTTACACTTCACTTCGTACAATTTTACAAGGAATTTCAAACTTTATTTACATTAGAGTCTTTTACATCAATACACAGCGGAATAAATAAAATACACCAATGATAAATGTACAATTGTAACAACTTTAGCATCTGAATAATCATCAACAACAAATTCATCTATATATCTTCTTGTAAATTTCAAGTCTTACATATAAAACTATGGGCACGTCTGTTTCTTACAACCGACGAAATATTATACACGGCCATCCTCGCTATGCCGAATAGTATAACGATTTAAATACTTTAACAAATACAAACTTGATCACAAAACAATGCTACAAGAGACTATCCTATTGATGTCGTGGGTGCTGTGCACTTAATCCTTAATGCAATTATTTATATTAAATGACACTAAAGCGCACTTGTTCGGATTCTATGCATCTCATACTACATAGGTCCGAGGGCAAGCCCTTAATCGTTCATCAACTTGTAGGGATCAATCCCTCGCAATGACTTAAACTACTACAGTAACTACGGTAAGTATCCTAGATGTTCTATGAATTACGAGCCAATGTCTAGACAGCCTGGAGGGGAATCCCACGTCATAACCTGACGCATCACGTAAACAACCTGTGGACAATTAAGTCTCCGTCATAGGACAATGGCACCACCCGTAGTCACCAAACATCCCACAAGGGTCACCACCGGGATGATAATTCCGGAGACGTGTTCACGTCATGACAAGACGCATCATATAGATAGCCTGTGAAACACTCTCACACCACCATTCTGATGACCCTCATACTTGTGTTTTTCTCTTACTTTCATCACATCTCCACTATAGTGTAGTCCTTATATTTTTTAGTCTATTTTAAAAGAAAATCATCACAACCTAGAGCTAGCTTATCCTACCGGACTTACAACAAACGAAAGAGACAGTCAGCCCAACCTGGCTACTTCTCAAGAGATGCTCAATCCACACTGGTTAGCTCTCAAATTCATTAATAAAAACTACCGGTTACTAGGGTCTCGCCTAGCCTCTTGATTCCAATAACTATCTCTTTCCAGAGATCAACAATATTTTATATTCAATCTCAAAATAATAATTCAATTCCCTTATTCATATCTCTTTCTCAAAGAGAAAACATTTCTTTATAATCTCATTACATGAAAACAATTCAATTCAACTCTTTTATCAATTTAATCCCTTATACCATTCTATGCAATATCAAATAATCTCAATCATGTATTAATAATCATACAATTTCATTAAGAAGAAAATTTAATTGCAATCCAAATATTCATCTCTCTTTAATTATACAAGAGTCACAATTTTCATTATAAAAATCACTTATAATTCTTTTAATCGATAAACTCAAGTTCTTTAATGTAAAATCCCCTTTTAATTCTGACAAATATATCTGAATATTATAGAATTAATTTTTATGAAGTCTTAAATAATTTTAGAATAATAATAGAATTTTTCTGAATTTTTTTCTCATTTAAAACTCTCAAAAACATTAAAAAAAATCAAAAAAACAATTTTAAAGTCTACACCAGTTTCAAACCCAGAACCCAAGGCCAGACCCGTCTGAACAGTAACCGCACTAAGGTGCAGTCGAAGACCAGAATGACCAAGATGGCTAATTGTTTTATACAAAATTTATATTATACTTAAGTTTGGGCTCTCGGTTTTGAGTAAAAATCATGTTTTAGAAAAATAAAGTCTCTGGAGAGACTTGAACCTAAGACCAATAGCTCCGCTGAGCTACAGTAACGGACCCAAATCGCACCCGAAGACCAACTTGTCTCAAGTGACTAACTATCACAAAATGAGTTGGGTTTCTCAAACTCCAACTCTCTGTTTGTTACTAATATTTCATAATTCAAAAACTCTTAAACTCTTTTTCTCCTCTAATTTATTTCATGAACATTTCTAGATTACTGATAATATAGATTAGCAACATAACAGTAATTAAAAATTGTTATTTTGACATAAGCACATGAATTTTCCTTTCTAAATTGTATTTTATATCTACATTTTCGATATTTGTAAACAACCATGATTTCCACCAAAATTTAGTACCATAATTATCACATAAGCTTGTTTTCTTGTTTTCTTGTATTTCTACAACATTTCTAGGACATAATCTCATTTATCATACTAGTGTCACACTAATTAATATAGAATATAACCAATGTTTCAATTAACCGACTAGCCATTTACAAACATATATTCTACATCTAGCATGGTTTAAAATTCACATTTTCATAGCGACATGATAATTCTAATGTAATAATCACATTTCATAGCAACATGCATGATAATATAAATTTAACAACTCATGCTACATCTACCAAAATTACTTAAGCATCATACTCCTAAATTTAGAAAGGATTTAAGAAGCACCCACCTTATATAAGAGTATACTAGCAATTGAATTCCTAGAATGAGGAGAACCTAGAAACTCCGATTTGCATCCTCGAATTCTGTGCACAAGAAAAACTCCCCAATACTCCATTCAGCCAAAGCACCACCCACTCTTCCACTCACAATTTCAAAATTTTTGTTTCCCTCCATCCCAAAGAAGGACAGCCGGCCACCCTCATTTCTCATGCTCAACACGTGCACGTGCTTGCTGATGTGTCTAATTTTTATACAAATAGTTGTACTCATTACCCATT
Organism: Hemerocallis citrina; assembly: GCA_017893485.1. Taxonomy (NCBI): domain Eukaryota; kingdom Viridiplantae; phylum Streptophyta; class Magnoliopsida; order Asparagales; family Asphodelaceae; genus Hemerocallis; species Hemerocallis citrina. The sequence goes on along the minus strand of CM030358.1, from coordinate 366,595,447 downwards.
AAAATTGCTTGTTTTCGTTTATATTGTTTATAATTCATCTTATTTCTATAAGATTTCAATTAATAAATTATTTTTTGAAGGAATGAGATTTTTGATGCATAAAGTGAAGATTTTTGGAAAAAATCAACAAACAAGGCAAAACTATTGATTTATGAATTTTTATTGATTTGTTGAATTTAATATTTTACAAATTGACAATATGAGAAGAAAAATACAATTTTAATTGTCAATAGGGTGTAAAAAGAATAAACAAATTTTAAAAGGATTTTGATAGAGCTAAAATAAAAATTAGTTATTTTAAGTTGATCTAATTAATTTAAATTGAAATTTTTATTCTAAATCCTGATTTTTATTTGCAGCACATATCTCAATTAAATGAAGAGATAAACCTTAATCCTATGTCTACCACTCCTATAAATACAACACAGAGGCAGAAGAGGACGGCACGCCACATGAAGGCACTGCTGCCTTGACTTTACAAGTAAATAAGTATATATTAATAGAGAGAGGCGGAGAGAGACAGAGCCTCTCTGGTGCAAAGTCCAATACAAAGCCAAAGAGAGATCTGCGTTGAAACACAGGCACAGAAGCCCAGGAGGATCTGACATGGCGAACGCAGAAGCAGACAGCACCGGATCTGACGCAGACAGCACACTGTTTTTGATTCGGTCGGTGATGTGGCTCAGGACAGAAGCGACAGACAGAGAAGAGAGAGAGAAAGAGAATGTTGTTTTACTGGATTCGGTTTGCAATTTTTATTTACAAAACAGTACTTTTGTATCTTCTTTTCTCTTCTAAAATTTAATTATGCAATCCATGAACAAATTTGTTAATTGCAATTTACTATGAACTAAATTTATTTTTCTAGGGTTTCGATGTAGCCTAGTTTTGAGAACACAGTTTTTAATTCAATATTATATTTCTATTTTTTCATGGTTGTGTGTTTGATTTTTGTGCTTAATGCTTACAATTATTTGACCAATTTTTGTATGATTATTGGATCATGGAGAGACCGAAATGTAATTTGTGATTTAGAACTATAGAATTAAACACCATTGATTGAGCAAAATTAGAGATAATTTACCGCGATTGATGTGACCGTTAAGAAATCCAAAGAACTTAATGAGTCTTCGATTAATTAAATTTGCATAGAATTATGACAAACTGTTAGTTGGAGATAATTTTTGTTGTTGTTCGAGAGAAAGCATTGAATAATTTGGGGATTTTGGTCTACAACCTAGAAAAATAAATTTTGTATTCACATGGAGTCATAAATTGTGTTTGATTAACTAGGTGAAACAAAAAACCCTAGAATTGATTTTATTTGCAATCAATAAACATCATAATTTCTTATTCCGCTTCCTTTTAATTAACTTAGTTAGTTTCTTTTAGATTAATTTAATTTAGTTGTCTTCTTTATTAATTTCGATTTTCCAAATAGTAGTTAATCTAGTAATATCGGTACTCAATAAAATAATTAGTCCATGTGGGTTCGACACTTTTTTTTCCAATAAAACTATACTACTTGTTGCGATTTTGTACACTTGCAAATATTCACACCACTTGCACTAGCACACACTTCCTAATACACATACATATATATTTAATTTAAAAACGTATGTACATAATATATTGTAAATGTTTAAGTAAAAAATTAGTTTAATAAAAGTTATATATTTTCATGCACAAATAAATAAATACACACACTTCAGAATCTCACTTTGAAAAGAACACGCTTAAATACGTGCACCGAGAAACACGTACTTCGCACGTAAAAATACCGAAATACAAAATTCTACTTTATCAATGGAAAATTATTAAAATGTAATCGAAAAAAATGTAAGAAAATATATTTATTACTTATATATATCCCACGACGTAATCACTACGTACATAGAAAACACGTGCATTACACGTAAAAAGTATTTTAATCAATATAAGGGAAAATGAATTTTCGTTTATAAAAAGAATTCGAACACATAAAATAAATAACTGAAAATACATAGAAAATATCACCCGTAGCGGTGAAAAATACGTAATCGATACGTGCATCGATAACACGTATAAAGCATGTAAAAATACAGAGATTGAAATATTGCATTTGAGTTGACTCAAATAGGATGAAATCAATATGGAAAATGCATAAATATTCAGAATCCAAAATACATAGTGAAATACGTTACAAATGTTGTCAGTAACGGTACAAAATATACGTGCGTAACACATGATGGCAAAATTGTTTTTCAATTTTGCGGGGTGTTACATATGATACCGTTCCTATTGTTTGCATGTCCAAGTTATCGATCATGTTATCGTTTGTGTTTGCCAATCATATTTACTATTCAAGTTTAATTATAGTAAAAGTATAACAAGCTGGAGTGATAAAGGGGAAGACATAATAGTGGACAATATAGAAGACTGTACTTGGAGGGGGGCCCGTGTTTTTCGTGTTACATGTTTACTGACCAAGTTTACCGACCAAGTTTACCAATCAAGTTACCGACTAAGTTTACCGACTAAGTTTACCGATCAAGTTTTATAGTCATGAGAAGACACGAGTTCAGGATCTATAGAATTCACCATTATAGTCTAAATGTTCACTTGATTGTATGCACTCGAACCTGTGGTATGAGACACAGGGTTGTGCATTAGATAGGAATGATAAAAGATGGATAGACTTAAGATTAACACTGAGAAGATCCATATTTCTGTTTACAAGTAATATGATTCCGTTAAAAAGTTTCATGATTTCTGTTATATATTACATGTTTTCGTTTACCAGTTACATGAATCATGCTTATAAGTCAAGTTTATATGACCCTCGTTTATATGTCGCATATTCCTGTTACATGGTTTGTTCTTTGTATACATGATTCCTTATTTTCTGTTTAATCCTTGTTCCCGTTTCCATTTTGCATGTACTACTTGCGGCCGTAGCTTGCTCTAATGGGTACCATATATCTTTCTTTTGAGTAAATATTATACAGGTACAATGATGGGATACTGAAGGAACTTGACGAATTTTTTACTGTGTGTATATTCTCGAGTAAGTTCCTGTGTCTCAGGTATTGGTTATTGTATTATATTCTTGTCCTTGTGATTATCATTATGTTGTTGAGCTTAATGGTATTGTACAACTTATGGATAATATGAGTTGTTATACTTATATCATTCGCTGGGCTTCAGTTACGCGCCCACGTGCCCGTATTCTGGGAAGCAGGTCGTGACATCGATGCTCATGGAACCTCCACTCTAGTCCTTCCAAAGAAGAAGAATCCCGTGACTCAACTAGATCCAAGGGGAAGGACGATCAAGTCCTTCGCCGTATCCAAGAAGTAGAGGATCATCTAGAACAGATAAAGCATGAAGGGAACTGCTACAGCAAGGCTGACAGCCCCTGTAAACATCCTTTCAGCGAATCCATCATCGATGCACCCTATTCCAAAGAACTTCAAAACTCCTCAGTTTGAATTTGACCCGACTGACCATATTGAGAGTTTTAAAACTCTTATGATGGTCTATGACACCACCAATGCTCCCATGTGCTGAACATTCACCGCAACTTTGAAAGGATCAGCAAGGGAATGGTACTCTCGCCTTACTCCAGAATCATTATTCTCTTTCGACCAACTTGAGGAGCTCTTCATAGCACACTTCGTTTCTAGCCAAAAGGCTGAAAAACAAGTTGATAATGGTAAAAATCGCAGTAAATCAGGGTCGTTAGATTCCATCTCAGATCTCAAACCTTCTACAGGCAGAGTAATCATAATAGGCATCTTTAATAGATTCAGGCCTTCTCAGGCTCCTCTACAAGACATTGGCCTCTTTCAAGCCCATGAAAAGTGACAGATTAAGCCCATTAAAAGAGACCCAGCCCATGAAGGCTGTTAGTCAAATCTCTTATCACCAAACAAGAGAGCTTATCTTTTGAAGGGTAGATTCAAACAGGAGATGAAGAATTCATATCGATCTCCAAGATTATTTCTCAGGCCTATAAATACCCTTCCCCCTCCTCAGTCAGAAGGTAATCTGCAATTTCTTTGTTAAACTCTCTTTCTCTCTAGTTCTGACTTGAGCGTTGGAGGGTCTGTCGTCGGGACCACTCCTGGTGTTTCAGGCTTTTTGCAGGTCCATCGGCCGCGTCAGCAACCGTCAAATTCAGATGATGGTGTTCAATCAACGATCCAGATCCACTGTCAGGAGCTCTAACCATCTTTCACGGCAACGATCAAAGGTAAGATCTATAGTTGTTTCCTTCAAATATAAACTCACTATCTGTTTTCTCCCATACCAAATAATCAGTAACGGATTGGCATCTTTTGTGAGAAATACACAAATCTGACTTATCACCATGCCACCATGATTAACAAGTAGAGCGGCGGCCTCAAGCCATTGCACCAACTCTTTTCATCAAATAGCTCCTCCTATGGGAGATCTGATTCCATCTCAACAGTAGCCCTGACAACGTAGTCAAGCCCCGTCAATAGAGAGGCACCGGGGGCTCCCGACAAAGCCATCATGAACAACACCCTCTACACGCCTGTATCTCAGTTTATAATGCCTCAACTGATTCAATGGCCTCACAAGGCCCCCGGGAATCTAGAGATCTCTACCAAATCATCAGTGCCAGGCAACAAAGAACTGATCTAGGAATTTCTTGGACGAGAGGCGAGCCCGAGCTGAGGCCTCCTACTCAGAACATCAAGTAAACCGGAGAAGCAACTCTCCCCAAAGACATAGATCAAGGCATTCCTCCTTTCACAGGGGGCATACTGCAGAAAGAAGCTCAACTCATAAAAGTCGAAAGCTTCTTGAGCGGAACAAAGAGAAAGATACCCCAGCCACTATGGCTGAATTGGAAAAGTCCAAGCTTGACATCCTCGGAGCTATCCAAGGTAGTCAAGACCAGGGTCAGCTCTCCAAAGAAGAATCTGGCGACTCAATTGGATCCAAGGCAAAGGACGACCAAGTCCTTCGCTGTATCCGAGAGGTAGAAGATCATCTAGAACAAATGAAGAATGAGGGGAACCACTCCAGTAGAGCCTATCGCCCCAGTCAACTTTCTTTCCGCAAAACCATCCTTCATGCACCCATTCCAAATGACTTCAAAGCTCCTCAATTCGAATCATATGATGGGGAATCAGACCCGACTGACCATATAGAGAGTTTCAAAACCCTCATGATGGTCTACAACACCACCGATGCGCTCATGTGTCGAACATTCCCCACAACTTTGAAAGGATCTGCAAGAGAATGGTACTCTCGCCTCACTCCACAGTCAATATTCTCCTTCGACCAGCTCGAGGAGTTCTTCATAGCGCACTTTGTTACCAGCCAGAAGGCTGAATCACCAAGTACCTCCCTATTGGAAATGAAGCAAAAGGAAGGGGAATTGTTGAAATTGCTGAAAGACTTCATCAAACGCTTCACATCCGAAGCAAGGTCGATCCATTCTTTGGACTCATCAGTGGCAGCTGCAACATTCCGCCACAACATCACTCATAAAGAACTAAAAGCTTCCTCGCGATGAAGCCGCCAAAAGATTTCACTGAGCTCCTAGAAAAGAGTAATAAAAACATCAGAGTCGGGAAGCTCTCAATCCATAAGGTAAGAAAGAGTCATCTTCTGGGAACAAACGGAAGAATGCAAGCAAGGAAGCACCCAAGAAGTTCCAGAAAGACGGTACAGGTCAACGCTGACCTCCTCCAACACCCCGCTTCGACAAGTTCACTCTCCAGAATGCAAGTGTGTCTGCCATCCTCATGGTAGTTGAAATGGATGGGATATTCCGCCCTCCTCTCAAGAAGACAAGGACCAGCAAAAAAAGAGAGAAAAACAAGTGGTGCGCATTTCACAAGGACCATGGACACACCATCGACGACTGCCGAGCCCTTAAAGAGGAACTTAAAATTCTGATTCGTAAGGGCTATCTCTCCAAATTTGTTCAGAAAGATAACAATGCCGGAACTCCTCCGACCTGGGGGGCTAATGCAAGACTCTGAACACATGGTCATTCACCACATTATTCACAGAGGTTCAATGGGGGGAGATTCCAACTCCTCCCACAAAGCCTGCATAAGGGAAGTTAATTCAGTACACAATGCTCCGCCTGTAAAGAGTTTGAGCCTCTCTGTATCATTCTCCGATAAAGACCTCGAGGGCATCAAAACTCCTCATTGCGATGCACTGGTTATAAACCTATGCATGGAAAACCATGAAGTACAACGTATCCATGTAGATAACGTCAGCTCAGTAAATATTCTCTTCATGGCCACATTCAATGCTCTAAAGCTCTCACGAAATTGACTCAAGCTGGCCGGTTACACACTTCATGGCTTCTCAGGCACACCCATCCAAGTCGAAGGAATCATCACATTTGACGTGATGGCAGGAAAAGTCCTAGCAATTCAGACGGAAGCATTAGACTTAATGGTAGTCAACATCAAAGTTGCGTACAGTGCCATATTTGGCCACCCAGACCTAGCAACTTTCCATGCAGTTGCCTCTGCATTTTACATGAAGATGAAGTTTCCAACATTAGCATGTATAGGCCATGTAACACCCTGCCCCAATACTCAGACAATTTTATTATTTTATTTATTATTTATAGTACAACTGCCCACTACAGGCTGCCTATCAAAAGGTGGTTAACCAATTAGGTGACTCTTGATGATATGCAATTATATTTTAATATTAATTATCATATGATACTCCCAATATAGGATCAAATCTATTCATAACCGCTGTATCTCTCCTTGCGTTGATGTCAGCGACCAGCAAACCCCATCCCTGGGAGAGCCCTCACTCAGACTTCAGCATGCTAAGAAAGCACATAATGCCTCTCAACTGTGCATGTGGGCCCTTCCTGCTGACGTGGCAGCGCTGCAGCAGCACTCAGCCTGCAGCTATTCTTCCGTGCCCCCCCTAGCATAACCGAAATCCATACAAAATCTCTATAGAAAGCTTTATAGGTCAAGCCTCCAATTCCTTTATATATATATATATATATATATATATATATATATATATATATATATATATATATATTATATTTGTTTGAAATTATGGGGTGTTACATACACCCCCTGTAACTCCTATTCCCGTAAATACATATTTTCGTGAGTATTTTTCCGTATTTCGAAATTTATAAAATTGTTACTATTAGGTTCGTTTTGAATTTCATGGAAAAGTTTTTTTTTTTTTCAAACAGTAGTTATAACTATTGCAAATAAACTTTGTTTCCATTTCTGCTTGACCAACTATTTACATTTTAACCCTAAAAAATATTATTATTTTTCGACTATTTCAACAAATTCCTATTTTTATATATATGACACTACTCCGATAATTTCTATTCTTATTGTTTGTATTTTATTCTTATTGTTATTACTATTATTAATTGTTCTTATTAGTATTTTTTTTTTAATTATTACTATTCTTATTGCAAATATGATTATTTATTTTCATTATTGACTATTAAAAACAAATCAATTCTTATTTAATAATTGTGCTTCTTCTATTTTAAATAATTCATGAAATGTGATATGAATTGTATTTTGTTATAAATCGCGTTTTGTCAAATATCTTATTCTTTGTATTTGGGTTTATATTAATCCATTACATTCATATAAATATATTTTTATCTATTGGATTTTATACCTAATACCCAGTACCCATTACCCTATATTTTCCTATAAATACCCTAATTAATACCCTAACCCTAATTATTTGTAAACCCAGCCATCATTGACCTTAATCCTCTTTTTAATCCCCCCATTACTGCTCCCCCATCTCTCCTGCTATCTCTCCCTGTTTTTGCTCCACCGCCCATCTCCGATGGCCACCATCTTCCACCTTCATCATCACCCTCAGCATCACCCTCTCCTCGTTATCTTCAACCCATCGTCACCCCGATCACTCCGTCCTCACCATTGCCCATCGCCATTGCCGCTCGAACCCAACTCATCCCTATCCACCGTCGCAGCCGTCGCCCTAACCCTGTGCTCCGATTGCCTCTCTGTGCACCCCTCATCCTCCGCAGAACCCTATTGATCTCGTCATCGTCGTCGAGCGCCCGTAGCCCCTCATTCTCCGCTCCTCTGTTTACAGCGCGAAACAGAGCCCCGTTCTTTGCCGGTGTTGCTTTGCTTCCTGACCAGTCGCCACCGCACGTCATCGTCGCTGCACGTCATCGCCGCCAGCGTCGTGAGCCCCGCCACAGTGCCGCCGCATTGCGTTGTCGAGGCTCTCCTGCTCTCTCTTTCTCTCTCTGTCGAGTTGGGGAAGACGAGTTGTGAGCGGTCGTTTTTGCTGTTTCATGTTCGGCACCCCCTGATCTGCCCTCTGCTGTCCCCTGTTCGGCCAGATCCGGTGCGAGGTTGCATTTTGATTAGCTGGATCCGCTGTTCGCTGTTCTACCGTGCCAGATCCATTTTTGTTGTCCACTGTTTGGGTCAAATCTGGTGTGGGGAATTGTTGCTGTTTTGCTGGTTTCTTCGCACGGTCTTCGCACGTGCTTCTTTGGGAGTTCGCCCGGGATTCTAATACCGATATTCTTTACTATTTTAATTAACCGAATAACAGGCAAGGCTTTTCTTGAACCCTTCTTTTTATTTGTGTTCAAGATTTCTTTGATCTCCTGCAAGTAGATCCTGTCCTTTTACTATCAAAAACTGCTTTGACAATTCCGTTAAGATTATCGAGGGTTTACACGAGCTAACCCGACATACTCTTAACACCGTGCTTCTCTTCAATCTAAACCTAGTTCCCAATGTTTCATGCATTTGCACAATAAACAACTAGATTCATGTATAGGACTCTTGATAGATTGGACATTGAAATTGAACATGCTGGAATTGGCTTTAATTGATGAATTGATTACATGACCATGATAAATGTATCTTAAACCTTAGAAATTTGCATGTTGACACCTAGGATTGCTTTAATTTTCAATTTGCATTCTATATGTGATTGTGTGAATTTTTTGTTATCTTTTTATGTTAAGTTGATTTCTGGACTGCTGTATGTTTCACTTTGAATAAGAATATTATCCCTGTTAATGACATAATTTGAGAAAACTTAGTAAACATAAAATGTAGCCCTTGATGTCTAAATCATTTTTCCCTACTCTAGATTTAAATTCCAATTTGCCATCTGGTAGATATCATCACTTTACTGCAACTGTGTTAGAATTTTCAGACTCAGAATTTTATGCATATCCTGCTGTTGTTTATTTGTTTGACCCTATTATCAGTAAAGGAAAAATTTGAAATAAATCATGCTGGACCTTGACATATATAGCTACTTCCCTGAATTTTTGTAGATTTTAATAATGAGTTTTGAGACCCGAATTAATTAATGGAACATAACCTACTGCATGCTGACTGAACATAAAACATGATTTGATTAGAACTTTCACCTTAGTTCCCATGACTTTCATATACCTTAATTATGCTCGCTGGAACCGTATTGAAGTCTACTTTCCAGATCTTCCAGCAGGTTTTAGTTTTGCTATATTGTAGTGACTGTAATCGATGTTTTAGTACAGCAAGGTTATGCTGTCCTGACCATGTGATGTGTGTTGATTTGACTTGTTTGCTTCATACTTTGTCTGTAATGCTTAGAATTAGTCACACATAGTAACATACAATATTGACACCCTCTTGCATGTTCACATAGGATTAAAATGACTTAATAACAAACCGGGGTATTATGGGTAGACATGGTAGTGAACGATCGGGAAATGTACTCGGTAAGGCCTTCTCGCTCGCACAAACACTTGACATAGAAGGAGGAGTTTTTCTCGGGAGGAGATTGTCTCGCTATCTCGCCATCTCGATATCTCGATATCTCGTTATCTTGTTTATCACATTATCTAGTTACGCCGAGTACACGAACCGTGAATTCACCATCAGTCTAAAACGATCACTATACTTGTGCGGAACCTGTAGTATGGGATACAGTAGTACGTGCACTATATAGGTTAATAAAATACTTAACAACCTTTATACTTGATCTTGTATTGAACTTGACTCGACATCACGCATTGAACTTGACTTGACATCATGCATTACATGTGTGATTATTGTAACCCTTTTGATATTATAGCTTGCTCTTTGTTTTGTTCTTTGACTTTGACCATGTCCCTTTTCTTTGATATTCAAGTTTTCCTATTATCCTTTGTTTTCTCTACTAGTTGCCCAAGACTTGCTCTAAGGGCTCTCTTTTCTTTCTTTTTAGATCCAGTACTGACAGGAACCAAAGGAGCAATACTAGAAGGAATTGGTGAGCAAACTCTCTGAAGATTGGAGCTGGACTTGAGATTACTTAGCTATCTTTACTTATTTGCTTATTGTATTCCTTTTTTTCATACTTTGTACTCTTAGGCTTTTGACCCGTAGTTTTGTTTTATCCCTGATGTTGGATTATCATTTAGTGAATTTATTTCATGATTATCTTTGAGTTTATTTATTTTTTATGTGATTATATTCGTTGCCTGCGTGGTTGTTTCTCTTATATATTGTTGAGTTGGGCTTGTACAGCTTATGGATGATATCTAATCATTCACTGGGCCTGAGTTACATGCTCGTATTCCCGTACTTTGAGAAGCGGGGCGTGACAAGGTTTTTAGAGGTATCAGAGCCCAGGGTTGAGTAATATATCAATCAAACATAACTATCTTTACAAGGGTTGACTTTGATTGGTATATTGGTCGAGTTTGGCTCTAGCCAGGTTAACTCAATAATATGCGCACCGCGTTGATCACATGAACATGTAATAACTTTAATATAATCTGGATATTAATCCTATTCGATCCACATCTGACTCCTTCGCATTCAATCCTTTGATTCCTTGTATCCTTCCATTCCTTGCATTCATTATCATTTGTCAGTCTACCTACACTAGTCTGGGTACTCACCAACTGGATGTTTTTGCACACTGTGGCTCGCGAAGATTCTTCGACTCCTCCGCCCAAGGCGGAAACATCAGAGAATTCTGCCATTCTCCCGGCGATGCAACGAATGATGGAGCTACAGCGAGAGCACAATGAGCTGATGAGAGCTAGTCTGGAAAGAGCCCAGGAGAATACACAGCTCACCCGACTATGTGTAATTGCACCCCAGCATCATGCCTTCGCTATCATGGGACCGACCCATGGAAGGAAGGGCTCGACATGCAACTTTTGCCACAAGATTGGTCACTCACGCAAGGATTTCCGACTAGCCAACGGTCGATGTCTTGTATGCGGAGCGAGTGACCACAAGGTTCGGAATTGCCCAAGGAACAGGAGGAATGTACCAACTGGAGGATCAGCTCCCAGTGGAAGACAAGCTGGAGAATGTGTTGAGGCCCACAACCAGATTGCAGAGGAAGAAGCGACTGCAGGTATTTTGTTATTTTGTTGCATTTCCATTCTTGCGTCTTTTATTTTTCTGTTCTTGCATCTATCATATTTTTCCAATTCAATATTGCATATCATGTTAGTTATTTTTTCCCTGCTATAATCTCTTCAATTCCAATTTTGCCCCTAGTTCCTCTTCCTTAACATTCGAATCTTTGATTTTCTTTTGTCCCTTCTAGTCATCCTCTTCTTTAACTCCTTATTGGGTATAGATTCATTTTCTCCTACCTATTTTTCTCTTTATATTTATTTTTTCCCGAATATTTTCTGTATTTCGATTATTAATTATTATATTTGTTTTGGATCACCAATTAAAATGTTTCTCAACAAAGATTATGTTATTTTGAATAATGGTGTATTTAACTTCATTTTTCATTTTTGATCGGCTATATATTTCTATTATATTATTTCGATAAGACAAATCCTTATTTTGTTGTATAATGCTACTTTTACTACTATTATTATTATTACTATTGTTTTCATTATTATTACTAGTATTACTATTATTATTGATACTACTATTGCTAGTATTATTGCTGTTTTCATTATTTTATTGTTATTAATATTGAATTACTTTCACAAAAAAAATATATTGGACCCAAACTATATTTTGTCTTGCATTATTATTTTTACTAGTGTTGTTAATATTTTAATATTATTGTTATTATTATTAATTTTATCATTTTGCGATTATTGTTATTATTATTGTTATGATCATTGTAATTCTCATTGTTATTAGTATTGATATTTTGTTATCATTATTATTATTGGTATTACTATTTTTATCGTTACTATTATTATTATTATTATTATTTTGTTTTGAGCCTGAACACGCTTAATTTTATATACATTTCACCATTTCGGTGCAACCTAATGCCGAGACGGCAAATATGCAACTCGATGTCAATGGAGGTAAATTGCAACTGGATTTCGGGAAGGCAAAATGTGCAACCGAATACCCAGATGGCAACCTGCAACCTGATGTCATGAAGGCAAACATGCAACTTGATGTTAAGGAGGCAAGATTTTCTATCTATTTGCTAATTGATATTTCAAGACTCTTTACTTATATATAATGAAACTAATGGTAAAGAAATATTTTCCTTATGACATTTTGTTTATACAGTTACACTTTATTGTTTCCATATAATTTGAGCTAGTATAGTTGATTTTACTCTATTTTGTGTATAAAATTATTATTGCTATTATTATTATTATTGCTATTGTTTTCGTTATTATTTTTGGTATTGTTATCATTATTATTATTTCTATTGCTGTTATTATTATTGTTTTCATTATCTTTATTGTTATCATTTTTACTATTATTGTTACTGTTAATTTATTATTATTGATATTATTATTATTATTGCTATTATTTTTATTATTATTATTGTTATATTTTTAATGCTATTATTATTGTTATTGCATTATTTGCATGAATATGTCGAATCCAATTATGTCGTGTATGTGTTATCATTGTTATCAGTATTGTTGATGTTTTTATTTTATTATAGTATTACTAACACCGGTATGACTGTGGTGATTTTTATTACTGTTATGATTATTATTGTTGTTATTTTTAATATTATTGTTATTATTATTTTTATTATTGATATTATTATCTTTACTATTAATATTTGTTGTTGTTATTATTGTTATTATTATTTTATTACTATTGATATTATTATCATTGATATTTGTTGTTGATATTATTTTTTTGAAGCCATTAGTTTTGATCTATATTATATCTTTAATTATTTAAATTGAAGCTCAATTTTATATTCATTTTGCATTATTGTTTATATCCTTGAGCCCATACTCTCTTTGATCTTGGTGTCTCATTCTTGTCTTCCTGCTCGGTTCGTCGATTGGTGTCACGTTGCTACAGCGACATGTATGTTGCTTGGAACGTCACCATCGGAGTAGCGCAGCGGAAGCGTGGTGGGCCCATAACCCATAGGTCCCAGGATTCTCCTGTTGTTTCCCCTTTCCTGCATTGTTTGTTTCCCTCCACCCATTGCATTCATCTTCATCCGTTGACTCATTTGTTTGGTCTAACTCTTCCTTGTCCATCTTTCTTCGACTCCAGCTCTATCTATTTTTCATCTCTTTGCTTGCTATCTTGCAAGTCTTGTGTTGTTTCTTCTTCTTTTTTGATACCAGTTACTTCTTTCTTGTCTTCCATATGACCTCATTGTTAACTACTTCTTTCTTTTCTAGTGTTGCCACAGCCTTGTTCCTTGCCTTAAACCCTCTGTTTTGCTTACCCCCGATTTCTTTTTGCCCTGTCCTATGTACCGCCTGAGCAAATTTCGAGGACGAAATTTTGTTGTAAGGTGGGTAGGATTTGTAACCCCTATTCTCGTAAATACGTATTTTCGTGAGTATTTTTCTGTATTTCAAAATTTATAAAATTGTTACTATTAGGTTCGTTTTGAATTTCATGTAAAAGATTTTTTTTCCAAACAATAGTTATAACTATTGCAAATAAACTTTGTTTCCATTTCTGCTTAACCAACTATTTACATTTTAACCCTCAAAAATATTATTATTGTTCGACTATTTCAACAAATTCCTTTTTTTATATATATGACACTACTCCGATAATTTCTATTGTTATTGTTTGTATTTTATTCTTATTGTTATAACTATTATTAATTGTTCTTATTAGTATTATTATTTTGTTTATTATTACTATTCTTTTTGTAAATTTTATTATTTATTTTCATTATTGACTATTAAAAACAAATCAATTCTTATTTAATAATTGTGCTTCATCTATTTTAAATAATTCATGAAATGTGATATGAATTGTATTTTGTTATAAATCGTGTTTTGTCAAATATCATATTCTTTGTATTTGGGTTTATATTAATCCATTATATTCATATAAATGTATTTTTATCTATTGGATTTTATACCCAATACCCAGTACCCAATACCCTATCTTTTCCTATAAATACCCTAATTAATACCCTAACCCTAATTATTTGTAAACCCAGCCATCATTAACCTTAATCCTCTTTTTAATTCGCCCATTATTGTTCCTCCATCTCTCCCGCTATCTCTCCCTGTTTCCGCTCCACCGCCCATCTCCGATCGCCACCATCTTCCACCTTCATCATCACCCTCAGCGTCACCCTCTCCTCGTTATCTTCAACCCATCGTCACCCCAATCACCCCGTCCTCACCATTGCCCATCGCCAATGCTGCTCGAACCCAACTCAACCCTATCCACCGTTGCAGCCGTCGCCCTAACCTTGTGCTCCGATCGCCTCTCCGTGCACCCCGCATCCTCCGCAGAACCCTATTGATTTCGTCGTCGTCATCGAGCGCAGTCCCCTCCTTCTCTGCTCCTCTATTTACAGTGCGAAACAGAGCCGCCATTCTTCGTCGGCGTTGCGTCGCTTCTCGACCAGTCACCTGCCGCCAGCATCGCGAGCCCCTCCGCAGTGCCACCGCATCGCGTCGCCGAGGTTCTCCCGCTCTCTCTTTCTCTCTCTGTCGAGTTGAGGAAGACGAGTTGTGAGCGGTCATTTTTGCTGTTTCGTGTTCGGCACCCCCTGATCCGCCCTCCGCTGTCCCTTGTTCAGCCAGATCCGGTGCGAGGTCGCATTTTGAATAGCTGGATCTGCTGTTCGCTGTTCTGCCGTGCCAGATCCGTTTTTGCTGTCCGCTGTTTGGGTCAGATCTGGTGTGGGGAATTGTTGCTGTTTTGCTGGTTTCTTCGCACGGTCTTCGCACGTGCTTCTTTGGGAGTTCGCCCGGGATTCTAATCCCGATATTCTTTACTATTCGAATTAATCGAGTAACAGGCAAGTCTCTTCTTGAACCCTTCTTTTTATTTGTGTTCAAGATTTCTTTGATCTCCTGCAAGTAGATCCTGTCCTTTTACTATCAAAAACTGCTTTGACAATTCCGTTAAGATTATCGAGGGTTTACACGAGCTAACCCGACATAATCTTAACATCGTGCTTCTCTTCGATCTAAACCTAGTCCCCAATGTTTCATGCATTTGCACAATAAACAACTAGATTCATGTATAGGACTCTTGATAGATTGGACATTGAAATTGAACATGCTGGAATTGGCTTTAATTGATGAATTGACTACATGACCATGATAAATGTATCTTAAACCTTAGAAATTTGCATGTTGACACCTAGGATTGCTTTAATTTTCAATTTGCATTCTATATGTGATTGTGTGAATTTTTTGTTATCTTTTTATGTTAAGTTGATTTCTGGACTGCTGTATGTTTCACTTTGAATAAGAATATTATCCCTGTTAATGACATAATTTGAGAAAACTTAGTAGACATAAAATGTAGCCCTTGATGTCTAGATAATTTTTCCCTACTCTAGATTTAAATTGCGATTTTCCATCTGTTAGATATCATCACATTACTGCAACTGTGTTAGAATTTTCAGACTCAGAATTTTATGCGTATCCTGCTGTTGTTTATTTTGTTTGACCCTATTATCAGTAAAGGAAAAATCTGAAATAAATCATGCTGGACCTAGACATGTGTAGCTACTTCCCTGAATTTTTATAGATTTTAATAATGAGATTTCACACCTGAATTAATTAATGGAACATAACCTACTGCATGCTGACTAAACCTAAAATCTGATTTGATTAAAACTTTCACCTTTGTTCCCATGACTTTCATATACCTTAATTATACTCGCTGGAACCGTATGGAAGTCTATTTTCCTGATCTTCTGGTGGTTTCAGTTTTGCTATTTTGTAGAGACTGTAATCCATGTTTTAGTACAGCAAGGTCTTGCTGTTCTGACCATGTGATGTGTGTTGATTTGACTTGTTTGCTTCATACTTTGTCTGTAATGCTTAGAATTAGTCACACATAGTAACATACAACATCAACACCCTCTTGAATGTTCACATAGGATGAAAATGACTTAATAATAAGTCGGGGTATTATGGGTAGACTTGGTAGTGAACGATCGGGAAATGTACTCGGTAAGGCCTTCTCGCTCGCACGAACACTTGACATAGAAGGAGGAGTTTGTCTTGGGAGGAGATTGTCTCTCTATCTCGCTATCTCGCTATCTCGATATCTCGTTATCTTGTTTATCATATTATCTAGTTACGCCGAGTACACGAACCGTGAATTCACCATTAGTCTAAAACGATCACTATGCTTGCGTAGAACCTGTAGTATGGGATGCAGTAGTACATGCACTAGATAGGTTAGTAAAATATTTAACAACCTTCATACTTGATCTTGTATTGAACTTGACTTGACATCATGCATTACATGTGTGATTATTGTAACCCTTTTGATACTATAGCTTGCTCTTTGTTTTGTTCTTTGACTTTGACCATGTCCCTTTTATTTGATATTCAAGTTTTCCTATTATCCTTTGTTTTCTCTTCTTGCTGCCCACAACTTGCTCTAAGAGCTCTCTTTTCTTTCTTTTTGGATCCAGTACTAACAGGTACTGATGGAACAATACTAGAAGGAATTGGTGAGCAAACTCTCTGAAGATTGGAGTTAGACTTGAGATTACTTAGCTATCTTTGTAGTACCCCATATTTTTAAAATATTGTTTTGAGATTAGAAAGTGAATTAAAATGATTTTTTTGTGATTTAATAAATGTCTATCTAAAAATTCATCCTTTTTACACGTGCAAATGTTGGACTTGGGAAGTTAAAAACCAAAAATTATTTTTGGAAAACTCATTAATTATTATTTGAGATTATTTGGGATTTTTCTAGATTTTTTGAAAATTATTGGACTTATTTGCAATTATTACAAAGAGAGACTTTTGTGCAAAATTACCAAATGGGGTGAAAACTCCAGATTTTCGGATTTTTGGACTGAATATAATCCCTAGTTAATTCAGGAGTAAAGATTTTACCTCTAGTTCCTACACACTTGACTTATTTCACAAGTTTTGGTAAAAGAGGATCTTTTTGCAAAATTTGAATTTTCATTCTGGATAGTCGACCGATGACCTTTTACAGTCGACTGTTAGTACTTAGAATTATTTTATGTTAAGTTCTAGAGTTGTCATTCTAGACAGTCGACCTATGGCTTTTATAGTTGACTGCTATTACTTAGATTAATTTTCTTGAAGTCTTAGGTTTTCACTCTGGACAGTCGACTGACTCCTGTATATAGTCGACTGTTACTGATGTTCTTGAGTTATTCTGATGTTATTTTAAATGAGTTATTCTTTAAATATTTTGGACCTATAATTTACTATTCTAAACTTCATTTCCTATTGAACATATGTTTCCAAATTGTTTTATTAAAGTATTGTTAATGGAAGGTTTGGTTTGGATGGTTGAGTGTGAGTCCCTAGAGGGTGTGTAAGATCCTAGTATACCGGCCGGTTGAGATATTTGTGTTTTGGGCCTGTCGAGGTATTTTAGTTGATCAGTTGTTGAATTAAGTCCGATGAGATATATCAACTTTAGGTGATTCGTACTTAAACTAATTAACTCAGAAAGATAAGGACAAGGCACTAGTGGTGATATGATGAATGAGAACTTGGGTTATGGACCTCAGTATGGCTTGCAGTGTGAGATAATCCCCAGAATTATCCAGGTGTGAGTAAAATAGTCTCCGGAATTACCTGTGCAGTGGGATTGATCTATGGAATTATCAGGGTCGAGGCGACGCACATGTGGTATTCGTGTGATGAGGTGTCATCGCTTGCGGTGTGGGGTACTTTCGAAGATTCCCAGGTGTGAGTGAAATAGTCTCCGAATTTATCTGTGGATAGAGATTGACCTCCGAAATTATCCGGGCAAGGGCTAATACTCATAGTTTATCTTTATCTCGTAGTAGTCATCGTGTTAGGTTTAGTTGCATAGCGGGGGTTTAAATCCTACAATGTGGAGACGTTAAGGGCTTGCACCGGACCTATGTAGAGTGGGATGCATAGAATCCGACACGTACGCATTAGAGAGTCAGCATATAGAATTGTGTTTTCTTGATTCGGTTTAAGCATGTGTTTTCCTGGTTTTCTACACTTGACACTTAGTCTAGTTTCACTTGATGTTTTCATGTCTTATTGATATATCTTACCTTATATTGTTCTTACTTATTACATGTTATTTATGTTTCCATGTTCTATTTATGTCGTTTGTTTTTATGTCACTCATACCATTATGGCTGACCCATTTTTTTTAGGGGTTTAGAGTTATCTCTAGCCTCATGTTTTACAGGTAATTACTTGTAGCTTGGATTTTGGATGCTTGAGTTAAAGTGGTGTAATGGGTTATGTATTGTTGTAAAAAAAATCGTTGTAAAGAAAGAAATTTGTAATTCAAGGTGTATTGTATTCCGCTGTGTTATAAGATTAATGTAATGAAAGTTGAAAAAAATTTATTGGTATTTGGCTGTTTAATATTACATTTGAAGTTGATGCTGGGAATTGTACCACATATTTCTGAGGTATCATATTGAAAATTCGGGGCGCTACAGAGATTGGTATCAGAGCACGCTTCAATAGTAATAATAAACATGGTATAAAAATAACCTAGGTGTGGACACTAGAGCGTGAGTACCAAGGTGTGGACATTAGAGAGTGAGTATCACATAGAGCTGAAACATGATGTTTTACTTTTGGGGTATGGTTGAGGTTTTGCCAGAGGGTATTGATGTGAATATAAATTGTGTTGTGGTGCTCTAACTTTTCCCTCATTTTGCAGTATTCAGAATGGTTGGACCCAGAACCTAGGAATGGTAACAATGGTGATGGAGCTGGAAGTTTACAAGGAACAGGATTTGATCTCGAGGTCGAATTTTTCCAGGGTGTATCAGACTTTGAATGCACTGATTGCAGCTAATTTGGCACATAATCAGAACCAGAATCAGAATCATGGGGTTGGACCAGTGTTTGTTAACGCTGAACTTATCAAGCAGATTGAGTTCTTCAAGAGGATGAGGCCGCCCGTGTTTGAGGGGCAGTTTGATCCAAATGAGGCTGATGATTGGATTAGACGGATGGAGACGATCTTCGAGGTCTCAGAAACTCCAGCAGCCTATAAGGTAAAGTTGGCCACTATGTAGTTGGAAAAGGATGCTGGTGTTTGGTGGCAAACAGTGAAGAGGACTCTGGGAGACCAGCAAATGACTTGGGAGGCTTTTCGGGAAGAATTCAGGGATCGTTTCTTTTCCCTGGATATTCAGGAGAAGAAGGAGACAAAATTTTTGAATTTACAGCAGGGCAACATGACCGTGCGAGAGTATGAGACTAAGTTCATTCAGCTGTCGAGGTATGCACCGGAACTGATAGTTGATGAGGCGAAGAAGGCCAAGAAGTTTGAGCAGGGCTTGAGGCCAAACTTAAGGCCGAGGATGATTCCTTTGGGCATAAGAAGGTTCGATAAGCTGGTCAGGAGAGCAGCTATGACAGAGGAAGACATGGATCAGTTTCAGAAGAAGCAAGAGACCTGGAACAGGAACAAGAGGCCAGCATCAGGTCAGAGTGGGAAGGGAATCCCAGTGAAACAAGTCAAGTTTAGTGGTCCAGTGCAGAAGGCACCCGCAACTCAGGAAGTGACTTGTTACTATTGCAAGGAGGCAGGTCATTACAGGTCAGTGTGTCCTAAGTTGGCAAGGCAGACTTGTTTCTAGTGTGGGTAGGCGGGACATTCTAAGCCTCATTGTCCACAGTTGAGGAAGGATGGTCCAGGTAGAGGTAAATTCCAGAGGCAAGGGCGGGTGTTCGCATTAACTGAGGAGGATGCGGGTAACTCGGAAGATGTGATCCAGGGTATGCAAGAGTTTTGAATTTATTTTTATTCAATGTATTAAGTAAAACTTTTATTTGAGAATAATTGGAGATTACGTATCATTCTTCATGTAACAGGAATTGTTTTGGTTAATGGAATTAAGGCAAAAGTGTTATTTGATACTGGTTCTTCGCATACTTTTGTGTCGCCCAATTTTGTAAAGGTCTTAGGAGTGGAGCCTAAGTTGTTTCCAGGCAGGGTTTTGTCGGTGGCAATGCTGTCAGGTGAAGAGTTGATTGCTGATCGATATTATAAGGGCTGTGATATCAAGATTGGCAGGAGATTATTCGGCATTGATCTGATTGAGCTGCAAGTCTTAGGAGTGGATGTGATCGTGGGCATTGATTGGATGGCAATATATGATGCCACAATTGAATGCAAGTAGAAAGAGGTGTTGGTGAAAGCACCTGGTGGTCCTACAGTGACTTTTCAAGGGAAGAAGAAAGTTCCGAAAGTGGCTGCAATGGTATCCAAGATGGTGATTCCAGATGAAGTCAGAGGCATTCCGGTTGTCAGAGATTTTTCTAAGGTGTTCTTGGAAGATTTGTCAGGATTATAACCGCAAAGAGATGTGGAGTTTTGCATGAATGTTCAGCCAAGGAGTGCTCCAATTTCTAAGGCTCCGTACAGGATGGCACCTGTAGAGTAAGACGAAGTGAAGAAGCAGATTGAGGAGTTGTTGAGCAAGGGGCTTGTTAGGCCGAGTTCCTCAACGTGGGGTGCACCAGTGTTGTTAGTCAAGAAGAAGGATGGGTCAATGAGGATGTGCATTGACTACCGGAAGTTGAATAGGGTGACTATTCAGAACAAGTATCCACTTTCGCGGATTGATGATTTGTTCGATAGGCTCCGAGGAGCAGCTGTGTTTTCGAAGACTGGTTTGAGATCAGGGTATCATCAGGTTCGAGTCAAGGAGGAAGATGTGAGTAAGACAGCTTTCAGGACTCGTCATGGACTCTATGAGTTTTTGGTGATGCCATTCGGGTTGACGAATGCGCCAGCAGTGTTAATGGATATGATGAACCAAATTTTGAGGCCATTTATTGACTCCTTCGTAGTGGTTTTCATCAATGATATTTTGGTGTATTCAAAGTCGGAGGAGGAGCATTCTATGCACTTGACAGCGGTATTACAGAAATTGCAGGAGCATAGCTTGTATGCCAAGTTGTCGAAGTGTGAGTTTTGGAAGTTTGAGGTAGCTTTCCTTGGTCATATCCTTTCTAACGAGGGAGTGACCACTGATCCTCAGAAGGTTGAAGCAGTAAAGGTTTGGCCCAGGCCATCATCTGTGAAGGAAGTCAGGATTTTCTTGGATTTGGCTGGTTACTACAGGAGATTCATCCAGGGCTATTCTTAGATTGCAGTTCCTTTGACAGGTTTGACCCGGAGGAATGTGGCATTTTCATGGACTTTTAAGTGTGAGGCAAGTTTTCTTAAGTTAAAGGAGAGGTTGACTACTGCACCTATCTTAGCTATGCCACAAGTTGTGAAGGATTATGATATCTTCATTGATGCGTCTCTCAGAGCTTTGGGGTGTGTCTTGATGCAAGAAGGCAAGGTTATTGCTTATGGATCGAGGCAATTGCATCTGCATGAGAAGAATTATCCGTCGCATGATTTGAAGCTAGCAGCTATTATCTTTGCCTTGAAGCGGTGGAGGCATTATGTTTATGGAGAGAAGGTCAACATGTACACTGACCACAAGAGCCTAAAGTACATTTATCAACAGAAGGATCTAAATCTTTGGCAGAGAAGGTGGTTGGAAGTGTTGGAAGACATTCGTCCTGAGATCAAGTATCATCCGGGCAAGGCGAATGTGGTAGCTGATGGACTTAGCAAGAAGAGTAGTTTATCAAGTTTGATCACTACTCTAAGTGAGTTGGCAGCAGAGATTGATTAGGCATGTATCGAAGTGGTGCTGCAGGATTTAGGGGCGTCTTTGGCTCAGTTGAAGATGTAGCCTTCTTTGAGAGAGAGAATTGTGGAAGGTCAAAGATCAGATTCAGAGATTCAGAAGATGTTGCAACAGGTTTCAGAAGGCAAGTTATCAGAGTTTCGTGTCCAAGATGGAGTTCTTTGGATGGGTGAGAGGTTGTGTGTTCCGGATAATGCAGATTTGAGAAAGAGTATCTTGCAGGAAGCACATAGTACCTTGTTGTCAGTACATCCTGGAGGCACAAAGATGTACAAAGACATCAAACAACACTTTTGGTGGTCTGGTATGAAGAGGGATGTGGTAGATTTCGTGACAAGGTGTCTGACTTGTCAGCAGATCAAAGCAGAAAACCAGAAACCTGAATGTTTGTTGCAACCGTTGCCCATTCCGGAGTGAAAATGGGAGAATATCAGTATGGATTTCATCACGGGTTTGCCGAGGAGTTCAAAGGGCAATGACTCGATTTGGGTTATTATGGACCGTTTGACTAAGTCGACACACTTTCTGGCCATGAAGATTACTTGGTCGTTGGAGAAATTGGCAGAGCTGTACATTGGTGAGATTGTGAGGCTTCATGGAGTTCCTTTGTTGATTGTTTCCGACAGGGATGCAAGGTTCACTTCAAGGTTTTTGAAGAGCCTGCAAGTAGCTTTGGGCACCAGAACTAATTTTAGTACCGCTTTTCATCCATAGACTGATGGTCAGACTAAAAGGGTGAATCGAGTACTGGAAGATATGCTGAGGGCTTGTGTTATGGATATCGGTGGTAGCTGGGAGAGATACTTGACATTGGTTGAGTTTGCTTATAACAATAGTTACCATGAGAGTATCAGGATGGCTCCGTATGAGTCTTTGTACGGGCAGAGGTGCAGGACACCTGTTTGTTGCTACGAGGTTGGCGAGAGGCAAATGTTTGAGCCTGAGATCGTGCAACAGGCGTCCGAGCAGATTGAGCTGATTCGCAAGAGGTTGGTCGAGGCTCAGAGTCGGCAGAAGAGTTATGCTGATACTCGACGAAGGGACTTGGAGTTTGAGGTTGGGGATGCAGTTTTCCTCAAGGTTTCTCCGACCAAAGGAGTGATCAGGTTTGGTAAGGGAGGCAAGTTGGCACCAAGGTATATTGGGCCATATAGGATTGTGGAGCGGATTGACAAGACAGCCCACAGATTGGAGCTTCCAGAGGAGTTGGCACAGGTGCATGATGTAACGCCCCGCCCCAATACTCAGACGAATTTAATATTTTTAGAAGACAAATTAGATACTATGTAGTACAACTGCCCACCACAGGCTACCTCTCAAAAGGTGGTTAACCAATTAGGTGAGTCTTGATCCTTGGCTAATTATATTTATACTCAAATTATCATATCAAACTTCCCATGTGGGACTAAATTTCTCAAATCCTTCTCAAATCCGTCTCAACCAAATCCGTCTCAAATATGCAGTACCAGTCGACTGAACGATCGACCAGTCGACTGTTCGCTGCCAAACTGGGGTATTACATACACCCCCCCTTAGAAATCAGCGTCCTCGCTGAGTACAGGGCACACATCTAGTGTAGGACCGCCCTTTCTAGCCGATGTAGTATAGTCCTAGATCCCGAAGATCAATCACTCTCAACACTGCAGATCGGATACCCGGCTATCAATCACTACCTATGACTCTCAATACCGCAGAATATACCCGACCCCGGAGATCAATTACTCTCAGCACCGCAGATCATACTGACCTCTACTACACCCGGTGTCGAAAGTCGGCTCTGATACCATTTGTAACGCCCCGCCCCAATACTCAGACGAATTTAATATTTTTAGAAGACAAATTAGATACTATGTAGTACAACTGCCCACCACAGGCTGCCTCTCAAAAGGTGGTTAACCAATTAGGTGACTCTTGATCATTGGCTAATTATATTTATACTCAAATTATCATATCAAACTTCCCATGTGGTTCTAAATTTCTCAAATCCTTCTCAAATCCGTCTCAACCAAATCCGTCTCAAATATGCAGTACCAGTCGACTGAACGATCGACCAGTCGACTGTTCGCTGCCAAACTGGGGTATTACACATGATGTGTTCCATTTATCATTGTTGAGGAAGTATGTGCCAGATCAGAGTCATCAGTTGGTGGAGGTTCTTGAAGGTCTACAGGTGAACTTGAGTTACAAGGAATAGCCTGTGGAGATCGTTGACCGTAGGAAGAAAGTTCTTAGGAGCAAAGGTGATACCTATGGTCAAGGTGCTGTGGAGGAATCAGCAGTTCGAAGAGGCTACTTGGGAGCCAGAGGATCGCATGCAGAAGGATTTTCTTGAGCTTTTTGTTTGATTGTATCTTATTTATGTGAATGTATTTTCTTTGGACGATTGTACTATTGGATTGAGTTGTATTTTTTTTATTTGATTATGTTCTCATATGTGAATGTTTTGAATTATGGTTTCATTTATGAGATTGACTTTCCTTTGTTTATCGTTGTTTGGACCTCATTAGTAATAGTTCTGAGGACAGAACCCTTCTAAGGAGGGAGTGATGTAGTACCCCATATTTTTAAAATATTGTTTTGAGATTAGAAAGTGAATTAAAATGATTTTTTTGTGATTTAATAACTGTCTATCTAAAAAGTTCATCATTTTTACACGTGCAAATGTTGGACTTGGGAAGTTAAAAACCAAAAATAATTTTTGGAAAACTCATTAATTATTATTTGAGATTATTTGGGATTTTTCTAGATTTTTTTGAAAATTATTGGACTTATTTGCAATTATTACGAAAAAGAAGTAGTTTTGTGCAAAATTACCAAATGGGGTGAAAACTCCAGATTTTCAAATTTTTGGACTGAATATAATCCCTAGTTAATTTAGGAGTAAAGATTTTACCTCTAGTTCCTACACACTTGATTTATTTCACAAGTTTTGGTAAAAGATGATCTTTTGCAAAATCGCTATTTGAAGGGATGAAAATGCAAAATTTGTTTTATGGGTTTCCCTGCAGAGCCGACTGATGCTGGAGGGGGTCTTTTCAATTTTTGAACTTGATTAAAACTGGTTTTTACTAATTTCCAATAAAATGGCCTAGTTATGAAAATGGACATTTTAAAAAGGAGTATTTTGCAAATGTTTTCTAAAACCCTAGAATCTTAAATCCCGGACTATATAGGGTTTGTGCAGCCGTCATACGCTGCACAATATAGGAGATTTATTATTTCTTATTATTTTGGAGTTCTAAAGAAAGATCTTGGATTTCTTGCTAGGAGGAGCTTTTCTTATTATTTTTTTCATCTTCGTTCAATTCCTTCAACAAGGTGAGTGATATATTTGTTTTGTTTTGTTCTTTGAATGTTGGATGTGGTGATTCATCTTTTAGAAAGCATACTAGGGTTGAGTATGAATATGCACATGACGAATTGGATGGATTGTTGAATTAAAAATTGTTCTTTTGTGAACCCTAGTTATCCACGAATGGATTTGCATGTGTATGGTTTGAGATCCATATTATTTTGAGTTTGGTGAACACAACTTGATTATGATAATATTAACCTTGTATGTTCATGAGTTAATAATGGCGATGGGGTTTGAGAAGTTTTGAGAAGGATTAATGAATTATGAATTCTTGTCTTGAGAATTAGATTTGGGAGAAATTGAATGATATTTGATGCAATACAACTAATTTGGGGATTTTTGGGATTGTGCAAGGTATTACTCAAATTGGATTCCTTGAATATTAAGATTTAAATTCTGAATATGTTGCTATTTCTAATCGAAGGTCTTATGAAATTTTCTTTAGTGCACGAACATATACAAACGATTTACATGAATTTCGTACTTCATTGTTATTAAAGAAAATCAACAATTTGCTATTTTTGTTAATTCAAGTCATTTTGATGGGTTTTATTGACTCTTACATCCTACAAGTCGTATTTGGTCATATCAGAAATATGCTTTTTTACAGATATCATTTTTATTAAGTAAAACTTCGTATCAGTTAAAAAGTGTACAACTAAAAAACTGCAGTCTGTAGGTCGACAGTCGACCGGTAGAAATTACAGTCGACCGTCATTACCTGGTTGCTGTGTTTTTCTTGTTTTCTTGAAATTTCGTGCGGAACAGTCAACTGAACCATGTTTACAGTCGACTGAGTCTGCTCTGTTTTGATATTTTCCTAAGATTTGGATTTCCATTCGAGACAGTCGACCTGATGACCTTTTACAGTCGACTGTTAGTACTTAGAATTATTTTATGTTAAGTTCTGGAGTTGTCGTTCTAGACAGTCGACCTATGGCTTTTACAGTCGACTGCTATTACTTAGATTAATTTTCTTGAAGTCTTGGGTTCTCACTCTGGACAGTCGACCTGACTCCTGTATATATTCGATTGTTACTAATGTTCTTGAGTTATTCTGATGCTATTTTAAATGAGTTATTCTTTAAATATTTTGTATCTATAATTTACTATTCTAAACTTTATTTCCTATTGAACATATGTTTCCAAATTGTTTTATTAAAGTATTGTTAATGGAAGGTTTGGTTT
This sequence comes from Hemerocallis citrina, assembly GCA_017893485.1. Taxonomy (NCBI): domain Eukaryota; kingdom Viridiplantae; phylum Streptophyta; class Magnoliopsida; order Asparagales; family Asphodelaceae; genus Hemerocallis; species Hemerocallis citrina. The sequence continues at coordinate 366,568,815 of CM030358.1, read as the reverse complement.
GGATGGTTGAGTGTAAGTCCCGTAGAGGGTGTGTGGGACCCTAGTATACTGGCGGTTGAGATATTTGTGTTTTGGGCCTGTCGAGGCATTTTAGTTGATCAATTGTTGAGTTAAGCCCGGCAATTAAGGTACATCAAGTCTAGGTGATTCGTATTTAAACTAATTAACTCTGAAAGATAAGAACATGCACTAGTGGTGATATGATGAATGAGAACATGGGTTATGGACCACAGTACGGCTTGCGGTGTGAGATAATCCCCGGAATTATCCAAGTGTGAGTGAAATAGTCTCCGAAATTACCTGTGGTGTGGGATTGATCTCCGAAATTATCGGGGTCGAGACGATGCACATGTGGTATTCGTGTAATGAGGTGCCATCCCTTGCGGTGCTCGAAGATTCCCAGGTGTGAGTGAAATGTCTCCGGAATTATCTGTGGATTGACCGCCGAAATTATCGGGGCATGGGCTAATACTCACAGTTTATCTTTATCTTGTAGTAGTTATCCTGTTAGGATTAGTTTCATAGTGGGGGATTAAACCCTACAATGTGGAGACGTTAAGGGCTTGCACCGGACCTATGTAGAGTGGGATGCATAGAATCCGATAAATATGCATTAGAGAGTCAGCATATAGAATTGTGTTTTCTTGATTTGGTTTAAGCAAGTGTTTTCCTGGTTTTCTACACTTGACACTTAGTCTAGTTCCACTTGATGTTTTCATGTCTTATTGATATATCTTACCTTATATTGTTCTTACTTATTACATGTTATTTATGTTTCCATGTTTTATTTATGTCGTTTGTTTTCATGTCACTCACATCGTTATGGCTGACCCATTTAGTTTTGGGGGTTAGGGTTATCTCTAGCCTCATGTTTTACAGGTGATTACCTGTAGCTTGGATTTTGGATGCTTGAGTTAAAGCGGTGTAATGGGTTATGTATTGTTGTAAAAAGAAATTGTTGTAAAGAAAGAAATTTGTAATTCAAGGTGTATTGTATTCTGATGTGTTATGTAAAGATTAATGTAATGAAAGTTGAAAAAATTTTATTGGTATTTAGCTGTGTTTAATATTACATTTGAAGTTGATGCTGGGAATTGTGCCACGTATTTATGAGATATCATATTGGAAATTCGGGGCGCTACAATCTTTCCTTATTTGCTTATTGTATTCGTTTTTATCATACGTTGTACTCTTGGGCTTTATGACCCGAAGTTTTGTTTTATCCCTGATGTTGGATTATCATTTAGTGAATTTATTTCATGATTATCTTTGAGTTTATTTATTATTTATGTGATTATATTCTTTTCCTACGTGGTTGTTTCTCTTGTATATTGTTGAGTTGGACTGGTACAGCTTATGGATGAATCTAATCATTCGCTGGGCCTAAGTTACGTGCTCGTATTCCCGTACTTTGGGAAGCGGGGCAAGACACCCCCCTTTAGAAATCAGTGTCCTCGCTGAGTACGGGGCATGCACAACCTAGTGCAGGATCTCCTTTTTAGCTGATGTGGAGCGGGAGTACCCTCATTCAGCTAATTCTGAGCCAGCACACTAACCCCAGCTCCCTCTCAAGCATACATCTCGCCTGATGTGGATGGAGTACCCTGATTTAGCTAATTCCGGCATACAGTCCCTGGTCAAACTGCCAGTGTACTGACCCCAGCTCCCTCTCAGACATACACCGCACCTACTCTTTTCCCACACTCGGTGTTGAAAGTTGGCTCTGATACCATTTGTAACACCCCGCCCCAATACTCAGACAATTTTATTATTTTATTTATTATTTATAGTACAACTGCCCACCACAGGCTGCCTCTCAAAAGGTAGTTAACCAATTAGGTGACTCTTGATCATAGGCAATTATATTGATTATTTAATTATCTTGTTAAACTTCCAATATGGGATCATCTTAATCACATTCCGTTCTCTCTTCGCGAGCTGCACGCACAGCGAAGCCAACAACACCTGGGGGCCCCACTGCAACAACAGACAAATGCCCGTATTGTGCTCCTGGGCCCTACGCGTCACCCCTTCACGTCGCCTACGTCAGCACAACAGATAGGAAGCTGATGTTGCCTTTCTCCCATGGGCCCCTCATCGGTATTAAATCCCATGGAATCCCTCATACAAATCTCTATGGGGCAAGCCTCCACTTCCTTATATATATATATATTATATCTCTAAAATTACAGGGTGTTACAGGCCAAGTTGTGGGGAGCCAAATGGCAGCATGAGCATGCTATACCCCTATAATGAGGGGCTCAGTTCTCCCCCTCAATGCCATAGAGCTACCGCCAGAATGCAATCACAGTAACACCGAGTCTGTATATGAGTTCGAAGATACTGCACTAAACAATCCTAACGAGAACTTCCAAACTTGTCAAGTCATCTCCTCCCAGGTCCAAATCTGTCCTCATCATAATACAATAATAAACCTGGATCCCCTGCCCAAAGCAACTCCGCTAATTCAAGGAAAAGAAATAGTCATGTCTAAGCTCATCGGCATACCAAAAGATCTCCCATTCTTTCTATAAAATAAGGGGAGGCTCACTTCAAACAGGCAAGTCCAGGTAAGGTCTACCAAGTTGTTCGCTTATCAGCTCACCAACTTAGAGCTCCGGGGGGCAAGGATATAACATCAGGGATTTGGAATGAGGAACACCTTATGAAGTATAACGAGGGTGTCTAAAACGTCCTCTCATGGTAGTAGCAGAATTTTCTTAATTTGTAATAAAGGCCAGCAACTAGAGCAACCATCTAGTTAGTTTTTCCTTCCAATAAAGACCTTTTTCACTACCGATCAATGCATGTAATAAAGGTCAACCATTAGAGCAGCCACTTAGTTTATCCTTCAACAAAATTATCATCCATTTTAAATGGTTTTGTACAACTCCATTGAAGCAAACAATGAGTTAAACGCCAAACTTATACACAGAATGACAAGCTCTCTATAATACGGGTTTGGAGTCGATACCCATAGCTCGAAGTTACTCTAGCAATTTGCACTAAAGCAAATTCAGAGCTTGCTTCGCCATTTGATCTGCTCCTGCAATCCATTAACGCCTCGACTACAGGTTCGCAGTCCATACCCATGGCTTGAAGTTAATCTAGCAACTTGCAACAAAGTAAGTTCAGAGTTCGCTTTGCCATTCGATCTACTCATGCAACCTGTTTATACTTAAACTAACAATTTCGGAATCCATACCCATGTTGAGAGTTACTTTAGCAACCTATACTTAAGCACATTCAAAGTTCAGCTCGCCATTCAATATGTTCCTGAAACTAGTTAAAATTCCTTAAAGACAGATTGGAGGTCCAAAATCGTGGTTGTAGTTACTCCAATCAAACTTGGAAAAGCAACACTTGGAGTTCAACTCGCCACTCGATGTGACTCTCACAATTCGTTGGAGGACCCATATAGCAAGTTTGGATAATGTTACCGCTGGATCTGGTGTGGGGGTAAACAGATGAGATTTGTGGGTTCGTGGAAAAACCTGAATAGCGGATCCAAGCCTGCTGATTCCTGCCGCCAACCTGCAAGGAAGTGCGATACACCGGGGTTGATTCCGGCGACGCACCCTCCGACGCTCTTGTCAGTAACCAGTGGTGATTAAGAAAGAGCTTAAGCTGGAAAAAGAGTGATTACCTGGTCACAGTGGTAGGTAGGAGGTATTTATAGTCGCCATGGGAGTCTGATTAGGGACCTGATTTCCTGTGAAACCGTTAGGAGTAAAATCCTCATAATTAGTTTAGAAAACTGATCCCTGATTCCCAGTGAGAGGATAATTGCAAATCAGGCCCGTTGATTTAGTCAAATCAGTGACCCTGATCTCCTCTTGCTGGTCTAGGTTTGTCTTGGGTCAGGACCCGTACCCAGCTGGAGTGGATCCGTTTTACGGGTTATTGGATCTGTGAAGGGGAGATCCAGTGCCCGCTTAGGGTCCATCTATATGCGAAATTACCGTTTTACCCCTGAGCTTCAAGATTCGTTCCCAATCTGGACGGTTCCGATTTAACCCCATTTTTAGCCATATCACGAGCCCCCCACTCCTAAAGACTGAGTGTGATCAGCCTTTGAGGACTAGTTTAACTGTTTCAGTGGCTAGTGGAGTTGTATCGCAGTCCGAATGGAGGGTTTTGAATCTCGAAGGGGGTAGTGAGGTGATTTTTGAAATTGTAAGCTGTTCTGAAGCCTTGTTGAATATTCGACGGTTTTTATCTATTTTTTCGGATTATTTATTTAATTTTGCGATGTGTTAACCAGTCGTTCGGGGGCCTTAACAGTACATTCTAGGCAATAATTGTTCATTCAGGGGCTCAAAAATGTTCTCCTGAATTTATAATTATTTTCTAGAATTTTTAGTTAATTTTCCCGATTTTTTAGCAATTTTTTTGCAATTTTTAAATAAATAGAACGATTAAATAAATAAAAACTAATTTTTAATACCCATTTATGGCGTGGCTTGATCTAGGGCCCTTGATCTCGTGCGAGCGCGAATATCCGAAAGATCTGGCAGGTTGTAGTCGCTCGACAGCCATTTTCTCACTTTTGGAGCTCGGATGGGCACTTGCTCTGTTGGCCGACCGGAGGTGTAAGGGTTCGGCTGTCGACGTGGCGCAATCTGAGCCGTTGGATGGTGGCGCGAATCTTGAGACGGGCTCTGTTCCCAAGAAAGCACTATCTTGTCGTCTAGCGCACGTGGTACGATCTGGACCGTCCATCATCAGGAGCGCGAATTTTCCGAAAGATCCAACGGTCGTGGTCGCTCGGCAGCTTTTTTCTCCATTTGTGGAGCTCGGATGGGCACTTGCTCGGTTGGCCGACCGGAGGTGTAAGGGTTCGGCTGTCTGAGCGACGTGGCGCAATCTGAGCCGTTGGATGGTGGCGCGAATCTTGAGACGGGATCCGTTCCCAAGAAAACGTTATCTTGTCGTTTAGCGGTGCTGGTAAGATCTGGGCCGTCTGATCAAGATCTTACACGAATGTTAAGGAGAAGGTGAATTTTCTCCGTTTTGGTGCTCGGATGGGCACTTGCTCGGTTAGCCGACCGGGCCCTTCGATGTTGGGGTCGGATCGCACGTCGCTCGGATTTTGATCCGGTGTGTGCCGAGCTACTTGACTTGTATTGAAACATTTTGTCTATTCGCCAACAGTTGATGCTCGGTCACAAAGTCATTTTGGGCTTTCGTAACGTTTCAATAGCAGGCCAAGAGTCGCGCCCTTACGTTAGTAAGCACAAGAGACTTTTTCTTTTACTATAAATCTTCACTCCCTCACCCCAAACCTCATTATTCACTTTTACTTTCTCTTTCAAGTTTTTACTTTTCACCATCGAAGTTTTTAGCTCCTGGGTGGCGCTGCTAGCTATCGAGGCAAGGCGTTTCTTTGCTCCGGCGAACTTTTCCGACCGTAACTGTCACTTCAAGGTCAGTCTCTCTCCTTTCTCTTTAGAAAAATTGGTTAAGATTACTTCTTCAGATGAGACCCCCGCCTTGGACCAAGTCGTTAGCCGAGTGGGTAAAGGGAAGGAGGTGGTAGAGCCGACCGAGCGGACCGTTGTTCGGCCGAGCAAGAGTGGTGAGGTCGCCGAGCCACCCCAGGAGGTTGTGGCGAAGTCCCAGAAGGGTAAAGGAGTGGTCACGATCATTGAGCAGCCGAAGACGGCAGGGGAGTTCGGTTGGCAGCCTATCGTTCTGTCGAGCGTAGGGGGTGTTCGGAGCTACTCCGAAGAGATGTTGGAGAAGGTGACCCAGGGCACTGCCAAGTCGGTAGAGGAGAATGAGCCGAGAGAGTTGTTCGAGGTGGACCAGACCATTTTGTCTCTAACGGAGGCTGATCTGCATCGGATCCGGACCGGATTCCAGATCCCTGCCGAGTACGGGCTACTTCTCCCCGGACCGGGATTCCGAGCCTGCACGTCATCCTCGGCTAATGCGTGCGTAGTTCTCCTCGACTCCTTGGCCGCCGTGCTCCGTTTTCCGCTTCATCCATTCATCGTCGAGGTTCTTAATTGGTACGGTTTGTGCCCCGCCCAACTGATGCCGAACACTTGGAGGCACGTCTTGGCGTTTGTTCTTCGGTGTCAAGAGATCAGCAACGAGCCAAACATGTTTCTCCTTCGGAGCCTCTACCACCCTTGCCAGCCGAACAGGAACGAGCAGAGGTTCTACCTTTCGCCGCGGACAGGCGTGAAGTTGATCGAGAACCCGGACTCGATCAAGCATTGGAAGGAGAAGTATTTCATTGTCCGAGCTCCCGCACCTTGGGCAATTCCGATAGCTTGGTCGAGGGAAGGCCTGCCCAAGCGAGCGAAGAAGGAGCCGGTGCTGAGTGACGAGGAGGCGGAAGTCCTCAAGAAACTCCTCGGCCTGCCGACGCTAAGTTGGAAAGACATTACCGAGGAGGCTTTGTTCCGAGGGGGTCTCAGTCCGATCGACCCCAGTACGCTTCTGGTATTTTTACTTTTTGCTTGAAGTTCATGAAAAATTTTCTAACTTTTTTCGTTCAGTTTGTGCAGAGTCTTCTAAGATGGACTATAGGACGTTGATGGCGAAGGCCAAGGTGGCTAGGGAGCAGGAGACGAGAAAGAAGAGACCCTCGACAGGGCCTCAGGGCGGCCGAGAGCCTGAAGATACCTTCAGTCCCGAAGATCGCCGACCTGCAGATGGTCGTTGCTCTGGATGCCGATTTCGAGCAGGAGAAGGTCGTTGCCTCCGATCCTCCTGTCTCGGATGCGCCGATTCCAGCGGCGAAGGCAGATGCTCCCAGCTCGTCGAGCGGAGCGTTTAACGTGAGCAAGGTGCTATCCCTCTAAGTTTTGCCCCTCACTACCGAAGCGGAGAAGATTCTGACTGAGCGGCACAAACAGATCTTCGTCCCCGACTGGCAAGTGATGAAGGTCGACGGTATTTTGGGCGACGACAACATTTGTATGCAGGCGGTAAAGCACCTACCGACCCCAAAGGACCGAGCGGCCCTTAAGTCCAGGGAGGTCGCGGATGCCACAATGCAGATCGCCCGGAACACGATGTCGGTAAGTGGACCGAACACTTTCTTCTTGAAGCATTTTTTCTGAAATTTTCTAAGTCTCTAGGTCCGGACCTTAACGGTTTGTTCTTTTTTCAGACCCTCTGCCACTTCAACTTCTTGCTCGAAGAGTTCGCGAGCAAAGAACAAAAGCTGACGGCGCAGTACGACCGGGAGAGGTCGGAGCACGCAAAAGCAGTGAAGCTGCTCGATGCTGAGCTACTCCTCTCGGCAAAATGCGGAGCCGAAGTGGCAGGGTTGGAGGCGCAGCTGGCCGATGCCGTTCAGTGGTCGAAGGATGAGGCAGCCAAGCTCGAGGCCTCGGTGGAATGCCGAGCTGAAGGAGGAGCTGGCCAGGGTTCGGTCGGAGGCAGAGAAAGCTCGGAAGAAGACCGAGAAGATCATGGCCAAGCACCGGTCGAAGGTGGCGAAGGCGAAGAAGGCTGTCCAGGACGAGGCTGAGCAGCACGTGTTTAAGAACATGGAGGATGCGTATGGCCGAGCCCTGCTTCATATCGCCGCTCGGAACCCGAGGTTCGACACATCTTCCTACCACTTCTATGACCCCGTGGAGGGGGAGGAGGAGCTTCCCCCGGCAATGCTCAGCCCCGAGGGACAGGCCGACGGTGTCGAAGGCACGGCCGAGGATGAGGGGGAGGACGACTCTGAGGAGGAGAGCGACGGCGAGGACGAGGACAAGGTCGAGGGCGAGGACAAGGCCGAGGGGTCGACAGACCCGAGCGACAAAAAGGTCGACCCCTGACTTAATTGCGTCTTTGGTCTTTTTTTTTTGTAAGGCCTGACCGCGGGCTGGCCACCGCTTTTGTAACGTTTTTTGAGTTTTGAATGAAAATGCTTTTTGTTTGGCCAAAATTTCTCCAAGTGTTAGTCTCCGGCTTTTGTGTTTGATGAGTCATTTAATTTCTCCAAGTGTTGGGCGTCAGATTTATCTCTACTTTTCAGGTGAGGTTTGGTCCGATCACGGAGGTTTCGTACCTTCGTAAGGAGCTGACCAAAACGAAGCGAGAGCTTTCCCATAGCCGAGAGAGGCAGTTTTATATGTTCTTGAAGCTGGAGGAGATAAAGGTAGCTGCGAGGGGGTATTGTCGCGAGTTGAAGCAACTAAGGAAGCAACCCCAAGCTCCTTGTCCCGAAGGTGAGACTGAACAGCTTCGTAGGGAGCTTTCCGTCGTTGAGCAAAAGAATAACGAGCTCTTTGCCGAGATCCGTCACTTGGAGTTAGTGGAGAAAGAACACTCGGCGGAGGAAGAGAAGCTGGCTTCCGAGTTGGAGAAGGTGTCATCCGAGCGCCAAAAGTTGTTGGCCGAGGTCGACAAGCTTAGGAGGATTACGATGGACAGGGGGATCGAGGTCACCCATTATCGACGACTCGCGACCGATAGCGCCAATGTCTCGGGCTCGTCAAGACCTCCTCGTTTGAAGATGTCGGCGAAGGATGATGCTCTGAGAGATAGGATTATCGAGTTCGAGGAAGAGGTCGCGTCGCTCAAGCCTCTGCCTAAGAGGGCCAACGTTCGTAGTACGTCGTGTACTCGCGAAGAGAGCGAGAGAGGGATTACCTTCTACGAACTTGCGACTCGTTTGCCTGTGGCGAGGCGGAGTCCTGCTGACGCTCAGAGTAGTGTAGCTGTCTCGTCTAGCGGTGCCTTGGCCGGCGCCACGGTTGGAGTTAGTGGCGAAGGGGGATCTCGCTTCACTGGTTTGGAATCGAGCTCGGAGGTCAGGCGTCGCCGCCCCCGTGTTTCCTTGAACCGAAGCGTACCCCTTCCGAAGAGGCACTAAACAAGCTGTCTTATGTTCCTTCTAGCTATTGTAAAACTCTGTTGTAGCGTCGGTCTTGTTGTATGTAGAGTTACTATATTTGAATAAAAGTCTGAAAGTTTGTTTTGAAAATTCTTGAAGTGTTGGACTTCGGCAATGTTTGAAATTTTGTTGTTCTTCTCTTCCTCTTTTCAGCTCGTGGTGGTAGCTCAAGACGCCAACCCCAATCGCTCGGATGATCACGCTTGAACCGAGGCTGGCTCGGGGGAGACGAGGATGTGCTCGACGACGTGCCGAGAGAGGCTCTATGAAGTCGAGCTGGGATTGCGCCGAGCCGAAAGCGAGCGGGGCCATCTTCAGCTCATCCTAGGTCAGCGAGACGTCGAGATCCAGCGTATGGAGAGCAGGATCGCCGAGATGACCCCTACAGGAGAGGACAAAGATTCGCCGACCGCCTTTAGCAATGCCCTTCGGATCCGGTGCGTTCGGCACAATTTGTCGAAAATAATAGCCAAAAGGGACGATCTGCTCTCTGAGATCCGTCACCTGCAGACTGTAGAGGCAGAGCTTCGGACGGAGGAAGGGGAACTGTCGGCCGAGGTTGCCAAACTGACGACCGAACGGGACGTTGATGATTTTTTTTCTTTTAAAAACCAAGTGTAGTGGGTCGGCATTGTAATTTTTGGTTTTTAAGGCCTTGTAACCTTGTTGTGTGGAAGAGTCGCTTTGTACTGTGTCCCAATTATTAATAACATTTCTTCCTCGAACTAGCACGTCCTTTGTAGCTATGTATAGTTGTTTCGTTTGTGACTGTGTTCATCGCACCGAGGTCTCCGAGCCGGCCCCTTTCTCGTTCGCGGTTCGGCGCCGTAGCGCGATCTGAGCCGTTGGAATTTGGCATGAATCTCGAGACGGCTCAGTTCCCAAGAAAATGCTATCTTGTCGTTTAGCGACGCTGGCAAGATCTGGGCCGTCTGATCGAGATCTTACACAAATGTTGAGGGAAAAGCGACTTTTCTCCGTTTTTGGGCTCGGATGGGCACTTGCTCGGTTAGCCGACCGGATGTCTAGGAGCTCGGCTATTCGGGCGACGTGGCGCGCTCCGAGCCTGCATTTGTTCGTTCGCAGTTCAGCGACAAGAGCGTTCGGCCAATGGTGCCGAGCAGAGCTTCGATCTCCCCCTCCTTGTGAAGTTGAGAGATGAGTCGAGCCTTACCCCATGGTGGGCTCGTCGATCATCATAAGAGTTCGACAGGTCGTGGGAGCAATTCTGAATGGCGACCCACTCTTAGCTCGCTGAGAAGCAAGCTTGCGGAGTGGAATCGAACCAAGTGTTGGACTCTGGAACCATCGTTAGATGTTCAACGGTCGTGGGAGCAATTCCGAATGGCGACCCACTCCTAGCCCGCTAAGAAGTGAGCTTGCGAGTGGAATCGAACCAAGTGTTGGACTCCGGAACCATCGTTAGAGTTCAACGGTCGTGGGAGCAATTCCGAATGGTGACCCACTCCTAGCCCGCTGAGAAGCGAGCTTGCGGAGTGGAATCGAACCAAGTGTTGGACTCCGGAACCATCGTTAGAGTTCAACGGTCGTGGGAGCAATTCCGAATGGCGACCCACTCCTAGCCCGCTGAGAAGCGAGCTTGCGGAGTGGAATCGAACCAAGTGTTGGACTCCAAAACCATCGTTAGAGTTCAACGGTCGTGGGAGCAATTTCAAATGGCGACCCACTCCTAGCCCGCTGGGAAACGAGCTTACGGAGTGGAATCGAACCAAGTGTTGGACTCCGGAACCATCGTTAGAGTTCAACGGTCGTGGGAGCAATTCCGAGCGGCGAACTACTTCTGGCTCGCTTAAGAGCAAGCTTGCGAAGTAGGGTCGAGCCGGGTATTGGACTCCGAACCATTGATTGAATTAAAGAATAAAGGCAGAGAGACACAAGCAACTTTATAAATACGAAAAAGCATTCTTTATTGATAATTGACGGCGAGCCGTTTTTACATATGACAACTTAAGAGAGGAATTACAAGTTAGAGGAGAGGAATGGTTCGACACCCTGTGATACTCAGAGAGGCGCCGGGGCGCTTTCTTGGTATTTTAAAAGGTGGTCGGCATTCCAGGTCCTCGGAATTTCCCTGCCTTCAAGGTCCTCTAGACGATAAGCTCCGGGCCGAACTACCCTTGTGATCTTGTAAGGTTCTTCCCAATTCGGGGCTAGTTTGCTCTTCTGACTGGGGAAGGAGATGACTAGTTTTCTGAGGACTAAGTCTCCCTCCTTGAGATCGGTGGGTCGGACTCTCTTGTTGTATGCCAATTCGATCCTCCTCCGGTAGTTCTGCTGGCGGATCGACGCCCTTTCTCTCAGTTCATCCATCAGGTCTAGGTTTGCCCAGAGGTCTCTGGTGTTCTGCTCCTCACTGTAGGCTGCGAGGTGAGGAGAAGGTATCCCGACTTCGAGAGGTATCACTGCCTCGGACCCATAGGTGAGGTTGAACGGGGACTCTCCTATGGGGGTCCGTTTGTTGGTGCGATAGTTCCACAGCACGTTGGGGAGTTGGTCGACCCATAGGCCTTTGGAACATTTGTCCAATCTCTTCTTGATACCAGAGAGGATCTGCCTGTTAGCATTCTCCGCCTGGCCATTCGACTGTGGGTGGGAGACGGAGGAGAAGCGCTGTTGGATGGCAAGGTCTTCACACAGAGTTCGAAAATGCGGCCCCAGTAAACTGAGTTCCATTGTCTGTGATGAGAACACGGGGGACGTCGAATCGGCAGACGACGTTCTTCCTGAAGAATTGAAGCACCTTGTTCTCGGTGATAGTGGCAAGGGGCTCGGCCTCAATCCACTTCGAGAAGTAGTCGATGGCTACGACCAAGAACTTGAACTGGCCCGGAGTTGGAGGGAATGGCCCTAGTAAATCCATCCCCCAGATTGCGAAGGGGATAGGACTTGATTGGGAGGCGAGGTTGGCCTGGGGGAGGCGACGAATGTTGGAATGTCTCTGACAAGAGCCACATTGCCGAACATGTCGCTCGGCGTCTTGGAGGAGAGTTGGCCAAAAGTATCCGTAATTTAGAGCTTTCCGAGCCAAAGACCTAGACCCTGAATGCGCCCCGCCGATTCCTTCGTGGAGCTCCTGTAAGGCGTAGTCGGCCTGTTCCGGGGAAAGGCACCTCAGGTACGGTCGGCTGTCAATCTGCGAGAAGGAGCGCTTGTATAAGATCCCCTCGATTAGGACGTACCGCTCGGCCCTGGTTCTTACTCGGCGTGCTTCCTTGGGGTACTCGGGGAGGAGTCCGTCCCTTAAGAATTCCACTAACGGCTTCATCCAATTATCTTGCAGTAGGAACGACAATGACTCCACTGAGCTGAGGGTCTCGTCTTCTATGCTCGGCTTCGAGAGGACCTCGATCAAAACGGTCTGGTCGAGACCTTGGAGGGAGGATGAGGCCAACTTGGAGAGGGCGTCAGCCTATGAATTCTCTTCTCGAGGGACTCGTTGGATGAGTGCCTTTTCGAACCGGGCCATGAGGGTTCGGACTTTGGCGAGGTACTTCGCCATCCGTTCGTTCCATGTCTCGTAATCGCCCAAGACTTGGTTCACAACCATCTGAGAGTCACTATGGATTTGGAGGCGCTGCGCCCCGGTACTTCGGGCAAGTCCGAGGCCCGCGATTAGTGCCTCATACTCTGCTTCATTGTTTGAGGCCTTGAAATTCATGCGAAGGGCATACTGAAGGACGAAGTCATTTGGACCTGTCAGGATGATACCGGCACCGCTTCCCTCGTTGCAAGAGGAACCATCCACAAAAACCGTCCAAATAGAGGGTCCGTTCGGGACATGGCTGACCTCAGAAATGGTGGTCTCGACGATGAAGTCCGCGAGGGCTTGAGCTTTGATCGCAGTCCGCGGCTGGTAGGAAATGTCGTGTTGACTCACCTCGATGGACCATTTCATAAGCCGGCCTGAGGTCTCCGGCTTGTGGAGGACCTGCTTTAGCGGTTGGTCGGTGAAGACCACAACCGAGTGGGACTGAAAGTATGGGCGGAGCTTCCTTGCCGCCATAACCAGGGCGTAGGCCATCTTTTCTACCTTCGGGTTGCGGAGCTCGGCGTCCCGAAGCACCTTGCTCACATAGTAAATGGGCCTCTGAGCCCGGTCCTCTTCCTTCACCAAGACGGCACTTAGGGTCTGCTCGGAAGCAGCTAAGTAGATGAAGAGGGTTTCCCCTGGAACGGGCTTGCTGAGCAGGGGAGGATTGACCAAGTAGGCTTTCAGCTGTTTGAACGACTCCTGTTGCAGTTCGCCCCACTCGAAACCCTTGGCTCCCCTGAGAGCCTTGAAGAAGGGGAGGCACTTTTCCCCAGACTTCGAAAGGAATCGCCCAATAGCGGCGAGGCGACCCGTAAGCCTCTGCACTTCCTTGACGTTCCGGGGTGGGGCCATGTCCAGTATGGCCTTGATTTTTTCAGGATTTGCTTCGATCCCTCGCTGGCTGACCATAAAGCCGAGGAACTTTCCTGATGAGACCCCGAACGCACACTTGTTCGGATTAAGCCTCATGTTGTGCCTTCTCAGTACGCCGAATGCCTCCTGGAGGTCGGCCACGTGGTCGGTACCTCGGACGCTCTTTACGAGCATGTCGTCGACGTATACTTCCATGTTGCAGCCTATCTGGCTTTGGAAGACTTTGTTGACGAGGCGCTGGTAGGTGGCTCCAGCATTCTTCAATCCGAACGGAATAACTATATAACAGTAGAGGCCCTGGTCGGTGATGAAGGAAGTCTTCGGAATGTTCGGGGGGAACATTCGGATCTGATTATAGCCGGAGAAAGCGTCCATGAAGCTGAGGAGCTCATGGCCCGAGGTGGCATCAATGAGGGTGTCGATATTCGGGAGAGGGAACGGATCCTTCGGACACGCCTTATTCAAGTCTGTGAAGTCGATGCATATCCTCCAGGAACCATTGGACTTCTTAACCATGACGACATTGGAGAGCCACTCGGGGTAGTTCACCTCCTGTATGAACCGAGCTTTTAGGAGCTTGTCCACCTCCTCCTTGATGGCTTGTTGTCGCTCGGGAGCGAATTTACGCCTCTTCTGCTGAACCGGTCTGCACCCCGGTTCGACGCTGAGGCGGTGCACTAGAAGCTCCTCGAAAATTTCGGGCATATCCGCAGCGGACCAAGCAAATAGGTCGCGATTCTCCTGGATGCACTGCACCAAGTCGGAACATAGGGCAGTCGGCAAGGACTTGCTGATGAGGAACATTCGACTCGGGTCCTCGTCCGAGAAGAGCACTTCTTCCAATTCGTCCGCCGGCTCGGACGTGGGTCGGGCGTTCGGCTCGGGGATCTCTAAAGTCTCGAGGGAGAGCACCGGTCCCCCAGTGGAAGTCATATAGCACTTTCGAACCGTCTCTTGGCTGCCCCTGACTTCTCCCACTCCCGCCCGGGTGGGGAACTTCATCTTGACGGTGGTACGCCGAAGGAACGGCTTCCAGGGCAGCTAGGCCAGGTCGGCCCAAGATGACATTGTATGCAGCCGGGACATCGACGACCATAAAGTCCATCGGCTCTGTCCGGGTGGTAGGGGTCTTCCCAGCAGTTACGTCCAGGGTGATAACCCCTTCGACAGTTACTGGTGCCCCCTGAACCCGTGGAGCGTGTAGCCGGCCGGTTTGAGGCGATCCTGGGATAGTTGTAGCCCTCGGAAGGCCGAGAGGAAGAGGATGTTCACGGAACTCCCGTTGTCTACCAGGATCCTCTGCACTTTGAAGTTCGCCATGCAGAGGTCGATAACAAGTTCGTCGCAGTGGGGAATCCGGACCCCTCCGAGGTCTTCATCAGAGAATGTTACTGGGACGCCGAGGCCTTTGGGGGGAGGGGGACCGTGAACTGAGTTGACCTCTCGGACGAAGGCCTTCCGAGAGGAGTTGGAAGAGCCCCCCATTGGGCCCCCGTGGATAAGGTGCAGAACATGTTCCTCCTCGAACTCGGGGGTTTCATCTCGTCGATCGGAGCGCTTGTTAGCCCCCCGAGGCGGAGGAGTGGTGCGATCTCCCCGATCATTTGCCTTCACAAACTTGGCCAACTGCCCCCTCTGGATGAGGGCCTCTATTTCGTTCTTCAGCGCCCGGCAATAGTTGGTGTCGTGGCCATGATCCCGGTGGTAACGGCACCACTTCTCCTTGTTCCTCCTCTTGGCCGGGGTGTTCATCCTCGGAGCGGGAGGTATAACTCCCTCTTTCTCGACTTCCATCAGGATGGTGGAGACGTTGGTAGTGAGAGGGGTAAATTTCTTGAACCTGGGAGGAGGACGGCATTGACCGCTATTATCCTTCTGTAGCTTCTTGGCCCCTTCCTCTTCTGTTGTCCTTCTCTTCGACCCGGAAGCGGATCCTCCGAAGCCCGGGAAGCACGCGGCTTCATCCGCCCGAATATATTTCTCGCATCTAAGGAGAAGGTCGGCGAAGTTGTGCGGGGGATTTTTGGCGAGGGACGACCGAAGGTTAGAGTTGAGGACGTTGGATTGGAATGCGACGGTCGCCACAGACTGGTCGAGGGAGGCGATGGACCTGACCTCCGTAGTAAATCTCCTCACATAGTCCCTCAACTTCTCTCCCCTCTCCTGTCGGAGGTGAAGTAGAGAGAGGCTGGTCTTCTCCGTTCGTCTGCTGCTCACAAAGTGAGTTATGAAGAGCATTTCGAACTGCTCAAAAGAGAAGATGGAAGAGGGAGCGAGCCGGGAGTACCATTCCCGCGCCGAACCCTTGAGAGTGGCAGGGAAAGGTTTTGCAAAGCATGGCGTCGGAGGCTTGGTGGATTAGCATCAAGGTCTTGAAGCTCTCGACATGATCAACAGGGTCCGACTCCCCTGAGTACGTTTCAAACTGCGGAGGCTTGAAACCCCTCGGGATGGGAGCCTCCATAATGGTCCGAGAGAAGGGGGGTCTGCTGGGGCGGACGGTCCTTCCTCTCGACTCCTCCTCCTTGTCCATTTGACCGATGCGCCTCTCCATCTCGTGGAGACGACGGTAGAGGGCATCGTCCCTCCGATGGTAGTCAAATGATCCCCTGGACTCATCTTCATAGGAAGGGGAGCGGGGACTACGGTGTCGATAGTCCTGGGATCGGCGAGGACTATGAGGGTGTTGCTGGCGACTGGGAGCCGGGGGAGGACTTATGGATCGGTGGCGAGGACTTGGGACCCGTGGGGGTGTTAGAACCCTTTGGGCATTATTGTTGTTGTGGCGAAGGTTGAGGGCTTGCAACACCGTTGCCTTGAATTGTTGGAACTCGGCACGAGTGATGGGTGCCTCATCGTTCCTCGGATGATGCCAACCAGCAGGGGAATGTGGCCTCCTCCTACGATGCTCAGGAGATTCCCCCCGCCCTCTTCGGTCCGGAGACCTCCTCCCGTCTCGGCGATGAGGAGATCGCTCACCTTGATGTTGGCGGAAGACTCCCTCTCGGGCTCGCTTCTCATCTAGGCGGTTGCGAAGGTCCTCATCCTTCTGCCGATTTAAAACGGTGTTGCGGAGGTCGGAAGCTCGGGGATTATGGGAGGCCATAGAATCCGAGGAGGCATTGTGTACTGACACATGATTAGGGTGGAGAGGTTGCTTCTACCTTCGCTGGTTCTGGCCAGTGGGGCCATTAGGGGGTTGTTGATTCAGAAGAGGAGGCTGGCCCTATTGAAAATGGTCTTGGACCAGGGGAGGAAGTTGTTCGGGCTGCGGAGCAGGATGTACGGGGACTTCCTCTTGTTGATAGGTAGGGTTAGGTCCACGGTTGGAACCCCTGGACCTGACCTTTTGGGGAGGCATGGCTGGAGAAGAGCTAGTCGACGGGAAGAGGAGAGGCTGCTATTCGTATGGTTTCCCACAGACGGCGCCAATCTGTTACCGCTGGATCTGGTGTGGGGGTAAACAGATGAGATTTGTGGGTTCGTGGAAAAACCTGAATAGCGGATCCAAGCCTGCTGATTCCTGCCGTCAACCTGCAAGGAAGTGCGATACACCGGGATTGATTCCGGCGATGCACCCTCCGACGCTCTTGTCAGTAACCAGTGGTGATTAAGAAAGAGCTTAAGCTGGAAAAATAGTGATTACCTGGTCACAGTGGTAGGTAGGAGGTATTTATAGTCGCCATGGGAGTCTGATTAGGGACCTGATTTCCTGTGAAACCGTTAGGAGTAAAATCCTCATAATTAGTTTAGGAAACTGATCCCTGATTCCCGGTGAGAGAATAATTGCAAATCAGGCCCGTTGATTTAGTCAAATCAGTGACCCTGATCTCCTCTTGCTGGTCTGGGTTTGTCTTGGGTCGGGACCCGTACCCAGCTGGAGTGGATACGTTTTGCAGGTTATTAGATCTGTGAAGGGGAGATCCAGTGCCCGCTTAGGGTCCATCTATATGCGAAATTACCGTTTTACCCCTGAGCTTCAAGATTCGTTCCCAATCTGGACGTTTCCGATTTAACCCCATTTTTAGTCATATCAGATAACAACTCTCCCTCAGAGTTGCGTTTACAACTAGCAAAACACCCATACAACAAGCTTGGAAGATAACTCCCCAGAAGAGTTGCTCGTACAACAAGTTGGGTACAAGACGGATAAGTTCTAAACTCCGTCAAACAATACGCAAGCACACTATCGACGGTTCGTTATCTATACACTACAATTTGGAGGCCTTATTATTTAGCTACAAAGAACTTAGTCGACGGCTCATCTATCTCTACGACAAGTTGCACAAGGATCAAGCATATGAAAAAAATTCTTCAAATCACAGAATTATCACAAATCTACATATTCAAATCCAGTGCCGCTACAAACATTTACAAAGACAAAACTATGAGCCATACTACAAGCATCGGACTATAATAAGTCTGCAAGTGAAAGAATCATTACAAAGAAATGCCAAACATGATAAGCGGCATAGTAACTCTACAATATGACCTACAAACTGTCCTTCCAACTCCATGGGCGGGGAATGTTATTCCTAATTAGAGACACAAGCCTCCTCGTGGGTTTCTTGACGGGCACCACCATCTCTGGGAAATTACATCTATGATAGAAGGAGCATATCCCGCAAACTGGGTCTGTGGACTAGGACCCAATCACGCGATTCTCCATGGGGGGAAGCCAAACTCGACAAAGTAGTCACCCTGCTTTGAGCATCGCCAGAAGGAAGAGGGGGTACAATGCAGTTGAGCCCTTTTCCCGAATGCTCGACCCAGCTCCACCAGCCGTTGTGCTCTTCTTCACCTTAGCTGTTGTACCCTTCTGCATATCAACCGCTGCTACCTTTTCACCCCAACAATGCGCGAAGTGTTTGCTGTTCGCAACCATCCATGTCTCGCTTGGAGACAATACAACTCCAAGTCTTTCTCATCTACTACTTCCCTAAGTATAGTACACTCCTCGATACTGTCTTTTGTCACCTTCAGAGGCAGGGGCATGCGGGAAAGACGATCAGCATGCAGGAGGGCCAACTCACTGTCCCTCTCAATAAGCACCGACATGAGGCAAAAAAATTTCAACCACTAGTCTTCTGACTGAACACACAAACAGTTGACAACTAGTTCCGTTATACGCAGTCACCTACGAAGATGCTCGACTTCGTCACTACGGGGTTTCTCCCCCATCCCCACAATCATCTATTAACAAGTCGAAGAACAACGTCATACAAGAAAAGTAAGTGCCACAGTTAAAAGTCATCACGAAACACAGTCGACACAACACCAAGGCAATGATAACACAAGAAAATAGTATTTCATGCAATAAAATGAAGATACAGGAGTGCGGTTGCCAGCCCGCAATTAGGCATCATACAAAGTTCGAATCAAATGCAACTAAAGAAAGTGCGAAACATGGAGCGGTGAATCAAGCATCCACCTACCTCGGCGGAACTAAGGAGCTCCCAGCCATTTCCTTCACCTTTCTTCCCAGAACCACTCCTGTCGCCCTCGCTGGAGTATCGCACTTGCCACTGTCCTCTTTGCCCGTATCGAGGGCTTCCCCGGGGTGAAGCAGTATGTGGTAGCCCTTCCCATCAAAACCAGGAATGCGCTTTACCACATGCAAAATCGCTGCTGCGTAAGATTTAACCATCACCCCTGCAACTTAGACTTGACCTCGACCTCAACCTTGACCATCCCGGCCTTTAGCTCTAAAGCTGCATCAGCATAGACCTTCTCCAACTCTAATAAGAGCTCGGCTACCATCTTCGCCGACTCCTCCTCCCTTTTCTTCGATGCCTCCAACTTGAGGCACATCTTACCCCCTCTCTCTACCAATGCCTCCATCTCAAGGCATGCCTCCCCCTCCTTCCTTTTCAGCATCTCCAACTCCGCCTTCAGCTCCTTCACGGCTTTCTTCATCTCCCTTTCAGTGCGATGAATTTGTGCCATTAAGTTCTTCTCTTCAGCAATATAGAAGTCTACCAGATGACCGAAGTGATGCATTACATGAGATACGGAGAAAACAATTTTTTTTAACAAGAAGAACACAAGCCAAAAATCATAGAAGACTAGAGCATAACGTCAAGTGTGCTCGCGCGATATCTAAGACCGACCTCTCGGGGGGGCTCCATCTTCAGCCTCTCTCGGCCATCAGGAGTAGGAAGGTGGTGGCTAGCGTCGAGACAGGCAGCAGAGTTCCCCAATAAGCTCTCCTATGGCTTCACATTCTAGTCGAGAGTGTAAAATGTCTCCCTCCCATCGACGAGAATCGCGGCAGCCTCGGCGATCAGTGGAACAGGCGTGGCACTCGCCACGATCACCGCCAAGGAGGAACTCGCTACAATGGCGAGCGACACCCCCGAAGTTGGCTCACTCGGTACAATAGAGACCGTAGGGAATGAGTCCTGAGAAGGAGGAGGACGGCTCACCGACCTCTTCCGCTTCTTCGGCTCGTCAACCCTCTTGTTACGTAGCGCATCCATGCCCACCAACAAGTCTTCGTAGTCCATACCTATTTTTCCTCCAAGGTGAAATACGAAGAAGTTAGAACTCGTGATGCAGAACAAAATCAGTGCAAAAATAACAAAGGCATGAAAGAAATGACAAGAAAGCTAAAGTGGTAATCAATACTAGAAACAACCGGGCCACGACCAATTTCGAAGAGTACTTCGTTGGTGTTATCTCACCAAACCAACACTTCCAACGCGAACTCTTCTCCACAATGATCACCACCGGCTCTACCCTCATTGGCAACGGACCGTTCTACTCCATGTTGTGGGAATCCCATCATTCCACCATCTTGCCCTGTTGAACAATCTTGAAGTGGTGTCTGAACACGGTGATACTCGGTTCGGTCTCGAGCTGACGACACTATAAGATGAAACCCACCACATGACCCCACACGTTGGGCATAAGCTCCATCGGGCATAGCCTGTACCAGTTAAGCACCTCTTTGACGAAGGGGATGGAGGGGCAAACGAAGCCCCGTGAAGAAGTCATCGCAAGAAAGGAAGAAGTATTCCTCTAACATTGTGTAGCAGGCCATAATTCCAAGACTCGGTAAAAGTAGTCCATACTCGGAGGGAATCCCAAAACCTGCCCTAATCACGGCGAGCTCCTACCACGTAAGGATGGTGATGGCATAAACACCCTCAATAGTGTAAACATGGTCTGGTTCAGCATATTCCATGCCACCCCTAAGGAAGTCCCGATCAACTACGGGGTACTCCATAATGAGTTCGGGAACTAAAAACAATGGGGTCTTAAGCACACATCCTTTATCTCTCTCATGCTCAATGAACGTCTTCGCGATGGTGGAACATTTGACTACATCACTCCCTGTATACCCTCTAGTAAAATGGCTAGACTCAACACCATCGTCTACATCTAGACTAACCGAGGTGGAAGAAGAATCGGTCAGCAAAATGCTAGACATAATGAACAATGACCATGAGGAGGTTACCTAGTCGAAGCAACAAGAACACTGAATCTACAACCGTAGCTAGCACCACCATCGAACACTAGTCGAACCACCAACACCGCTCGGTAAAACACCACAACTACTAGAGAGAGAAGCTTTCAAAATTTCCTAGAGAGAGAAACTGAATGAGGTAAATAAGGAAGATGGGTGTGTGAAATCAACTCCTATTTATAGAACCCTCTAGATCAAATCGCCACATGGCAAAATCTCAGCCACTCACAAGATCTAACTGCCGGATTACACTCCATCCAAATCAGTAAAAATAGCACCCCAGTAGTAGAACAGTCGATCGGCAAAGTGGGCGAACATCGCAACACCTGGTAGATGGGGGAATGGATCAATTAGGGTAGACAAATCAACTGACACTTGGTCGGCACAATGGGCTAAACAGATCAACAAACACTTGGTTGGCGTAATGGGGTAGACATTTCATCAAACACTTGGTAGGCACAAAAATTACCACTGACGAAAGAAACCCTACGTTAACCAAACATTGGGGTGATCAAGCCTACAATACCCCCCTAATGTCTAAGCGCAACAACTAACTAACATTCACATCGAACTCTGCTTCTCAACACAACAACAATCCAAAGTTTCAAGGGAAGAGATGAAAAAATCCTTGCTACTGAACACACTCAAGATGATTTATCTCCTACCTTAGCTACCACAAGCCCCTTGCAAATCCGAACTCAATCACACCTAACTCCAATGGCAAAGAGTCCCACCTTCAAGCTCCAAAATTTGCCAAAAATCCAAAGGATTTGGCTATTGGGTTCAGAAGAAGAAAAGAAGCCTTGGGATTGCTTCAGGGTACGAAGTTTGGTCGGGTCTCCAAACCAAACCTACTCCAAAAAACCTCAAGTGTTAAAAGGAAACGAGTTCGTGGGTACTAAATCCAAACCCGAAAACCCAAACCCGGACTTCAAAGTTTCTTCTTCTTCAAAAAACCCATCTTGCAAAAAGCAGAGCTCGACTCAAGCTCCAAAAATCCAACTTCGAGGTCTACCACTTCGTCGAAAGCTCCACCAAACTCCTGGTCGATGACACAAGCTCCATAGTTCGGCAGCTCAACCAATGGTGTGACCCCCATAGCTCGACCAAATTTGATTAAGACACATAGCTCGACGAGGGGAATTGCTCCATAGTTCGACGAGATAACTAGACAAGGGGAATTGCTCCATAGCTCGATGGATTCGAAGCCTCATAGCTCAATGGATTTGAACTTCCATGGCTCGACGAGTTCGAAGCTTCATAGCTCGACAGAGCCCCTCCATAGCTGGACACCACCTCATAGCTCGACAACGACGGACGAGGGAGCTCATAGTTCGATGATGACGATGAGTTCATAGCCCAATAGCTCGACCAAAAAGAGGATCCCCCATAGCACAACGACGACGATGAAAAACAGAGCCCGACTGAGATCACTGCTCCATAGATTAAAACTCATAGCTCTACGACGGCGAAATCCATAGCTTGACACCGTGGTAGCTCGACGAAGGCAAGAAGTCATAGCTCGACCAAGTTTAAATTCCCATAGCTCGACAAAACTGTCGATCGAGCTAGGGGTCTCCATGATAGGTCGCTAGCCTTTGGATGACCTTGAGATTTGTGCTCCATTGCAACCGACACTCGAGATTGTGCCACACCATCTATAATATCCCGAACTGATATTAGTAAATAATATTATTTTAATTATTTTTATTTATTTATTTATTATTATTTTATTTTTATTTTCAGAATTGAAATATTTTTGGGGGATATTACTCTAGTCTGTATGTATATGTATTGTATCAATTTGGTACTGAAATCTTCTGAGCCGAGAATAAAATTATTTTATTATTATTTTATTTTATTCTCGGAATTGAAATTTTTTTGTAAAGATTGTCTAGTTTAACAAATAAGAATTATCGGTATATATATTAATATATACGTATACATATTGTATCGATTTCGTACATTTGTACAAATTCAAGTAGTATGTGTTTTTGGACAAAATATCTTTATTTTTGTCATGACTGATCAGAAAATGAATGGTTATGATTTAATTGGGAGGGATAAGTATAGATAATATATGTTTATTTGTATTATGAATTGTATTAATATTTGTTCCTTCATAGCTAAGCTAACTCACATACACTCACCTCCCTTTCCCCACCACCATTTTGGCTGGCCAATTACCCCAAGGCAAGCAAGGCCAAACCCTAGTTTCACCCCCTCACCCTCTCACACTCACTCTCTCATTTTCCCTATAAATACCCATTCTCTTCACCCTTTGCTTCAATTGTCAAAAAAAAAGACTAGAAGCAAAAGAAAAAGAGAAAGAAAGAAAGAGAGAAATTTAACAAGTGAGTTCTTCATTTTTTGGTGGTAGTAGAAGCTAGGAGGAGGCTAAGGAAGGCTAGGCTAGTTCTTCCTACTAGAACATAAGGTAGGGGTTTCTCTTCTTAGTTTTTTTTGTTTGTTGTTGTTTTGTTGTTATTTCTTATTGTATGTTAAGTTCTTAAGAACAACTTGGACTAAAATCTTGTGCATATGAATGTTTGTGGATCAAAAAAAATATCACATAAAAGGATTGAATGGTAGAACTCAAATAAAACACATAAAGATTGAATCTTTAATACTTGTTATTGTTATTTGTTGTTATTGTTGTTGTTTTTGCTAATAAATCTAACAACTTTGACTAAATTCATGTGCATATGAGAATTTGTGAACTTAGAAATGATTCATGCAAGAATGAAGTGAAAGAACTTAATAAAAGCGATAAAAACCCAATCTTCGATAGTTGTATGTTGTTTTGATGGTTAAAAGTTAATAACATATGCTAAAGTTAGAATACTGAACCCAAATTAATATGAGAGGTTCTCATACATGTTCTTACCATGCTCTAATTCTTTTAGATTTTTCTGGGTTGATTTTCTAGGTTAAACAAATCATTTCCCCAAAACAGTGAGTACTAAAAGCTACTGTTTTTAGTAGACAGCATGTATGTAATAAAAAATAAATAACTTGAGTTTTATAAAGAATTTGAGAAAGTTGTCAACTAGAGAATTGTAGTAGAAGTTCCCACCTTTCTAAAATGTCTAATTTTTTTGGATTCCGAAAAGTATAGCATCTGTTATGAATTTTTTAGTTCAACAACAACCTACTTTTTCAGCTGTGTTCCCTGTTGATATGTTATGGGCTTTTTCTACATCTTGTCGAATGAACTAGAGAAAGTTGCCAACTAGAAAGTTGTAGTAGAAGTTCTTAGATTTCTAAAAAGTCTAAATTTGTTATATTCTGACAAGTATAGAATCTGTATGAATTTTAGTTCAACAGCAGCCTACATTTTCGGCTGAGTTCACTGTTGATATGTTAGGGGATTTTTCTACCTCTTGTTGACTGAAATCGAGAAAATTGTCAACTAGAAAGTTGTAGTAGAAGTTATTAGATTTTTAAAAAGTCTAAATTTGTTATATTCCGACAAGTATAGCATCTTTTATGATTTTTTTAGTTGAACAACAACTGCCTTTTTGGGCTGAGTTCACTATTTGAGCGTTAAGGATTTTTCTAGCCTTTTGTTGGTTGAATTTGAGGAAGTTGTCAACTAGAGAGTTGTATTGGAGGTTCTCAACTTTCTAAAAATTCTATTTTTTTTAGATTCCAATAAGTATAGCATATGTTATGAATTTTCTAGTTCAACAGTAGCCTTCTTTTCTGGCTAAGTTCACTGTTGATATGTTAGGGGCTTTTTCTACCTCTTGTTGACTAAATTTGTGAAGGTTGTCAACTAGAGAGTTGTAGTAGAAATTCTTAGATGTCTAAATAGTCTAAATTTGTTGGATTTCGATAAGTGTAGCATCTGTTATGAAGTTCACAATATTTTAGCAGTAACTTTCTTTTGAGCTGAATTTCTGCTTAGGGTGTTCGGAGTTTTTCTACCTCTTGTTGACTAAATTTGAGAAAGTTATCAACTAGAGAGTTATACTAAAAGTTCGTAGCTTTCTATAAAGTCTAATTTTTTTATATTCCAATACATGTAGCATCAGTTATGAATTTTTCTAGATTCAGTAGTAGTCTGCCTTTTGGATGAGCTTACTATTGAGATGTTTAGAGATTTTCCAACCCTTTGTTTACTTAATTTGAGAAGGTTGTCAACTAGAGAATTGTAGTAGAGGTTCTCACCTTTCTAAAAAGTCTAATTTTTTTAGATTCTGATAAGTGTAGCATCAATTATGAATTTTACAAGGTTTGACAGTAGTCTGCCTTTTGGTTGAGCTCACTATTGAGATGTTAGGGGATTTTTAAACCCTTTGTTGGCTGAATTTGAGAATGTTGTCAACTAGGGAATTGTAGTAGAGGATTCTACCTTTCCGAAGAATCTAATTTTGTTAGATTCAGATAAGCGCAGCGCTTTTAATGAATTTTACAAGATTTCAGCAACCACTCGACTGATCGGGCTGATTCGCTGTTGAGTTGTTTTTGTTGTTTTTCCATATTTGAGCACTCATTTAGGATCTAGATGTATTCCTATGTGCTCATGATTCATGTTTCATGTTGGAGAATGGTTCACGCTAATTATTAGCAATTTGTTGTTGTATACGTAGCTAGTTGGCTCGTACGTAACTCGTTTGGCTTATACGTAGCTAGTTGGCTCGTATGTAAGTTGTTTTGCTCATACGTAGCATGTTGGGCTCGTATATAGTTTGTTGGTTCATACGTATCTCGTTTGGCTCGTATGTGATTTGTTGGGCTCGTATGTAGCTTGTTAGCTCGTACGTAGTTTGTTGAGCTCGTCTAGGGTGATATCGTTACCCTAGGGGTCATCGACCACCAAGATGTGTATTTATTTTACTCCTCGAGGACTGTGGATCAGTCACTCCTTGTGCACCGTTAGATCTTAACCGGTGTAGGTTGATCGCGGACCGGGAACGTAGACGAAATCCAAGGGTAGTAGTTAGCGAGTAAGTTTGCATTGCCGGGGTCTTGGATCGATAGGTTGTGAGTGGGATCCATAGTGATCTCGGAAAGTCTAGGTTGAACACCTAGCAAAGTTATCTTGCGAAGTCTAGATTGAGACCTAGCATGTTGTATTAACATTGTTGTCATGTCTCAGATTGTTTAGGGTTAGTGACATCGTTAGGGTAGTAACTAGTAACTATTGTTACTTAACCATTTTATCTATTATTTCACTAGAGGGAAGATTTTGTATTAGGGGTAATACCATATAATCCAACTTATCTTATAAACCGACACTAGGTGGTGTTATGTGGTTGAATCTTCCTGTCAAAGGGATACGGTCTGTGCCTTCTTACGAGTTAGGAGCACGAGACCTGTATCTCGGCTGTTAATTTTTGAAGTGCCGTGATAAGAACGTGATAAGTTCTCCTATCGGAACTAAAGGATGGACCCCGGAATTCCGTCATGTTCTATGTCAGGGAGAAACGAACCGGCCATAATGTCACGCCCCGCTTCTAAAAAATACGGAATACAAGTACATGACATTGGCCCAGCGAATGACTAACATCACCCATAAACTGTTTATCCGATCAACTCAACAATATAATCAATACAGAACAATTGCGCAGGCAATAATATTAATCTCATGAACAATAATACTTGGAGTGAAGCAATATGAAATATCCAAATACAATAATAATCCAACATCTGGAACAATAATAAAATCTGGGACATAAGTCCAATACAATAATAAATCCCAAACACAATAGTAACAAGTCGCAATACGATAAGTTCATTAAAAATAACATTCAATTATAAAGCAGTAGTTCTTTAGAAAGTTTGTTATCCAATTCCAGCCGGCAATTCTCCTTCATTACCTGTGAACACTTCATCTAAAAAGAGAAGAAAAATTGTCCTTAGAGCAGGTCATGGACAGCAAGTAGAGAAAGTAAGGAACAATGGAATAACAGTATAACAATGAACTAATGGATCAATAGGAATCAATAACATGGGATGATAATTAATAAGCAATATCACGGTAATCGATACAATGGCTATAAACAATGGTTCAATATTCGGTAACAATAATCAATGATTAATATCAATAATACTTAGCCAATATTCGATATCCATAGAAACAATAATGAACAATATGCAATATCGTTGATGTGTCAATCCTTATGTCTATTAATCATTTTAATCCTAACTAATGCACGTACTACTATGTCCCATATATTCCATACCACAGGTTCGATGAATACATACAATTTCGTTTAGATTCAAGTGGTGTACTCTATAGATCATGTACTTGGCAACGGTAAATACTATTCACCTTTCGGTGTACGATACGGTCTTCGGCAATGATACGGTACACGATAGATTAGGTTACGGCCGTAATCCACAATCACACGATAAAATACTAGCCCAAACATTATTTAGGGAAACACGGGCCCCTCCTCCCAGTACAGTTTCTACTTTGTTCACTACTTAAATCACCCGTTAAACCCCGGCTTGCTAATTTTTTTATCGATGCAACAATACAATATGC
The DNA here is from genome assembly GCA_017893485.1 of Hemerocallis citrina. Taxonomy (NCBI): domain Eukaryota; kingdom Viridiplantae; phylum Streptophyta; class Magnoliopsida; order Asparagales; family Asphodelaceae; genus Hemerocallis; species Hemerocallis citrina. The sequence continues at coordinate 366,541,574 of CM030358.1, read as the reverse complement.
AATTAAGGGACATTTCAATGAACGATAGTATCAATAAGGGAACAATAGGATGGTAACATGGAATAGGAAAATTAGAATGATGAAAATAACTCATTGGGATCATGCAATAAAACATACATATATTAATTCATGCAATGGAACGATATAGGAACAATTAGTTTATTAAAAACTAGAATATAAAATTCGGGACAGCAAGAGTAGTCTGTACAAAATATAATTTCCCGCTATTTCAGAACTCAAAAACTAAAACCGTCAAAAATTTTCTAGACTTCCACACGGTTCCAATGCATATTTAAAGTTCAAAATCCGACAACAGTAGTTAGGTCAAACACATTGTTATTTACAGATTTCATGTTCAGGCAGAACTTCGACATCATATTATTTTATTTTTAGAAGCAAAAACTCAATATTAAATTCACTAAAAATATTTATTAGTCTCCTAAACATGTTAAGCAACAATCTGGAAATTATCAGAGTAAAATTTTAACATTTGATCAGCCTTTTAATAGTTTAAGCTTGCAAGATACAAGAATCTAGAAATAAAAACACAGTTGTAGTAAAACGGGCATAACTTTTGCTACACAACTCGGAATTTAGAAATTCAAGATGTTCTAGAAACTAAAAAGATAAGGCTACAATTCTTATTCAGAAATTAATTTATTTTAAGATCATTTACTGGGTCGAAAATAGAAGTCAAGATACAACCAGCAAGCAAGATACAGGTTTTAGGGTATTTTTCATGAAATAATTTAATTAAACATGCTGGGTATCAATTATATAGTCAATAAGTTATATAATCAGCATGATGGGTGCGATAACCAGATGAATAAAATTAGAATACACACATACATCAATTTATCATCAACAAACATAAATCGTCAACCACATACAACTTAGCAATTCTCTCTACCATAATTTATTTATGTGATAATTATATGAACAACCATATTATCAACTCTATATGTACACGTAAAAGATTCATTCTTTAGAGTCAAAAATGGCATGATGTCAAGTAAATTGGGGTTAGCTCGTATAAACTCTCAATATACCCAACAAAAGAGATGAACAATGTATAATACGATAAACGAAGGGATCTACTTGCAAGAGTTTCAACAAAATTTGAATTTGATACAATTAACAATTCAAAAGGAACTGACTTTCCTTATGAACGACGAAATTGAATACCAAGAATAACAGTATAAGTATCCCGAAGCGACAAATCCACGAACTAATAAAAATAGCACGTGCAGTATATGTGCAAAAGCAACCCAAGCAATAATCATCAAGAGAGAGAGGGCACGGCAGCAAAGGGGCCTCTGGTCTGGCCGACGCTGGTGATTGGCGACGCAGGCGGCGACGTCGATGGCAAACGACACGACGGCGGAGGGTCGAGGAGGGAGGATCAACGACAACAGCAGGGGGGGTGGGTTTGGTCGCTATTGATGTCGAGGAAGAGGAGAAGGGTGGTGGGGGGTTGTGCTGGCGGTGCCGATAGGAGGGCAGCGACGAGAGGGTGTCGACAGGAGGTGACGACGACAGGGAGATGAGGCCGGGGAAGAAGACAGTGGATGGGTTCTCTGATTTGGGCAGGAAACGATCGGAAGAGAGAGAATGGGAGGAGAAAGGAGAGAGGAGAGAGAATAAGTAGCTCTAGGGTTTCAATTTGTGAAATTTTTAGGGTTTGTACTTGGATTGTATTTATAGGGTATAATTAGGATATTGGGTTAGTGGTTTAGGATCCAATAATAGCGGTTTTGGGTTGAGAACTAATGAAATTGGGTTTTAGGGTTCAATAAGAGATAGATCTAAAATAATATGGTCCAAATAAAAACACCCACAATTAATAAAAGAAAATAGAATCAATAAGAACAGTTCAATCAAGATGAACGAAGAATTTCATGAACAAATTGAATTAAAATAATCAAGAAACAAAAATAGAGTATTTTATTCAATTACAAATAAAATATTACAAAAGGAAAAAAAAATGAAAATAGCGGGAACGGTAGTTACCATAGACTACTGTTCTATGAGTTAAGGGCGCCACAGGGGATGCTTCGAGCTATCCTGTGCAGTGATAACTCTGGGTTTGGCTAGCTTTTGAGTGAGGTCACCGGATGATAGTGGAAAACATGGACACCACTATGGTATTGCATTGGCAGGATTAGACCGTCCAAGGCAACCTCATCAGTCACGCTGTATTTGTAAGGAACAAGTTGAGTACAAGAGTAAAATTAATGGCGTGGGTTTGAATCCCTAAATATGAAGAAACGACTTGATATGGGCGTATGTATTTATGGACTGCATACTGTCCAGAGTCTCGCTTGCATTAGAATAAGTACATCTTGGCATTAGTTAATCTTGCATTAGAATCTAAGTCATAGCATACACTGACACATCAATTATATATACAAATTTCTTTTTTCATCAATCTGTTTGTTTAGTTGAGATTCTATTGCTTGTAATAATCATTTAGCGTCAGTATATGTACTGATGAACCCACTCAAATAGGTACTGGATTGCAGATCTACAGGTACAGGATTCAGGAGGACTCCAGGCGAGTGAAGTGCCAGTGTTTATTGTTATTTTAAATTGTAACCTCTAATTGTAATTTATTAAACGTTGAGAAGCATCCAAGAGAAGTACCAAGTGTTATTAATTATTTGTTGTGCTCTGATGTAAATTTATTGGAAGTTTGTAACACTTGGGCTTGTAAGATATTATTGTAATACTGATGTAATGTATTGAAGTTTTATAATATTCGGACTTGTAATACATTGGTGTTGAATAAAAAATTTTAATTTTTTCTGTTTTTCTATGTATTGTGGCTAATTGAAGGAAAAAATTCTGGCTTATGTCACGGTTTCCTAGTATAAGGAAATTTGGGCGTTACACCATCTCCATATCTCCTCTTTCCTCTCCACTGCTTGATCTCACTCAGCACACGAGCCAAGCGCGGATGAGCGGTCCATATTGCTCCTCGTCACCCCCTCATCAAATCCTTCTTTTCACAGCCGCTCAAGTGCCTCAGCGTGCGAGCCCACATGTGATCAACTTGCCTAATCGCTTCAAAAGTGTGCCGTGATATGATTGTTTAGAAAAATTCCATTAAATTCATTTTAAATTTGAAATTAATGTAAACATTCAAAAATAATTATTTAAATTCAGAAAAATAATCAAAATTTCCGAACAATAATTTAAAATTGGGTAAAAATTATCAAAAATCCAGATAAATTCAGAAAAATCCGAATATATGGAAAATTCCAAAAAATCTAGGAAAATATTCCCCGCCTTCAGAAGCCTTTGATCAGTTCAATGTATCCCCAATACACCCTGAAGGCTAAGATTGTATTCTAGAATCCAAAAATACGCGCACTACTTCCCGAAAGCCAAGAAAATTGTCTACCGGAAGTGGAGGGCTTATGGTAATCGTAAAAATCATAGCAAATCAGGGTCGTACGATTCCTGCTCAAATTTCAAAGCTTCTACAGGTAGATTAATCATAACGGGCCTCTTTAACAGGTTCGGGCCTTCTCCAGGCTCTTTTACAAAACATGGGCCTCTTTCAAGCACATGATGTAGAGCACCAAATTTTAATAATGGAAATAAGAGACACAAATTCAGAATCTTTACTTCAATGTAATCCAAACACAGTATAAACACAAGGAAAAAAATACAACTTTCATTACAACATTTTTTCATTACATTGTACAGCGGAAAAATTACACATATTTATTACAACACATCCCATCACTTAAACTTCAGTCATCTCGAACTCCAAGCCTCAACCTTGCTCAAGCAACTTACTCGCGAATCCTACAAAACTGACCAGCAAAGTGGGGACATCAGTTGAAGACAACTAACATAATAGCATAGTAATAGCAACCCTCTAAAGTCTCACAATCACAAACTTGTCACACATCATGATATAAAACAACAATAGAAGGTTCATAAAAAGAAATCAACAAGTGAACCTATACTAAGTAAGTACGTGGCAAGAAAACAAAAAAAAAATGCATAAAACAATGTTCAAGAAAACATGATGCACACTAATGCACACTTGTTCGGATTCTATGCATCTCATTCTACATAGGTCTGAGGGCAAGCCCTTAACGTTCATCACTTTTTAGGGTTCAATCCCTCGCTATGCAAGCTAGCTCCATGACTAATGCAAGATTTAAACATTCTGCGCATACCTAGCCCATGCTCCGATAATTCCGGAGATCAATCTCTATCCACAGATAATTCTGGTGATTGTTTCACTCACACGTGGGAAATTTCGATAATAACCCACTTCGCAAGTTGTAACGCCCCAAATTCCAAACACAAGTAATTCGTAGCAAATACAGGATCTTTTACTCCAATTCATACAAATTTACAAGAAATTTAAAACTTTTTGTTTACAACATGTTCTTCACAACAACACAGCAGAAATAAATGAATACAATACAACACATGATGAAATAAAACTCTTCAATCTTGTGAAAATCCCCATAGTGACTTCAAGTCCAGGTTAAATCCAATTATGCAACTAAAAATCCGTGGGCATGTCAGTTGCTGTAACTAACGCAATGCTATAATACAACGATTCTTTTACTTTAGCAAACATAAACTTGAATGCAAAACAAAATGTGAAAAGTGACAATCCTAAACATGTCAGTATATGATATGACCTAATGCCTAATACAGACATTCACAGTACAATGACACTAATACATACTTGTTCGGATTCTATGCATCCTATACTACATAGGTCCGAGGGCAAGCCCTTATCGTACTCCTCATTATAGGGTTCAATCCCTCATTATAAAAATTATACTACGGTAACAAAAGCAAGATTTAGACATTTCACGAGTACGGATTCCAGTCCTGGAATCCACCGTCAGACAATACAGAATCCTCGTCATGCAAACATCTCGTAAGTGCCGCTATATATATATATATATATATATATATATATATATATATATATATATATATATATATATGTATAGGTGATATGCCTCCCATCTGCTTGACTATTCATGATCCTCGAATCTACCGTCAGATCAATCATAGTACCAGATTTAATTGAGGCTCGTCTCACTCCGCAAGCAACCACAGTCCAGAAATCTACCGTCTGACTGGGTCTATAGTCCAAGAATCCACCATCATACTATATAGAAGCGCCCCAGTTACGTTTGCCCAAGTTTCATCACATCTTTCCCTAGTGCCTGTCCTTAGGTTTAAGTATAATCATCACAACCTAGAGCTAGTTTACCCTATTAGAATTAAATTAACACACGAGAGAAATGTTAGCCCACACTGGCCACTCGTCAAATCATAACATGCCGGTTTCTATGGGGCTCGCTCAACCTCTAGATTCCAACAACCATCTGAAAAAGAGATCACATAGTTTATATCTAACCTCTTATAAAAATTTCCATTCATTAAACATCTTTTAACTTCCTTTATCCATTCTCTTATTTATCAATCATGAAGTAACCAACTTCTTATAGCACCATTAAATAACACTTGATGAGTTAAAATACTTATAAATATCACATGTTTAATATTCCAACTTCATCCTTTAATTATCTCTTAATTCCTCATATGGTACATCTTACTAACATTCCAATTTTAAATCCAATTTTGTACGTTGTAAAAGTTTTAGGACAACTAGATTAAAGATATCAACCCAATGATATTGTAAAAATCATATAAATTACAATACCTGTTCCAAAAATAGATTTCTTAGTTTTATATGAAACATAAATGAGTCTACTACAACTTTGTAGTTAAGATCATCTAAATTCGTCCTCAATTATTTTGTCTAAATTTATTTACAAAACAGTTTGTTCAAAATCCAAAAACTGCAGCTTATGCTACTTGTAAAAATCATAGAAAATTATACACATCATGAAACTTTGTGTTCTTTAGATATAATTAAAGGTATACAAGTCTACTATAACTTTGTCGTTATAAGTTTCCCAAAAATATTGTGTCTATAACCCTGAATTCTTTGAAATCTACAGTAGGGTCGAAATGTTATACATACTGCCACTATTCAAACTTGTAAAATTCGTTATAAATTCAATCCTTTATGAAAAATTTATTTCTTAGACTTTGAGGAAAGGTTAACAAGTCTACTTCATGTTCCTAGTTTTGACTTTTCTCAAAATACTTCATCTAAAATGTCGAAATGATCAAAATCCTAAATGTATATAAATTTCCAGTAACTAGCCAACTGCCAACCAGGCCTAAATTGGGATTTTATTAAAATAGTAAATGATATCCAAATATTTTGAAATTTTCAGGAGATTTTCTTGACATATACGAGATGCTCCTATAAAAATTATAGCTCTAGATTCCTTGTAGTTTAATAGTTATGATTTTTTGAAGTGTAACTAGAACTCAAAATAGAACCTTATAAAAATGCCCCCAAATCAAACACATTATTTCACTGCATTCAATCAACAACAAATAATCTAAACATGAATGTTCAATCTATATAAGTTATCATGCATCTAACAATTTACATATGTTAAGCATTTTACTAATAAAACTATATTAGAAAGTTAAAGAAACACTCACCTCAAATGTAGAATTCCTAGTAACAGAACTCCTAGAAATTAATGCTCCAAAGCTCCAAGATACCTCAAAAAATGGCCGGCCTCTTCCTAGCACAACCCACAAGCTCTTCTCCCTCTTTCTCTCTTTTGTTTTTGTTTTGAGTTGTGTTGTTCAAGACAAAAGTATGGACTATTTATAGGAAAATTGTGTGGTCAAAATAGCTCATCACTTCCTAAAATAATTCTCCACTTTCCACTAACTCACACCACTCTCCTTCATTCTCAACCATTGTAAGAAACACGTGCACGTGTAGTCAATGTGTGTGCACACTCTTCATACAAATTTTATTATTAATTTTTATTAGGTTATATTTGTGTGTTACACATGGCAAGTGTACCAAACTAACTATATTTTAAATGTACACTTTAGTGCACACAAAATCAATCATAGGCTTTAAATTAATTTTAGTGGGATACAAAATGCATTTAGGCCTAATGAATTTTAATTAAAAATAAATCACACAATTGTGACTAAAAATTGAAAACAAAAATATTCATGACTCAAGAAAATCTTAGGAACCAATATGTGCACTGCAAACATGTGCGTTGCACGTATCAATACAAAATAAATTTGTGAGAACAAAAAACAGTCAAAATATAAAATACGTAGAACATGTATATTAATAATGTTACAGATATTTCACGTAACGATAAAATATACGTAATCGATACGTGTATTGAAAACACGTGCAACACACGTAAAAATACAAAGATTAAAATAAATGTTTAACTTGGCTCAGAATAGGATAAAAAATTTTGAGAAGACAAAAAATGAATAAATAATTGAAATGCACAAATGCGTAGGCCATTTATATTAAAATACGTTACGGATATTACCCGTAACAGTACAAAATACATATGTGTAACACCAGTGGGCAAAATGTTCATAAATCAATTTGGTGGGATGTTACAGTCTCCCCCTTTAAACAATTTTATGATCAGAACTTAGCAGGGTAAAATTTATATCTTATACACACCAAAGAAGAAAATCATTATTGTATATAAAAAACTGCAAATATTAAGAAAATAAATGTGGAAAACAAAGCAAAATTAAATAAGGAAGTATGAGTATCAAAGTGAAAAAGAACGAAACACGAAAGTATTAAAAGATAAATAGCAGGAAAGGGTCGTGACTGGGAACGATAACATTGATTGAAAGAAATTTTCTTACAAGGTCATACTTGATGAAGTATTAAATACCGAAGAAAAAGGAAATATAAATTAAGTCATCAATTGTGAGAGAAATTGGGAAACAAAGTAATTGGAAAAAAATAAGGAAATCATAGCAATACACAGATGTTTTAATATAGGTTTAGTAAACAACAAAAAAATTATAAGAAGTAATATGAGAAAGAGTAAAACAAAAATAGAAATATGAAAATGAATAGGAAGGAAAAGAAATGTAAGTGCAAAGAATAAAACTTTTGAAATAGTATAGACAAATTGTAATGCAGTAGAAAATCTTGAAAATAGATGAAGAGTGTAAAGGAATATTAGGTAGCTAAAAGTAATGATAATATAGAGAGCAGTATGATAATAAAATATCGAGGCATAAAACAAACCGATAAATAATTGAGAAAATCATAAAAATTTAAAAGTAGTTAGTAGTAGTTAATAAGAATTTGAAAAATTACGGAAAGAGAAGTTAATTAATGGAAAACCAGAAGAATAAAATGATTAAAATCATAAACTAAAGTAGTAGTATATATATTATGAGATAAACATGAAGTAGCAATTTAGGAGAAAAAAGTTTGAAAAATATATGAGCATGAAATTTAGTTGAAAGTATAAACAGTATAACTTAAATGTTATCCTGTATATCAAGTTAATATCATAAAATTATTCGTAAAGTAAATGCAATAACTATATATACGATTTAAAATTAAATATATAGAATACTGGTTGGTATATATCAAAATATTTTCAAATTGTTAAGTAGAGCAAGAAACTAGCATATAGCATTATATATATAATTAAGCGTAAAAGCAACAATATTATAAATATGAAATCTATAAGCAATCAGAGAAACAAAAGTAAAAGTAACAAGTCATTATTGAAATAATATATAATATTAATTTCATAGAAATAAAATGTAAATAGTAAATAAAAGTACAAATAATGAAAGCAATATTACATGAGTAGCCACCAAATGTAAGGTGAGTTAGCAATAAATAAAAATACAAGAATGCTTACATTTGTAAAGATATAGTATATATACAAAATAGTAATAAGAAGATAGCCAAACCGTTAATAGTATACATCAATAATATAGAAAAATAAAATAATGCATATAGGATAGATATAGAAATAGGTATAAACAATAAGGTAATTAATAATAAAAAAAAGTGTATGTGTTATAAATAGTAAAGTTGAAGTAGTATAGGCTAAGTTTTAAAACATTAAAAATGGTGAAACTAAAATGATATAGTGGTAAGTAATTATATATAGAAATAAAAGCGGGAGTTATTAAAGTAGAAAAATCTCTTTTGTTGTGGGTTCGCCTCGTTAGTGTCTAACTGCAGGCTTGCCTTGTAACCCTTGTCCCTGTATATATTTATTTTCTTGTGTATTATCTGGGTTTGGATGCTTTACAATTTTTTTTTCTTTCTTAAATTCATTTTATTTCAAATTTATTTTTGTATCTCCTGTTAAAATCTATTTCTTTTCATTAATTGTATTTTTTGATATTTTCAAACAATTTTTATATTTTAATACAAACCCTATTAATGTTGTTGTTATTATTTTTGTTATCAGTATTCTTATTATTATTGTTACTTTTTTATTATGATTATTGTTATTTTCGTTATTATTATTATGATTATTATTACCCTTGATTGTTAATTTAAAAATCTATTTCTATTGTTAATTGTACTTGTAGTTATTTCAAATGATTTCCATATTGTAGTACAAAATATAATTTTGTTATATAATCCTACCTTTTATTGGTAATTTTATTTTCTTATTGGATTTTAAAACCCTAAAATCCTATACCCAACTCATTCTTATTGGATCCTACCCGTAACCCGAAACCCAATAGCCCATTAACCTATCCTATTTAAACCCACTATTTACCTATACCAATAAAAAACCCTAACCATCCTTTCTATTAACTCTAGCCGCCCTTATTCTATAATCCCCTACCGCCTGCCATATCCCGACATCCTGCTTCCCGAACCCAACCTCTCCTCCTACACCCTGATTCCCCTCCTGCATCCCAATTCCCCTCGACGACCGCCCTGTGCTCGCCTTCTTGGCCCCCGACCTGGCTGCTGATGCTTCCTGTGCTGCCTCCTCCCGGGCGCCAGCCACTTCCCTCCCGTTCATCTCTCTCCCTCTGTCCCCTATGTACACCCCAAACTGCGCTCCTATGTTGCGCCTCCCTCCAGCGCGTCGCACGCTAGCAGGGACTGCAATGTCGACAGCCCCACAGTGCCGCCCTCCGTGCGCTATTCACCCCGGTCGTACACGTCGATAGCAGCAGCGCCAGTCTCCTCCCCTGTCTCCTCCCAGTGCCGCGATAGCCCTACAGATCTCCTCCTCTTGCTCTTCCCCGATGCCAGGCACAGTAACAACAGAAGTTAGTCAGCCACTGTTGCACCGTCCGTCGTGTCGTTCCACCATCGTGCCCTTTGACTGCCATCTCTCCCTCTCTGTCGTGTTTGAGAAGAAGAAGCCGGGTGGGTGTCTTGGGTGTTTACTGTGTTGTGGAGTAGGAAATCCTGGTTTGGTGTTTGGTGTTGGGAAAAGGATTTTAAGTTGGGTTTTGCTATTTTGTTGTTTTGCACGTGTTGTTCCGCATGCGAGTTCGTGATTATTGGTTCGTGATTCATCCGCTTGAGTTCGTGCACGGGAATCCTTTCCCATTATTCATGTTCTTTACGTCGTTTCCGTCGTCGACTATAAGGCAAGTAACTTGTATAATTTCTATTGCATATACAAGTACTAAATACCACATGTAGTGTAGTTTTGTTCTAGAGACAATTCTTGTACAAAACCCCTATTATATCTTATCTCTATGTATTGATTGCCCGGAGTTGTCCCATTACACACACGACATGAAATAACTTAGATATAATAGATTCTTGATGTATACGTGCATGTTGTTCGTGATTTATGAGGTGTTGTATGATTTTGTATGCTTGATGTGTTAGTCATAGTATAACTTATCGTAGACTTGCTAAATACCCTATACCATATTGCTTGGACATCTAGTACACCATATTTCATGTTTTTTATGATTTGGATGAGTTTCATATGACCTATGTTGATTTTATGCATGGAGAATAATTCTATTTTTGTTGTTACCTCGTTTTTGTTTAGTATTTTAGACCCTATTAAGGTCTTTATATGAAAATTATTTTTGAATAAGAATTATAGAGAATTATGTTTACTTTCCAGAATTTCTGACAGATCTCAGTTTTGATTTATGAGTTGCAAGTCATTTCTGTTTTACTACAGAGGTGTAGAAAATTCCAGATTCTATTTTATATGAATTCTGTATGGTAATTTATTTTTATACTGATGTTAAAGACAATATTTTGATCCAATATTTTGCTGAATACAACTAGACTTGATTGGGATTAACCCCTAATTTTTGTGGATTTAATTGATGACTTTTATAAACTATTCTATGCTTGCAAACAACCACTATACTTGCAGAATTTTCATGATGTTCAGTAAAGAATCTAAATTTCGACCTTATTGTATTTGCTTTCTATAAAAACTTTGTGAATATGAAATATAGCCTACTGTATCTATTTTATTAACCTTTCAACAGATCTGGATTTCGATTTATATTTTGCAGTCTACTTCTGTTTTGGTACTGCTGTGTTTATGATTTTAGATTTACTAAACCACTGTATCTTGCTGCTTGCTGATTTTAATTAACTATTCTATCTATGTTGGAAAATTATGCAACTTTATATCTTGATAATAATACCCGAGATTTTTCTTGAATTTAATCAGTAAGCTTTTATGTTGTTTTCCTGTTTATGACTGCAAACATCTGAATTCTGGCTGAACATATTTTCTGGATACAAATCTGTTTTGAGTCTTATTATTGTGAAATACCATATGACTTATATATGTTTGCTGGATTTGGCCGAGAGTCTATTTTTCAAATTTTTTGATGGATCCATATTTTCACATTTGTAGCAACGGGAATTTCAGATTTAGTGCAGTACTATCTTGCTGTCCTAAACTAGAATTTTCGTTGTTCTATCCTTTTATGTGTTGTCTATCACCTGTACATGTTTATCTTTCAACCTGAACTTGTTACCTATTTATACCATGTTATTCTTTCCATTTTTGTGACACATACATGTCTGTCTGATAATAATAACAAAATAACCAAGCCGAGGTTAAGGGAAAGATCTAGTAGTGGATAATATATGGAAATGTGTACTTGGAAGGGAGCCCGTGTATCCCACATGTTTATTTGTTATCTGTTATGTGTTCATGACTACATGATACACGATTCTTTTATCTGATTACCTGACTGCACACTTTTCTATAGGAAGGTGTACTCAGAATAGAACCCGTAGGTTCTATCTGTCTGTCTGTCTGTATCTGTTATCTGTCTGTCTGATACCTGAGTACTCAGCTCTATACAGTCCACTACGAAGTCTAAACGTAATTTTTTTGAATGGCAACCATGTGGTAAAAGTTGGGACACATGAAGTGCTACCTAGACAGAACTAAAACACCAGACTTGTAATAATATGACATCTGTTACCTGTTTACCTGTATCTGTTATCTGACATCTGTTATCTGTATATCTGTTTGCATACCATCTGACACTTGGCATCTGTTACATATCACCTGTACCCTGTTAGCTTGATTTTGTTTTCTGATTCATGTTAGAAATTCTGTTTTGATCTGTCATATCTATTCTATGCTATGTTGTTTCCGCTGTTACTCTATATTTGTTTATCTTTCCTTGTACTTGTGCCTGCACTACAAGCAGCCCGTAACTTGCATTGACGGGAGTTTTGTTTTCTTTTCCTCTTCCTGCAATTTGTTAAATTGCATATTATGGTGATCAGTTGCCAGATGGAATAGGTGATCTGAGATTCTAGTTCATGGAGTTCTTGCTATTATTATTACTATTTCCTATTGCTTATTTTGAATAAATGTATCCGTTACATTGATTATTTTGTATTGGGCATTATGACCCAGAATTATTGACTTGTTCAGATCTGGTTTATTTAAGATTTGTTAAATTTTGTTTAAATTAAATTCCTGTTGGTATATTGATTCATTTATGCATGCGTGGTTGACTTCTCTTGCTTCCTACTCTGATTATTCTTGTGAAATGTTGTAAAGATCCTGACAGCTTATGGATGATGAAAATCATTCACTGAACTTAGTCACGTATCCGTATTCTGTATTCTCTTTTTGGGAAGCGGGGCATGACAAGGCTTTTAGTGGTATCAGAGCACCAGGTTTGGCTAATATATTAGTTTGATTGATATATTAGACAAGTTTGTGCTCGATCAAGGATTCACTCAACAGTACACATACCATACAATAACATGAATACATTATAATCAACATTGATCTGGATACTAGTCTTGTTCCGTTCATCTTGATCCCTCCTTATTCAATCCCTTGATTCCTTGATTCTTTCGTCTTTTTCAGTCGTCCTCTTTGATTGATTTCTTCTTGGGTATAAATTCATTCTTCCGTACCCATATTATTTTGATTCCGGTGAAAGAAATCTCTTATTTTCTTCTTGTTTTGTTGATTCTCTCTTATTTTTGTCTGTGTGTCGTTCATTACTTTCCGTGCCTTGCATTCATCTTCATTTGTTGATTCATATTGAGTATCATACTTGTTGTTTCTTCCCTATCTTTTTCTCCTCAAATTCCGGTGCTATCCATTCTCTTCTTTCTTGCTTGGTTCGTTGATCAGCATCGCTGGATCTACTTCGACTTGTCAGCGGCTTGGACCATCACCAGGAGAGGAAGTGTCGTCTTTTGCTCCAAAATGTGCATGCAGAGCTCAGGATCTTAGGAAGTGTTCAGAGTCTGAAGTTGCCAGGAGTTCGAACTTCATGCTAGAGAGATGCCGTTTGGACGTGCCAAGGATGTGGTGAGCCACGAAGTAGATTGCTGGAGCTACTAGATGCTATTGGCAGAGCCTTTCCGATCAGAGTGGCGCAGCGGAAGCGTTGTGGACCCATAACCCACAGGTCCGATGATTCTCTTGTTGTTTCTCCTTCCCTGCATTGTTTGCTTCTTTCCATCCCTTGTACTCGTCTTCATCCGTTGACTCATTGGCTAGTCTAACTCTTCCTTATCCATCATTTCTTCGATTCTAGCTCTATCTATTTCATCATCTCTTTGCTTTGTTATCTTGCAAGTCTTTTGTTGGTTCTTTTTTTTTTTATACTGTTTACTTCCTTCTTGCATTCCACTTTGCCATCATGCACCCATTTATTATTTGATTCAATTCTTCCTTGTTCATTCTCTCTTTGATTCCAGTTCTACCTACTCCCTATCTTGCCTTGTTATCTTGTGTTGATTCTTTCCCTTTATTTTAGTATCTCCTGTTAAAATCCATTTCTTTTCATTAATTGTATTTATTTATATTTTCAAACAATTTTTATATTGTAATACAAATCCTCTTAATGTTGTTATTGTTATTTTTGTTCTATCCTGTTTTATTATGATTATTGTTAATTTTGTTATTATTGTTATTATTATTATTACCCTTGATTGTTAATTTAAAAATCTATTTCTATTGTTAATTGTACTGGTAGTTATTTCAAATGATTTCCATATTGTAGTACAAAATATATTTTTGTTATATAATCCTACCTTTTATTGGTAACTTTATTTTCTTATTGGATTTTAAAACCCTAAAACCCTATACCCAACTCATTCTTATTGGATCCTACCCGTAACCCGAAACCCGAAACCCGAAACCCGAAACCCAATAGCCCATTAACCTATCCTATTTAAACCCACTGTTTATCCATACTATTCAAAAACCTTAACCATCCTTTCTTTAACCCTAGCCGCCCTTATTCTATCATCCCCTACCTCCTGCCTTATCCTGACCTCCTGCTTCCCAAACCCAACCTCAGCTCCTACACCCTGATCCCTCTCCTGCATCCCGATTCCTCTCGACGACCGCCCTGTGCTCCCCCTCTTGGCCTCCGACCTCACTATCGACGTTTCCTGTGCTGCCTCCTCCCGAGCGCCAGCCACTTCCGTCCCGTTCGTCTCTCTCCTCCATCCCCTGCGTGCACCCTGACCTGTGCTCATGTGCTGCGCCTCCCTCCAGCGCGCCGCATGCCAGCAGCAACTGCAGCGCCGGCAGCACCACGGCGCCGCCGTCCGTGCGCTGTTCACCGCGGTAGTAGGCATCAATAGCAGCAGTGTTAGTCTCCTCCCGGTGCCGCAACAGCCCTACAGCTCTCCTCCTCCTCTTGATCTTCCCCGACGCCAGGCACAGCAACGACAACAGCCAGTCAGCTGTTGTCGCGCCGATCGTCGTGCCATTCCGCAACCGTGCCCCTTGACTGCCGTCTCTCCCTCTCTGTCGTGTTTGAGAAGAAGAAGCCGGGTGGGTGTCCTGGGCATTTGCTGTGTTGTGGAGTTGGAAATCCCGGAATGGTGTTTGGTGTTGGGAAGAGGATTTTGAGTTGGGTTTTGCTATTTTGGTGTTTTGCACGTGTTGTTCCGCATGCGAGTTCATGATTACTGGTTCGTGATTCGTCCGCTTGACTTCGTGCCCGGGAATCCGTTCCCGTTATTCTATTTCTTTGCATCGTTTCCGTCGTCGACTATAAAGCAAGTAACTTGTATAATTTCTGTTGCATATACAAGTACTAAATAACATATGTAGGGTAGTTTTGTTCTAGGGATAATTCTTGTGCAAAACCCCTGTTATATCTTGTCTCTATGTGTTGATTGCCCGTAGTTATTACATTACACACATGACATAGATTCTTGATGTGTACGTGCATGTTGTTCGTGATTTATGTGCATAGTGTCTCTATGTGTTGTATGATCTTGTATGCTTGATGTGTTAGTCATAGTATAACTTGTCATAGACTTGCTAAATACCCTAAACCATGTTGCTTGGACATCTAGTACACCATATTTCACGTTTGTTATGATTTGGATGAGTTTCATATGATCTATGTTCATTTTATGCATGGAGAATAATTCTGTTCTTGTTGCTACCCCATTTTTGTTCAGTATTTTAGACCCTATTAAGGTCAGAATATGAAAATTATTTTTGAATATGAATTATAGAGAATTCTGTCTACTTTTCAAAATTTCTGACAGATCTCAGTTTCGATTTATGAGTTGCAAGTTATAGATGTTTTACTACAGAGGTGTAGAAAATTCCAGATTCTGTTTTATATGAATTTTGTATGGTAATTTATTTTTACACTGATATTATAGACAATATTTTGATCCAATATTTTCTTTAATATAACTAGACTTGATTGGGATTAACCCCTAATTTTTGTGGATTTAATTGATGCATTTTATAAACTATTCTATCCTTGCAAACAACCACTATACTTGTAGAATTTTCATGCTGTTCAGTAAAGAACCTAAATTTTGACCTTATTCTATTTGCTGTCTATAAAAACTTTGTGAATATGAAATATAGAATACTGTATCTATTTTATCACCCTTTTGACGAATCTGGATTTCGGTTTATATTTTGCAATCTACTGCTGTTTTGGTACTGCTATGTTTATGATTTCAGATTTACAAAACTACTGTATCTTGCTATTTGATGATTTTAATTGACTATTCTATCTATGTTGGAAAATTATGAAACTTTATATTCTGATACTAAACATATTAGGGAATACCCCAGATTTTTCTTGGATTTAATCAGTAAGATTTTATGCTGTTTTTCTATTTATGAATACAAACTTCTGATTTCTAGCTGAACATGTTTTTGGATGCAAATCTGTTTTGAGTCTTATTTTTGTGAAATACCTTATGACTTATATATATTTTCTGGATTCGACCGAGAGTCTATTTTTCATATTTTCTGAAGGATCCAGATTTGCACTTTTGTAGCAACAGGAATTTCAGATTTAGTGCAGTACTGTCTTGCTGTCCTGAACTAGAATTTTCATTATTCTATATGTGTTGTCTATCACCTGTACATTTTTATCTTTCAACCTGAACCTGTTACCTGTTTATACCATGTTATTCTTTCCCTATTTGTGACACATACATGCTTGTGTGATAATAATAACAGAATAACCAAGCTAGGGTTAAGGAAAAGATCTAGTAGTGGATAATATAGAAATATATACTTGGAAGGGGGCTCGTGTTTCTCACATGATTATAAGTTATCTGTTACGTGTTCATGACTACATGATACACAATTCTGTTATCTGATTACCTGACTGCACACTTCCCTTTATGAAGGTGTACTCAGAAGAGAACCCAAAGGTTCTATCTGTCTGTCTGTCTGATACCTGAGTACTCGGTCCTATACAGTCCACTATGAAGTCTAAACATAATTTGTTTGAATGTAGCAACAATGTGGTAAAATTTGGGATGCCTGAATTACTACCTAGATAGAACTAAAACACCAGACCGGTAATAATATGACATCTGTTACCTGTTTACATGTATCTGTTATCTTACATCTGTTATCTATATATTTGTTTGCATACCATCTGACACTTGACATCTGTTTCATATCACCTGTACCTGTTAGCACACCATGTTACTTGATTCTGTTTTCTGGTTCATGTTATACATTCTGTTTTGGTATGTCATATCTATTCCATGCTATGTTGTTTCCGCTATTACTCTATATTTGTTTATCTTTCCTTGTACTTGTGTCTTCGCTACAAGCGGCCCGTAACTTGCATTGACGGGAGTTTTGTTTTGTTTTTCTCTTTCTGCAATTTGTTACATTGCAGATTATGGTGACCAGTTGCCTGATGGAGTAGGTGATCTGAGATTCTAGTTCCTAGAGTTTTGGCTATTATTATTACTATTTCCTGTTGCTTATTTTGAATAAACGTATCTGTTACATGGATTATTTTGTATTGGGCAGTATGACCCAGAATTATTGACTTATTCAGATCTGGTTTATTTGAGATTTATTAAATTTTGTTTCAATTAAATTCCTGTTGGTATATTGATTCATTTATGCATGCGTGGTTGACTTCTTTTGCTTCCTACTCTGATTATTCCTGTGAAATGTTGTAAAGATCCTAACAGCTTATGGATGATGAAAATCATTTGCTTGACCTAGTCACGTACCCGTATTCCGTATTCTCTTTTTGGGTAGCGGGGCGTGACATGCCTCCTTGACATCAAGTTGCAAATTTGCTTCCACAACATCCGGTTGTATTTTGCCTTCTGGACATTTGGTTGTAGACTTTGCCTCCTCGACATCCAGTTGCAGTTTGCCTTCATTGATATCTAGTTGCAGATTTTCCCTCTCGACCTCAGGTTGCACCAAAACGGTGAATGAAATGATGTAATCTTCTATATGTACTTGGAAATGAAATGTTTAATTTTAAGTATGATGTTATGTTTTTGAAATTTGTGATATAAAAATAGGAGTAAAAGTGTGGGATAGTGGAAGAAGGAAATGAAGTAGAAAATTACAACGATAAAATATTAAAATAGAAGTATAAGTTTTAAATATCGAATAAATAAAATTAGTAGCAATGAAAATAATTTATAACATTAAGACAAAAATAGTATAAAGTATATGCATGAGCTAAAAATACAAATGAGAACAATAATTATGTAGTGTAGTAAATTAGGATAATGAACATAAAAAAATATGTAGTCATGTAGTAATTGGATAAGTGTAAAATGATATGTATAGTAAGTATGTTGAAATATATATATATATATATATATATATATATATATATATATATATATATATATATATATATATATATATATATGGAAATCAATGGAAAGTACATGTAGTAACCAAGGATGTAAAGATAATAAAAGTTGAAATAAAGATAAAATATAAATAGTGAGTGTATATAGTATGTTGGAGAAGTACAAAGCAACAAAATAAATAAGTAGCTATTAATAGTGGAAAGTAAATATAACAAGACAACTAGCAAATAATATGGAATAACAATAGTGTCGAATATAAGCTATATCACAAAAATAGTAGGAAAAGAAGATTTATAATTTGTAGAAATATGTCACATTTATATAAGTAAAAATATTACAATCTTGTTAAAATATACTGAAATAAACAAGACAACATATAATAATGGAAAAATATAGTATCGTTAAATCAAAGTATTTGTAAAGTGAATGTAAACATACAAAAATCAAAATATAAAATCTAATAGAAATAATAACAAAGGAAAATGAAAGTCTTAATAATAATTTAATAAGTAGTAATTCAAAACTTAATAGAATACGTAAAAGTAATCGCAAAATTAATTAAGTAACGTAAAAGTGCATAAAAGTAAGGAGGATAAAATCAAGAAAGAAAACGAGTAAGTCAAACTTAAAAGATTAAAACTAAGTATTGTACATAAAATAATAAATATCAAAGTGGATTAATATTATAAGAAAAATATTTATTTGAAAAATATTAAATGTTAAAGATTAAAAGTACTATGAGGAAAATACATGAAGAAAATAGAAGAGAAAAGCTTAGTTGACGTATAAGGTATCATGAATGTAAGTTCAAACCAACCATAACACTCATGACACAAACGAAACCATGCTCGCATACAATATCACATCAATGTATACGAGGAGAGTTTCATGAATGCAACTTCAATGACAACATCATTCATGACTCCAAACTGACACCCACACTTCTAATGTCCACCCTAATGTGTTTTCCTTATAATTTTGTACTACTTATTGAAGTCGGTTCTGATACCACTCTGTAACGTCCCGAATCCCAAACACATGTAATTCATAGCAATTACAGGATCTTTTACTTCAATTCTTACAAATTTATAAGGAATTTAAAACTTTTTGTTTACAACATGTTCTTCACAATAACACAGCGGAAATAAATGAATACAATACAACACATGATGAAATGAAACTCTTCAATCTTGTGAAAATCCCCACAGTGACTTCAAGTCCAGGTTAAATCCAATCCTGCAACTAAAAATCTGTGGGCATGTCAGTTGCTGCAACTGACGCAATGCTATAATACGGCGATTCTTTTACTTTAGCAAACACAAACTTGAGTGCGAAACAAAATGTGAAAAGTGACTATCCTAAACAGGTCAGTGTATGATATGACCTAATGCCTAATGCACATATTCACACTACGATGACACTAATGCATACTTGTTCGGATTCTATGAATCCCATACTATGTAGATCCGAGGGCAAGCCCTTATCGTACTCCTCATTATAGAGTTCAATCACTCGTTATGAAAATTCTACTACAGTAACAAAAGCAAGATTTAGACATTCCACGAGTACGGATTCTTGTCCTGGAATCCACCGTTAGACTATACAGAATCCTCGTCAGGCGAACATTTCGAAAGTGCCGCTATATAAATATATATTGGTGATCTGCTTCCCATCTGCCCGACTATTCATGATCCTGAAATCCACCGTTAGATCAATCGTAATACTGAATTTAATTAAGGCTCATCTCACCCCGCAAGGAACCACAGTCCCGGAATCCACCGTCTGACTAGGTTTATAGTCAAGAAATCCACAGCCATACTATATAGAAGCGCCCCACTTACGTTTGCCCAAGTTTCATCACATATTCCTCTAGTTCATGTCCTTAGGTTTAAGTATAATCATCACAACCTAGAACTAGCTTACCCCACCAGACTTAAATCAACACACGAGAAAAATGTTAGCCCACACTGGCTACTTCTCAAATCATAACTTGCCGGTCTCTACGGGTCTCGCTCAACCTATAGATTCCAACAACCATCTCAAAAAGAGATCACATAGGTTACATCTAACCTCTTATAAAAATTTCCATTCATTAAACATATTTTAACTTCTTTTATCTATTTCTTATTTATCAATCATGAAGTAACCAACTTCTTATAGCAACATTCAATAACACTTGATGAGTTAAACCCTTATAAACATAATATGTTTAACATTCCAACTTCATCCCTTAATTATCTCTTAATTCCTTATAAGGTATATCTTACTAACATTCTAATTTTAAATCCAATTTATACGTTGTAAAAGTTTTAGGACCACTAGATAAAAGACATCAACCCAATGATATTGTAAAAATCATATAAATACCAATACTACGCCAAAAATAGATTTCTTAGTTTCGTAGGAAACATAAATGAGTCTACTAAAACTTTGTAGTTAAGATAATCTAAATTCGTCCTCAATTACTTCGTATAAATTCATTTGCAAAACAGTAGGTTCAAAATTCAAAAACTGCAGCTCATGCTACTTGTAAAATTTATAGAAATTTATATACTTCATGAAACTTTGTGTTCTTTAGATAAAATTAAAGGTATACAAGTCTATTATAACTTTGTTGTTATAAGTTTCCCCAAAATATTGTGTCCATAACCTTGAATTCTTCGAAATCTACAGTAGGGTCGAAATGTTATACATACTGCCACTGTTCAAACTTGTAAAATTCATTATAAATTCAGTTCTTTATGAGAAATTAATTTCTTAGACTGTACAGAAAGGTTAACGAGTCTACTTCAAGTTCTTACTTTTGATTTTTCTCAAAATACTTCATCTAAGATGTCGATATGATCAAAATCTGAAATGTATATAAATTTCTAGCAACTAGCCAACTGCTAACCAGTCTTAAGTTGGGATTTTATTAAAATAGTAAAAGACATCCAAATATTATGAAATTTTAAAGAGAAGTTTTTGACAGATGTGAGATGCTCTTATAAAAATTTTAGCTCTATGTTCCTTCAAGTTTAATAGTTATCATTTTTTGAAGTGCGACTAGAACTCAAAACAGAACCTTATGAAAATACCCCAAATCAAACATATCATAATTTCACATATTCAATCAACAACAAATAATCTAAACATGAATGTTCAATGTATATAAGTTATCATGCATCTTACAATTCACACATGTCAAGCATTTTACTAATAAAACAATATTAGAAAGTTGAAGAAACACTCACTTCAAATATAGAATTCCTAGTAGTAGAACTCGTAGAAAGTAATGCTCCAATGCTCTAAGCTCCCTAAAAACTGGTCGGCCTCTTCCGAGCCCAACCCGCAAGCTCTTCTCCCTCTTTCTCACTTTTGTTTTTGTTTTGAGTTGTATTGTTAATGACAAAAATAGGGACTATTCATAGAAAAATTGTGTGGTCAAAATAGCTCATCACTTCCCAAAATAACTCCCCACGTCCCACTAACTCACACCATTCTCCCTCATTCTCAACCATGGTAAGAAACTCGTGCACGTGTAGTCAATGTGTGTGCACACTCTTCATACAAATTTTATTATTAATTTTTATTAGGTTAGATGTGTGTGTTACACATGGCAAGTGTATCAAACTAACTATATTTTAAATGTACACTTTAGTTCATACAAAATCAATTATGGGTTTTAAATTAATTTTAGTGGGCTACAAAATGGATTTAAGCCTAATGGATTTTAATTAAAAATAAATCATACAATTGTGACTAGAAAAAAGAGGAGAAATATTCATAACTCAAAAAATTTTTAGGGACCAACATGTGCACTGCAAACATGTGCGTTGCACGTATCAATACAAAATAAATTTGAGAAAACAAAAACAGTCAAAATATAAAATACGTAGAACATGTATATTAATAATGTTACAGATATTTCACGTAACGGTAAAATATATGCAATCGACACGTGTATTGAAAACATGTGGAACACACGTATAAACACAAAGATTAAAATAAATATTTAAGTTGGCTCAGGGTAGGATAAAAAATAAATTTCGAGAAGACGAAAAATGTATAAATAATTGAAATGCAGAAATGTATAGGCCATTTATATTAAAATACGTTACGGATATTACTCGTAACAGTACAAAATACATGTGCGTAATACCCGTGGGCAAAATTGTCATAAATTAATTTTGTTGGGTGTTACAGCAAGCTATGGCGCCTCACCACACACAGACATCCCATGAGCGTCGCCTCGATCCCGATAATTCTGGAGATCAATCGAACACCGCAAGTAATTCTGGAGACTATTTCACTCACAATTCGATAATTTCGGGGATTATCTCACATCGCAGATCATCCTGAGGCCCTCATACTATCATTTTCTCTTGTTTCATCATATCACTATCTAGTGCCTGTCCTTATGTACATGTAGGAGTAGCCTGAGCCACCTAGAGCTAGCTCCACCATACCGGACTTAAATCCACAAAACTAGGAACACTAGCCCTCCCTAGCTAATTCCTAAAATCAATTAATTCACTACCTGTAATCCTAGGTCCTGCTCAACCTCTAGTTCTCGCAACACAAAATCCTCAACAATCTCTCTAAGGTTCTCTCCATAACCTTAAATTGCAAATCAAAACCCAATTTGGTTCAATTATATAAAATACTCTTCATATTCTCTTCCTGAAAGTAATTTCTCCCACAACACCACGGCTGTAAGTCACAATCATAAACATGAAATACTTTATTCCAAAATATCGTTTCTACATCCACAAATCTCTTCAATAATCACATTTCTTTTAATCAACTGATACTACCATAAAAGACTCTTTCATATATGGAAACAAAAATCAATTTACGAAAATCCTTTAAATTCAACTTTTAAATCTCACTTCCCATTCATCCATAAAGTTCAATAAATTATACTATAATTCAATCAACTCAAACTGAAACAAGCCTCTTTATTGTTTGGAATCTCATCCCAAAAATCAGAAATTCTTTTGTGCTAAAAATATGAAATTTCCCTACTTTGGAAATCTGAAAAATAGCCCTTTACAAATTTGAGTTTGCGTCTTTCGAAACTGAAACATACATCCCTTCAAAACAGAGAATTTCATTCTACAAAAATACATATTTGTTCCCTCAAATTATTACTTGAATACATTGAATTTGAAACTAGATTTTGACAAAATCTAAAATTTAATAACTTCTAAACTCAATCAAAACTCAATTTAACTTCACACAAATATTAGATTCAAACACATACATATACTCATCTATATGTATACTAGAGTTCTCAAACCCTAACACACAACACCACATACAAACTGTTAGGGTTATATACTGAAAGCATCACTTTTGTATTAACTTTATTTCCTTATTTTTTTTGAATGAGAATCATATGGGCATAAGTTTGCATATTGTGTTTATTATAATATTAATGCAAGTGTCTGATATTCTATAAGGTTGATAATATGGTGTGAGGTGACACACAGAAGATCATATTATCAGTTCCCTATGGAATATATAAATAGTTCACAACCTAGACGGACTTGGACAATCCATTGGAAAGGTTGTAGTGTAATCTGGTATTAGTCTGTCTTGACTATAGGTTTACACTAGTACACTTTGTGTGTATTGAACAAGACCACTTGAGGTTGTTCTCTTTGTACTGACTACAAAAGAGAACAAACACCTCTGTTATTATGGATGCTTATGCTCTTAATCCAGATATAATAACAGACATGTATATGCAGTGTGCATTACTTTGACTCATAAAAGAGTGAGATTCATTATGGATCAACAACCTCTATGAATTGGGTAATAGCATTGTATGTATGATGGGCTGTTGATTGTAAAAGGAATCCATGTCCCGATACGTCGGGTTGATGATGTCCCCTTAAGGAGCTCATAAGGATTGTCATGTAAACCCTGCAGGTGGATTACATCCGACATGACAAATAAAGTTGAGTGGTACTACTTAAGGATAAAAGATGTTGATCAATATAGTTGTCAGTAACTTAATTTGATCGACGGACATTCGATATCTTAACAGGGAGAGTTGAACGAGCATATAATAAAAGGAGCCCATAAATATAATTTGGGATTAGGAAAGTAGTGCAGCAATAGCTCCTTAGTGGACCGAGCTATTGTTAATGGGCCTGGGTTGTGTGTTCAGGCTGAACACGGGATACCCAGACTCGTTAGGAGACCTAACCCTAATTTCTCCTCATGGTCCCTGCCGTAGCCTTATATATATCCGCTATTTCTCTGGCCGTCATTGACAATCTGAAATATAAGATTTTTTCTCAAAACTCGTGATTCACGTAAGGAGAGAAAGAGAGATCTGCCAAGGAGAAGAAAGGTTGGGAGATCGTCGCCCACACGACGTCCAACCCGAGGAAGGAATACGTGCAGAAGATCTTGGGGTCGCTGTCGTCTTCTTCTCACCGCAGGTATAATTTGTGAACCCTAGATTCCGCCATATAGGGTTAGATCACATTTTTAATCTGTTAAATTTTTAACGATCGATACGCACACCAATCCGTAGTCCTGGGAATCATCTCAGTTCCATCACAAACACACACCCAAAACAACTCAAACAAACTAACCCGAAACCCAAAGAAAATAGCAACCATGAACAGTGACCCTTGGGTTACTATTCAACCCTGAGACATAAACCCTAACCCTAGGGTTTTGACCTCAAAACCCTAAGCTCCAAGAATTTGATTTATTTCTCATATATATTTGTTTCCATATACAAATTTGCATACACAAACAATTAGGATTCATCATCAAATTTTTTTATTTGTATTAAAACAGAGAATAAACCATAAAAATCTCATCTTTTAATCATTCAAAACATTCTTCTTGAATTATACACCAAGATCTAATATCTACAATCACATATTCTCTCATTAGATCTAATTCTTTAAATAAAAATATTGATCTTTCATGCATAAACCACTTCTTTATTCAAGACAAATTATTTTAGATCTATACACAAACAAGATTCAATCTTTATGTTCCATAATCCAAATTTCAAATCATACCATTTGCTTTTAAGACTCTATTTGGGCTTCATCTGAATCCTTGCGATGTCTACACTTTTTCCGGTGGTCAGACATGGGCATGGGAGTGTGAAAACTTTTTTTTGGTTGTAGTTGAGTTGATCTGTGCATCTGTACTAGTCAATTTTGGTCATTGGGGAGGACTTTTGCATGATTTATAGCACAAATGTCTTTGGATTTGAAAGACAGAGACTTGATCTATTGTGGTCGATCTTGCATGTAGGGCATGATTGCGGGAAGTGATCTTGGGGAGATTGGTGCCTGAAGGTGATGGTGAAATGTTTTACATAATGTGGATGGGTTAATTGGGCTCATAAAAAAGGTTGAGGATGACTAAGACTCTTTATTATGATGATTTGCATCATTTGCTTGTGAAGTGGTATGTAGGCATTCGGCGATGCTAATTAGCGGTGTTGGGTTGCTTAATTGTCTTGGTGGATTGGTAAAGGTTTTGTTCACCTCAATTTCAAGCGAATACTAAGGACTTTGGAACCTCCTAGTGGGGTGATGTCAAGTTTGCTCATTTTCGGCACGTCAAAGGTGAATGAGAAGTTGAATTGTTGCAAATTTGGCTGTGTTTTGTGTAATACTTCTTATTTTTCATCAGGAGAGTCATTTCTAAACAGAATTTTGGGTGCAGTAATGGTACATAGGCAATCTCGTTTTTCAACAATTCGGGCCATTTGTGATGAGCTTTGTGAAGTCATCGCATCGCTAGGGGATCTCTAATTCTTTTTGTATTCGTATCTAAATGATGTTCTGTTTCTATTTTATGTCCTATTTGTATCCAACTATTGGAAATATTTTGTTAATTTTTGATTAATGAACGTCGCGGGCTTATAACACAGTTCTTTTTTTCAAGAAGGAGGAGAAAGAAACAAAAATTAATTGAGAATTTAACCCCCAAAAATACGGGAGAACAAAATGGGATACAAAAGGAGGTGTTTACATGCAAATATTATCTACAAATATTGATTAAGAAAAACCATTATCTTCTTAGAATTGAAGATTCTTATGCGGTAGAATTTCATAAGGAATTCGAACTTAATATATGACCAAGTAGTCATATACTCAGAGAATCTACTATGTTATTTTTTCAAATTATGATGGGATCACTGCAAGAAAAAAAACAAAAAGTCGATGTATATAACTTTTTTCCAACTTTAACCATACAAAAAAAAGACAAACCCACTACAAACGAAGAGGGCAATCCCAACAATTTTTTTTCGTCCAGGCATTTAAAGATGCCGGGCCTGACACGGGAGGCGTTTCGAAAACACTGCCGCAAGCACCGGGGATATTTCTGTAGGAGATGCGAAAGGGCTATTCCAGCGTTTGCAAACGCCGGGTAGCCTTAGTAGAATTTTTTTTTTTAAAATTTTTCCATTAAATAGACTTATTAACTTTTATGATTTTTATTAATTATTGGGTGGTTGTTATTGTTGTAGTTTATTTTATCAAAATACTTGTAATTCAATTCATAATCATTTTCAGGAATTTATTCTAATAATCTTTCACAGATCAATGAATCAAATATAATAAACAATAGAAAAGTACTTTAGAGAATATATTTATTTCAATAATCAAGCATAATAATTAAACAATGCAGTCTAAATCATCAACAAATTCACTTGATTCCAATAATTACATATACGGTACAAGTGCTTAAGAGTACAAAATCACAAAACACTTAAGTGTGTAATCCCAAGTGTATGCCTTCATCGGTTGCATCTACTACCTCCATGCTCATTGCGGTAGTTTGATTTCCTGAATTGTTGTGTGTATCTTCTCCGGTCATGGATAAAAAGGTTAAAAAGAAACCGAAGTAAAATAAAATCTGTGTTTGTGCATGAAAGCCTTCTATCTCAGTTTCTTCCAATTCATCTTCCATATTCATTAAAAACAAAAGGCCTAGTTTAGCAACATCGATCGAAACACAAGGCCTAGTTTCTCAACCTATACTTTGGCCCAAATTCACAATATTCTAGTGCACAAGTTGTCATTATCGTTTAGCAACATCGATCGAAACAAAAGGCCTAGTTTCAATCTGAATGATTTGTTAGGCAAGGAGTAAGTACTTTAAATAAAAAAATAATAATCTGATCATCTTCAATAATAGAGAATTGTTTCAATCAAACTCCGCATACTGCAAAAGAAACAAAAACAAACAAAACAATCAGTCGTTAAAACTTAAAAGGCAACTGCCAAAACATGATTAGTTTCAGTACTCAATTAGAGCTATTAAGAACAAAAGAACCATCTATCTCACAGAATGAGCCCTGCACAAAGGTGTCGAGCTCAAGGAGAATCAAGTCAGATGATGTGATCGAAGAAAGCATTAAAAATTTCCCTGCGTTTGAGCACTCTATTTTAAATAAACTTGAGAAATCACAGATAATATAGATAAAATAAATACAAAAGCATCAGAGCATAAACACGGTAACAACAAGTCCTAGTGCTATCTGTTGAATAAGCCCACTTGTTTAATAGCATATGTAGTCGTTTGGCTATTTTGCCAAATTTTATAAAATTTGGAAAAAAATAGCCCACAGTCATTGGCCAAATATCTAAATTATGGATTTTAGAGCAACAATAGTCGGTTATATTTAGGAGGAAAAATAGCAATTTGCAAAATATAGCTAACGAAAGATAATCTTTCGTCCGTTCAACTTTTTATCCCAAAAAAGTATCTATTTTTTTTTATAATTAAAAATCTATCTCATTTCCCATCCGACAATTTTAAAGGAAACAATTGGCAGGAATGAATGATGATTTCCCGTCCCTTGTTTAAAAAAAAGAAAAAGAAATTTCTTCGGACAGGAAATCATTCAGACTTTTTTTATTTAATTAAATTCTTTTTTGGTGGGACGATACTTCATCTACCGTCCGTCTATTTTTTAAAATCAAAACCCAAATTTTGGGCGTAAATGACCACAACTCTAACCCAAATATCTAATTTCTAAATGCCAAATACCCAAATTTTGAGTTTGAACGACAACAGATGCTCTTAAGCAATTCCCCATTCAATCCAAAATATATGAGTTTGTACAAAAAGGAATTCCATTGTTCTCCAGAAAAACAAAATCAGGCAAAGGGAAATTTTCATCAGAAATATATCTAAACAAATCTAACTAACTTTACCAACAATTAAAACAATTATTATTTCTGATAATGGTAAAAATTGCAGCAAATCAGGATCGTACGATTCCAGCACAGTTTCTACAAGCAGATTAACCATAACAGACATCCTTAACAAGTTGTGGTCTTCTTCTGGCTTATCTATAAGACATGGGTCGCTTCCAAGCCCATTAAAAGCGAAGAGGTCCACTAGGAGAGACACTCAGCTTAAGGGGTCTGTAAGTCAAATCTCCTATCCCCAGACAAGAGAGTTTTATCTCCTAAGAGGGGGGAATCAACAGGAGATAAAAGCTTCGTATTAACCTAATGGATTCATTGTAACGCCCCGAATCCCAAAATCACTGAATTCGAGATGTTCTACAGGATCTTTTCACTTTCTTTGAGTACAACTTTACAAGGAAATTAAAACTTCTCATCTTACATCAGAGTTTACATCATATTACAATTACATTTACACAGCGGAAGCAAAATATATACACCATTTACATAAATGAATAACAACATGATAAGATCTTTATGCATCCATTCCTCATTATATGTAATTTACCTGCATACAAACTGTGGGTACGTCAGTTTTATTCAACCGACGATAATTATACATGGCCATCCTCTCTATGCCAGAAACAGTATAATGAATCTCATTTCTTAACAAATCACAAACTTGTTCAATATAAGCATGTAAAACAAAAGGGAACTCTTAATGATGTCGTGTCGTGATTGTGCACTTAATCCTCAATGCAATTTATTTAATTTACATGACACTAATGCGCACTTGTTCGAATTCTATGCATCCCATACTACATAGGTTCGAGGGCAAGCCTCTTAATCGTTCTTCATGTTTGTAGGGTTCAATCCCTCGCCATGACTTACTCTACTTCTGTAATTCCAGTGAGTATCCTAGATGATTCTATGAGTACAAGCATGTATCCTGGCCCCTGGAGTAGAATTTCGCGCCATGTCTTGACTCATCAAGCATGCATTCTGCGACAATTCAGCCTCCTCCCTGAACACACTCCTCTTGTAGTCACCAAAACATCCCACAAGCGTGACTAAAGTCCGATCATTACTGAGTTGTGCCCGCGCCATGTCTTGACTCATCAAGCATGCATTCTGTGGCTCACACACCCGCACCGTATACCCTAGTTCTCATACTCATATTTTTCTCTCACCTTCATCACCTCTTCACTATGCACTAAAATATTAGAATCATGAATATAAATCAAGCTCTAGAGTTAGCCTCTCCACCAAACCGGACTTATCATTTCATTTCAATACATGACCAACCTTGGTCTTTCAATTCTCATTTCATTTCATTCATTTCACTACCGGGGGAGACTTAGCTACTCTTTCATTCAATTTACAATTCACAACCTCCAATTGAGCACTTCAGCTCATCATTCAATTTTAGAGTCTCACAAACTTTCTTATCATGATCTTAGCCTTTCATATTCATTTAATTCTCAATTCTCATTTATGATTCATTTTACATAATCCACACAGTTATAAAAAGAGTTCATAGAATTCGATCATAAAGTTCACAATTTCCAACATCAATAAAATGAAATTCATACATATCAAAGTTCACTTTGTACAGTCCAGTCGTGGCGTCGGCATCCGTCGTCCCCCGCACGCCTTCCAGTGCGTTACCCTGCAGCTCCTGCAGTACACCGCCCCGATGCCCTCCTCGTTCGGCCCTTCCCTGTGCTGCTCCTCCCGATCGCCCCTATATCTCTCCTCCCAAGCCGACCATGCACCAGTCTGTTCCGTGCTCCTTTCCACCATCATGACCCCCTTGGTTCCATGCTCTCATCGTTGTGCATCGCGACAACAACAGTAGCTAGAGCCACCGGCTGCCGTCGCCGTGCCGTCGCGACAACCACCCTACTGCACAGCCAGGCGTTGACCCCGTGTCTCTGCTGTCGTTCTCGCTGTGTGATCACTATCCGTCGCTCTCCCTCTCACGGTGATTGTCTCCCGCCATTGCTTTGGTCTTTGGTTGTGTGCGTTTGGTTCCCAAGCACCCCTGGTCATCTTTCTTTCTCTGTGTGTGTTGCTTGCGGGCTTGTTCGTGGTCCGTGAGTTGTGCTCGCGGGTCATATCCGTGATTCGTGTGCTCGTTATTGTGTTCGTGGGTTCGTGGTTCGTTGAGTTCGTTGTCCGGAAATTCGTTTTCATTATTCTTGCTTGGTGTCATTTCCATCGTCGTCGTCTAGACAAGTAACTTGTATTCTTTTCTTTGTGTAATACAAGTACTAAATACTGTCTATAGTGTAGTTAGGTTCTAGAGACAATTCGTATGTGAATCCTCTATTATTTATTGTCCCTATTGTGTTGATTCGACCATAGTTTCCTCACGACATACATGACATGTACCAACTAGGGATGACCACTTTTTGGGTGTGTATATGCATGCTATTTTGTGATATCATGTGCTTGATATGTTATTCGTGCTATAACTTTTCGTGAATTTGCAAAATACCTTATACCATGTTGCTTGGACATCTAGTATACTATATTTCATGTTTGGTTCGTTTTGGATGAGTTTTACATGAACTAGATGACTTTATGTTCAAATCATAATTCTGAAATTTCTGTTACTTTGATTTTGATCAGCATTTTAGACCCTATTCAGGTCAGTATATGAAAATATTTTATGAACGTGAACTGTAGAGAATTATGTCTATTTTCCAACCCTTCTGACAGATCTCAGTTTCATTTTATGAGTGTGAGTTATGTCTATTTTACTACAGAGGTGTAGAGAGATTTCCAGATTTTGTTTTCTCTGAATTCTGAAGAGCAATCTATTTTTATCATGATGTTAAAAGTATTATTTTGATCCTATAATTTGCATATTACAACTAAACCTGATTGAGATTAATCCTGAATTTTTGTGGATTTATTTGATGAGTTTTACAAACTATTCTATACTTGTAAACAATTACTATACATACAGAATTTTGATACTGTTTAGTAAAGAACCTGATTTTCGACCTAATTCTACTTGCTGTTTGTAAAATATTTGTGAAAATGAAAGTTAGCCTACTGTATCTATTTTATCACCTTTTTGATGGATTTAGATTTTGATTTATGGTGTGTGATATATTGCTGTTTTCGTACTGCAGTATTTGTGATTCCAGATTTACAAAACTACTTCATCTTGATGTTTTCTGATTTCTGTTGACTAAACTATTTATATTGAAAAATTATGAAACTTTATATTCTGATGCTGCACATATAGGGAAATATCCCAGATTTTTCGTGGATTTAATTAATGAGTTTTGATGCTGTTTTCCTGATAGTGAATACAAAATACTGATTTCTGCCTGAACACGTTTTCTGGATTCAAATCAGTTTTGAGCCTTGTTTTTGTTAAATACCACATGACTTATATATATTTGCTGGATTCGGCCGGAAGTCTACTTTTCAGATTTTCTGACTGATTTTGATTTGCATGATTGTAGCCAAGGGAATCCCAGTTTTAGTGCAGTACTGTCTTGCTGTTCTGAACTAGAATTTTTGTTGTTTTATCCTGTTGTGAGTTATCTTTTACCTGAACATGCCTATTCTTCATCCCGAACTTGTTACTTGTTCATGCCATGTTATTCTTGCCATGTTTTGTGATACATACATGCATGTTTGATAATAATAAGAAAATAACCAAGCCGGGTTTAAGGGAAAGATCTAGTAGTGGAAAATATCGAAATGTGTACTTAGAAGGGGGACCGTGTTTACCATTTTGATTTATGTTGATATATGAACCTGTTGATGCACGGACCTGTTGGTTCATGTACCTGTTACCTGTTGATGCATGGACCTGTTGGTTCATGTACCTGTTACCTGTTGATGCATGGACCTATTGGTTGTGTACCTGTTAGCTGTTGATGCATGGACCTATTGGTTCATGTACCAGTTACCCGTTGATTCATGAACCTGTTGATGCATGAATCAGATGGTTCGTGTACTTGTTTGATTCATGAACCTGTTCTTGTTTATGTTTTCCTGATCCCTGAGTACACAGCCCTATGGACTCCTCTACGAAATCTAAACGCAACATGTTTGAATGTACCAACCATGTAGTAAAAGTACGGACGCATGAAGTGCTACCTGGAGAGTAATAAATTCAAGACTTGACATGACATAATACCTGATACATGAATACCTGATACATGCTCACCTGTTACATGATACTTGTTACATGCTTGCCTGTTAACTGTTACCTGTTTACCTGCTTGGTTGACACTTGATGCATGTTACTTGTACCTGTTAGTATATCATATTACTTGATTTTGTTTCATGATTCATGCTAGTTATTCTAATTTGTTATCATGCCTATTCTGTGTTATTAGTTTACCCTTTCCATGTACTTATATCCTGCACTACAAGCGGTCCGTAACTTGCATTGACAGGAGTTTGTTTTCTTTTTTCTATTCTTGCAATTTATTAAATTGCAGATTTTGGAGATCAGCTGCCAGATAGAATAGGCGAGATGAGATACTAGATGCTGGAGTTTTGCTATCATAATTTTCCTGCTATTATTATTATTTCCTGTTGTTATTTGAATAATATATCTTGTACTTGGATTATTTGTATTTGGGCAATGTGACCTAGGAATTTTGACTTGTTCAGATCTGGTTTATTTGAGGTTAATATATTTTGTTTCAAGTAAATTCCTGTTGGTATTTTGATTCATATATGCATGCTTGGTTAACTTCTCTTGCTTCCAACTCTGATTATTCTTGTGAATTGTTGTAAAGACCCTAACACCTTATGGATGATGATAATCATTCGCTGGGCTTAGTCACGTATCCGTATTCCATATTTTGTATTTTCTTTTTGGGTAACAGGATGGGACAGTCGAGGAAGTTCTTTATCTTCATGGCAAGAACGATTCACCTTCCAGAAACAAACGGAAGAATGTAAGCGAGGAAGGACCCAGAAAGTTTCAGAAAGACGGCCCATGTCATCGCCGTTCACCTCCAGCACCACACTACGACAAATTCACTCATCTCAATGCAAGCGTATCATCCATCCTTATGGAAGTTGAGAATGACGGAATAAACTGCCCTCCCCCAAGATGTCCACAACTAGAAAAAGGAGAGACAAGAATAAGTGGTGCGTATTTCATAGAGACCAGGGCCAAACCACTGACAACTGTCAAGCCTTCAAAGATGAACTTGAAGGCCTGATTCGTTGGGGTTATATCTCTCAATTTGTCCAAGAAAACAACAACGTCGAAACCCCTTCGGCACATGGGGCTAATAAGCGTCAAGAGAGGCCCTACGAATCTCAAGACTCAGAGCACATGACCATTCTTCACTCTATTCGTGGAGGGCCGATGGAGGGAGATTCCAAATCCCACAAAACATTTGTCAAGGAAGTCAAGAGCATTAGGTCCCGATATCTTTCTCTGATAAGGACTTAGAAGGTATCTGAACACCTCACTGCGACGAATTGGTCATAAACCTTTGCATGGTGAATCATGAGAAATGCCGCATCTTGGAGGACAAATGGAATTTCAGTAAACATTCTTTTCATTAACACTTTCAACGACCTCAAGCTCTCCCTGGACCGACTCAAGCTAACTGACTATACACTTCATAGATTCTCCGGTGTCCCCATTCAAAGGAATTGTCACACTCGGTGTGACAGCAAGAAATATCCCCGCTACTCAAACGAAAGTACCGAACTTTACGCTAGTAGACGTCAAAGCCGGATACAACACAATATTTGGCCATCTGGGCCTGGCAGCCTTTCATGCAGCTGTTGATTCTTGATTTTGATTATTACAACACAATGCAAAGTTGTTCTACCTCTTACACATTACAGTATATACAAAGGCAAAATCTTATAAGAAATCCCAATTCGGTGGGCCTTTCGATACAATGAAATAGATTGCCACAAGGGCGCCATATTCTAGGAGCCCAAACTATGTGATTGAATAAAGCCTCCTCTATCTGTTGCGGGTCGAGGGCCCCTTCCCCTTCTTCAAACTCCGATTCGTATTTTTCATAGAAAAATCTCTGATCAACGATAGAAAAAGATCCATTTTTTATCATATCTAACGGATTCCTTGGTTCAGACCGAAGAAGTAATGTCACTCGATTATTATCAAACTGACTGCAATCTTTTTCTGTCCGTGAGGATCCCGCCAGAGCGCCTTCTACTTATCACGTTATTTTTGGAGGAGAAACTATGCGTTTTTGGGATCTCCGCGCTCCCTGGTTAGAACCTCTAAGGGGTCCCAATGTTTTGGACTTGAGTAGGCTGAAAAAGGATATACAACCTTGGCAAGAACGACGTTCGGCAGAATATATGACTCATGCTCCTTTAGGTTCTTTAAATTCTGTAGGTGGTGTAGCTACTGAGATCAATGCAGTCAATTATGTCTCTCCGAGAAGTTGGTTAGCTACCTCTCATTTTGTTCTAGGATTTTTCCTATTTGTGGGTCATTTGTGGAAATGATACTCTGAATCATATAACTATAATGAAATATACGATCAACCAACATTTATCGAATTGGAAAAAGAGTAAGAAGAAATGGTTTGATCCTCTTATTTCTCGAACCGAGAGATCCATGAATCGGGATCCTGATGCATATAGATACAAATGGTCCAATGGGAGCAAGAATTTCTTCAGATTCTAGCACAGTTATTGTATATAGTAACCAGTGACTAATAGGTCTAGGTAGACTAGACCTATTATGCGCCTCTGCATCTAGCATTGGGTAGACCTCATACAATAACTGTCCTAGTTCTACCGTATCTTTTGTTTCATTTCTTCTGGAACAATCACAAAAACTTTTTGGATTATGGATCTACTACCAGAAATTCAATGCGTAATCTCAGCATTCAATGTGTATTCCTGAATAATTTCATTTTTCAATTATTCAACCATTTCATTTTACCAAGTTCAACGTTAGCCAGATTAGTCAACATTTATATGTTTCGATGCAACAACAAGATGTTATTTGTAACAAGTAGTTTTGTTGGTTGGTTAATTGGTCACATTTTATTCATGAAATGGGTTGGATTGGTATTACAAACTTCTTAAAGCAAGTTGATCAAGCACATCTACAAACAAAGTTCTTATTGCTAATTGATCAAGAAAGCTACAAGGTTGCCAGCTTACAAGAAAAAGACGAAGGCTAAAAGCTCCATCTCAAGACTCAAGACTCAAGACAAGACTTATGCTTCAATTTATTCTATTAAGTGTCTTGTAACAATTGTAACTTTTGTTTTTTCTTTGAGTCTTAAAAATTCTGTAAATCCTTGTCACACACACTCACACATTATCTTCCAAATATTTTGAGTATTTTTCGAACTTAAAAAGATCGAAACAAGATTAAAAAAGCTCAGCTGTTAAGTACCAGTCGACCCCCATAAGGCACCAGTCGACTGTCTTAGTACGAAACTGACTGAACTTATTCAAACTCTGACCAGTCGACTCATAACGGCAACCCAGCCGACTGTTCAAGTCGTTTCGACAGTTTACTGATTTCAAAACTTTATTTTTCGAATTCAAAAGATTTATTTCCATTGGTTGACAGTTGGTACAACTGCTTCTTAATGTCTAGTGACTCTAACTCTATAAATAGAGCATAGAAATCACTTGGAAAAGGTTAACAACTTTCCAAGGTGTTTGTTTTTCAAAGTTCTCAAGCTTTTGGTTTTAAAACAAGAAGAAGCATTCACTTTCTAAGTCTTGGTTCTCTGAAATCAGCCTAGCATAATAGTGATTTTGTTTGAGACTGATTTCGGAAGTTGACCTAATAGCCACGCATAAAATCACATCCACAACAAGGCTATAGGTTGATTGTAAACTTTTTGTTGTTTTTCTTCACTCTCGGGTTGTGAGAGTGGTTTCCTCTCGGTTGGAGATTAGGGCTCTAGGGTGTAGAGTCAGGTTTGTCACACTTGGTGGAAGAGTGGGTTGCTTTCTCTAGTTGTGAGAAAGGACTACGGGTTGGACAAGGTTGTTGTCTAACGCCGTATGGTGTTCTTATAATTGTTTCAAGAATAGTGGAAAATCTCAAGTGGGTTGCTTGAGGATTGGATGTAGGTCGGGAGGACCGAACCAGGATACATCGTGTGTACTCCGTGGTTGTATCTCTTCAAACTTGCATTTCATTTTCTTGCTTTCAAGTTTTCTGTGAAACTTGTCTGGACAGTCGACTATAACCTTTTATATGTCTACTGGTCAAACTTGTACTAACTTCTCTGAAAATTTGCGAGATAAGTCGACTGGCTCTTCTATAAGTCGGCTGATCAGAATCGCTTTAAAATACTCTTCTTAACTGTCACCCCAGTCGACTGGTTTATCTTCTCAAGTCGACTGGTCAGAAGAAAAGTTTAATTCGGCAATTTATTTTTTATAAAACACTATTCACCCCCCTCTAGTGTTTCTTGCCTTGTCTACAGGATCTAACAGCAGTTGCTTTAGCCTACCATATGAAGATGAAGTTCCCAACAATAGCAGGCATAGATGAAGTTGTAGGGAGCCAACATGCAGCATGAGCATGATACACCGCTACAAAGGGGGGCTTTGTTCTTCCCTTAAGACGCCATAAAGCTACCGCCAGAAAGAAGTCACAGTAAGTCCAAGCCAATAAACAAGCTTGAAGCCACTCCTATAGACAATCCTGCTAACAACCCCCAAACCTACCAAGTCATCTCTCACCATGTCCAAATTAATACTCATTAGAATACAATTATAGACTTAAATCCCTCACCCGAAGCCAATTTGCTCATTCCATGGAAAGAAATGGTCCTACCTAAACACATAGACAAATTTGAAGATTTCCCCTTCTCTTTTGCAAAAAATTGGGAGGCCGCTCTTAAACAGGAAAGTCTAGGCAAGGTCTACCAAATTGTTCGCTTAATGGCTCATCAAATTGAAGACTCGAGGGGCAGGGAGATATCAGCAGGGACTTGGAATGTGGAACACCTCATGAACTTCAATAAGGGCGCTTAAAGCCATCCTACTCTATATAGTTTCAATACTTTGTAATGAAGGCAGCAACTAGAGGAGCTATCTAGTTTTATTTTCAATAAAGACCACTGTCTCTACCAGTCACTGCATGTAATAAAGGTCAGCCACTAAAGTAATCACTTAGTTTTATTTTCCAATAACATTTAGCATTAATTTTGTAACGCCCCGAATCCCAATTACACTGAATTCGAGATGTTCTACAGGATCTTTTCACTTTCTTAGTACACTTTTACAGGGAAATTAAAACTTTTCATCATACATCAGAGATTACATCATAATTACATCTTTCTTATGCACAGCGGAAGTAAAATACAACAATTAAATACAAGTACAACAGCTTGATATAATCTTCAAGCATCCAAATCCTCTTTAATCTTTAGCATAACATTTACCTGCATGTTAGACTGTGGGTACGTCAGTTTATTCAACCGACGATCATTATACACGGCCGTCCTCGCTTGCCGGAAATAGTATAACTTAACATTTCATATTTAGCAAACACAAACTTGTCACATTTCAACTAAAGGGGCTACCCTATTGATGTCGTGTTGTGATTGTGCACTTAGTCCTTAATGCAGTTAATTAAGTTACATGACACTAATGCGCACTTGTTCGGATTCTATGCATCCCATACTACATAGGTCCGAGGGCAAGCCCTTATTCGTTCTTCATCTTTATAGGGTTCAATCCCCCGTTATGATTTAATCTACTACTGTAATTACGGTAAGTATCCTAGATGTTATCTGACCTACGAACTCATGTTTAGGCACTCTGGAGTAGTATCCTCACCCAGACGCATCATGGGAATTCCTGGGATACGCTCTCACCATAAACATGACACCACCCGTAGTCTTCAAACATCCCACGAGCGTCGCCACTGGGACGGTACTCTGGAACAGTATCCTCACCCAGACTCGTCATGGGAATTCCTGGGATACGCTCTCGCCGCTACCCAGGGCCCTCATACTCAGTGTTTTTCTCTTACTTTCATCACGTCTTCACTATGCACTAGTCCTTAGTTTCAATAAAAATCATGAACAAAATAATCACTAGAGTTAGCCTCTCCATCAACCGGACTTATTCCTTTAATTCAACATGACCAACCTTGGTCTAATTTCAATTTATTTCATTTCTCAATGCCGGGGAGACTTAGCTACTCTATTTCAAATTTCATTTCACAATCTTTAAGTCATGACCACTTTCATGTCACAATTTCATACTCTTTCTTATTCATGATTTCATTTGTTCACAAATCCATGGTGAATACTTATAACTCAAGTTTCATATTCAAGTCCAACAATTTCATCAACATGATTTCTAAACTCCATCATCATACAATGGACTCATGCACCTTACAAACATACACTCGTACTTCATGTTTTACACCATATCTTCAAGTAAAAATTATAATATCATGTCACACCACAAATTCTTTTGTGTCAAATACTTTCTAATAAATTCATTTCAATAACTCTTTATAAATTTGAAAATTCCCATGAGTATGTGTCTTAGAACCATAGCTTTAATATACCATTTGTTCACAAACTACATTATATTTTCTTCAATTAATATCCAAACCAATCCCATAAAATTCCTTGTATTTTTATGAAAATTACCATATTTTTCTCATATTTTTTGGACATCAAAATCTCACAAAAAAAATATTTTTTCCTAAGTGCTAGGGGAAAGATTCGAACCCAGCACAGTAGAGAAGAAGGCCAGAGCACCCGCCGATAGACCGATCGGTGCTAGCGAATAGAAGAGAGTGCACTAAGTATATATGCCATCTCTTCGCTGTCATATATATATATACACAGTATTTTTTAAAAAAGAATGGTGAGACCCGGATTCGAACCACACCGCTCAGGGAAACCGAACAGCGCCACCGACCGCCTGAGCCACTGGCTCAGGTTGTCACAGTGTGGATTAAAACCCATTTGACTCATATTCACACTGTTTCTTTTTGAAATTAACTCGATGTTCAAAACAATTGATTCATATTGCCTTCATATAAACCACTGAAAAATTCCAGATTTAATCTTCTTTATTCCATCTTCAAAACAGTAAGTGTAAAATAAATTTTTGTACTAAAAACACATTTTCTCCACCCAAATTAATTATTTGCTTATTAAAACTAGCAAATCCTTTATTTTCGACATTGAAAATAATCGATTGCTCATCTAATCTCTCTTTTATCCCAAAGTTTCCATGATGATTTACTGGTTATTAATCTACATTCACAACACAACACAACCTTGGATTTCCCCATACTCATACTAGCAAAAGAATTTATATAGCACATGAATAGGTGAAACTCAACAATTACTAAGTTTGGTACATTTCTAATGTGATGACAACAAGCAATTCTTTGGTTCATTTATGCCACTTCTACACATGAATTCAAACATTCAATATACTTTTCCATTCAAATTCCATAGTGTTATTATCTTTATCAAGTGTCATGTTTCAACCACACAATTTGCAAGTAATTAATAAAGATTTTCACACATCATGCTAGTCACATTGCATCATTGTTCAATTAACTAGATAATCATAGAAAGTGCTTCATATGGTATCATTTCATGCAAGCAATTCACATACACAATTTATCACATCATTCTAAGCCATTCACACACTAACTTTTTAATTAAAGTGGTCTCTTATTAGTATTTTCCATGTATAGTGTCATCAATATACTAGCATGAACCCTATATTAGAAACATGAATTGTTTTACCCACCTCAATTTGGAGGGAAACACAAACAAAAGCAATCAAGTAGATGAGAACACCTCCTCCTAGCCAAAAGAATGCACCACTCCAAGCCTCCAACCAAATGCCGAATGCTTCTTGATGGTGCCGGCCACTCCAAGCAACACAACCCACACAAACTCTTATTTTTTATAGCTCTCACAATATATTAGTATAGCTTTAGAAATTACACTTTGCATATGAAAAATTAGCCATGAGTAAGGAGGTATTTATACTAAAAAATGAGGGGAATGGAGGGCTAAGATCATCTTGGTGGTTGCAAAATGAAAGGCTTAGATTCAAGTAGGAGTTAGGAAAACTACCCACCTCCTTGAAACTACCCCCATGTTCTCCACACCAACATTTCAACTTTCCCTCCCAAAAAGAAGGATACCCGGCCAAGCATAGGAGTGTGCATTGCACGTGTACGTGTAGTGCACGTGCATGCAACTAGGCCAAATTTGTACATTCCAAAATTGTATAAAAATAATTTTGTTTAAAAAAGTCTTCTACATGACAAGTTTAATTAAAATAAATTAATTCATGGGCTTTCTTTTTGGGCCAAAAATAATTTATAAAAATAATTAAAATAAAAATGCTTTTGGGCTTTTTAAGAAAAGGCTTTTTAATTAATTCAAATAAGGCTTTTAAAGAAGGCTTTTTGTACTAAAATAATTTGAGAAAAATATATTTAAACATACTCACCATGATAAAATAATCCAACAATATATTGCACGTGCACAACACGTGCAAAATAAATAATTTTCATTTATTGAAAAATCAGGGTATTACAGCACTCCCTCCTTAGAATAGTTCCGTCCCCGGAACTACAATCAAGAGCGAGGAAAACAAACAAAATACAACACACACAACAAAACAAAAGATACAAAAATACAATCAAGCAAAA
Organism: Hemerocallis citrina; assembly: GCA_017893485.1. Taxonomy (NCBI): domain Eukaryota; kingdom Viridiplantae; phylum Streptophyta; class Magnoliopsida; order Asparagales; family Asphodelaceae; genus Hemerocallis; species Hemerocallis citrina. Next base: position 366,500,269 of record CM030358.1, on the reverse strand, counting down.
AGCTCAGGATAGTCCTTCAACATCCTCTCCTCAGATTCCCAAGTAGCCTCTTCAACCAAGTGGTTTCTCCAGACTACCTTGACCATCGGTATCGTCTTATTCCTCAAGACTTTCTCTCGACGATCAACAATCTCAACAGGAGCCTCGATGTAATTCAGGTCTAACTGCAAACCTTCCGGCACTTCAGGCAAATGATGACTCGGGTCTGGAATATAACCTCTCAGCATAGACACATGAAAGACATTGTGCACCTGAGACAACTCTTCCGGTAATTCAAGCCGGTAAGCAGTTTTCCCGATCCTTTTCAATATCTTATACGGGCCTATAAACCTCGGGGCTAACTTCCCGCCCTTGCCAAAACGAACCACACCTTTACTGGGTGATACCTTCAGAAAGACGAAATCACCAACCTCAAACTCAAGGTCCCTTCTCCGGTTGTCTGCATAGCTTTTCTGCCTGCTCTGAGCTTCCACCAACCTTTTCCTGATCAGATCAATCTTCTCAGAAGTCAGTTGCACAAGCTCAGGACCAAACAACTGACGCTCCCCAACTTCATACCAGCATACAGGAGTCCTGCACTTCCTGCCATACAGAGCTTCGTACGGCGCCATCCCAATACTGGCCTGAAAACTGTTGTTGTAGGCAAACTCTACCAAAGGTAAATGCCTTTCCCAACTGCCTCCGAAGTCTAGTATACAACACCGAAGCATATCCTCAAGAATACGATTGACTCTCTCGGTCTGCCCATCGGTCTGCGGATGAAAAGCAGTGCTGAAATCCGTCTTGGTACCCAAAGCTGCCTGAAGACTCCTCCAGAAATGCGAAGTAAACCGCGCATCTCGATCAGACACAATGGTCGAAGGAACGCCATGAAGTCGGACAATCTCACCAACATACATCTCAGCCAACTTGTCCATCGAAGCAGTGAGTTTCATCGCCAAAAAGTGAGCGGACTTGGTAAGTCGATCGACTATAACCCAAATAGCATCATTGCCTTTAGGACTCTTAGGCAATCCCGTAATGAAATCCATACTGATGTTATCCCACTTCCATTCCGGAATAGGTAACGGCTGTAATAGACCTCCGGGTCTCTGATTTTCGGCTTTGACTTGCTGACAAACCTCACACTTCGCGACAAATTCAGCCACATCCCGCTTCAAACCTGACCACCAGAAATGCTGCTTGATGTCCTTGTACATCTTAGTACTCCCAGGATGTACAGACAAAAGAGTAGCATGTGCCTCCTGAAGAATACTTTCTTTCAGGTCCGCCTGATTTGGAACGCACAGCCTGTCTCCGAACCACAGCACTCCATCCCTGATCTGAAAACCGGGCAACCTGCCAGCACCAACCTGCTCCTTCATCTCCAGAATATCAGCATCAACTTCCTGACTTGCAATGATCCTTGTATTCAGAGTAGGCTGAAGCCTCAACTGAGCCAAAGATGCTCCCAATCCTTGCAAGACAACCTCAATACCAGCTCGGTCCAGCTCCTCAATCAGATGCCTCTGAGTCGTAATCAAACAGGCCAAACTGCTCTTGCGGCTAAGTGCATCAGCCACAACATTAGCTTTTCCAGGATGATACTTGATCTCAGGTCGCATATCCTCGAGCACTTCCAACCATCTCCGCTGCCTCAAATTGAGATCCCTCTGCTGATATATATACTTCAAGCTCTTGTGATCCGTGTACATATTCAGCTTCTCACCGTACACGTAGTGCCTCCATTGCTTCAAAGCAAAAATAATCGCAGCCAACTCCAGATCATGAGTCGGATAATTTTTCTCATGTGGTCGTAGTTGCCTAGACCCATAAGCGATTACTCTTCCTTCTTGCATTAAGACACAACCAAGCCCCCGATGTGAAGCATCGCTATAAACGTCATACTCAACACCAGCTCTAGGCAAAGCCAAAATAGGTGCAGTAGTCAGTCTATCTTTCAACTCCTGAAAACTCGCCTCACATTGCTCGGTCCACTTGAAGCTCACATTCTTCTTGGTCAGCCCTGTAAGCGGTACAGCTATCTGAGCATAACCTTGAATGAACCTCCGATAATATCCAGTCATCCCAAGGAAACTTCTGACTTCCTTCACTGTAGTAGGCCTCGCCCAGTCTCTCACTGCCTCTATCTTCTGAGGATCAGTTGCCACTCCCTCCTTAGAAAGGATGTGACCCAGGAATGCCACTTCAGATTTCCAGAAATCACACTTGGATAACTTGGCATACAACTGTTGCTCTTCCAACTTCTGCAACACTGCTGCCAGATGCTCAGTGTGCTCCTCCTCAGACTTGGAGTACACGAGAATGTCGTCGATAAACACCACGACGAAAGAATCAATAAACGGCCTCAGAACTCTGTTCATCAAGTCCATGAAGATTGCAGGTGCATTCGTCACTCCGAATGGCATAACTAAGAATTCGTAATGCCCATGCCGAGTTCTAAATGCAGTCTTATGCACATCTTCAGCTTTCACTCGAACTTGGTGGTAACCCGATCGAAGATCTATTTTGGAGAATACGGCTGCTCCTTGTAGACGATCGAACAAGTCATCAATTCGAGGAATCGGGTACTTATTCTGAACAGTGACCTTATTCAGCTCCCGGTAATCGATGCACATCCTCATCGATCCATCCCTCTTCTTTACCAAAAGCACTGGTGCTCCCCAAGGTGACGCACTAGGTTGAATAAAGCCTTTTCCCAACAGTTCCTCAATCTGCCGTTTCACCTCATCCTGTTCCACTGGAGCCATCCTATAAGGTGCCTTAGAAATGGGTGCACTTCCCGGTTGAACAGTGATGCTGAACTCTACATCACGTTGCGGAGGTAACCCAGGAAAATCTTCCAAGAACACAGTCGGATAGTCCCGAACCACAGGAATCCCTTGCACTTCCACAGGAGTCTCTTCCTTGCGGATAGTAGCCACCAGCTTAGAACATTTCCGCTTCCCTTGGAACACGACTTCAGGTCCACCTGGAGCCTTCACTGTCACCGTCTTGGTCTTACACTCGATGCTTGCACTGTACACCGACATCCAATCAATGCCAATGATAACATCGACTCCCAAGATAGTCAGTTCGATCAGATCAATGCCAAAGGTTCTATCCCCAATCATAATCTCGCAATCAGCATAATACCGATCAGTGGTTAAAGTTTCCCCTGACGGAGTAGCTACTGATAAGATCTTGCCTGGGAAAATCTTCAGTTCAACTCCCAACGCTTTAGCAAACTTTGGAGACACAAAAGTATGAGAGGATCCAGTATCAAACAATACGACAGCTTTAATTCCATTAAGATAGAGTTCACCTGTTACATAATATACACCATTACATAACAGCCTCACTAAACAAAGGGAAAAGAAATGACAAAAGACCCTAAACACCAGCCCTCGTACCAGAGATGACCTGATCTGCCTCCTCAGCATCAGCTTCTGTCAAGGCAAATACTCGCCCTGATTGGTACGGCCTCTTCCCAGCCTGCTGCGTTGGTGCGTTGCTGCTTCCACCCTGTAGTTTGGGACAGTGAGATTTGTAGTGTCCCGTTTCACCACAGTTGTAGCAAGTCACCGCAGAAGGTCTCACCACATTGTCTCCAGGCCTCCCAGCCACACTCACAGCGTTCGCCCCTGTCGGTTTGAACCTCTGTGCAGATGGTTGCCCCCTGAAACTCCCCGAATGTGCAGGCCTCTTCCCGGGCTGCCAGTTGTTCCTCCTGTTCTGAACAACATGGAACTGCTCCATATCCGCCTCCGTCGCTGCCGCCCTCTTGACCAGCTTATCGAATCTCCTGATACCAAGGGGTATCATACGAGATCTCAAGCTAGGCCTCAGACCATGCTCGAACTTGCGAGCTTTCTTGGCCTCATCCGCCATCAACTCTGGAGCATACCTGGAGAGCTGAGTGAACTTGGTCTCATAGGCTCTCACTGACATGCTGCCTTGCTGAAGCGACAGGAACTCCATCGCCTTCTTCTCCTGAACGTCGGAGGGGAAATAATGGCTACGGAATTCTCCCAGAAATTCCTCCCAGCCAAACAACAGACCTCCCATGGTCCTCTTCACGGATTGCCACCAAACTGCTGCATCCTTCTCCAGCTGCAAGGTTGCCAACTTGACCTTGCTACCCTCCGGTGTTTCCAACACCTCGAAGATGGTCTCCACTTGCCGTATCCAGTTGTCAGCCGAATCTGGATCCGACTTTCCCTCGAATACGGGTGGTTTCATTCTCTTGAACGATTCCACCAGCTTTATCGCCTCGGGCACTTGATTTGCCGGCCCCCTAGCTTGGTTCTGAGCCACAGCATTCAATGTCTGGTAGACTCTAGCAAGTTCAGTCTCCAGATCCAATCCTTCCCCATTCCTTGCTCCTCTTCTCGACATATTCTGATGCAAAAGATCCGTCAAATTCGAAGTATATAACAAGAATTTAAACCAACTTCCATTTCATTGAATTCCAAAAGTTTATACATTCGAATTTAAAAACATCTCTAAACATCAGAATGAAAGAAAACAGAAGCCACAACACTCTAACTCCTACGGGTCCTCTTCGCTGCTCGAAGTTCTTCCCGCAGTTCATCAACCTCATCCTTCAGCACATCAGTTAGGTTCTTTTTCTTCTCAAGTTCCCAAATCCGAAGGCTAAGAATAGAATAGTCAGCCTTCCGCTTCTCCAGCTGAGCCTCCAACAATCCAACTCTCTCCTTCAGGGTTTCCACTTGCCTCTGAAGAGAAGCCACAAGACCACTTGGAACTGGTACTTCCTCTTCGTCGGAAGAAGAATCATCAGATGAATCCGGAGGTGGGGTGATCTCTCGGGATTCAGGGTACTCCTCATCATCAGAATCAGCTTGTCCAGGGTAGTACTCGTCCTCGGAATCTGCCTGTCCAGGATGGTACTCTTCCTCAATAATGTGCCAGTCGTCGCCTCCAGCAGGGTCGAAGTGATCAGCCATCTTAGAAATAGGGAGGAGAAAGCATAAATCTCAGAGCAACACAAATGTAAGTCACTTACATTTAAATCTCTAGATTCAAACACACACTCTAATGTCCACTTCTAGGGTGTCGTTCCCTATAAATTTGTACAAGTGTGAAAGTGTAGAAAGCGTGGCTCTGATACCACTCTGTAACGCCCCGAATCCCAATTACACTGAATTCGAGATGTTCTACAGGATCTTTTCACTTTCTTAGTACACTTTTACAGGGAAATTAAAACTTTTCATCATACATCAGAGATTACATCATAATTACATCTTTCTTTTGCACAGCGGAAGTAAAATACAACAATTAAATACAAGTACAACAGCTTGATATAATCTTCAAGCATCCAAATCCTCTTTAATCTTTAGCATAACATTTACCTGCATGTTAGACTGTGGGTACGTCAGTTTATTCAACCGACGATCATTATACACGGCCGTCCTCGCTTGCCGGAAATAGTATAACTTAACATTTCATATTTAGCAAACACAAACTTGTCACATTTCAACTAAAGGGGCTACCCTATTGATGTCGTGTTGTGATTGTGCACTTAGTCCTTAATGCAGTTAATTAAGTTACATGACACTAATGCGCACTTGTTCGGATTCTATGCATCCCATACTACATAGGTCCGAGGGCAAGCCCTTATTCGTTCTTCATCTTTATAGGGTTCAATCCCCCGTTATGATTTAATCTACTACTGTAATTACGGTAAGTATCCTAGATGTTATCTGACCTACGAACTCATGTTTAGGCACTCTGGAGTAGTATCCTCACCCAGACGCATCATGGGAATTCCTGGGATACGCTCTCACCATAAACATGACACCACCCGTAGTCTTCAAACATCCCACGAGCGTCGCCACTGGGACGGTACTTTGGAACAGTATCCTCACCCAGACTCGTCATGGGAATTCCTGGGATACGCTCTCGCCGCTACCCAGGGCCCTCATACTCAGTGTTTTTCTCTTACTTTCATCACGTCTTCACTATGCACTAGTCCTTAGTTTCAATAAAAATCATGAACAAAATAATCACTAGAGTTAGCCTCTCCATCAACCGGACTTATTCCTTTAATTCAACATGACCAACCTTGGTCTAATTTCAATTTATTTCATTTCTCAATGCCGGGGAGACTTAGCTACTCTATTTCAAATTTCATTTCACAATCTTTAAGTCATGACCACTTTCATGTCACAATTTCATACTCTTTCTTATTCATGATTTCATTTGTTCACAAATCCATGGTGAATACTTATAACTCAAGTTTCATATTCAAGTCCAACAATTTCATCAACATGATTTCTAAACTCCATCATCATACAATGGACTCATGCACCTTACAAACATACACTCGTACTTCATGTTTTACACCATATCTTCAAGTAAAAATTATAATATCATGTCACACCACAAATTCTTTTGTGTCAAATACTTTCTAATAAATTCATTTCAATAACTCTTTATAAATTTGAAAATTCCCATGAGTATGTGTCTTAGAACCATAGCTTTAATATACCATTTGTTCACAAACTACATTATATTTTCTTCAATTAATATCCAAACCAATCCCATAAAATTCCTTGTATTTTTATGAAAATTACCATATTTTTCTCATATTTTTTGGACATCAAAATCTCACAAAAAAAATATTTTTTCCTAAGTGCTAGGGGAAAGATTCGAACCCAGCACAGTAGAGAAGAAGGCCAGAGCACCCGCCGATAGACCGATCGGTGCTAGCGAATAGAAGAGAGTGCACTAAGTATATATGCCATCTCTTCGCTGTCATATATATATATACACAGTATTTTTTAAAAAAGAATGGTGAGACCCGGATTCGAACCACACCGCTCAGGGAAACCGAACAGCGCCACCGACCGCCTGAGCCACTGGCTCAGGTTGTCACAGTGTGGATTAAAACCCATTTGACTCATATTCACACTGTTTCTTTTTGAAATTAACTCGATGTTCAAAACAATTGATTCATATTGCCTTCATATAAACCACTGAAAAATTCCAGATTTAATCTTCTTTATTCCATCTTCAAAACAGTAAGTGTAAAATAAATTTTTGTACTAAAAACACATTTTCTCCACCCAAATTAATTATTTGCTTATTAAAACTAGCAAATCCTTTATTTTCGACATTGAAAATAATCGATTGCTCATCTAATCTCTCTTTTATCCCAAAGTTTCCATGATGATTTACTGGTTATTAATCTACATTCACAACACAACACAACCTTGGATTTCCCCATACTCATACTAGCAAAAGAATTTATATAGCACATGAATAGGTGAAACTCAACAATTACTAAGTTTGGTACATTTCTAATGTGATGACAACAAGCAATTCTTTGGTTCATTTATGCCACTTCTACACATGAATTCAAACATTCAATATACTTTTCCATTCAAATTCCATAGTGTTATTATCTTTATCAAGTGTCATGTTTCAACCACACAATTTGCAAGTAATTAATAAAGATTTTCACACATCATGCTAGTCACATTGCATCATTGTTCAATTAACTAGATAATCATAGAAAGTGCTTCATATGGTATCATTTCATGCAAGCAATTCACATACACAATTTATCACATCATTCTAAGCCATTCACACACTAACTTTTTAATTAGAGTGGTCTCTTATTAGTATTTTCCATGTATAGTGTCATCAATATACTAGCATGAACCCTATATTAGAAACATGAATTGTTTTACCCACCTCAATTTGGAGGGAAACACAAACAAAAGCAATCAAGTAGATGAGAACACCTCCTCCTAGCCAAAAGAATGCACCACTCCAAGCCTCCAACCAAATGCCGAATGCTTCTTGATGGTGCCGGCCACTCCAAGCAACACAACCCACACAAACTCTTATTTTTTATAGCTCTCACAATATATTAGTATAGCTTTAGAAATTACACTTTGCATATGAAAAATTAGCCATGAGTAAGGAGGTATTTATACTAAAAAATGAGGGGAATGGAGGGCTAAGATCATCTTGGTGGTTGCAAAATGAAAGGCTTAGATTCAAGTAGGAGTTAGGAAAACTACCCACCTCCTTGAAACTACCCCCATGTTCTCCACACCAACATTTCAACTTTCCCTCCCAAAAAGAAGGATACCCGGCCAAGCATAGGAGTGTGCATTGCACGTGTACGTGTAGTGCACGTGCATGCAACTAGGCCAAATTTGTACATTCCAAAATTGTATAAAAATAATTTTGTTTAAAAAAGTCTTCTACATGACAAGTTTAATTAAAATAAATTAATTCATGGGCTTTCTTTTTGGGCCAAAAATAATTTATAAAAATAATTAAAATAAAAATGCTTTTGGGCTTTTTAAGAAAAGGCTTTTTAATTAATTCAAATAAGGCTTTTAAAGAAGGCTTTTTGTACTAAAATAATTTGAGAAAAATATATTTAAACATACTCACCATGATAAAATAATCCAACAATATATTGCACGTGCACAACACGTGCAAAATAAATAATTTTCATTTATTGAAAAATCAGGGTATTACAAATTTTTATAGAATTATTGTACAACTCGACAAATGCATACAATGAGTTAAATGCCAAGCTTAATCCTAAAAATGACACAAAAAACTCATTAGAAGTTCCTTATAAGACGGGTTTGGAGTCCATACCTGTGACTCGGAGTTACTCTAGCAATTTGCAACAAAGAAACTTTAGAGTTCAACTCGCCATTCGATCATCTCTTGCAACTCGTTAAACACTTCAACAACAGGTTCAGAGGCCATACTCATGGCTCAGAGTTGCTTTAGTAACCTGCGATCAAGCACGTTCAGAGCTTAGCTCACCATTCGATCTACACCTGCAACCTGTTAAATCCTTAAACTAACAAGTTCGGAATTCATACCATTTTCTCGGAGTTGCTTTAGCAACCTGCAACCAAGCACGTTCAAAGCTCAACTCGCCATTCGATTTGTTCCTAAAACTAGTTAAATTTTCTTAAAGACAAATTAAATGTCCAAAATTGTGGATTGCAGTTACTCCAACAAACTTACAAAAAAGCAAAATTCAGAGTTCAACTTGCCGCTCGATATGACTCACAATTTGTTGGAGGACCCATACAACAAGTTCAGAGTCCAACTCTTCCCTAAAGTTTCTCACACAACTAGCTAATACAAAATGATAATTCTGGAGTCCAACTCTCCCCAAGAGCAGCTCCTTTGACAAGCTAACCCCCAAGATGACAAATCATAGGACAAGGTACTAGCATGTAAAAAGTTTCTTATTTCACAAATAACAAGTCTCATCACAACTGCAGACTTACAACGATTATGCATTTCATGCCTAAGCATCGCTACAAAAGTCTTGAAAACATTATACAAGAAGCTCTCCTACAAGTCGTCCTTCAGGTTGCACGATAAAGGGATGTTCCACCTAAGAGACACAAACCTCTTTCGATGGTTCCTGCCAACTAACGACTCCCCTGAGCAACCTAAACTCTTGCCAATAAAATGCAAGACAAGCCTTCGTTAGTCGGGCAAGCTCCAGGTCTTTCCTACCACCTTCATCTGAGAAAGATTCAATTCCGTCTCGCATGACACACCATGCAAATGGACAAGTCTCAACTCTGTCAAGTGCAGCGTATTGCGAAGGGAAGCAAGCTTGACATCCTGATGACCTCATTCAGTGTACCCAACTGCTTCTCAGCAACGAGAAAAATGGAATCCTCAATGCTGAACAAACAATTCAAAATCAGAAATTTTCAGAACACCTACAACTCATTCACAAGATAAGTCCCGTGCTAAGCGCGCCAATTGAGTTCCTCCGTCAAAGAACTCGTTAACTCCATTCAACGAGTTCAACGCCTCTGTAACCCTTGTTTCCTATTGTTGGTTTCATTGTATTATTATTATTTCTTTTTCTTCTTTATCTTTTCTAGATCTCTGTAATTATGCTATTGATAATAAAATTATTTTTTGCTTCCAAATTAATTTATTCTTCAAATCTATTTAATTTTATTTTCTATTCAACCCTGAAATTTTGTTGTTCATCCTATTCAAATTTTTGCATATTTGTACTGCAATAAATCTACTTTAAATCCTAATTTTCAGTCCCTATTGAAATTAAACCCAAAACCCCATAGCCTATTTTCTCTATAGACCCTAACCCGCAAACCCGTACCTGCAACCCATTAACCCACCCTAACTCTATATAAACTAATCTCACCCCTTAACCCTAACTATCATTAACCTAATTACCCTAGCAGCCACAAACCCCCTAGACCCAGTTCATCTTCCTCCTCGAGCCTATCTCTGAAACCTAATACCGTCGCCCCCTTTTCTTTCCCTGCCTTCATCTTCTTCGCCATCCCCTGTTCAACATCTTCCTCCATCGCCCCATGCACCTCGAACCACCGACAACTCACCGTCATCTCCATCCTGGCACCCTCCTCCATTGGACCTATCGCCAACACAAAGCACCGCCTTCGACCTCCATCCCCGTCGAGCACCCTCGCAGTCGCCCAGTACCCCGTCGACCTCTTACATCCACCATCGTCAACCCCAATCGCCTGCATCCCTTCTCATCATCTTCATCCTCTTCCTCCCCGACGTGCAACCAACCTTTGACTGTGCACCCATCAACCACCAGCTCCTCCAGCCCACCACCGTCGACCTCAGCCATCGCAGTGCACCCTCGCACCAGTGACCACCCGCCCTGTGCACCGCCATCGAAGTCGAGCTGAAGTCGCAAGATCTTGCTGTTTTGGGGATCTTGCTGTTTGTTATTGTGTGCCCGCTATTTGCTGTTGTGATCCGCTGGTTGATGTGTGCTGCTCCGTGTTTGCACGCGCTCTGCTCGTTGTTTGCACGTGTATCATTGCAGTCGGGACCCTAATCCTGTTATTCTCTTATTTGGATTAATCCCCGGTATAAGGCAAGTCATCTTGAACCAATTTATTATTCACGTTCAAGAATTCTTTTGATGTCCCTGCAAGTAGTTCACATTCCACTTATCTTGTATATTTGCTTAATATTTGCAAGAGATTATCATGAATTCATCAGTGAAACCAAGTGATAATTCTCTTTTCATGCTGATATCTATGACTCAAACCCATGCTCTACTATTGTCACGCCCAGCTTCCCAAAAATACGGAATACGAGTACGTAACAAAATTTCAGCGAATGATTTTCATCATCCATAAGCTGTTCAGGAATTCTTTACAACATATCACAATAAAATCAGAGTTGGAAGCCAGAAAAGTCAACCACATGCACATATAAACCAAATACCAACAAGAATACTTGAAATAATATATATTAATCTCAAATAGTTATGATCTGAAATACACAAATATCTTGGGTCACATTGCCCAAATACAAGAATAAATTCAAGTCTCAAATACAATTATTGACCAAAATAAGCAACAAGAATAATAATAGCAAAATTTCAGCATCTAGTACATCATCTCGCCAATACCTTCAGGAACCTGTCCTTCAAAATCTACAATACAACGAATGCACGAAAGAGGAAAAGAGAAAACACAAGTACCCATCAATTGCAAGTCGCGGGTCACAAATAGAGTAGGATACAAGCACATGGAATGGGGAAAACTAACTAGCACATTGTATAGGTATGATATCAACCTAGACAAACTAGCATGGTAAAAGTGTCAAGTGTACACGGCATAAATCAAGTGTCAAGCAAACAAGTATCTTATAAACATGCATCAAGTGTCAAGTGTCATGTAATTATTTATCAAGTTTCAAGTTTCATGTTTCATGTAATCACGTCTCATGTATCATGTAGTCAAGTATCAAGCATGCACATATCATGTCAAGTATCTTATTCAAGTATCATGTATCAAGTCTAGTGTGATTTACTATCTAGGTAGCACTTCATGCGCCCCAACTTTTATCACATGGTTGCTGCAACACCACAGTTTCGCTTTAGATTTCATAGTGGACCATAGAGGGCAGTATACTCAGGAACAAGTCAAGTAACATGTATCAAGAACGAGTCACGTAATCGTGAACAAGTGGCAACAAGTATCAAGCACGAGTCATGTAGTCATGATCACGTGGCAACAGGTAGTATCTAGCACGAGTCATGTAGTCATGATCACGTGGCAACAGGTAGTATCTAGCACGAGTCATGTAGTCATGATCACATGGCAACAAGTAATGGGAAACACGGGCCCCCTTCCGAGTACACGTTTCTGAATTATCCACTATTAGATCTTTTCCTTAAACCCCGGCTTGATTACTTTTATTATTAATATCCAACAAGCATGAATAGGCACAAAATAGTTTCAAATAAGCATGATATGATCAGGTCTAGGTTCAGGTTAACAAATCAGTATGCATGGATGATATACGTTCACATATACGAGCAAATTAGTCTAGGTTCATAATCAGGATAGCAAGACCAACCAGTACTAAAACAGTGATTCAAAGAGCTACAGGCATGCAAATGATGATCCGTCAAAGGATCTGGAAACTAGACATCCACACGCATCCAACGAGGATAATAAAGTCATATACTAGTTTACAACATCTCAGCTCAAAACTAATTTGAATACAGATTTTATATTCAGCCAGAAAACAGGAGAACAACTTCAAAAGCATAAAAACAGATGTAAACTTAGCAAATAATTCCAAGAAAAATCTGGGGTAATCCCCTATAGATATAGACTCAAAATAATAAGTTTCATAATATTCTAGGAAGTATAGCTAAGTCATCAAAAATAAGAAGTAACACAAAATCGTAGTTTGATGAATCTGGAATTTCTTAACACTGCTGTACGAAAACAAGCATTTCGCAATCAGTGAATCGAAATCCAATTCTGCCAAAACGGCATGAAAATAGATAAAATTTGCCAACTTTCATATTTAAAAAATAATTTTCATACAGTACATACAACTAGGGTGAAAACAGGGTTCAATACTGAACAACACGCAATTTACAGCAAAAGTAGATTTTAGATAAGGATATGAAACATCGCGCAAAATTTATCTTTAAAATACACCAAAAATCTGGGAAGTCCCTAACATCATAAGGAAACACTGAGCAAAATATTATAGCAAGATATTATGTATAGCCTAGTTCTTGAAATTAATTTGTTAACAAAAATGACTCAAAACTAAATCTGAAATCTACCGACACGGCTGTACCAAAACTATCATATCTCAGTCATACGAACTCCAAATGCAGTAAAACTAGTGAGGTTTGAAAATAGATTAAATTATCTAGATTTCACTTTTAATTTACAAGTTGAGATTCGGACCTTAGCATGGGTGAAAACAACAAGAAACACAGAACAGATTGCAAATTCCAGATTTCACACCTCTTCTTAATAACATCACAACTTCCACAAATTTGATCCAAACTTAACCAAACTTGAAAAACAGCCTACCAATCATCTAAATATCATATTTTAGGGATTCTAACATGTCTGAACCTATTGTGGTCTCACATGGGCAATCAATCAAATACATAACATGCAATTTATCACATACACGAACAAAATCAAGTTTGGGTGAAACCTAGGGCATTAACCTATCAAACTTCATGTCATAAGTCTTCTATGGCCAAATTTAACACGATAGAGACAAACCCATCAAATAGAAACACAAGTTTTGGTCGTCTCTAGACCCAACTACTCTAGGTGTGAACTTTTTGACTTGTATCAACCTAATGAAATTATGTACAAGTTACTTGCCTCTAATGGAGTGAATTCGATGCCACCGAGCCTTAGGAAGAAAACCCACAAACGAAAAAGCCTCCACGCGCGATTTCAAGCGAACCCACGAACACGAAAAGCTTCTACGATCAAACTCCTTAATGCATGAACCAAAGTGGGGATACCCACTTGACAAATTAGCAAAGGAGAGGGTTTGGTGCTGTTTTGGATGGTGGTGGTGCTGGTTTGGAGATGCTGGCCACAAAAGAGGAGGTTTAGGGTTTGTATGGTTGGGTTTTTGAAGGTTGGATGGATGGTGGTTTGTATGGTGGGATTTGCAAGGAGTAGGAGAGAGGATGGCTCGGTTTTGGAAGGGAAAAGATGCAGGCCGGGAGTAGATGGAAGGGGGGAGAGCCGGATGTGATCAATAAGGAGATGGAGAGAGTAATTAGGGATTAGAGTTTGGGTTAAGGAGTTTAGGGTATTTATATAGGGGATAATTGTGGGTTAATGGGTAGTAGGTATGAATATGTAGTAATAGGTATACAATTGGGTAATGGGTATTGGGTCAAATTCAAATAGGGATACAATATATAGTGAATTCTATGACCCCTAAAAATCTCCTTAATGGTCAAAAACCATAATTTGGGAAAACCGCCACCAAAAATCCATCACATCACCAAAATGAAAAATAAAAATGAACGAGGAAAAGAAAATGAGAAAAAGAACCCAAAATGGTGAAAACGAATAATACGGCGAACAAACGACACAAGGAGATCAAATAAAAAGAAAAATAATATATATTGAAAATAAATCCAATATATGGTTCCGAAAAATACCAGAAATATAAAAATACACAAAAATGAAAAATACACTCCAAATTACAAAAAATGAAAAACAGGGGTTACAACTATACATTGCAAAATACATGAGAACAACTAGATTTATGCTATAGATTTGATTGATGATTTGAATGTCCCCATTTGAATATGATCTTCAGGAATTAAATGTCATGATTATGAAATACCTCGTTATTGTTGAAATTACATATTGATAATTAAATAGAGCTTTTGTTATATAATTTCCACGAAATTTCATGTTTACATATTTAAATTATTGCCAATTCATATCAATGTCCTTGCTGGCCTGCTGTCTGTTCTATGTTGCATTAAATATTTGAACTAGTTGCTTTAGGAATTAAGTAGAACTTTGTAAACAACAGTTGTAGCTCTGTGAGTCTACTTTTCAGAACATTTGACGGATCTGAATTACGATTCTTAACCTGCTAGATATTTGACATTTAGTACTGCTAGGTCTGGATTTCCATATTCACAATTATATGTACATCAACATGAATGGCTAGTGAAAAGAGAATATTAACAGTAGAACTAAAATCTAAAATTATTCTAGTTCGAGACTAGACATGCTTAGGAGTCACCCTGATTTTTTTATAAAATTAATTGATAAATTTTCAGACCCAATACATATATGTGAACATGACGTTTAACCTGCTGCCTGAACATATAATCTGTAAAGAATAAGATTTTATACCCAGTTCTGTGATTTCAATATGTCATGTGTATATGCGTTGGAACTAGCAGAGAGTCTAGTTTCTAGAAATTCTGACGAATCCTGATTTGCTTTCCTGCAGAAACGAAAATCTCTGTTGTGGTACAACAACGTCTTGCTGTCCAGAATGTATGCTTTGTAGTGATTTAGTGTAAACACTTTTTGCCTTGCATGTAATGAGTAGATTAAGTCACACCTTGCATTACAAAACATTGACATCTTCTTGCATTCTCATATTAGGATGTAATAAAATATTAACAAGCCGAAGTATTAAGGGTTGACTTGGTAATGAACAATTAGAGATTGTACTCGATAGGGCTCTTAAGGCTTGACTGATTACTGTTACGGACTGTTGGCCATGGATTACTGTTTACAGACTGTTAATTACTGTTTACTATGTCGAGTACATGATCTATAGAGTTCACCATCACAATCTAAATCGATCACTATTTGCATGCACCGAACCTGTGGTATGGGACAAAGTATTATGTGTATTAGATAGGTTAATAAAATGAATAATAATCCTAGATTAAATTTGCATGCTTGATCCCGTGTATTATCATCGATATTGATCATGAATTGTAATTATTGATTATTGCATAATTATATATAGACCCTTGACTTTTATCGCCAACTATTATTTCTGTTCCTTGACTTTGATCCAGTCCTTTATTCTTGATATATCGTGCTTTTATTGTTCTCTGTTTCCCACTACTTCCGTCCGTGATTTGCTTTAACTAAAAATATTTTTCTATTTTAGATCACGAGCTTGCAGGTACTCATGGAATAATAATACCTGAAGGACTTGGTGAACGACAATTCTAGAGAATGGAGCTCAAAAGAATAGACTACATTGATTATTTCTTTATGCTATTTCCCTTGAACATTGTTATTGTTATTGTTATTGTACATTGTTTTTGGGCTTTATGAACCGAAGTTTGTTTTATCCCAGATGTTGGATATTATTTTTTGGATTATTTCATTGATTATTGAAGTTATTCTTCGTATATGTGATTATTTGCAATTGCGTGGTTGCGATTATTATTTATATTGTTGAGTTAGACTGGTATAGCTTATGGATGATGCTTACATTATTCGCTAGGCCTTAGTTACGGGCTCATATTTCCGTATTCTGGGAAGCGGGGCGTGACATAATTTTTAGTGGTATCAGAGCCCAGGTTTGGCTAATGTGTTAGTCATATTTGGCTAATATGTTATTCAAGATTGGCCTAGGCAGGTTAGCTCAATAATATGCACACCGCATTAATCACATGAACATATAATAACCAACATATATTCTGGGTACTGACTGTATTTGATCTTGTTGCAGGCTATGGCTCGTAGTGGTTCTTCCACTTCTCGTCCGAGGGATGAGAAGCCAGATAATGCTGCTATTCTCCAGACTATGCAATAACTGTTGGCCATTCAGCAAGAACATAATGAGAAGATGAAGGCTACATTGGAGGCGGCCAACCGAACTGCTGCTGGACCTGCACCGGGGCTACTGCTACCAAGGCCCGCCACAGTGGCAGACTTCATGAGGCTGCACTCGGACAAGTTTTCGAGTATGGGGACACCGTTGGCGGCTGAGCAATGGCTTATCCGAAAGGCGCAGTTTCCGATTGCAGCTCAAATCTCCGATGTTGATCGTGTGGATGTGATAAGCATCCAGGTGGTGGACGTCGCCCATATCTATTGGCGGGCCGAGACTGAGAGGCTCGAGAGACCCATTGCTTGGGCTACTTTCACAGAGAGCTTCATGGGAAAGTTCTTCCCTAGTGTTAACATGGTTGATATGGAGCGATAGTTCGTTTCCTTAACACAGGTTAGTCAGATAATATTATTTAATGTCATTTGTTATTGCCTACTTCACATGTGACCATATTAATTTAAACATTATATTGACTCAGGGGAATCGTTCCGTGGATGAGTATGTTGTGGAGTTCACTCGGCTTAGCCCTTTCGCTGCTACCTTGGTAGCCACTGACGAGGACACGGCTCGTAGGTTCCTGATGGGCTTGAACTTCCACATTCAAGACCGCTTGGCTGCCCACCGGCACCTCACCTATGCAGATGTTCTTGATGCGGCTAGGATCTAGGAGCAGACTCTTAGGAGGTTGGGTGCTACTCACCAGGACTATACAGCACCCTATTGCAGCTCGAACTACTGGAGGGCCTACTTAGAGGTCAGTTTCGACCTCTCCCGCGATGGCACAGTCGTATCCGCCTGTTGCCCCGAGGACCGTTCAGAGTTGTGACTACTATCATAAGGTTGGACATTCGTGGCAGGACTACAAAGTAGCCAATCAGCTATGCCTTGCGTGTGGGAGCAGTGATCACATGACTCATGATTGGCCTAGGAGCAAGGCTTTTATGTGGATTGGAGGTGCAGCTCAGCGGGGAGAACTGGCTCGAGGTCAGGGCAGACCGCCTCTTCCACCATAGAGGAAAGCCTTCGATCAGAGGAGAGTGGCTCCGTGGGGAGGTCAGACTAAAGGCCGTGGTCAGGCCTATAACCTGATTGCTGAGGAAGCAGAGAGAGCTGTTGGAGTGGTTGTAGGTATATCATAGTAATTGTATTATTTATTTTCTTTATTCAATTTCTGCATGTTATTCCTTTTCTTTTGTACAATTATTCATGCATATATCCTGCTTTCACCACATTCATATTCTTTGATCATCTTTTAGGTGTCATATTAATTTTCTCTCTTCCTGCTCTTGTTATGTTTGACTCCGATGCTACGTACGCCTTTGTTTCCTTCCGCTTTGTGGATCAGCATCGCTTGGCAAGCGACGCCATGCCCTTAGCTTGGGACATCACCACATGTGCAGGTGTCATTGTCTGTTCTAGGGTGTGCAAGCAAAGCCCTTTGCTGATAGGTGGTGTGGATTTCAAGGCTAATTTGATTGTGATCCCCAATTCTGGCTTTGATGTTATTTTGGGGATGGACTAGCTGGGTGTTACTCATACCGTGACTGATTGCCGAGAGAAGAAGGTGACTTTCAGGCTTCCTGGACACCAAGAGTTTAAGTTTCATGCGGGTGAGACATCGCTTAGGCGTGTTAAGAGCTCGATGAACCCAACAGCTGCTACACTTGAGTCGGTGTGCACTGATGGGGATGTTGCACCCTAGTTGTACGGGACTTCCTCGATGTCTTTCCAGAGGAATTGCCCGGATTACAGCCAGACAGAGATGTGGAGCTCAGTATTGATGTTCAGCCAGGTACGACACCTATCACGAAGATTCCATACTGCATGGCACCATCTGAATTGGTAGAGCTGAAGGTGCAAGTCCAGGAGTTGCTGGAAAAGGGTTTTATCAGGCCGAGTGTTTCACCTATGGGAGCCCCAGTTTTGTTCGTCAACTAGAAGGATGGCAGTCGCCGACTCTGCATTGATTATCGAGAGTTGAATAATGTCTCTTGGAATAATCGGTACCCATTACCGAGGATTGACGACCTGTTTGATCAACTGGGGGTGCTTCAGTTTTTTTGAAGTTTGATCTCCGTTCTGGTGGTCATCAAGTTAAGGTGAAGTCAGTGGATGTTCAGAAAATGGCGTTCTGGACAAGGTACGGGCATTACGAGTTTGTGGTGATGCCCTTTGGAGTTACCAATGCACCAACAGTGTTCATGAGTTTGATGAATAGGGTATTTTTGCCATTTTTGGACAAGTTTGTCGTGGTCTTCATTGACGACATCTTAATGTATTCTCGGAACCGGGTAGTTCATGTTGAGCATTTGAGGGTTGTCTTGCAGACTTTGAGGGAGAACCGGCTGTATGGGAAGCTCAGTAGATGTGAGTTCTGGCTGGATCATGTTGCCTTTCTGGGTCATATGATCTCCGGTGATGGTATTTCTGTTGATCCGTCGAAGATCTCTGCGGTCAAGGATTGGCCAGTTCCGAAGTCAACATCAGAACTGCGAAGCTTTCTTGGATTGGCAGGGTCTTATCGAAAGTTCGTTCAGGATTTCTCGAAGATAGCTGGACCCTTGACCCATTTGACGAAGAAGGAGCAGAAGTTTGTTCGGGATGGGGCCTGTGATGCTGAAGGGTCGGTTGACATCAGCACTTGTACTGACTATACCCGACAGTTCGTGCAGTTTTGTGATCCACTGTGTTGCTTTGGGTAGAGGTCTGGGAGTAGTGCTAAAGCAGTGAGGCTGAGTTTTAGCTTATGCATCCAGGCAGTTGAGGCCTCATGAGAAGAACTACCCTATGCATGATATGGAGCTTATTGCTATGATTTTTGCTTTGAAGTTGTGGAGGCATTATCTGCTTGGAGATGGAATTGAGATTTTCAAATATCACAAGGGCATCAAGTACGTGTTCACATAGAAGGAGTTGAATATGAGGCAAAGGAGATGGTTGGAGATGATGGTATAGAATGACACAACCTTGCAATGTCACCCGGGCAAGGTGAACATGGTACTTGATGCTTTGATAAGAAGACCCGCTGCTATGTTCCTTAGCAAGCAGAAGGAAATAGTGGAGGATATGAGAAGGATGGAGTTGGATGTGGTACTTCCTAGTTCTTCACAGCTGTGCATGATGTTGCAGTTGCAGTCTTCACTGGTAGAGCAGATCAAGGAAGCCCAAGTGGGCGATCAACAGTTGCAGAAGTTCTGAAGTGAAATGGAAGCAGGTTTGAGAACCGACTTGGTCATTCATTCAGATGGGTCACTTCGGTTTGGAGCTACGTTTTGTGTATCTAGGGGCGAATTCAGGCAGAGGCTACTTGAAGAAGCTCATTGGTCTCCATATTCTATTCATCCTGGAGGTACTAACATGTATAGGGATCTGAAGCAGCACTTTTGGTAGCATAGTATGAAGAGAGATGTGGCAAGGGTTGTGTCACAGTGTTTGACCTATCAGCAAGTGAAGGCAGAGCCTCATAGGACTGCGGGACTTTTTCAACCTCTTCCATTTCCAGAGCGGGAATGGGAGAACATTACGATGGATTTTGTGACAGCTTTGCCGAGAAGTCCCAAGGGTCATAATGCTATCTGGGTGATAGTAGACCGGTTGACGAAGAGTTCCCACTTCATTCCTTATTAGTGGGTCAGTCCACTGAGAGTTTGGCTGAGAAGTACATTCAGAAAGTTATGAGACTGCATGGAGTTACTGTCAGCATTGTATCGGACAGAGATACGAGATTCAGGTCTCAGTTTTGGAAGAGTCTATAAGGAGCTTGGGTACTAAGTTGAGCTACAGTACATCGTACCATCCACAAACAGATGGACAGTCAGAAAGGATGATTCAGACTCTGGATGTCATGCTGAGATCCTGCATTATTCAGTTTGGAGGTTCGTGGGAAGATCACTTGCACTTGGCCGAGTTCTCATACAATAACTGTTATCAGGCGAGTCTCACGGCAGCACCATTTGAGGCTCTATATGGGCACAAGTGTAGATCGACGATCTATTAGGATGACATCGGCGAGAGAAAACTTTTGGGGCCTAAGTTGATCATGAAGACTGTTAATGCAGTGGCTCAGTTCAGGAAGCATTGCAGGCTGCCCAGGATAAGCAGAGGGAGTGGGCAGATGTTTGTCGAAGGCCTTTGGAGATCGAAGCGGGGGACCATGTGTTCCTCAAAGGGTCGCCATGGAGAGGCGTCATCAGCTTTGTTGGTAGGGGGCACGCTAAGTCCCCGATTTATTGGGTCGTTCGATGTTGTTGAGAGAGTAGGCAAGGTGGCCTACATGCTTGCTCTACCCCCGACACTGTTTGGAGTTCATAATGTATTCCATGTTTCCTTGCTCAAGAAGTACATCAGGGTTGATAGTCACGTGTTTGACTACTCGGAGTTTTCCGTGAGGCCGGACTTGTCCTGCGAGATTCGACCAGTCTCTATCTTAGAACGACAAGAGAAAGTATTGAAGAATAAAGTCATCAAAATGGTTCGAGTTTCTTGGAATCCTCATTCGCAGGGTGAGTCAACTTGGGAGTTAGAGGAGGAGATCCGGGAGAAGTTCCCTCATCTGTTTAAGTAGTTTTTTTTTATTTTGTTTTCTTTCTTTTCTGAATTACCCTATGTACCACTTGTATGAATTTCGATGAAGAAATTCTTCTTGTAAGGTGGGTAGGATTTGTAACCCCTGTTCCCAATTGTTGGTTTCTTTGTATTATTCTTATTTCTTTTTCTTCTTTATCTTTTCTGCACCTCTGTAATTTTGCTATTGGTAATAAAATTTGATTTTGCTTCCGAATTCATTTATTCTTCCAATCTATTTAATTTTATTTTCTGTTGAACCTAGAAATTTTGTTGTTCATCCTATTAAAATTTTTGCATATTGATATACCAATTAATCTACTTTAAATCCTAATTTTCATTCCCTATTGAAATTAAACCCAAAGCCCCATAGCCTCTTTTCTCAATAGACCCTAACCCGCTAACCCGTACACGCTACCCACTAACCCACCCTAACTCTATATATACTAATCTCACCCCCTAACCCTAATTATGATTAACCTAATTACCCCTGCAGCCGCAAACCCCCCCTGACCCTATTCATCTTCCTTCTCGAGCCTATCTCCGAAACCCAGCACTGTCACCCCCTTCTTCTTCCCCTGCCTTCATCTTCTTCGCCATCCCCTGTTCACCACTTCCTCCACCGCCCCCAGCACCCTGTGCCACCGAAGACTCCCCCGCATCTCCATCCCATTGCCCTCCTCCATTGCACCCATCGCCAACACCAAGCACCACCTTCGACTTCCATCGCCGTCGAGCACCACCGCAGTCGCCCAATACCACGTCGACCTCCTACATCCGCCATCGTCACCGACCACCTGCATCCCTTCTCATTGTCTTCATCCTCTTCCTCCTCGACATGCTACCAACCCTCGATTGTGCACCTGTCGACCGCCTGCTCCTCCAACCCACCACCGTCATCCTCCACCATCACAGCGCACCCCCGCGCTAGCGACCACCCGCCCTGTGCACCACTGTCAAAGTCGAGCCAAAGCCGAAAGATCTTGCTGTTTGCTATTGTGTGCCCACTGTTTGATGTTGTGATCTGTTGATTGCTGTGTGTTGTTCCGTGTTTTCACGTGCTCCACCTGTTGTTTGCACGTGTATCGTTGCAGTCGGGATCCTAATCTCATTATTCTCTCATATGGATTAATCACTGGTATAAGGCAAGTCATCTTGAACTAATTTATTATTCGTGTTCAAGAATTGTAAGCCCTATAAGGAATGGCACTCTTTCCTAGTAGCCATTCAAGCATTTTTTGATCTCCGACAAGTAGTTCACATTCCACTTATCTTATATATTTGCTTAATATTTGTTCAAGAGATTATCATGGATTCATCGACGAAACCAAGTGATAATTCTCCTTTCATGACGACATCTTTGACTCAAATCCATGCTCTAATATACATTGCATATGCACGAAATACAAGAAAACAACTAGATCTATGCTATAGAGTTGAATGATGATTGGAATGTTCCCGATTGAATACAATCTTCATGAATTCATTGCCATGATTATGAAATGCCTCGTTAATGTTGAAATTGCATGCTGATAATTAAATAGAGCTTTGGTTATTTAATTGCCATGAAATTGCATGTTTACATATTTAAATTATTGTCAATTCATATCAATCACCTTGCTGGCCTGCTGTATGTTCTATGTTGCATTAAATATTTGAACCAATTACTTTAAGAACCAAGTAGAACTTTATAAACAACAATTGTAGCTCTGTGAGTCTACTTTTCATAACATTTGACGGATCTGAATTCCGATTCTTAACCTGCTAGATATGAGACTTTTAGTACTGCTAGGTCTGAATTTCCATATTCGCAATTATATGTATATCAACATAAATGGTTAATGAAAAGAGAATATTAACAGTGGAACTAAAATCTGAAATAAATCTGGTTGAGACTAGACCTGATTAGGAGTCACCGTGATTTTTTTGTGAAATTAATTGATAAAATTTCAAACCCAATATATATATGTGAACATGGCGTTTAACCTGCTACCTGAACATATAACTAGTAAAAAATAATATTTTACACCTAGTTTCTGTGATTTCAATATGTCGTGTGTATATGCGTTGGAACAGGCAGGGAGTCTAGCTTCTAGAACTTCAGACAGATCCTAATTTTCTTGCCTGTAGCAATGGAAATCTCTGTTTTGGTACATCAACATCTTGTTGTACATAAATTATGCTTTGTAGTAATTTAGTGTAAACACTTTTTGCCTTGCATGTAATGAGTAGATTTAGTCACATCTTGTATTACACAACCTTGACATCTTCTTGCATGCTTACATTAGGATTTAATACAATATTAACAAGCCGGGGGATTAAGGGTTAACTTGGTAGTGAACAATCGAAGACTGTACTTGATAGGACCCTTACCTGCTTAACTGATCACTGTGACGGACTGTTGGCCATGGATTACTGTTTACCGACTGTTAATTACTATTTACTGTGCCGAGTACATGATCTGTAAAGTTCACCATCATAGTCTAAAAGGAACACTGTTTGCATGCACCGAACCTATGGTATGAGACACATTATTATGTGTGTTAGATAGGTTAATAAAATGAATAATAACCCTAGATTGACATTGCATAGTTGAGCCCGTATATTGTCATCAATGTTGATCATGAATTGTAATTATTGATTATTGCATAATTAAATATAGACCATTGTCTTTATCGCCAACCGTTGTTTTTGTTCCTTGACTTTGATCCAGTCCTTTATTCTTGATATACCATGTCATTTTGATTTTTGTTTCTCCTGATTATTTATATGCTTTTATTGTTCTCTATTTTCCACTACTTGTTGTCTGTGACTTGCTCGAACGGACAATATTTTTGTATTTTAGATCACGAGTTTGCAGGTACTCAAGGAATAATACCGGAAGCACTTGGTGAGCAACAATTCTAGAGAATGGAGGTCAAAAGAATAGACTGCATTGATTATTTCTTCATTCTATTGTACTTTGTTTTTGGGCATTATGACCTAAAGTTTGTTTTATCCCATATGTTGGATATTATGTTTTGGATTATTTCATTGATTATTGAAGTTATTCTTTGTCTTTGTGATTATTAGTTATATTGTTGAGTTTGACTAGTACAGCTTATGGATGATGCTTACATCATTTGCTGGGCCTTTGTTACGCGCTCGTATTTCCGTATTCTGGGAAGCGGGGCATGATAGCCTTACTCCCCGCTTACGCTCCATCAACAACTCGTTAACTCCAAACTACGAGTTCAACTCCAAACTACGAGTTCAATGCCTCGCTCTTCGTTCAGGCTCAATCATAACTCGTTGACTCCAAACAACGAGTTTCGACGCCTTACTCTTTGCCCTGACTTTATCAACAACTCGTTGACTCCAAACAACGAGTTCAATGCCTCGACATCCATTAACAACTCGTTAACTCTACATAACGAGTTCAACGCTTTGTCATCGCTCGATCTCCATCAACAAATCATTGACTCCAAGCAATGAGTTTCATGCCTTCCTCACCGCTTGAGTTCAGTAAACAACGAGTTTAATGCCCTACCCTTTGCTCAAGCTTCATCAATAGCTCGTTCACTCCAAACAAAAAGTTCAACGCTCTTCTCTCTGCTCTAGATCCATCAACAACTCATTGCCTCAAAACAACGAGTTCAATGCCCTGCTCTTCGCTTGAGCTCCATCAACAACTCATTGACTTCAAACAATGATTCCAATGCCCTGCTCTTCGCTTGAGCTCTGTCAACAACTCGTTAAACTCCGTACAATGAGTTCAACGTCCTGCTTCTCGCTCGAGTCCTTCCAACAACCCCCTTATAAATAGCAAGTTCAATGGTTAACTCCGTCTTCGAGTTGTCTCTCCAAACTTGCTGAGCCCAAACATCAAGCCCTACGTTCAACTTCATCCGAGAGTCGTCTCTCCAAACTTGATGGGCACATATGGCATGTTCAAACACCCGACTTCGTCACAGAGTTCTCTCCAAACTTGCCGGGATGAAACGACAAGCTCTTCGTCCAACTCTTTCCTAGAGTTGTCTATCCAAACTTGTCGGGATCAAATTGTAAGCTCTACGTCCAACTCCATCTCAGAGTTGTCTCCACTAACTTGCTACGCACAAACAACAAGTTCAAACATCAACTTTGTCCCAAAGTTGTACAAACTTGCTGGGCACAAACAACAGGCTCAAGCGTCCTACTCCGTCTCAAAGTTGTCTCTTTAAACTTGATGTGATAAAAAAGCAAACTCTACATCCAACTCCACCTCAGAGTTGTCTCTATAGAGTTGCTGGGCACAAACAGCAAGTTCAAACAACCAACTCTATCTCATAGTTGTCTATATAACTCATTGAGACCAAAGATCGAGTTTTACATTCGACTTCGTCTCAGAGTTGCCTCTATAAAACTTGTTGGGCACAAATGGAAAGTTCAACATCAACTCCATCCGAGAGTTCTCTCCAAACTTGCTGAACACGAACGGGGAGTTCAAACGTTCAACTCCGTCCGAAAGTTGTCTCTACCAAACTTGGTGGGATCAAATACCAAGATCAACGTTCAACTCCATTTTAGATTTGCCTAGGAGATGGACTAAACCAAACCGACATCCAACTTTTACACCTAATGATGCTACGAAGAACTACAGGGACAACAAAAACCCGTACCCGATGTCGATGTTCCAAGTTGGTCTACGCCCTAGCTCCTTGGTCCACATGACTCAAGCATCAACAAATCTTGAGCTCCTAAACTTCACTAAAAACACTATTTCCAACCTCGGCTATGGGAAAAATTTCAACAAGCGCTACTAAAAAACCCAACCGAAACTTGAAGGTAAGAGATGATCAAAGTTCAACACAAAACTTCACCTCCAATCGTGTCTAACCCCAACTCAACTTCAAGCTTCACAACATAACAACAAGCTTCAAAGCAACTTCAGCAATGTTCCCAAAGTTGCAGCTTCTTCAAATCCAAGGCTTTATATCTCCTAACTCAAACAGCTTCTAGGGTAGCCAAAGCTTCAAACCAAGCGACAGAGGAGAAGATGGTTCAAACTCCAACTCTAACCCGAACTCCACTAAAGAGTTCGAAGATGAACATGAAAAGGAAGTTGACCAAAAGCTTCGAAGATAGCAAATCTAAAATCAAGTCTCGAACAAGCAAGAAACCCCCGAAGTCAGCCACGATTCGAGCCCCTCCTTCAAGACTTCGAAAGTTTCAAAAACCCACACAAAAGGAGCACAAATAGAGCCTTGGTATGTTACTCTTGATTAAACCAAGTGGATAGTCAGGGCTCTCAACCCAAACCCAACTTTCAAACCCGGTTCACAACCTAACTTCCCCAAAAATCATTGTCAAGCTTCAACCAGGCAATCGAACTACAACCCAAAGATCCGACCAACACTCCTAAACGAAGCCATTGATCTCGGCGAAGAAGCAGCCCGCCCGAAGCTTGAGCTTGATGAAACTGAGCTCACCAATGACTCCTTTGCACAACAAAGGAGGTCGCAAGAGCTCGTAACACAATAACTGAGAGGAGCAACAAATCTTCAAGGACAGCCAAAATCAATCTCAAAGATTCGAAAATCAGCCAAAGATCCAAACTCGAACTACACTTTGAAAACTACTTCGAGCACTATCCATAAGAACTTCGAAGACAACAACAAGCACTAACGCGGAGCTCCAAACTCAAAGTCGCCGAGCTCCTCCCTGCCATCGCCGAGCTCCAATCTCCAGGAACTCCAATTTTCTGAGCGCGTAGGAGCTCAAAGCTACTTCATCGAGCTCGAAAGAGATCTGAGCGGCTTTGCCAAGCTTGTAGGAGCTCGTGAGGCCCCAAAGCCACTTCGCCAACTTTGTAACTCACCCACAATAGCTTTGTCGATCTCATTCTTCGCATTGCCGAGCCCCTAGCTTGCCAAAACAAGGCTCGCCAACCTCGTAGCTCACCATCAGTAGCACCGCAAGGCTCCTTCCTCACCCAAAGCATCCTCGCCGAGCTCTATCATGCAAAACAGCAAGAGGAGATCAGCGAAATGGTTAGCCTGGTTGAAGGGTGCTCAAAAGAAGTAACCGACTGTGGGATCGCTAAAAAATGTGCGCGCACACCTGATCCACGACCCATACTAAGCCACGTCACCTTTCCCCTCCGCTTCGAGTTCCAAGCACTCAATCACCCAGATCCGCGAGCTCCATCTCGATCAACACACCAGGTGTGCCATGTCGCTCATCACCCTCGTGATCTATGCAGCAAGTGGCGATCGACAAGCCAGATCGCTTTAAACTTCGCGTAAGTCAGATAAATCAATAAAAAATCCCCAAAGACCATTTACAAAATGAAAATTTTGATTAAAAATTCCAAAATTTATTACTAAATTCAGGAAAAATAATTAGAATTTCCAAAAACTAATTAAAAAACTCAAAAACAGAATTATTAATTGGGGAAAATCATTGAAAATCCGAAAAATTATAAATAATTCAGGAAAAAATTGAAAAAGTCCAGGAAAAACTTGAGTCCCCTCCGTTGAGCCCCGCTGCCAAACTTCACGAGCTCCGAGCTCGAACTCACGACCATGCTCCGCCATGGCCGAGCTCCAGTACCCATCTTCGTCAGCCTCCCCCCTTCGCGAGTTCCCCTCGCATCTCCGAGCTCCACCTCCTTCGAGCGTACCAAGGTCGAGGCCCTCGCCGACCTCCATCATCTCCCATGCCGAGCTCTACCACCTCCTTGCCGAGCTTTAAAGCTCCCTACACTGAGCACCTCCTCCTCGAGCTCCAGCGACGCCCATGGAGGCGGAGATAGAGTGGGAGCTGGGGTCGGAGGTAGGGTTGGGGTAGAGGCGTAGACAAGAGCATCGAAGGAAGGAGGCGACGAAGAGACGAAGAAGAAGGAGGAGAGTGGGAGAGGAAAGCAGAGAAAGAAGAAAAAAGTGCGGGAAAAGAAAAAAACGGTTTGGCCACGTGGCAGTCAACAATCAACGTTGATCGGCCACGTGGCGCTTTCTTGTGGGTCGGCAACGTGTGCCGAGCAACCGGGGGACCAAGCTGCTCACGGGAGAAAAATGCCCTGCTTTGTGATGCACGCTCTCTGATTGTGATCAACGTACAGGATTGCGCCACGTGTCCAAGGTAATATTTAATTAATTAATTAATTAAATTAATCATTTAAAAAATTCGAAAAACAAATTAAAAATCGAAAAAATTAATTAAAAAATTCTTAAAATAATTATTAATTCGTAAAATAATTTTTAACTTCTAAAAATAATAGTTATTATATTACAGTAATTAATTTAAATTTTCGGTAATTAATTATTTAAATTCGAAAATTGAATAAAAAATTCAAAAAAATCTGGAAAAATCAAAAAAAAAAAAAAACAAGGAAATCTGAGAATATTTTTGGGCATTTTACAAGCTCAGAATAATACAGTTACACCTCGAGCAAGATCCGAACTCCCATAAGAACTCCAATAAAATTCCGTATGCTATTAGAACAACAAAACTACTCCTCAAAGACTGTAGAACTCAGTCTCCAAGAGTGGGGGGCTCGTGATATGGCTAAAAATAGGATTATATCGGGATCTTTCAAATTGAGCACGAATCTTAAAGCTCTCAGGGATAAAACGGTAATTTCACCAACAAACGGGTCTGAAATGGGAATTGGCTCTTTCTTCAAAGCCCAATAACTCATGAATGGATCTGTCTGACTGGGTACGGATCCCAACCCGTTGCAAACAAGTTCAGAAGGATAAAGAGTAATTCTAATTCATAGTTATCTCTGTGAAACGATTAAATTCTATCTTATCCAAAAACATCGGGATGTAGAGATTTGTCCTTATCTCGAAACGGATCCCTAAGGCGACTATAAATACCCCTCTCGCCCCACCATAACAAGGTAATCAAATTTTTTCAACATAAAATGTAGCGCCCCGATTTCCCATACTGGGAAAACCGAGACACGAGCCAAGACATTTTCTTCAATTAGTCACAATACACAGAAAAACAGGAGAATTTAAAACTTTTTATTCAACACCCATTGTATTACAAGTCTGAACATTATACAACTGCAATACATTACAATAGAGTTACATATTACCTTTACATTTCCAAGTATTACAACCTTCAACATCTTACATCAGAGTACTTTCCAACTAATAGATGATCAACACACATTTTACAGCGGAACTAAATACGACATTGACTCCTTGCTTTCCTTGCCTTGAGTCCTCCTGAATCTCGCCCTTGTACTTCGGCGATCCGGTACCTATAGAAGTGGGGACGTCAGTATTCACTGACGCTTAAAGGCTGATATCAAAGCAGCGAATCTCCCAAACAACATACAAAACATGGCAATGGTGTTGGTGTAGTTTAAGTGTTCGTGAGTGCTATGACTAGACTCTAATGCGATATTTAACTAGAACTAGGATGCTTCCTATTCTAATGTCAGCGAGTCTCCGAAGCAACATGCAGCCCATACTACATGCGACCCCATCTCAAGCCGTTTCTCCATATATAGGGATTTGAACCCGCGTTATGAATTCTAATTGTACACAAGCTGTTCCTGACACCTACACGTGACTGATGAGGTTGCAGACGTGGTCAAGTCTCACTAATGCAGTCCGCCAGTGGTGTCTATGTTCGCCACTGCTACTCGGCTAGTCGGACCTCACTCAAAAACAGACGAACCCAGTGTATCGGGCATCATTTCAAAAACCAAAATTATAGGGTCTCGCAAGCGCAGGGTAGCGCGAAGCCTACACTGTGGCACCCCTGGGATCTCGCAAGCGCAGGACTGCACAATGCATCCTGTGGCACCCCAAGCCACGGTACTTCAGGAACTAACAGCGCGAGATACGGAACCCGTGCTCCCAACTTGTGAGACGGCACCGTACGTATCCCTTTGACAGGAAGGCGCAACCAAATACACCACCTATGATCTGCCTCAAGGGACGAGTTAGTTGTAAAGGGCCGACTACAACCGACTCCTCTCTCCCGGCAAAAGGATTTAAGTAAAATGATCTTTATAAGTCACTATCCTAATGATGTCCCTGACTCGAACAATCCTAGGGACGACAATATTATAAACACAACATGCTAGGCCTTTAAAGTAGACTTCGCAAGACAACACTACTAGGCTACTCAACCTAGACTTACCAGAACCCTTCGGGATCCGGTTCCTGGTCCATCGATCCAAGACCTCGGCCGTGCGAACATACATGCATGCCGCTACCCTTAACTTGGATTCTGTCTATACTCTAGTCCTCGATCAACCTACA
Source organism: Hemerocallis citrina (assembly GCA_017893485.1). Classification (NCBI taxonomy): domain Eukaryota; kingdom Viridiplantae; phylum Streptophyta; class Magnoliopsida; order Asparagales; family Asphodelaceae; genus Hemerocallis; species Hemerocallis citrina. Next base: position 366,469,826 of record CM030358.1, on the reverse strand, counting down.
CTGGTTAAGATTCGACGGTACACAAGGAGTGACTCCTCCACAGTTCCTTAGTGTAGAAAACATATGCCTTGATGGTCGATAGCCCCTAGGGTGGTAATATCACCCTAGACGAGCACAACGAACAGTGTACTAGCTAACAAGCTATACACGAGTAACAACCACATACGAGCTAATAAGCTACGTATGAAACAATAGCTACCTACGAGCTAGGCGGGCCTCGTAGGAGATAACAACGTACATACCAGCCAAATAAGCTGCGTATGAGACCAACAGCTACGCACGGGCCGGTCGAGCCGCGTACGAGACAACAACCTACATACGAGCCAAATAAACTACGTATGGGACCCACAGCTACATACGGCCAGTCGAGCCACGTACGAGCAGAACCATATGCAAACAACCATACAGGTAATCAATCCTAGAAGCAACCAAACGTGCTTACTAGAGAACTTGATCTTCTATTATTAGAAGCAACAGAAGAATCTACTAATAGTCTATGATCGGTATTCTACCAATAAAAAACCGAAGGCGACATAACAATCTTTATCAAACTAACTATTACTAGTGGTCTCCCAAATCCTTATTACTTCAACCTATAGTACTTTAAGCATGGCATACAATTACAAGCATCTATCCACGACAATCTGATTATGGTACATAACGTAACCACTCACCACAATACTCCTAAGTACGAATATGATTTAAGCATGTGCTTATATCAAGCTTAAGCATGAATTATCACTATGGTCTAAACATGAAGTTTACTATAGTCAAGCATATGTTACAACTTGAGCGTGAATGCCTACTGCTTTAGAGTATGTATCTCTACTACCACCTTACACGTGGATCTTCATTACTTTAAGCATGATTAATTACTATGATCTAATCACGAAGACAACTTAGTGGAACATCTACTATTACAATCTAGTATGGTAGAACATAAACATAGAATTGCTACGACTAAGCATGATATGTATTCCAAGTAGAGACCCTACAACATTCTAACCATTGTATGATAATTCCTGCCATGTATGTACAACCTAAACATGGTTTCTTTCTACATTAAACCCACAACATGGCATACGCCATAAGCATGGTTCCTACAATTATTTAAACATGAATGTATACCATCTTTAGCATGATTAATGACTAAGCATGATCATCTACTAACTTAGCATAAACAATACTTAGCATGAACAACCATTAAGTATGACATCTACTAATCTTAGCATAAACAATCATTAGCATGGTCATCTACTACTTAACTTAAACAATAATTAGCATGACATCTACTAACTTAGCATGAATAATGATTAAGCATGATCATCTACTAACATAGCATGTATATATACTTATCTAAGCATGATCGTCTACTAACTTAGCATGAACAATAATTAGCATGACATCTCCTAACTTGGCATGAATAATGATTAAGCACAATCATCTACTACTTAGCATGAACAATCATTAGCATGGTCATCTATTAACTTAACATAAACAATAATTAGCATGACATCTACTAACTTAGCATGAATAATGATTAAGCATAATCATCTACTACTTAGCATGAACAATCATTAGCATGGTCATCTATTAACTTAACATAAACAATAATTAGCATGACATCCACTAACTTAGCATGAGTAATGATTAAGCATGATCATCTACTAACATAGCATGAACATATACTTATCTAAGCATGATCGTCTACTAACTTAGCATGAACAATAATTAGCATGACATCTCCTAACTTGGCATGAATAATGATTAAGCATAATCATCTACTACTTAGCATGAACAATCATTAGTATGGTCATCTATTAACTTAACATAAACAATAATTAGCATGACATCTACTAACTTAGCATGAGTAATGATTAAGCATGATCATCTACTAACATAGCATGAATAATGATTAAGCATGATCATCTACTAACATAGCATGAACATATACTAATCTATGCATGGATATCACGTAAGCATGAATATTTATTTGATCTAGCATGGTATATAACTTTCCTATAAGCATGTAAGCATGGATAAATGAATCTAGCATGATATCCACTTTCCTACAACTATCTAAATATAGATAAATTAATCTAGCATGGTATACAACCTTCCTACTAGCATGTAAGCATGGATAAATTAATCTAGCATGATATCCACTTTCCTACAACTATCTAAACATAGATAAATTAATCTAGCATGGTATAAAACTTTTCTATAAGCATGTAAGCATGGATAAATTAATCTAGCATGGTATACCACTTTCCTACAACTATCTAAGCATAGATAAATTAATCTAGCATGATATACAACTTTTCTATAGGCATGTAAGCATGGATAAATTAATCTAGCATGATATACCACCTTCCTACAACTATCTAAGCATAGATAAATTAATCTAGCATGGTATACAACTTTCCTATAAGCATGTAAGCATGGATAAATTAATCTAGCATGATATACCACTTTCCTATAACTATCTAAACATAGATAAATTAATCTAGCATGGTATACAACTTTCCTATAAGCATGTAAGCATGGATAAATTAATCTAGCATGATAGACCACTTTCCTACAACTATCTAAGCATAGTTTACAACTTTCCTATAATTAAACTAACATGGTATACAACTTTCCCACCATTAATCTAGCATGGTATACAACTTTCCTATAATTAAACTAACATGGTATACAACTTTCCTATAATTAAACTAACATGGTATACAACTTTCCTACCCTTGATCTAGCATGGTATACAACTTTCCTACAATTAAAGTGACATGGTATAATCATTCCTACAACATGATACATACTTCAAGAATGTATTTCCTATAATAAGATACACATCATGGGCATGGTTTATAATTTTAACATTAATCCTACACATTCCTAAGCATGAATGTCTACTAACCAAGCATGAACAACAATCTAACATGGTGCATGATTTTTCCTACAACTATCTAGGCATGATACTTACTTCAATATAAGCATAAACATCCATTTAATGCTCATATGCATCTACTACAATTTAATAAAACACAACATCTACTACAACATAACATCTACTACCAAAACTTCTACCAAACTCTTTATCTAGACATAAACATCTACTACTAAACTACTTTATTTTAACACATAAGCATCTACTACCACTTCCATAAAAATATAAACCTTTTCTATAATTTTGTGTAGACATCTACTACAACCATTTTATTTGGAACATACACATCTACTACTACTACTTCATTTTAACCACAAGTGTCTACCAAAATGTACATAACATCTATAACTACTTCATTTTAACATGTACTATTACTACTTCATTTAACCGTACTACTACTACTTTATTTAAACATACTACTACTACTTTATTTTAACATACTACTACTTAATATCTACTAATCTTTATTAGCATCGATTTCTTATTATTACTAGTGATCATAAGAAGAGATCTTTTTAATCATTCTACAACTAGTTATTTTAGATTAGTTTCTTTTTCATATCTACAATGAGTTCTTTCTTACTTAAGATTATAAAAGAAAATAACAATAATAAAAATAAAGTAAGAACCTTCATTTGGTTCAACCAACCATATACATTCTTTCTAGTCCAAGTTCAAGTTTATGTTCTACAACCACAGAGTGGTGTATGCACTATGTCATATGATTATGTATGAGTCCTCATTCAAGTCCTACAACCAAAAATGGATGTATATGCCAAGTTCATGTGTATGTGTTCATTTTAGTCCAATCCATAACACTAAAACAACAATTACAACTATAAAGATTTAATCTTTATGTTTATTTACTACTACCATTCACTTCTTTTCTTTTCATGTGGCTAATATCTTTAACCATCCATAACCATACAAAAATAAGAACTACACACCACAACACTATCACAATAAACCATTCTCAAAGAACAAAAGAAACAAAACAAGGAGGATAAGAAGAAGAAGAACATCAAAATAACAATACAAACAAACAAACAAGCAAAAGAGAAACCCCCACCTCCTTTTCTTGTAGGAATGACTTGCTATCACTCCTACTCTTTCTCCTAAGCTCTTAGAAATCCTTATGAAACCTACAATGGGAAAACTCTAAAGTTAGTATGGTGTTCTCTCTTTCTTTTCCTTTCTTTCTTTCTTTCTTTATGTTCTTTCTAAAATGAGACAAAGGTGGAGGAAGGGGGTATTTATAGGAGGAGAGAAGGGTGGAGAGTGCAAATGTGCATACACACAATTGCACAAAAGTCCCTCCACAAATCATGGCCGGTTTTGCCTAGGGGAGGTGATGATGTGGGGGAGGTGTTGTGTGAGGGAAGGGAGTTTCTAGAAGATTACCTCCTAATTTTCTTAGGCCTACATCTTAATCCTATGTTTAATTCTCCTACAATCCTAACTATCTAATTAGGATTGTCATGACAAGGAGAACAATTTTTTATTCATAAAATACTTACCATATACTTTGTACAATGTACTAATGGACATACTACGCGTATGTGCGCATATATGTATGTATACCGAAAATCTTCGCATAATCCGTATAAAAATAATTTAATATCGGAAATAATAATAAAATAAATTCTATTATTAGTTCGGAAGATCACGGTATCAATTTGATACAATATGGATGTATACTGACCGGTATCTAGATATAGACAATGTCTATGAACAAACCGGGTGAAAATCACCAAAATATTTCAATTTTGGAATTAAAACAAAATATTAATAAAATAATAATAAAATAATAATTATACAAGGTAATATCCGTCCAGGATATTACAATACTCCCTCCTTAGAATAGTTCTGTCCTCAGAACTTTGTTAAGTTAGGAAAACAGGCAAACATCCATACCCTAATAACTCGGGGAAAGAAAGCTTATGCTGCCTTCCGGCTCCCAAGTGGCTCATTTACGAAATAGTTCTCCAAAGAACCCGACCCTTGCAATTCGGTAGCTACTCCCTCCTTAGAATAGGACATGACCTATGGACATCACTTCCGACTTCCAGGATTCTCTCCTGTAATTTGCCCCAGTTGACGCTCCAGATGTTGTAATCAACAGAACCAATTCTGGAGTTGCCTCTCGCACACACCTCAATTCTTGAAAAAAATATTTTAGACAAAAGATTATGATGAACCAAGTTTGACCAAAACAGTTGCCTGGATTTCGTATATATATATATAAATCCGACTGATTTCAAAAGTGTTACATCATATATCCAAAAATAAATTTTAAAAGATGCAACCTTTAGACTTAGTTGCAGTTCTATATACACCTAACGGTATTGACTCTACTACCTACTTCAACTTGCCTTTAACGAGGGCGGACTTTTACTCTTGGTGAATAGGCTCCTTCCCTTTGTTGTCCATCCTTGAGGCTAATCTGCCGTCATTTTTGTGAAGTTGGGGACAGTTTGGCTTAATATGACCAATCTCCCCACAGCTGTGACATGTACGGGTTTCCGCCCGAGAGTTCTTCATCGGACATTGTTTCTTGAAATAACCTTGCTCACTACATAGGAACAAGTCACTGTCTTGGTGCCTTCGAGTTTGCCCTCCACTTTCTGAGTCTTCGGTTTCCGACCTTGGTCCTCAAACCCCGATGCTGGTGTGGATCTTTTTCCTTGTCGTCGTGGACAGACTGATTTCTCGTGCCCATCCTCCTCACAGAAATGGCATACTAAAACCTTGGCGGTCTCTAGAACTTGCTCCCACTCACGTCGTAGTTGTGCCAATCTGGCGTTGAAATATTCCCGCTTTTCCGCCATGCCTGCTAATGTAGCTATGCAAGCATCACCCAGTTGCTTAGCTTGACGATCTATCCTGGCTACGTACTTCATTAGCTTCCTCATTTCTCGATATATGCTGGCCGCCGCCGCCCTGCGTTGATCCACACTTGGTCCTCGCGGAGGTGAAGGCGAGTTCGTCTTGAGGTTAACTTGTAGTGAAATCTCCTTTGGCTCCTCGCTCGAGATCATCGGATCATCCCTTGAAATTGGCTCGCTCTCCTCCATCAATACATCCTCGGTTAGGATATCTTCGAATACCATCCTAAAATATACATACTGGAATTAGTCCAGATATAGAAAAATCATAAAACATAAGTTGAAAGGAAGAACAATATGAATTACGATTGCTTACAACTAACTAAGACCCGACTCCTAAAAGGCATCCAAGTTTAATTTTCCTGCTGTGTTGGACTGTAAATTGAAGTTAGCTCTGATACCACTCTGTAGCGTCCCGATTTTCAATACTAGGAAAACCGAGACACGAGCCAAGACCTTTTATACACAGAAAAACAGGAGAATTTAAAACTTTTTATTCAACACCCAATGTATTACAAGTCTGAACATTATACAACTGCAATACATTACAATAGAGTTACAATATTACCTTTACATTTCCAAGTATTACAACCGTCAACATCTTACATCAGAGTACCTTCCAACTAATAGATAATCAACAAACATTTTACAGCGGAACTAAATACGACATTGACTCCTTGCTTTCCTTGCCTTGAGTCCTCCTGAATCTCGCCCTTGTACTTCGGCGATCCGGTACCTATAGAAGTGGGGACGTCAGTATTCACTGACGCTTAAAGGCTGATATCAAAGCAGCGAATCTCCCAAACAACATACAAAACATGGCAATGGTGTTGGTGTAGTTTAAGTGTTCGTGAGTGCTATGACTAGACTCTAATGCGATATTTCACTAGAACTAGGATGCTTCCTATTCTAATGTCAGCGAGTCTCCGAAGCAACATGCAGCCCATACTACATGCGACCCCATCTCAAGCCATTTCTCCATATATAGGGATTTGAACCCGCGTTATGAATTCTAATTGTACACAACCTGTTCCTGACACCTACACGTGACTGATGAGGTTGCAGACGAGGTCAAGTCCCACTAATGCAGTCCGCCAGTGGTGTCTATGTTCGCCACTGCTACCCGGCTAACCGGACCTCACTCAAAAATAGACGAACCCAGTGTATCGGGCGTCATTTAAAAAACCAAAATCATAAGGTCTCGCAAGCGCAGGGTAGCGCGAAGCCTACCCAGTGGCACCCCTGGGGTCTCGCAAGCGCAGGACTGCACAATGCATCCTGTGGCACCCCAAGCCACGGTACTTCAGGAATTAACAGCGCGAGATACGCAACCCGTGCTCCCAACTTGTGAGACGGCACCGTACGTATCCCTTTGACAGGAAGGCGCAACCCAATACACCACCTATGATCTGCCTCAAGGGACGAGTTAGTTGTAAGGGGCCCCCTACAACCGACTCCTCTCTCCCGGTAAAATGGTTTAAGTAAAATGATCTTTATAAGTCACTATCCTAATGATGTCCCTGACTCGAACAATCCTAGGGATGACAATATTATAAACACAACATGCTAGGCCTTTAAAGTAGACTTCGCAAGACAACTCTACTAGGCTGCTCAACCTAGACTTACCAGAACCCTTCGGGATCCGGTTCCTGGTCCATCGATCCAAGACCTCGGCCGTGCGAACATACATGCATGCCGCTACCCTTAACTTGGATTCTGTCTATACTCTGGTCCTCGATCAACCTACACTGGTTAAGATTCGACGGTACACAAGGAGTGACTCCTCCACAGTTCCTTAGGGTAGAAAACATATGCCTTGATGGTCGATAGCCCCTAGGGTGGTAAAATCACCCTAGAAGAGCACAACGAACAGTGTACGAGCTAACAAGCTATACACGAGTAACAACCACATACGAGCTAATATGCTACGTATGAAACAATAGCTACCTACGAGCCAGGCGGACCTCGTAGGAGATAACAACGTACATACCAGCCAAATAAGCCGCGTATGAGACCAACAGCTATGCACGGGCCGGTCGAGCCGCGTACGAGAAAACAACCTACCTACGAGCCAAATAAACTACGTATGAAACCCACAGCTACATATGGGCCAGTCGAGCCACGTACGAGCACAACCATATGCAAACAACCATACAGGTAATCAATCCTAGAACCAACCAAACGTGCTTACTAGCAAACTTGATCTTCTATTATTAGAAGCAACAGAAGAATCTACTAATAGTCTATGATCGGTATTCTACCAATGAAAAACCGAAGACGACATAACAATCTTTATCAAAATAACTATTACTAGTGGTCTCCCAAATCCTTATTACTTCAACCTATAGTACTTTAAGCATGGCATACAATTGCAAGCATCTATCCACGACAATCTAATTATGGTACATAACGTAACCACTCACCACAATACTCCTAAGTACGAATATGATTTAAGCATGTGCTTATATCAAGCTTAAGCATGAATTATCACTATGGTCAAAACATGATGTTTACTATAGTCAAGCATAAGTTACAACTTGAGCGTGAATGCCTACTGCTTTAGAGTATGTATCTCTACTACCACCTTACACGTGGATCTTCATTACTTTAAGCATGATTAATTACTATGATCTAATCACGAAGACAACTTAGTGGAACATCTACTATTACAATCTAGTATGGTAGAACATAAACATAGAATTGCTACGACTAAGCATGATATGTATTCCAAGTAGAGACCTACAACATTCTAACCATAGTATGATAATTCCTACCATGTATGTACAACCTAAACATAGTTTCTTTCTACATTAAACCCACAACATGGCATACGCCATAAGCATGGTTCCTACAATTATTTAAACATGAATGTCTACCATCTTTAGCATGATTAATGACTAAGCATGATCATATACTAACTTAGCATAAACAATACTTAGCATGAACAACCATTAAGTATGACATCTACTAATCTTAGCATAAACAATCATTAGCATGGTCATCTACTACTTAACATAAACAATAATTAGCATGACATCTACTAACTTAGCATGAATAATGATTGAGCATGATCATCTACTAACATAGCATGAACATATATACTTATCTAAGCATGATCGTCTACTAACTTAGCATGAACAATAATTAGCATGACATCTCCTAACTTGGCATGAATAATGATTAAGCATAATCATCTGCTACTTAGCATGAACAATCTTTAGCATGGTCATCTATTAACTTAACATAAACAATAATTAGCATGACATCTTCTAACTTAGCATGAGTAATGAGTAAGCATGATCATCTACTAACATAGCATGAATAATGATTAAGCATGATCATCTACTAACATAGCATGAACATATACTTATCTAAGCATGATCGTCTACTAACTTAGCATGAACAATAATTAGCATGACATCTCCTAACTTGGCATGAATAATGATTAAGCATAATCATCTACTACTTAGCATGAACAATCATTAGCATGGTCATCTATTAACATAACATAAACAATAATGAGCATGACATCTACTAACTTAGCATGAGTAATGATTAAGCATGATCATCTACTAACATAGCATGAATAATGATTAAGCATGATCATCTACTAACATAGCATGAACATATACTAATCTATGCATGGATATCACGTAAGCATGAATATTTATTTGATCTAGCATGGTATATAACTTTCCTATAAGCATGTAAGCATGGATAAATGAATCTAGCATGATATCCACTTTCCTACAACTATCTAAATATAGATAAATTAATCTAGCATGGTATACAACCTTCCTACTAGCATGTAAGCATGGATAAATTAATCTAGCATGATATCCACTTTCCTACAACTATCTAAACATAGATAAATTAATCTAGCATGGTATACAACTTTCCTATAAGCATGTAAGCATGGATAAATTAATCTAGCATGGTATACCACTTTCCTACAACTATCTAAGCATAGATAAATTAATCTAGCATGATATACAACTTTCCTATAGGCATGTAAGCATGGATAAATTAATCTAGCATGATATACCACCTTTCTACAACTATCTAAGCATAGATAAATTAATCTAGCATGGTATACAACTTTCCTATAAGCATGTAAGCATGGATAAATTAATCTAGCATGATATACCACTTTCCTATAACTATCTAAACATAGATAAATTAATCTAGCATGGTGTACAACTTTCCTATAACCATGTAAGCATGGATAAATTAATCTAGCATGATAGACCACTTTCCTACAATTATCTAAGCATAGTTTACAACTTTCCTATAATTAAACTAACATGGTATACAACTTTCCCACCATTAATCTAGCATGGTATACAACTTTCCTATAATTAAACTAACATGGTATACAACTTTCCTATAATTAAACTAACATGGTATACAACTTTCCTACCCTTGATCTAGCATGGTATACAACTTTCCTACAATTAAAGTAACATGGTATAATCATTCCTACAACATGATACATACTTCAAGAATGTATTTCCTATAATAAGATACACATCATGGGCATGGTTTATAAATTTAATATTAATCCTACACATTCCTAAGCATGAATGTCTACTAACCAAGCATGAACAACAATCTAACATGGTGCATGATTTTTCCTACAACTATCTAGGCATGATACTTACTTCAATATAAGCATAAACATCCATTTAATGCTCATATGCATCTACTACAATTTAATAAAACACAACATCTACTACAACATAACATCTACTACCAAAACTTCTACCAAACTCTTTATCTAGACATAAACATCTACTACTAAACTACTTTATTTTAACACATAAGCATCTACTACCACTTCCATAAAAACATAAACCTTTTCTATAATTTTGTGTAGACATCTACTACAACCATTTTATTTGGAACATACACATCTACTACTACTACTTCATTTTAACCACAAGTGTCTACCAAAATGTACATAACATCTATAACTACTTCATTTTAACATGTACTATTACTACTTCATTTAACCGTACTACTACTACTTTATTTAAACATACTACTACTACTTTATTTTAACATACTACTACTACTTTATTTTAACATACTACTACTTAATATCTACTAATCTTTATTAGCATCGATTTCTTATTATTACTGGTGATCATAAAAAGAGATCTTTTTAATCATTCTACAACTAGTTATTTTAGATTAGTTTCTTTTTCATATCTGCAATGAGTTCTTTCTTACTTAAGATTATAAAAGAAAATAACAATAATAAAAATAAAGTAAGAACCTTCATTTGGTTCAACCAACCATATACATTCTTTCTAGTCCAAGTTCAAGTTTATGTTCTACAACCACAAAGTGGTGTATGCACTATGTCATATGATTATGTATGAGTCCTCATTCAAGTCCTACAACCAAAAATAGATGTATATGCCAAGTTCATGTGTAGGTGTTCATTTTAGTCCAATCCATAACACTAAAACAACAATTACAACTATAAAGATTTAATCTTTATGTTTATTTACTACTACCATTCATTTCTTTTCTTTTCATGTGGTTATTATCTTTAACTATCCATAACCATACAAAAATAAGAACTACACACCACAACACTATCACAATAAACCATTCTCAAAGAACAAAAGAAACAAAACAAGGAGGATAAAAAGAAGAAGAACATCAAGACAACAATACAAACAAATAAACAAACAAAAGAGAAACCCCCACCTCCTTTTCTTGTAGGAAGGACTTGCTATCACTCCTACTCTTTCTCCTAAACTAAATTCTATTATTAGTTCGGAAGATCACGGTATCAATTTGATACAATATGGATGTATACTGACCGGTATCTGGATACAGACAATGTCTATGAACAAACCGGGTGAAAATCACCAAAATATTTCAATTTTGGAATTAAAACAAAATAATAATAAAATAATAATAAAATAATAATTATACAAGGTAATATCCGTCCGGGATATTACATAAAAGCCCTTTCATAATCTTTCTGATTACTGACAAGAGCGTCGGAGGGTGCATCGCCGGGATCCATCCCGGTGTATGACACTTTTTGCAGGTTCGTGGTAGCGACTAGAAACAAGTCAACACATTGGTGAAGGTCAACAGGTCAACAGGTTTGCCTTATTCGTTTTCTGAAGAATCCATAAATTCATCTGTTTGCTCCCACACTAAAATCAGCAGCAACAGCCAAAAACCCTCCGCCACTGGGGGCTAATAAGCATCCTAAAAGGCCTTCTAAATCATGAGACTTTGAGCACATGGCAATTTTGCACACCATCCATGGCGGACCTATGGAGGAGACTCTAACTCCTCTTGCAAAGCCTTCGTAAGGGAAGTCAATTCGGTTCATAACACTCCACCCCCATAGGGTTCGGGCCTCTCTGTATCCTTCTCTGATAAAGATCTCGAGGCTGTTAAAATGCCTCATGGCGATGCACTGGTTATCAATTTAGGCATGGCAAATCACAAGGTGCAACGTATCCTCGTAGACGACGGCAGCACCGCGAACATCCTTTTCATGGCCGCATTCAATGCTTTAAAGCTCTCTCGAGATCAACTCAAACCAGTCAGTTACACACTTCATGACTTCACAGCTGTACCCCTCCATGTCGAAGGAATAATCACACTCTACGTAACGGAGGGAAAGGCCCCAACAACTCGGACGGAGACGCTCGACTTCCTGGTAGTCAACATCAAATCTGCGTACAATGCCATATTTGGCTGCCCCGGACTAGCCGCTTTCCACACCGTCGCCTTTGAGTTTCATATGAAAATAAAATTTCCGGCAATGGCAGACGTAGGCCAGGTAGTGGGAGACCAACAGGCAGCGCGGGCATGTTACACTGCCACTATGGGGTGCTCAATTCTCTCGCTTGATACCATTGAGCCCTCGCTAGAAAGAAATCATGCAAACTCAGAACCCGTGCACGAGTTAGAGGAGATCCCTTTCTCCCAAGAGAACCGAAGCAAGAGTTTTCAAGTCAGCAAGACCCTTCCACTCCAGCTCAAGGAGCGCCTCATTGCTTGTATAAGACAAAATCAAGACTTATTCGCCTGGACTGTAGCCGATATGCCAAGAAATCCCCAGAGATCTTATCATGCATCATCTTAGCGTGAGTCCTGATGCTAAGTCTGTTCAGTAACGACGCTGCAAATTCGCTCCAGATAGGCTCTGAGCGGTCAAAGAAGAGGTCGACAAACTCCTAGTCATATGCTTATCCAAGAAGTTAACTATCCGGCGTGGTTGGCAAGCGTGGTGATGGTTCATAAAGAAAACGGTAACTGGAGAATGTGTATAGACTTTACAAATCTTAATAAAGCGTGTCCGAAAGACCCATTCCCTCTCCTAATATAGACGCGCTGATCGATGCCACGTCGGGCCACAAACTCCTAACTTCCATGGATGCATTTTTAGATATAATCAGATTCAAATGTTTCCACCTGACACTCTGAAAACATCCTTCATCAACGATTAGGGTCTGTACTGGTATCGAGTTATGCCTTTCGGCTTGAAAAATGTCAGCGCTACTTATCAATGTCTGGTGAATAAGGTCTTCAAAGGACAAATCGGCAATAACATGGAGGTCTACGTGGATGATATGTTAGTCAAAAGCCTTCGAAAAGAGGACCACGTCACAAACCTTCAAGAAGCATTCGGAGAATTGCACAAGCATAACATGAGTCTGAATCATATCAAATGCGCTTTCGGAGTATCCTCTGGTAAATTCTTGGGCTTCATGATTAGTCAAAGGGGAATTGAAGCCAATCCCGAGAAAATCCAAGCAATTCGTAATATGTCTTCCCCAATAATGGTTAAAGAAGTGCAGAAATTAACAGGCCGCTTTGCTGCCATCAGCCGATTCCTCTACAAATATGGGGAGAAGTGTTTTCCCTTTTTCAAATTCCTTCAGGGCAAAAAAGGTTTCGAGTGGAGAGAAGAGCAACAGACCGCTTTTGAACAACTTAAAGCATACCTTGCAAACCCTCAACTTCTTAGCAAGCCTGAGCCCGGTGAAATTCTTTTCCTCTACTTAGCCGTCTCTGAGCAGACTCTGAGTGTTGTCCTAGTCAGAGAAGAAGGCAGGGTCCAAAAACCAATTTACTATGTGAGCAAGGTGCTCCATAATGCAGAACTTCGTTACTCAAAAATGGAGAAGATGGCCTAGCACTGGTCACAGCAGCGCGAAAACTCTGCCCCTATTTCCAAGCACATTCCATATGTGTCCTGACTGATTAGCTGCTCAAGCGAAACACGAAAATTCTGGAAGGTTGATGAAGTGGTCCATTGATATGAGTCAACACGACATCAGCTACCGACCTAAAATAGGTCATCAAGGCCCAGGCCTTAGCTGAATTCATTGTGGAAACCACCATCACTGACTTCCCCGAGGAAGACAACCCCCCCACCCCCTTAGAGAGTGTATGTAGAAGGGTCATCTTGCCTCGAAGGAAGCGGAGCCGGAATTACTTTTCTCGGCCCCGATAATTTTACTCTCGAATATTCATTGCGACTAACTTTTCTGCATCCAACAACAAAGCAGAATATGAAGCATTAATCGCTTGTCTCCGTTTAGCACGAGAAGCAGGCGCGCAGAGAATCGAGATGTTTAGCGACACTCAGTTATTTGTTAACCAGGTCCAAGGCGAATATGAAGCTAGAGACGAGAGCATGGCCAAGTATTTTTCACGAGTAAAGAAACTCCTGATGGCGTTCAGAGAAGCCAATGTCACTCGCATTCCCCGCGAGAAAAATGGGTAGGCAACAGTCCTCTCCAAGTTGGCTTCCTCATCTCTTGATGGGCTACACCGCACAGTCCTCATTGAGGTCCTTATCAAGCCAAGCATCGAATAGGAAGAGTTGGAGCTCATGGCCATCGCACCCCAAATATCTGAAGATTGTTGGATGAAACCCCCAGTCTATTTCCTCGACAAAGGAATCCTCCATGAAGATCGCAAAGAGGAAAGGAAGATCCGAACGAGGGCAGAAAGATACACTCTCGTGGAAGGACTCCTGTACAAACACTCGTTCACCATACTTGATGGCAGGCCCTATCTTAGATGTCTTACTCCAGAGAAAGCAAAATACGCCCTCAAGGAGAAACATGAAGGGATCGAAAGCTGCCATCAAGGGGTAAGATCTCTCACGCAAAAGATACTGAATCACCGGTATTGTAAGCCCTATTTTCAATTTTTATGTACTTTGTATTCTTTTGATTATTGTAATTGAATTCTTTTATTATGGAGTATTTTGCTTTTCTTGGTCTTTCTTTATTCTCTCTTGATCAATCTATGCTCTTGGGCTTGATTCTGTTCTTTTGTAAATGTTGCTCTTTCTATTTTGAATTTCATTTGTTCTCCATTGTATTCGTCTCGTCTCATTGCCCTTGTTTGTCTCTTTTTGGAGCCAGAACCGAAACCCAGAACCCACTAAATCTTAACCTAAACCCTAATTTCCTAATCCCTATAAATATCCACATTAATTAACCCTAATTAATTCTCTCTCTCTCATCCGCCGCTATCTCTCTCTCTCTCTCCGCCCCTCTCTTTCTTCCCTCTCTATTTTCAAACACCCCAACCCAAAACCCCATCACCCCATCGCCATTAACCCCGATCATCTCCCGCCGCCATCACCATCATCATCCCCATCGTCATCCCCATCGTTCCCTCATCGTCCCCGTCATCGTCGCGTCCCCCGTTCGCTCGCCATTATCCGTTAACTCAACCACCGAAGTTCCCATCGCCGCTACTCCTCATCGTCACCTTGTTCACCCCTGGTGCACTTCGCCGTCATGTTCCCCATCCCTTTGCATCGCCACTCATGCCCCCAATCGAGCACCGTGTTCGACCAAAGAACAGAGCTGCCGTTCGCCGCGAGTAACGTCGCCGTCGTCGCTTCCCGACCGTGGTATTGACGTCGCTCCGCCACGCAGTCGCCGTGCCGTGCAGTCGTCGAGTCACGCCGTTTCTGATTGATCGCGCTCTCTCTCTCTCTTGCCGAGGTTGAAGATGATCCCCATTGGGTGGATTTACTATACCGTGTTCTGCCCACACCGGATCTCGTTTTGCCGTCCCATGTTCTGGCTGATCCAGTGTAAGGATCTTTGATCGTTGAGTGGCTGGATTTGGTGTTCCGTGTTCTACCTGCACCCGATCCCGTGTTGCTGTCCTGTGTTTGGCCCGATCCAGTGTGGAGTTTGGTTGAGTTACTATTTAGTTTTGCTTGGGATTTCTTCGCCGTTGTTCGCACGTGTTTGGGAGATTTCGCCTGGGATTCTGATCCGGTTATTCTATTATGTTTATTTATATCTGCAATAATAGGCAAGTCTCTTCTAGAACCCCTTTCATTATTTGTGTTCAAGATTAATTGATCTCATGCAAGTAGATCCGTCCCTTTTTATTATCAAAAATCTGTTTTGACAATTCCGTTAAGATTATCTATGGTTTACACGAGCTAACCAGACATACTCTTATCTTCGTGCTATCTCTTTGATCTTTAATCCAGTCCCCAATGTTTCATGCATGTGCACAACTAAAATAACAAGATTTGTATTTAGAATTGCTTGAAGAAATGGACATGAATGTACTGATTTGGTTTAATTGATGAGTTGACACCATGACTATAATAAATGTACCATGAACCTTAGAAATTGCATGTTGACACCTAGGATTCACTTGATTACAAACTTGCATGCTTTATATGATTATGTGAATTATTTAATTGCCAATTCATGTTTAGACATTTCATGGACTGCTGTATGATTCATTTTGAAATAGATTTTTGACTATGATAGAGACATATTCTGAAGAAACTTACTAAACATAAAACGTATCCCTTGATGTCTAGATAATTTTTCCCTACTCTGGTTTTAAATTCTGATTTAACTGTTAGATATTCATGACTTTAATGCTGCTGTGTTAGTAAATTCAGACTCAGATTTTCATGCATTTTCTGCTGTTGTTTATTTTATTTGATCATGTTAATATTACAAGAAAAATCTAAAATAATTTAGACTGGACCTAGACATGTATAGGTATAACCCAGAATTTTTATAGATTTCAATAATGAATTCTCTGACCCTGAAACAATTAGTTGAATACAACCTACTGCATGCTGCCTGGACTTAAATTCTGATTAGAACAGAATTTTCACCTTAGTTCCCATATCTTTTATGTACCTTAATTATACTCGCTGGAACCGTGTGGAAGTCTATTTTCCATATCTTCTGGCAGATTCAGTTTTACTAAATTGTAGTGCCCGTCATCCATGATTTAGTACAGCAAGGTCATGCTGTCCTGATTTTGGGAAATGTGTTTATTTGATGTGTTTGACCCATGCCTTGTCTGTAATGTGTAGAACTAGTCACACATAGTAATGAAAAACATTGACACCCTCTTGCATGCTTACATAAGATGAAATAAAATGATAACAAGCTGGGGTTATATAGGATGAATTGGTAGTGAACAATCGGAGATTGTACTCGGTCAGGCTCTAATGTACTGACTGTACTGTATGGCCATAAACCCTGCTCAAGAAACACCGACACTGAACATGATACCCTAATTTTTGGGCCGAGTACATGAACCGTGAGTTCACCATCAGTCTAAAGCGTTCAGTGTGTTCTGCGGAATCTGTAGTATGGGATGCAGTAGTACGTGCACTAGATAAACTAATAAAATATTTAATAACCTGCATTTCCTACTTGATACTGATATCACACATTTCATGCGTGGTTTACTGTACACTTTTGATATTTTTCCTGCCCTTTGTTTTGTTTCTTGTCTTTGACCATGTCCTTATTCTTGATAGCCATGTTTTCCTTCATTCTTTGTTTTCTCTACATGCCGCCCACGACCTATTCTAAGGGCACCCTTTTATTTCTTTTTAGACCAGCAATTTACAGGTGCTGAAGAAATTATTCCTGAAGGTATTGGTGAACAACGTTTCTAGAGATGGATCCAGTTCCCGCTGCATAATTTTTCTTATTGCTATTTTTTTCTTGAACATTGTTATGAACTTGTATTTGTTCGGGATCTATGACCGTAGTTGTTTTTGTTTTCCCAGATGTTGGATATTCATACTGTTGGTTTACTTCATTATTATTGGAATTCATCTTGTTTCATGTGATTATATTTTCCTGCGTGGTTGTATCTTGTTGCTTTATTGCTGAGTTAGCTTGGTACAGCTTATGGATGGTGTTTACATCATTCGCTGGGCCTACGTTACATTGATTGGTATATTAGTCAAGCCTGGCTCTAACCAGGATAACTCAGTGAGTACACAGCAAGGTAATCACATGAATGCATGTATAATAACCAACATATGATCTGGGTACTGACCATCTTTGATCGTGTTTCAGGCTATGGCTCATGGGAATTCTTCTTCTCGCTCGGATCAGCAGCCGGATAGCACTTCTATTCTCGAGACAATCTAGCAGATGATGGCTCTTCAGTAGGAGCACAATGAGCTGATGAGAGCCACTTTGGCAGCCAATGGGAATGTCGCTGGACCTCCACCTGGTGCTCTTCCACCTAGGCCTGGTACGGTAGCGGATTTCAAGAGGTTGCACCCGGATAATTTCTCGGGTACTGAGTCTCCGTTGGAAGCCGAGCAATGGCTCATCCGGACGGAGCAACTGCTGGTTGCCGCTCGCGTTACTGAGGCGGATCGTGTGGATGTGGTTCGCATCCAGCTGGTGGATCTCGCTCATATCTGGTGGCTGGTTGAATCCGAGAGGATGCCGCGACACATTGAGTGGGCCACTTTCTCTGAGAGCTTCATGGCAAAGTTCTTTCTTAGTGTCACCAAGGCAGAGATGGAGCGACAATTTGTTTTCCTAACTCAGGTCAGCTAGATAATGTTCTTAATTGTTATTTATTGTTGCCTAATTCACTTGTGATGATATTAATTTGAGCATTATTTTAATCAGGGAACCCGTTTCGTGGACGAGTATGCTGCAGAGTTTACTCGGCTCAGTTGCTTCACCCCTACCCTCGTTGCCACTAATAAGGCTCGGGCTAGTCGTTTTCTGCCGGCTTGAGTTTTTCCCTCCAGGACTGTTTGGCTGCACTTCGGCTTCGCGCTTACTCCGATGTTTTGGATGCGGCTCTGATCCATGAGCAGATTCTTAGCAGATCCAGTGTTCCTAGGTGGACAGTTTCGCACCCCGTTGCACCTCAACCTTCTGCAGGAACTATTCGGAGGTCAGTTCTGCCCCCTCTTGCGAGAGCACAGTCGTACGTGCCTGTTGTCCAGCAGAATGTTGAGACTTATTACTTTTTTCACAAGACTGGGCATTCACAGCGAGACTGCAGGAGTGTCAACCTGTAGTGTTTAGTGTGTGGGAGCAGTGAGCACATGGTACGTCATTGTCCGAGTAGTAGAGGTTCTGTGCCGGTTACTGGTGCTGCTCATCTAGGAGCGCCGACGCATGGTCAGGGCAGGCCGTCTCTTCCTCTGCAAAGGCAAGTCTTCGATCAGAGGTGTGTGGCTCCTAGAGGTGGTCAGGTTGGTGGTTGTGGTCAGGCTTATAACCTGACAGCTGAGGAAGCAGCAGATGCTGTTGGAGTGGTTGCAGGTATATCACAGTAGTTGCACTTTCTTTCTTTCTCTCTTTTAGTTTTCTGCATGTTATTGTTATTGTTATCTTTATTTCTCTCTGCCTTGTGCAATTATTCGTGTATATCCTGCTAGCACCTTATTGTTTGTTGGTTTTCTTCTAGGTGTGATTTTAGTTTTCTCTCTCCCTACTCATGTGTTGTTTGATTCGGGTGCTACTCACTCTATCATTTCTGCTCGATTTGTTGATCTGCATGGTTTGGCTTGCGATGCTATGCTTGCATCTTGGGACATCACCACTGGAGGAGGTGTCGTTGTTTGTACTCGAGTTTGCAAGCAGAGTCCATTGTAGATTGGTGGTGTGGTCTTTGTGGCTGATCTGATTGTGATTCCCAACTCCTGTTTTGATGTCATTCTGGGGATGGACTGGTTGGGTGTTTTCTGTGCCGTGATTGATTGTCGGGAGAATAAGGTGACTTTCAGGCCTTCTGGACAGCCAGAGTTCATTTTCCATGCAGGTGAGAGACCGTCAGGGCGTGTCAAGAACTCGTTGGATTCCGAAGTTGTTTCCGTTGCGTTGCTGGGTTCTGATAGGGTTGTTGGTGACTGCCGAGGATTGACGATTCCGAAGTTCGTTTTCCATTGCCGAGGATCGACGATTTGTTCGACCAACTGGGTGGTGCTTCAGTATTCTCGAAGTTGGATTTGCGTTCTGGGTACCATCAAGTCAGGGTGAAGTCAGAGGATGTTCCAAAGATGGCTTTCCGAACAAGATATTGGCATTTCGAGTTCTTGGTGATGCCTTTCGGAGGGACTAATGCACCGGCAGTGTTCAGGAGTTTGATGAACGGTGTGTTTTTGCTGTTCTTGGATCAGTTCGTTGTGGTTTTCATCGACAACATACTAATGTACTCGCGAAACAGGGCAGATCATGCTGAGCATTTGAAGGTGGTTCTGCAGACTTTGAGAGAGAACCAGCTGTATGGGAAGCTCGATAAGTACGAGTTCTGGTTGGATCAGGTTTCTTTTCTTGGCCACATTATCTCCGGTGCTAGTATTTCTATGGATCTGTGGAAGATTTCTACGGTCAAGGATTGGCCTATTCCGAAGTCTATTTCTGCGGTCAAGGATTGGCCTATTCCGAAGAGGGCTGGGAGCAGTGCTGATGCAGCGAGGCAAAGTTGTCGCTTATGATTCGAGAGAGTTGAGACCTCACTAGAAGAACTATCCTACGCATGATCAGGAGCTAGCTATTGTGATCTATGCCTTGAAGTTATGGAGGCACTATTTGCTTGGGGATAGAGTTGAGATTTTCACAGATCACAAGATCCTTAAATATGTGTTCATGCAGAAGGAGCTGAACATGAGGCAGAGAAGATGGCTGTAGTTGATGGCAGATTTTGACATCAATTTGCAGTATCACCCGGGCAAAGTAAATTCGGTGCCAGATGCTTTGAGTCGGAGGCCGGCCACTATGTTCCTCACTCAGCAGAAGGAGCTTGTGAAGGAGATGAGGAGGCTTGAGTTGGATGTGTTGCTTCCCGGATTAGATCGGCAGCTTATGTTGTTGCAGTTGTATTCGTCCTTGGTAGAGCAGATCAAGGCAGCTCAAGGGAGTGATCAGCAGTTGCAGGAGTTTCGGAGTGAGGTCGAGGCTGGTTCGCGATCTGATTTTGTTGTCCATGCTGATGGGTTGCTTCAGTTTGGCTCTAGGTTGTGTGTACCTAGAGGAGATGTGTCATGCCCCATTTCCCAAAAATACGGAATACGGGCACGTAACAAAAGCCCAGCGATGTTTTTCATCATCCATTAGTTATTCAGGAACCTTTACAACATACCACAGGAATAATCAGAGTCGGAAGCAAAAGATACAACCAGACATGCATAATTGAAACAAGATACCAACAGGAATTTACTTGAAACCAAAGATATATAAATGTCAAATAAATCAGAATCTGGACGAGTTAAATACCCTGGGTCACATCGCACAAATACAAAATAAGTATCCAAGTCATCAAGTACATTTTATTCAAGTTCAAGCAACAAATAATAATAATAATAAAGCAGAAAATCCAGCACTAATATATCATCCCGCCATTACCATCTGGTAGTCGATCATCCTGATTTGCAATTAGTAAATTGCAGGAGAAGGAAAAAGAAAATAAATACCCGTCAATTGCAAGTTACGGGCCACTTATAATGTAGGATATAAGTACAGGGGATAGATAAATCTAAGTTACAAGCATAGCATGGTATAAATGTGTCACAGAAATATAATATCTAGCATGAATCAAGAAACTAGAAACAAGTAGCATGGTATACTAACAGCTACAGGTAACATGTATCAAGTGTCAAGTAAACAGGTAAACATGTAAACAAGTAACAGGAAAACAGGTAACGGGTATACAGGTAAACAGGTAATTATGTATCATGTAAAAGGAAAATTTGGAACAAGTAATCATGTAACAGGATAATCAGGTATCAGGTGATCAGGAACAAGTAATCACGAAAACAAGTAATCAGGAAACAAGTACACGAATCAGATTTTGTCATGTCAAGTCTTGTTTTATTACTATCTAGGTAGCACTTTATGCATCCTAGCTTTTACTATATGGTTGCTACAACAAACAGTTTCGCTTTAGATTTCATAGTGGAGTCCATAGGGCAGTGTACTCAGGGTTCAGGATAACAGGAATAATAGGAATAGGTAGAACCTAGTGGTTCTCTTCCGAGTACACCTTCCTATAGGGAAGTATGCAGTCAAGTACAGTAAACAGGCATAACCTAGTGGTTATCTTCCGAGTACATCTTCCTATAGGGAAGCATGCAGTCAGGTACAGGTAACAGGATCATGAATCATGTAGTCACGAACACGTAACAGGCAAGCAGGACACAGGTCATCTTCTAAGTACACGTTTCTATATTTTCCACTACTAGATCTTTTCCTTAACCCCGGCTTGGTCATTTATTATTATAATCAGGCATGCAAGTATGTGTCGCAAAACAAAGCAAGAATAATAGGCATAAACATGTATCAGGTTCAGGGTACAAGATAAACAACTATAGGTACAAGATAACACATAACAGGGTAAAATAACTAGTTTTCTAATTCACGACAGCAAGACAGTGTTGTACTAAAACAATGATTCCCACTACTACAAACATCCAAATCCGGATCCGTCGAAGGATATGGAAATTAGACTTCGACACGAATCCAGTGATCATATATAAGCCATATAGTGTTTCACAAAATCACAACTCCAAACTGAATCTAAACCAGGAAATGCGTTCAGTCAGAAATTAGTAAATTATATCCAAGTACAGGGAAACAGCAAGAAACCATCATAATAAATTCCAGGAAAAATCTGGGGTATTCCCCCATATGTCTAGCATCAAAATATAAAGTTTCATAATTTTCCAGAAAGATTAGTTTAGCCAACTAAAATCAGAAAACATCTAGAAACGGTAGTTTGGCAAATCTGGAGTTCCAAACACTGCCATACGAAAAATGAAATATCTCGCAAGCCGTGAAACGAAATCCAAATCCGCCAAAGGAAGATGAAAATAGAAAAAAATATATTAGCTTTCATATGTCACGAATATTTTTCATACAGTAAGAAGAATCAGGGTGAAAATACATTTCTTTACAGAACAGCGAACAAAATACAGCAGGTATAGTTTTCATAAACGAGAATGAAACGGCGTATTAAGTTTATCAATAAAATCCACCAAAAATTCAGGGTAAACCCTAAGTAGATAAAGAAATACTGACCAAATTTTTGGATCAAAATAATATATGTAGCATAGTTATTAAAATGATTTAGTCATCAAGAACACCAAGGAACAAAATCTGGAAAAGATCGATACCTCTGTAGTAAAATAGTCATATCTCACACATACGGAAAAGAAATTAAGTAAGGTCAGAGGGATTTGAAAATAGACAAAATTCTTTAAAACTCTTATTTTATACTGAAATCAAGTTACTGACTTCAAGATAGTCCAAAACAGCAAACAAAACAGATCAACGACAAAGTACAGATTTTTCTCTTTAACTGCAACTCAACATATATTATAAAAAACTTGTCCAAGGCACAACCAACATGAAATCGAGTCTACCAAGTGTACAAACATCATAAATTAGGGTTATTAACATATCTACAGCAAGCCCATCACAAGGTTCTCAACAAATACCCAAATTCTCACAAGAAGTCTTACATACATGATCAAATCAAGAACGGGCAAAACCTAAATTAATTCATGTCAAGATTGTGTCGCGAGGCAACTATGATCAAGTTTTCACAATAGAGACAAAACCCATCAAAGGTAACACAAACAAGAGTCGTCTCTAGATCCAACTACACTATAGGTGGTATTTTTGACTTGTATCAAATAAAGGAATTGGAGTACATGTTACTTGTCTTAACTGAGACGAAACGAACTCAAAGAATAATGGGAACGGATTCCCAGGAAACAAACAAAAATCCACGAACAAGAGAATCCAAAATCAAGAGCAACGAACCCACTCACAATCGCATGAACACACGACACGCTACTCGAAACAAGATAAGAGAGAACCACAAAAGAGAGATGTGAACTTGCGGCGGCTTGTGGCTTGGAGGGCTGGTCGGTAGGGGGGGAGAAGTGATCGGAGAGGGGTAGGGGATGGAGTATGGTGGTGGTCGGAGGTCGGGATTAGGGGGATGTCTGCTTGGGGGTGGTCGGGCTGGAGTGCAGGCCAGAGAGGAGAGGGTCGGCCTGGAGGTGGTCGGGTGCTGCTGTATGGGATGGGGTGCGGCGCAAGCAAGGGGTAGAGGCCGGGGGTTAGGATAGGGGCTAGGATTTAGGTGTTAGGGTTAGAGTTTGAGGGGAGAGAAGGTTATATAAATATATGAGTTAGGTTATTGGGTAATTGGGTTGTGGGTAGATTAGGAGTAGTAATAGGATTGTTTAATGGGTATTGATATGGATTAATTGCATAGGATTCAAAATAGGATTGGGTTTAATTTAGCTTTGGTAAATCTATTAGGGATCAAACAATAGGATTGGGAATAAGTTGAGCAACCAACACCACCAAAAGCACCCAAGAGAACAAAATAAAGAAGACAAAAACCAAATGAAAGAGAGAACAATAATAGACGAAGAACGGAAGAAAAGACGAACAGAAACCAACACAAGGAGCTCAAAATGAAATAAATGAATATATATTGAAAACAAACTCCAATATACAGTTCAGAAAATACAAGGGGAATACAAAGAGAGAAAATACACCAAAATAAAAAATACACTCAAATATACATAAAACGAAAAACAGGAGTTACAAGATGTCAGGCAGAAGCTACTCGAGGAAGCTCATCGGTCCCAGTATTCCATACATCCAGGTGGTACCAAGATGTATAGGGACTTGAAACAGCATTTCTGGTGAAATGGTATGAAGCGGGATGTGGCTCGATTCGTCGTCCAGTGCCTAATCTGTCAGCAGGTGAAGGCAGAGCATCAGAGGACCACATGACTTTGTAACCCCTTCCTATCCCTGAATGGAAGTGGGAGAATATCACGATGGACTTTGTGACAACTTTGTCGAGGAGTCCTAATGGTCATAACGCTATTTGGGTGATAGTGGATCGGCTGACGAAGTGTGCTCACTTCATTCCTTTCCGTGTGGGTCAGTCCATGGAGAGTTTGGCCGAGCAGTACGTTCAGGAGATTATTCGTCTGCATGGAGTTCCTATCAGCATCATATCGAATGGAGATACGAGGTTCAGATCTCAGTTCTGGGAGAGTTTACAGAGGAGATTGGGTACTAAGCTGAGCTACAGCACAGCGTTCCATCCTCAGACGGATGGGTAGTCAGAAAGGACAATTCAGATCCTAGAAGATATGTTGAGATCCTGCGTTCTTCAATTTGGAGGTTCGTGGGAGGATCATCTTCACTTGGCCGAGTTCTCTTATAATAATAGTTATCAGGCGAGTCTCAAGGCTGCTCCATTCGAAGCTTTGTATGGGCACAAGTGTAGATCGCTAGTCTATTGGGAAGATATCGGCGAGAGGAAACTTTTAGGCCCTGAGTTGATCACGAAGACAGTTGACGCCGTCACTCAAATTCGAAAGCATTTGCAGGCCGCTTAGGATCGGCAAAAGTGGTGGGCTGATTGTCGTCAGAGACCTCTAGAGTTTGAGGCAGGCAAGCATGTTTTCCTCAAGGTGTCACCTTTAAAAGGTGTTATCTGTTTTGGCGGTGGAGGCAAGTTGAGTCCTCGCTTCATCGATCCATTCGACATTGTGGAACGTGTAGGCAAGGTAGCTTACAGGCTCGCGTTACAGCCAGCTTTAGTAGGTGTCCATGATGTATTCCATGTTTCTCAGCTCAGGAAATACAACAGAGATGACAATCTTGTGGTTGACTACTCAGACTTGTCTGTGAGGCCAGATTTGTCCTGTGAAATTCGACCCGTCTCTATCTTATACCGTCGAGAGAATGTGCTAAAGAATAGAGTCATCAAGTTGGTCCGAGTTTCTTGGGATCCTCGCTCGCTAGGGGAGTCTACTTGGGAGTTAGAGGAAGAGATTTGGGAGAGGTTTCCTCATTTGTTTGAGTAGTTGTAGTTTTGCTTGTTTTGCATTGTTTTGGTCATTTGTTTCGACGAAACAAACAAAAAAACCAAGAGGTGCATAGGGCAAACTCCCGAAACAAACAAACAAAACAATGCAAAACAAGCAAAACAACCAGTACTCAAACAAATAAGGAAACCTCTCTCGAATCTCGACCTGTAACTCCCAAGTAGACTCACCTGGCGAGCAAGGATCCCAAGAAACTCAGACCAACTTGATGACTCTATTCTTTAGCACATTCTCTCGATGGTCTAAGATAGAGACAGGTAGAATTTTACAGGACAAACTGGCCTCACAGACAAGTCTGCGTAGTCAACCCCATGACTGTCATCTCTGATGTATTTTCTAAGCTGAGAAACATGGAATACATCATGGACACCTGCTAAAGCTGGCGGTAACGCGAGCCTGTAAGCTACCTTGCCTACACGTTCGACAATGTGGAATGGAACGATGAATCGAGGACTCAACTTGCCTCCACCGCCGAAATGGATAACAGCTTTCCAAGGCGACACCTTGAGGAACTCATGCTCACCTGCCTCAAACTCTAGAGGTCTCCGACGATAATCAACCCACCTCTTCTGCCGATCCTAATCGGCCTGCAAATGCTTGCAAATCTGAGCCACGGCGTCAACTATCTCCATGATCAACTCAGGGCCTAAAAGTTTCCTCTCACCGATATCATCCAAACAGACTGGCGATCTACACTTGCGCCCATACAAAACTTCGAATGGAGCAGCCTTGAAACTCGCCTGATAACTGTTATTATAAGAGAACTCGGCCAAGTGAAGATGATCCTCCCACGAACCTCCAAACTGAAGAACGCAGGATCTCAACATATCCTCTAGGATCTGAATTGTCCTTTCTGACTACCCATCCGTCTGAGGATGGAACGCTGATGTGTCGGATTTATATATATATATTTGTACTCATTTACCTATTAAAATGACTTGTTTTCGCTGATATTGTCTATAATTCATCTTATTTCTATACGATTTCATTTAATTAATTATTTTTGGAGAAATAATATTTTTGATGCAAAAAGTAAAGAATTGTTGAAAAAAATCAACAAACAAAGTAAAATAATTGAGTTATCATTTTTTATTGTTTTGTTGAGTTAAAATTGCGACAAATAAATTTTAAAATGATTTTTTATTCGCTAATATGATTTATAGTTAGTTTAATTTATTTTAAACTAATTAATTTTCATTTATTTAAAAATCCTAATTTCTGGTATTATTTTGTGTATGCAGTAGCACGTGGTGAGCAGAAAAGGCAGAAATGAAGGAAAGAGAAACAAATAAAATTCTGCATTATAAAAGGAAGGAAATAAAGGAAGAATGTGGACTTTTCTGCAAAAGTGCAAACCCTAAAGCTTCTCTCCGTTTCCCTATAAATACAAACCAAAGAGAGGGTACAAACTCAGGAGGTGACGGCTAATAACACAAAAAGAAAAAAAGTAAGGGAGAGAGAAGGCGTGTGCGAGTTCCAAGGCGAAACAGCAGCGTGTGGGCAGTAGGGCTGCTGTCTTCTTTGGCACAGTATTCGAAGTGCAACCAATCATTACTTCTTTGACCTGGCGACTCCTTCGTCCTCTCTCTTGCGTGCCGACTAAGAACCAAAGAAGAAGAGAGAAGCCAGCGTCACGTGTCTTCTGTTTTTCAAAGTGACAGCTGAAGCAGTAAGGCACGCTGACGTGGGCGACTTCTTCTCCTTAGCACGCGTGCGGCACGTGCGCTACAGGACGAAAACGACAGCATCACCTCGGCTCCCGTGCAAACCCATGCGAAGCCAGAGCCCGCTGACCTGTCCCATTTGACGTGACGCAGTCTTCGACGCGCACGGTTTTCGAAGCGAGTTGACAGATTCTTTGGGCCCGGTTTTTGAGACAGAAAGAGAGAGAAGGAAACTGGTTTGCATTAAATTTTTTTTTTTTTTGTATCTTTTCTTCTCTAAATTTTACGATGCAATCACAAACAAATATGAACTGAATTTATTATTGTTCTAGAGGCTAAGGTGTAGCCAAGTTTTGTAGAACACAAATTTTAATTTCTTATTATTACTCTATTTTTTCTGATTGTGTTTTAATTTTTATTATTTATGCGTACAACATGGTGGATAGACATTTGTATAATTTTTCAAATCATAAAGAGACCGAACAGGTAATTTGTGATTAATAAAAATTAACACCGTATATTGGAGGACGTGACCGTTAAGAAATCCAATTTCTCAATTAATAATTTGATGGATAGGCGAAGAGTTAGTTGAGAATAATTTTTAGACTACGTGGATAGAGTGGTTAATATCTTTAGGATTTTGGTCGACAATTGGGAAAGATAATATTTTTATTTATAAGGAATTATAATTTGTGTGTGTGATAAACGAGGTGAACCAAGAGCCCTAGAACTAATTTTACCATTAAACAAATTACAAGAGCTTCATCGTTTCATATCCCTCTCCCTCTTCACCAATTTAGTTAGATTAAATTAGATTAAGTTAATTTAGTTGTTTTATTATTTATAAAATTCGACCTTCCAAATAGTGATTAATCTAGCGATATCGGTACTCAGTAAAATATCTAGTCCCTGTGGGTTCGACACTCTACTCACCTATCTATATTACTTGTGCGATTTTGTACACTTGCAAATATCAACATCAAGTTTTTGGCGCCGCTGCCGGGGATTAGTTATTCTTTTATTGATATTGAAAAATTGCTAGATTATTGCTAATTTGGATTCTTTGTAATTAATTAATTTATTTTTTTTTTATTTTACATCTTTTCTTTACTAACTTTACTTTTATTTATTTATTTATTTTTATTTGTATTTAGTTTTCCATTTGTATATTTCAGGACTTAGAAATTTTTTTTTTTAATTTTAGTTTTTAGTTTTTCTATTTTTTTTATTTTTCTTTCTTTTTTTTCTGTTTCTTTTTCGTTTGGCCTTTCTTTGATCAAATCAGAACATAAAAAAAAAAAAAAGGAGGCTGACCGGTCACATCTGCTGACCCGTGCAGCAGTCTGCTGCTTCTCGAACTGCCCGCACAGTCTGTTCCTTCTCTCTCTTCCCTTGTTTCTTTCGACATGCAAGAGAGAAGAGAGAGCTGAGTACATTAGTTTGAATTAGATATCCTGGTTGGCAAGTATGCATGAAAATTTTGATTAAGTAATCCTTATCAAATCAGAGCATTAAATGGTAAAGTGAATGAATGAAATTTTTTGTTTTATGCTATTAAATACAGACCTCTGTCACGTCAAACAGAGCAAGTATGAATGAATGAAAACTGGATGAATGAAACTGGATGAATCTTTATCAATTTTTTTTGTTTTATCAAATCAGAGCATTAAACTGGATGAATGAAACTTTTAGCACACCTCTGTCACGTCAGGTTTCGGGTGAAATTTTTTTGCCGTACCTGATGCAAGTAGGAATGAAAAATTTCATCATCATACCTCTTACCCATTATTAAGAGGCTTTCATATTGTTCTATAACAGCACCTCTTTATCCTTTTGACTTATTTATTTTTTCTTTTATTTATTTGTTTTTCAGGGTTTAGGTGTGTATGCCCAGATCTAATCCATTGGAACCTATACTCTTTGATCCAGAAATCGAAAGGACATTACGACAAATTAGAAAGAAGAAAAAATTCTCTTTATCCATGGCAAACGAAGAAAACAAAGCTTTGAGGGATTATGCAATGCCCTCAGTAAATGGAACCTTACCAAGCATAACAAGGCCTGCAGTTGAAGCAAATAATTTTGAAATTAAACCATCAATCATTCAGATGGTTCAGCAAAACCTTCAATTTGGAGGACTACCACATGATGACCCAAACACTCACATCACAAACTTTCTTGAGATATGCGATACCATCAAATTCAATGGAGTTTCTAATGATGCCATTCGACTTAGACTTTTCCCTTTCTCACTTAGAGATAGGGCAAAGTATTGGTTGAATTCTTTACCACAGGGAGCTATTACAACTTGGGAAGGTTTAGCACAGAAATTTTTGACAAAGTACTTTCCCCCAGCAAAAACAACAAAGTTAAGAAATGACATCACAACATTCACTCAACATGAGACAGAGTCATTATATGATGCGTGGGAGTGATACAAAGATTTACTAAGGAAGTGTCCCCATCATGAACATCCAAAATGGCTACAAGTGCAAACATTCTATAACGGTTTGGGGGCTACAAATCGATCCATGGTAGATGCAGCAGCTGGAGGTGCCTTAATCAGCAAGACTCATGAAGCAGCTTATGACCTTTTAGAAGAAATGGCATCCAATAATTATCAGTGGTCCTCAGAAAGAACAGTGCAAAGAAAAGTGGCGGGAGTTTTTGAACTTGACCCTATTTCTAATTTAAATGCAAAAATTGATATTTTATCTAAGCAAATAGGGAATATGAATGTTAATGCTATTCAATCTCATATCATTTGTGATTATTGTGCAGGAGCTCATTCTAGTGCAGATTGCCACGTGGGGAATCCTTTTGCTCCATCAAATGCAGAACAAGCAAATTATGTGTCAAATTTTCAAAGGACAAAATAACCCTTATGCAAGCACATACAATCCAGGATGGAGAAATCACCCCAATTTCTCTTGGAACAATAATCAAGGAGGAGCTAGACCACAACAAAATTTTCAACAACAAGAAAAGAAGCCAGCATTAGAAGAAGTGCTCAAGCAATACATGCAAAAGACAGATCAAGCAATTCAAAATATTGCAAATTCAACTTCGGCTTCCATCCACAATCTCGAGGTACAAATTAGTCAAATTTCTAATATTCTTAATGAAAGAGCTGCAGGAACCTTACCAAGCAACACAGTTGTAAACCCCAAGGAGCATGTGAAGGCAATAACACTTAGAAGTGGGACAACAATTGGGCAGCCACAAACCAAAAATGTAGAACGAGATGTGGATGAAAAACAATGTGAGAACGAACAAACAGTGGAGGAACAAACGCAACACAAAGGAGAGGCAAGTCAAACCATTTCAGGGGAGTTAAATTCTAACACTTGTAATCAATCTATTCCTTTTCCACAAAGACTTAAAAAGAATAAGCTTGATAATCAATTTGCAAATTTTTTAAATATTTTCAAGCAATTGCATATCAATATTCCTCTTATTGAAGCTTTAGAACAAATGCCTAAATATGCTAAATTTTTGAAGGACATTCTGTCAAACAAGAGGGAGCTAGAAGAGCATGAAATGGTGATGTTAACTGAAGAAAGTAGTGCAATTTTTGCAAAAGAAGCTTCCACCTAAACTTAAAGATCCAGGGAGTTTTACAATTCCTTGCACTATTGGAAATTCTTCTTTTCATAAAGCACTATGTGATTTAGGAGCGAGTATTAATCTCATGCCATATTCTGTTTTCATGAAACTAGGTATTGGAGAAGCAAATCCTACAACAATTTCCTTACAATTGGCGGACAGGTCAATCAAATATCCACGAGGGATTGTTGAAGATGTTTTGGTGAAAGTTGACAAATTCATATTTCCAGCTAATTTTATTGTACTTGACATGGAGGAAGATGAACAAATCCCTTTGATTTTGGGGAGACCTTTTCTTGCAACAGGGAGAACATTGATTGATGTGCAACAAGGTAAACTTATTCTAAGGGTTGACGACGAACAGGTAACATTTGATGTATTTAAATCCATGGAGTTTCCCTCAGAAGTTCATGCATGCTTTCTAGTAAGTGAAGTCATGGAAGAAACACATTTGGATGAAATTGCTAAATTACATTTAGAAGAATGCTTAACAAATTCAGAAAAACTTGAATTAGAAAATGAAGAGATTTGTGATTATGATAAAAATTTGGAAGATACACCACTCATTTTTTCATCACCACAACAACTTGAGCTTAAACAACTCCCATCGAGTTTGAGGTACGCATTTTTAGGCCAAAACTCCACTTTTCCTGTTATTATCAATGATTCTTTGAATGATTTTGAAGAAGAAAAATTGTTGAGAGTTTTGAGAAAACATAAAACTGCCTTGGGATGGAACATTTCTGATATAAAAGGGATTAGTCCTTCAATTTGCATGCATAAAATTCTAATGGAGGATGATTATAAACCTATTGTGCAGCCACAGCGAAGATTAAATCCATCAATGCAAGAAGTGGTGCATAAGGAGGTAGTGAAGCTTTTGGATGCAGGTATCATTTATCTAATTTCAGATAGTGCTTGGGTAAGTCCTATACATGTTGTACAAAAGAAAGGAGGAATAACTGTGGTAAAAAAATGATAATAATGAGCTAATACCAACAAGAACAGTCACGGGATGGCGAGTATGCATAGATTATCGAAGACTAAACGATACAACTAGAAAAGATCATTTTCCATTACCTTTCATTGATCAAATGCTGGAAAGACTTGCAGGCCATTCTTACTATTGTTTTCTTGATGGGTATTCGGGGTACAATCAAATTGCCATAACACCAGAAGATCAAGAAAAGACAACCTTCACTTGTCCATATGGAACTTTTGCATATAGAAGGATGCCTTTTGGTCTTTGTAACGCCCCAGCCACATTTCAACGCTGCATGATGTCCATTTTTTCGGATATGGTTGAGAAATTTATTGAAATTTTCATGGATGATTTTTCAGTTTTTGGTAATTCATTTGATGATTGTTTATCTAACTTATCTTTGGTTTTGCAGCGTTGCGAGGAAACAAATTTGGTTCTAAATTGGGAGAAGTGTCATTTTATGGTTAAAGAAGGGATTGTGTTAGGCCACAAAATTTCCTTTAAGGGAATTGAAGTGGATCGTGCTAAAATTGATGTCATTGAAAAGCTACCACCACCAACTAATGTTAAAGGAGTGAGAAGTTTCTTGGGTCATGCAGGATTTTATCGAAGATTTATAAAATATTTCTCTTTAATCACTAAGCCTCTCTGCAAACTTTTAAATAAAGACACACATTTTAATTTTTCTCATGACTGCCTGCATGCTTTTGAAACATTGAAAAAGAAATTGATTTCAGCACCTATTATTATTGCACCAGATTGGAATATGCCTTTTGAATTAATGTGTGATGCTAGTGATGTGGCAATAGGTGCTGTTTTAGGGCAAAGAAAAGATAAATTTTTTCACACCATTTACTATGCAAGTAGAATTTTGACAGAAGCACAGCTTAATTATGCTACTACTGAAAAAGAATTATTAGCTGTTGTATATGCTTTTGACAAATTTCGATCTTATTTGATAGGTTCAAAGGTGGTTGTGTACACAGATCATTCAGCCTTAAAATACTTGCTTGCAAAGAAGGAAGCCAAACCTCGATTGCTTCGTTGGATTTTACTTTTACAAGAATTTGATGTGGAAATAAAAGACAAAAAAGGTGTGGAAAATGTGGTGGCCGATCATTTATCTCGCATTGAATCAAAAGATGAACAAAATTTGCAGGTTACACCAATCAATGAAGAATTTCCAGATGAGTATTTAATGATGATACAAACTCCTCCATGGTATGCCGACATAGTAAATTATTTGGTATCAAAAATTCTACCTCCTGATTTTACTTATCAACAACAGAAGAAATTTTTCTCTGACTTGAAATATTATTTTCGGGAGGAACCTTTCTTATTTCGCCATTGTGCAGATCAAGTAATAAGGAGATGTGTGCCTGAAGAGGAAATGGAAAGCATACTCAAACATTGTCATACTTTGGAATGTGGTGGCCATTTTAGTGGAACAAAAACAGCAGCAAAAATCTTACAATCAGGATTCTTTTGGCCCTCAATTTTTAAAGATGCTTTTAATTTTGTTAAATTATGTGATAATTGCCAAAGGGTGGGAAATATTTCTAGGAAACATGAGATGCCCCTAAATAATATTTTAGTGATTGAATTATTTGATGTTTGGGGGATAGATTTTATAGGTCCTTTTCCATCCTCGTTTTCTAATAAATATATTTTGGTTGCTGTAGATTATGTCTCCAAGTGGGTGGAAGCTGTTGCACTACCAACAAATGATGCAAGAGTAGTGGTGAACTTCATTAGAAAAAATATCTTCGCACGATTTGGAGCTCCAAGGGCAATTATTAGTGATGGAGGAACACATTTTTGCAATCGTCAATTTAATGCTTTACTTGCTAAGTATGGAGTTACTCATCATGTGGCCACACCATATCATCCTCAAACAAGTGGCCAAGTGGAGGTTTCAAATAGAGAGTTGAAGCGAATACTTGAGAAAACAGTGAATATGGCACGAACGGATTGGGCAAGAAAATTGGATGATGCATTATGGGCCTATAGGACTGCATTTAAAACACCAATTGGAATGTCCCCATATAGATTGGTGTATGGTAAGGCATGTCACTTACCAGTTGAACTTGAGCATCGCGCTTATTGGGCAATAAAGACACTAAATTTTGACATGAAAGATGCTGACGGAAAAAGAATATTGCAAATAAATGAGATGGATGAGTTTCGTAATGATGCTTATGAAAATGCCAAGATCTATAAAGGAAAAACTAAACGATGGCACGATAAGCATATTTTGAAAAGAGAATTCAAGGAAGGGGAGAAAGTATTGTTATTTAATTCAAGATTTAAACTTTTTCCAGGAAAATTGCGATCTAGGTGGACGGGTCCATTTGTTGTCACACGAGTGTTTCCATATGGCACAATAGATATTTATGATGAGCAAAAAGGGACATTCAAGGTGAATGGACAACGGTTGAAGCCATACATGGGAAATGAAGTTGTCAAGGAAATCATGCACATCGAGAAAGACAAACAATAATGAAAAGATGAAGAAAGTCTGGCTGAAGACTTAAAACTTAGCGCTTCTTGGGAGACAACCCATGTTTTCTTTTATTGCATTCAGTTTTTATTATCTTTTAGTTTATTTTATTTTAATTTTTGATTTTATTTTGTAGGATTGCATCAATTTTGAAAGTCGCCAAACGGAGCTGTTTTGAACACCTGCATTGATGGCTGTTTTTGAGCAGCATAGATTCCGAATCTGGAAAACTGATTCAAATAGGAGTTGTAGACAATTGTCTTAGCTTTCCAGCAAAAAAAAATTCAGCCCATTTCGACATCTACAGCTCCAGATATCGCCAAAATACTGAACGCTGCGCGTGCAGAAATTTAAAGACGAATCAGGGGAGATATTCTAAACTTCTTGCATTCTTTTTGTTTTTCTTTTTCTTTCCCATTGAGGACAATGTGATATTTAAGTTTGGGGGGAAGGTTTACAAATTTATTTTTATTTTTATTATTTTTGAAAAGAAAAACAAAACAAAAGGATTATAATTGGGCTCACCATTACACTTTTGAGTTCTTTATGGTGATAAGCATAAAAGACAATTTTTTTGGTATAAACAATTTTTTTTTATAAATTAATATTAAGCATACTTATTTACTTTAGGATTATTGAGTTTCAAAATTCCTTACAAAATTGTGTGGGTCATGCTATTATACATAAAAGACAAATGTGATGCTTTTTCTTGTGATTATCCCCTTTAATCTAGTCCTAAACAGGGTTTAAGTAAATAGAGTGATAATGAAAAGAAAAAAAAATTAAGAATAAAGTCAATCTACTCCAATGTTTTGAGTTGCTTAGTAACTAGGGGTATTCATCACAAATGTCTACACTTACGTAGAACGGCAACTTGAAATATGAGTATGCAAAGCACTTTAAGTTTGTGACTTGTTGAGTAACCGGGTGAATTCATCACAAATGATTTGCATTCGCGTAAAAAGGCAAGTGACAACTTAAAGAAGAGACTGAAAAAAAAAAAAAAAAAAAAAAAAAACCTCTAGTTTGCTGCTCGCTTTGTAGTAGAGAGAAGGGATAATCACAGATTGAGTTGTTGCATAATATAATTACATTAATTGCATGACAAATGCGATTGGGTTGGGCGTTATGAATAAATAATTGCACTAGAGAAAGTGGGTATGCTTAGTTTTACTTTATTTGCAATTGTTTATATTTTTAATTGTAATTTTGATGCTTGCATGATAAGATTTCTTGGTGTGATGGGTTGAGCCTGCTATTATTATTCCCTTGTTTATGATTCTACTTTTTGCTCGAGGACAAGAAAAATCTTAAGTTTGGGGGTATTTGATGTGTCGGATTTATATATATATATATTTGTACTCATTTACCTATTAAAATGACTTGTTTTCGCTGATATTGTCTATAATTCATCTTATTCCTATACGATTTCATTTAATTAATTATTTTTGGAGAAATAATATTTTTGATCCAAAAAGTAAAGAATTGTTGAAAAAAATCAACAAACAAAGTAAAATAATTGAGTTATCATTTTTTATTGTTTTGTTGAGTTAAAATTGCGACAAATAAATTTTAAAATGATTTTTTATACGCTAATATGATTTATAGTTAGTTTAATTTATTTTAAACTAATTAATTTTCATTTATTTAAAAATCCTAATTTCTGGTATTATTTTGTGTATGCAGTAGCACGTGGCTGAGCAGAAAAGGCAGAAAAGAAGGAAAGAGAAACAAATAAAATTCTGCATTATAAAAGGATGGAAATAAAGGAAGAATGTGGACTTTTCTGCAAAAGTGCAAACCCTAAAGCTTCTCTCCGTTTCCTTATAAATACAAACCAAAGAGAGGGTACAAACTCAGGAGGTGACGGCTAATAACACAAAAAGAAAAAAAGTAAGGAAGAGAGAAGGCGTGTGCGAGTTCCAAGGCGAAACAGCAGCGTGTGGGCAGTAGGGCTGCTGTCTTCTTTGGCACAGTATTCGAAGTGCACCCAATCATTGCTTCTTTGACCTGGCGACTCCTTCGTCCTCTCTCTTGCGTGCCGACTAAGAACCAAAGAAGAAGAGAGAAGCCAGCGTCACACGTCTTCTATTTTTCGAAGTGACAGCTGAAGCAGCAAGGCACGCTGACGTGGGCGACTTCTTCTCCTCAGCATGCGTGCGGCACGTGCGCTACAGGACGAAAACGACAGCATCACCTCGGCTCCCGTGCGAACCCGTGCGAAGCCAGAGCCCGCTGACCTGTCCCATCTGACGTGACGCAGTCTTCGACGCGCACAGGTTTTCGAAGCGAGTTGATAGATTCTTTGGGCCCGGTTTTTGAGACAGAAAGAGAGAGAAGGAAACTGGTTTGCATTAATTTTTTATTTTTTAATTTTTTTTTGTATCTTTTCTTCTCTAAATTTTACGATGCAATCACAAACAAATATGAACTGAATTTATTATTGTTCTAGAGACTAAGGTGTAGCCAAGTTTTGTAGAACACAAATTTTAATTTCTTATTATTACTCTATTTTTCCTGATTGTGTTTTAATTTTTATTATTTATGCGTACAACATGGTGGATAGACATTTGTATGATTTTTCAAATCATAAAGAGACCGAACAGGTAATTTGTGATTAATAAAAATTAACACCGTATATTGGAGGACGTGACCGTTAAGAAATCCAATTTCTCAATTAATAGTTTGATGGATAGGCGAAGAGTTAGTTGAGAATAATTTTTAGACTACGTGGATAGAGTGGTTAATATCTTTAGGATTTTGGTCGACAATTAGGAAAGATAATATTTTTATTTATAAGGAATTATAATTTGTGTGTGTGATAAACGAGGTGAACCAAGAGCCCTAGAACTAATTTTACCATTAAACAAATTACAAGAGCTTCATCGTTTCACAGCCCTCTCCCTCTTCACCAATTTAGTTAGATTAAATTAGATTAAGTTAATTTAGTTGTTTTATTATTTATAAAATTTGACCTTCCAAATTGTGATTAATCTAGCGATATCGGTACTCAGTAAAATATCTAGTCCCTGTGGGTTCGACACGCTACTCACCTATCTATATTACTTGTACGATTTTGTACACTTGCAAATATCAACATCAAATGCTATACTGTAGCTCAGCTTAGTACCCTAGCTCCTCTGTAAACTCTCCCAGAATTGAGATCTCAACCTCGTATCTCTATCCGATACGATGCTGACAGGAACTCCATACAGACGAACAATCTCCTGAACGTACTGCTCGGCCAAAATCTCCGTGGACTAACCCACATGGAAAGGAATGAAGTGAGCACACTTCGTCAGCTGATCCACTATCACCCAGATAGCATTATGACGTTTAGGACTCCTCGGCAAAGCTGTCACATAGTCCATCGTGATGTTCTCCCACTTCCATTCACGGATAGGAAGGGTTGCAAAAGTCCTGCGATCCTCTGATGCTCTGCCTTCACCTTGCTGACAGATTAGGCACTGGGTGACGAATCGAGCCACATCCCGCTTCATACCATGCCACCAGAAATGCTGTTTCAAGTCCTTGTACATCTTGGTACCACTAGGATGTATGGAATACGGGGACCGATGAGCTTCCTCGAGTAGCTTCTGCCTGACATCTCCTCTAGGTACACACAGCTTAGAGCCAAACCGAAGTGACCCATCAGCTTGGACAACAAAATCAGACTGCGAACCAGCCTCGACCTCGCTCCGAAACTCCTGCAATTGCTGATCACTCCCTTGAGCTACCTTGATCTGCTCTACCAAGGACGATTGCAACTGTAACAACATAAGCTACCGATCTGATCCGAGAAGCAACACATCAAACTCAAGCCTCCTTATGTCCTCCACAAGCTCCTTCTACTGAGTGAGGAACATAGCGGCAGGCCTCTGACTCAAAGCATCTTGCACCAAATTTACTTTGCCCGGGTGATACTCCAAATTGATGTCAAAATCTACCATCAAGTCCAGCCATCTTCTCTACCTCGTGTTCAGCTCCTTCTGCGTGAACACATATTTGAGGCTCTTGTGATATGTGAAAATCTCAACCCTGTCCCCAAGCAAATAGTGCCTCCACAACTTCAAGGCATAGATCACAGTAGCTAGCTCCATATCATGTGTAGGATAGTTCTTCTCGTGAGGTCTCAACTTCCTCGAAGCATAAGTTACAACTCTGCCTTGCTGCATCAGCACTGCTCCCAGATCTCTTCCCGAAGCATAAAAAAAGATCACAAAAAACACCCGAACTATCAGGTACAGTCAGCACTGGCGCTGACGTCAACCGACACTTCAACTCGGCGAAAGCTTCATCACAAGCTTCATCTCAGACGAACTTCTGCTCCTTCCTGGTCAAACTGGTCAAGGGTCTAGCAATCTTGGAGAAATCCTGAACAAACTTCCGATAGTAACTAGCCAAACCAAGAAAACTCTGCACCTCAGAAATAGACTTCAGAATAGGCCAATCCTTGACCGCAGAAATCTTCGACGGATCCACAGAAATACCAACACTGGAGATAATGTGGCCAAGAAAAACAACCTGATCCAACCAGTACTCACACTTATCGAGTTTCCCATACAGCTGGTTCTCCCTCAAAGTCTGCAGAACCACCTTCAAATGCTCAGCATGATCTGCCCTGTTTCGCGAGTACACTAGTATGTCGTCGATGAAAACCACGACGAACTGATCCAAGAACGGCAAAAGCACACGGTTCATCAAACTCATGAACACTGTCGGTGCATTGGTCACTCTGAAAGGCATCACCAAGAACTCGTAATGCGCATATCTTGTTCGGAAAACCGTCTTTGGAATATCCTCTGACTTCACCCTGACTTGATGGTACCCGAAACACAAATCTAATTTCGAGAATATTGAAGCACCACCCAGTTGGTCGAACAAATCGTCGATCCTCGGCAATGGATTCCGATTCTTGACGGTAACTTTGTTCAACTCTCTATAGTCCATGCAAAGCCTGCGGCTTCCATCCCTCTTACCAACAAATAGAATTGGGGCTCCCCACGGCAAAACACTAGGTCTGACAAAACCCTTGTCAAGCAGCTCTTGAACCTGAACCTTCAACTCTGCAACATCAATCGGCACCATACGATACAGACTCTTGGAAATAGGGGCCGTACCAGGCAGAACATCGATACAAAACTCCACATCTAGGAATGGTAGCAAACCGAGCAACTCCTCGGCACATCAAGGAAGTCCCGCACAACCGAGGGTGCAACAACCCTATTAGAACCTAGCGATGCAAGGGAAACAACTTCGGAATCCAATGAATTCTTGACATGCCCTGACGGTGTCTCATCTGCATGGAAAATGAACTCTGGATGCCCAGAAGGCCTGAAAGTCATCTTCTTCTCCTGGCAATCAATCACGGCATATGAAACACCCAATCAGTCCATGCCCAGAATGACATCGAAACCGAAGTTGAAAATCACAATCAGATCAGCCACAAAGATCACACCACCAATCTGCAACGGACTCTGCTTGCAAACCCGAGAACAGACAACAAAACCTCCTCTAGTGGTGATGTCCCAAGCTGCGGGCATAGCATCGCAAGCCAAACCATGCAGATCAACAAATCGAGCAGAAATGAAAGAGTGGGTAGCACCCGAATCAAACAACACATGAGCAGTGAGAGAGAAAACTAAAATCACACCTAGAAGAAAACCAACAAAGAATAAGGCGCAGTTGCCGATTGCAGCTCGGATCTTCGATGTTGATCGTGTGGATGTGATAAGCATCCAGGTGGTGGACGTCGCCCATATCTGTTGGCGGGCCGAGACTGAGAGGCTCGAGAGAACCATTGCTTGGGTTACTTTCACAAAGAGCTTCATGGCAAAGTTCTTCCCTAGTGTTAACATGGTTGATATGGAGCGATAGTTCATTTCCTTAACTCAGTTCAGTCAGATAATATTATTTAATGTCATTTGTTGTTGCCTACTGCACATGTGACCATATTAATTTAAACATGATCTTGACTCAGGGGAATCGTTCCATAGACGAGTATGTTGTGGAGTTCGCTCGGCTTAGCCCTTTTGCTGCTACCTTGGTAGCCACTGACGAGGACACGGCTCGTAGGTTCCTGATGGGCTTGAACTTCCACATTCAAGACCGCTTGGCTGCCCACCGGCACCTCACCTATGCAGATGTTCTTGATGTGGCTAGGATCTAGGAGCAGACTCTCAGGAGGTTGGGTGCTACTCAGTGGACTATACAGCACCCTATTGCAGCTCGACCTACTGGAGGGCCTACTTAGAGGACATTTTCGACCCCTCCCGCGATGGCGTAGTCGTATCCGCCTGTTGCCCCGAGGACCGTTCAGACTTGTGACTACTATCATAAGGTTGGACATTCGTGGCAGGACTACAAAGTAGCCAATCATCTATGCCTTGCGTGTGGGAGCAGTGATCACATGACTCATTACTGGCCTAGGAGCAGGGCTATTACGTGGATTGGAGGTGCAGCTCAGCAGGGAGAACTGGCTCGAGGTCAGGGCAGACCACCTCTTCCACCATAGAGGAAAGCCTTCGATTAGAGGAGAGTGGCTCCGAGGGGAGGTCAGACTAAAGGCTATGGTCAGGCCTATAACCTGATTGCTGAGGAAGCGAAGAGAGCTGTTGGAGTGGTTGTAGGTATATCATAGTAATTGTATTATTTATTTTCTTTATTCAATTTCTGCATGTTATTCCTTTTCTTTTGTACAATTATTCATGCATATATCCTTCTTTCACCTCATTCATATTCTTTGATCATCTTTTAGGTGCTATCTTAATTTTCTCTCTTCCTGCTCATTAATGTTTGACTCTGATGCTACGTACGCCTTTGTTTCCTTCCGCTTTGTTGATCAGCATCGCTTGGCAAGCGATGCCATGCCCGTAGCTTGGGACATCACCACATGTGGAGGTGTCATTGTCTGTTCTAGGGTGTGCAAGCAAAGCCCTTTGCTGATAGGTGGTGTGGATTTCAAGGCTAATTTGATTGTGATCCCCAATTCTTGGTTTGATGTTATTTTGGGGATGGACTAGCTGGGTGTTACTCATACCGTGACTGATTGCAGAGAGAAGAAGGTGACTTTCAGGCTTCCAGGACACCAAGAGTTTACGTTTCATGCGGGTGAGACATCGCTTGGGCGTGTTAAGAGCTCAATGAACCCGACAGCTGCTACACTTGAGTCAGTGTGCACTGATGGGGATGTTGCACCCTGGTTGTGTGAGAATTCCTCGATGTCTTTCCAGAGGAATTGCCCAGATTACAGCCAAACCGAGATGTGGAGCTCAGTATTGATGTTCATCCAGGTATGACACCTATCACGAAGTGTCCATACTGCATGGCACCATCTGAATTAGTAGAGCTGAAGGTGCAAGTCCAGGAGTTGTTGGAAAAGGGTTTTATCAGGCCGAGTGTTTCACCTATGGGAGCCTCAATTTTGTTCGTCAACTAGAAGGATGGCAGTCGCCGACTCTGCATTGATTATCAAGAGTTGAATAATGTCACTTTGAATAATCGGTACCCATTGCCGAGGATTGACGACCTGTTTGATCAACTTGGGGTGCTTCAGTTTTTTTGAAGTTTGATCTCTGTTCTGGTGGTCATCAAGTTAAGGTGAAGTCAGTGGATGTTCAGAAAATGGCGTTCTGGACAAGGTACGGGCATTATGAGTTTGTGGTGATGCCCTTCGGAGTTACCAATGCACCAACAGTGTTCATGAGTTTGATGAACAGGGTATTTTTGCCATTTTTGGACAAGTTTGTCGTGGTCTTCATTGACGACATCTTGGTATATTCTCGGAACCGGGAAGATCATGTTGAGCATTTGAGGGTTGTCTTGCAGACTTTGAGGGAGAACCGGCTGTGTGGGAAGCTCAATAAATGTGAGTTCTGGCTGGATCATGTTGCCTTTCTGGGTTATATGATCTCCGGTGATAGTGTTTCTGTTGATCCGTCGAAGATCTCTGCGGTCAACGATTGGCTAGTTCTGAAGTCAACATCGGAAGTGCGAAGCTTTATTGGATTGGCAGGGTGTTATCGAAAGTTCGTTCAGGATTTCTCGAAGATAGTTGGACCCTTGACCCATTTGACGAAGAAGGAGCAGAAGTTTGTTCAGGATGGGGCATGTGATGCTGAAGGGTCGGTTGACATCAGCACTTGTACTGACTATACCCGAAAGTTCGTGCGATTTTGTGATCCACTGTGTTGCTTTGGGTAGAGGTCTGGGAGCAGTGCTGAAGCAGCGAGGCCGAGTTGTAGCTTATGCATCCAGGCAGTTGAGGCCTCATGAGAAGAACTACCCTACGCATGATATGGAGCTTGCTGCTATGATTATTGCTTTGAAGTTGTGGAGGCATTATTTGCTTGGAGATGGAATTGAGATTTTCAAAGATCACAAGGGCATCAAGTACGTGTTCACACAGAAGGAGTTGAATATGAGGCAAAGGAGATGGTTGGAGATGATG
Source organism: Hemerocallis citrina (assembly GCA_017893485.1). Lineage (NCBI taxonomy): Eukaryota > Viridiplantae > Streptophyta > Magnoliopsida > Asparagales > Asphodelaceae > Hemerocallis > Hemerocallis citrina. Next base: position 366,426,608 of record CM030358.1, on the reverse strand, counting down.
GTAGATTATGACACCAACCTGCAATGGCACCCGGGCAAGGTGAACATGGTACCTGATGCTTTGAGAAGAAGACCCGCTGCTATGTTCCTTACCAAGCAGAAGGAAATAGTGGAGGATATGAGAAGGATGGAGTTGGATGTGATACTTCCTAGTTCTTCACAGCTGTGCATGATGTTGCAGTTGCAGTCTTCACTGGTAGAGCAGATCAAGGAAGCCCAAGTGGGCGATCAACAGTTGCAAAAGTTCCGAAATGAAGTGGAAGCAGGTTTGAGAACCGACTTGGTCATTCATTCAGAGGGGTCACTTCGGTTTGGAGCTAGATGGTGTGTATCTAGAGGCGAATTGAGGCAGAGGCTACTTGTAGAAGCACATTGGTCTCCCTATTCTATTCATCCTGGAGGTACTAACATGTATAGGGATCTGAAGCAGCACTTTTGGTAGCACAGTATGAAGAGAGATGTGGCAATGGTTGTGTCACAGTGTTTGACCTATCAGCAAGTGAAGGCAGAGCCTCACAGGACTGCGGGACTTTTTCAACCTCTTCCATTCCCAGAGTGGAAATGGGAGAACATTACGATGGATTTTGTGACAGCTTTGCCGAGAAGTCCCAAGGGTCATAATGCTATCTGGGTGATAGTAGACCAGTTGACGAAGAGTGCCCACTTCATTCCTTATTAATGGGTCAGTCCACTTAGAGTTTGGCTGAGAAGTACATTCAGGAGGTTATGAGACTGCATGGAGTTACTGTCAGCATTGTATAGGACAGAGATATGAGATTCAGGTCTCAGTTTTGGAAGATTCTACAGAGGAGCTTGGGCACTAAGTTGAGCTACAGTACATCATACCATCCACAAACAGATGGACAGTCGGAAAGGATGATTCAGACTCTGGAAGTCATGCTGAGATCTTGCGTTATTCAGTTTGGAGGTTCGTGGGAAGATCACTTGCACTTGGCCGAGTTCTTATACAATAACTGTTATCAGGCGAGTCTCAAGGCAGCACCATTTGAGGCTCTATATGGGCACATGTGTAGATCGACGGTCTATTAGGATGATATCGGTGAGAGGAAACTTTTGGGGCCTGAGTTGATCACGAAGATTGTTGATGCAGTGGCTCAGTTCAGGAAGCATTGCAGGCTGCCCAGTATAAGCAGAGGGAGTGGGCAGATGTTTGTCGAAGGCCTTTGGAGTTCGAAGCGGGGGACCATGTGTTCCTCAAAGTGTCGCCATGGAGAGGCGTCATCTGCTTTGGTGGTGGGGGCAAGCTAAGTCCCCGATTTATTGGGTCGTTCGATGTTGTGGAGCGAGTAGGCAAGGTGGCCTACATGCTTGCTCTACCCCCGGCACTGTTTGGAGTTCATGATGTATTCCATGTTTCCCTACTCAGGAAGTACATCAGGGTTGATAGTCACGTGTTTGACTACTCGGAGTTTTCCGTGAGGCCGGACTTGTACTACGAGATTTGACCAGTCTCTATCTTAGAATGACGAGAGAAAGTATTGAAGAATAAAGTCATCAAACTGGTTCGAGTTTCTTGGAATCATCATTCGCAGGGTGAGTCAACTTGGGAGTTGGAGGAGGAGATCCGGGAGAAGTTCCCTCATCTGTTTAAGTAGTTTTTTTTTCTTTCTTTTCGGAATTACCCTATGTACCACTTGTATGAATTTCGATGAAGAAATTCTTCTTGTAAGGTGGGTAGGATTTGTAACCCCTGTTCCCAATTGTTGGTTTCTTTGTATTATTATTATTTATTTTTCTTCTTTATCTTTTCTGCACCTCTGTAATTTTGCTAATGGTAATAAAATTTGTTTTTGCTTCTGAATTCATTTATTCTTCCAATCTATTTAATTTTATTTTCTGTTGAACCTAGAAATTTTGTTGTTCATCCTATTCAAATTTTTGCATATTGATACACCAATTAATCTACTTTAAATCCTAATTTTCATTCCCTATTGAAATTAAACCCAAAACCCCATAGCCTCTTTTCTCAATAGACCCTAACCCGCTAACCCGTACAAGCTACCCACTAACCCACCCTAACTCTGTATATACTAATCTCACCCCCTAACCCTAATTATGATTAACCTAATTACCCCTGCAGCCGCAAACCCCCTCCTGACCCTGTTCATCTTCCTTCTCGAGCCTATCTCCGAAACCCAGCACCATCACCCCTCTTCTTCCCCTGCCAACATCTTCTTCGCCATCCCCTGTTCACCACTTCCTCCACCGCCCCCAGCACCTTGTGCCACCGAAGACTCCCCCTCATCTCCATCCCATCGCCCTCCTCCATTGCACCCATCGCCAACACCAAGCACCACCTTCGACTTCCATCGCCGTCGAGCACCACCACAGTCGCCCAATACCACGTCGACCTCCTACATCCGCCATCGTCACCGACCACCTGCATCCCTTCTCATCGTCTTAATCCTCTTCCTCCTCGACGTGCTACCAACCTTCGATCATGCACCTGTCGACCGCCTGCTCCTCCAACAAACCACCGTCATCCTCTGGCATCACAGCGCACCCCCGCGCCAGCGACCACCCGCCCTGTGCACCACTATCAAAGTCGAGCCAAAGCCGCAAAATCTTGCTGCTTGCTATTGTGTGCCCACTGTTTTCTGTTGTGATCTATTGATTGTTGTGTGTTGTTCTGTGTTTTCACGTGCTCCACCTGTTGTTTGCACGTGTATCGTTGCAGTCGGGATCCTAATCCCATTATTCTCTGATATGGATTAATCACTGGTATAAGGCAAGTCATCTTGAACTAATTTATTATTCGTGTTCAAGAATTGTAAGCCCTATAAGGAATGGCACTCTTTCCTAGTAGCCATTCAAGCAGTTTTTTTGATCTCCGACAAGTAGTTCACATTCCACTTATCTTATATATTTGCTTAATATTTGTTCAAGAGATGATCATGGATTCATCGACGAAACCAAGTGATAATTCTCCTTTCGTGATGATATCTTTGACTCAAATCCATGCTCTAATATACATTGCATATGCACAAAATATAAGAAAACAACTAGATCTATGCTATAGAGTTGAATGATGATTGGAATGTCCCCGATTGAATACAATCTTCGTGAATTCATTGCCATGATTATGAAATGCCTCGTTAATGTTGAAATTGCATGTTGATAATTAAATAGAGCTTTGGTTATTTAATTGCCATGAAATTGTATGTTTACATATTTAAATTATTGACAATTCATATCAATCACCTTGCTGGCCTGTTGTATGTTCTATGTTGCATTAAATATTTGAACCAGTTACTTTAAGAACCAAGTAACTTTATAAACAACAATTGTAGCTCTGTGAGTCTACTTTTCATAACATTTGACGGATCTGAATTCCGATTCTTAACCTGCTAGATATGAAACTTTTAGTACTGCTAGGTCTGAATTTCCATATTCGCAATTATATGTATATCAACATGAATGGTTAATGAAAAGAGAATATTAACAGTGGAAACTAAATCTGAAATAAATATGGTTGAGACTAGACATGATTAGGAGTCACCCTGATTTTTTTGTGAAATTAATTGATAAAATTTCAAACCCAATATATATATGTGAACATGACGTTTAACCTGCTACCTGAACATATAACTAGTAAAAAATAATATTTTACACCTAGTTTCTGTGATTTCAATATGTCGTGTGTATATGCGTTGGAACAGGTAGGGAGTCTAGCTTCTAGAACTTCTGACAGATCCTAATTTTCTTGCCTGTAGCAATGGGAATCTCTGTTTTGGTACATCAACATCTTGTTGTCCATAATTTATGCTTTGTAGTAATTTAGTGTAAACACTTTTTGCCTTGCATGTAATGAGTAGATTTAGTGACACCTTGTATTACACAACCTTGACATCTTCTTGCATGCTTACATTAGGATGTAATACAATATTAACAAGCCGGGGTATTAAGGGTTAACTTGGTAGTGAACAATCGAAGACTGTACTCGGTAGGACCCTTACCTGCTTAACTGATTACTGTTACGGACTGTTGGCCATGGATTACTGTTTACCGACTGTTAATTACTATTTACTATGCCGAGTACATGATCTGTAGAGTTCACCATCATAGTCTAAAACGATCACTGTTTGCATGCACCGAACCTATGGTATGAGACACAGTATTATGTGCATTAGATAGGTTAATAAAATGAATAATAACCCTAGATTGACATTGCATACTTGAACCCGTATATTGTCATCAATGTTGATCATGAATAGTAATTATTGATTATTGCATAATTAAATATAGATCATTGACTTTATCGCCAACCGTTGTTTTTGTTCCTTGACTTTGATCCAGTCCTTTATTCTTGATATACCATGTAATTTTGATTTTTGTTTCTCCTGATTATTTATATGCTTTTATTGTTCTCTATTTTCCACTACTTGTTGTCTGTGACTTGCTCGAACAGACAATATTTTTCTATTTTAGATCACGAGTTTGCTGGTACTCAAGGAATAACACCCGAAGGACTTGGTGAGCAACAATTCTAGAGAATGGAGGTCAAAAGAATAGACTGCATTGATTATTTCTTCATTCTATTTTCATTGAACATTGTTATTGTTATTGTACTTTGTTTTTGGGCTTTATGACACAAAGTTTGTTTTATCCCATATGTTGGATATTATGTTTTGGATTATTTCATTGATTATTGAAGTTATTCTTTGTTTTTGTGATTATTTGCTCATGTGTGCTTACGATTATTAGTTATATTATTGAGTTAGACTGGTACAGCTTATGGATGATGCTTACATCATTTGCTGGGCCTTTGTTACGCACTCGTATTTTCGTATTCTGGGAAGCGGGGCGTTACAGCCTTACTCCCCGCTTACGCTCCATCAACAACTCGTTAACTCCAAACTACGAGTTCAACGCCTCGCTCTTCGTTCAGACTCAATCATAACTCCTTGAATCCAAACAACGAGTTCAATGCCTCGACATCCGTTAACAACTCGTTAACTCTACATAATGAGTTGAACGCTTTGTCATCGCTCGATCTCCATCAACAAATCGTTGACTCCAAGCAATGAGTTTCATGCCTTCCTTACCGCTTGAGTTCAGTAAGCAACGAGTTTAATGCCCTACCCTTTGCTCAAGCTTCAACAATAGCTCGTTCACTCCAAACAAAAAGTTCAACGCTCTGCTCTCCGCTCTAGCTCCATCAACAACTCATTGCCTCAAAACAACGAGTTCAATGCCCTGCTCTTCGCTTGAGTTCCATCAACAACTCGTTGACTTCAAACAATGATTCCAATGCCCTGCTCTTCGCTTGAGCTCTGTCAACAACTCGTTAAACTCCGTAAAATGAGTTCAACGTCCTGCTTCTCGCTCGAGTCCTTCCAACAACCCTCTTATAATATTGCAATAAGTTCTATGTTCAGACCAGTCTCAGAGTTGCCTCTTCAAAACTTGGTAGGCGCAAATAGCAAGTTCAATGTTTAACTTCGTCTTCGAGTTGTCTCTCCAAACTTGCTGAGCACAAACATCAAGCCCTACGTTCAACTTTGTCCGAGAGTCATCTCTCCAAACTTGATGGGCACATATGGCATGTTCAAACACCCGACTTCGTCACAGAGTTCTCTCCAAACTTGTTGGGATAAAACGACAAGCTCTTCGTCCAACTCTTTCCTAGAGTTGTCTCTCCAAACTTGTTGGGATCAAATTGTAAGCTCTATGTCCAACTCCATCTCAGAGTTGTCTCCACTAACTTGCTACGCACAATCAACAAGTTCAAACATCAACTTTGTCCCAAAGTTGTACAAACTTGCTGGGCACAAACAACAAGCTCAAGCATCCTACTCCATCTCAAAGTTGTCTCTTTAAACTTGCTGTGATAAAAAAGCAAACTCTACATCCAACTCCGCCTCAGAGTTGTCTCTACAGACTTGCTGGGCACAAACGGCAAGTTCAAACAACCAACTTTGTCTCATAGTTGTCTCTATAAGTCATTGAGACCAAAGATCGAGCTTTACATTCAACTCCGTCTCAGAGTTGCCTCTATAAAACTTGTTGGGCACAAATGGCAAGTTCAACATCAACTCCATCCGAGAGTTCTCTCCAAACTTGCTGAAGGCGAACGGCGAGTTCAAACGTTCAACTCCGTTCGAGAGTTGTCTCTACGAAACTTGGTGGGATAAAACACCAAGATCAACGTTCAACTCCATTTCAGATTTGCCTTGGATATGGACTAAACCAAACCGACATCCAACTTTTACACCTAATGATGCTACGAAGAACTACGGGGACAACAAAAACCCGTACTCGATGTCGATGTTCCAAGTTGGTCTACGCCCTAGCTCCTTGGTCCACACGACTCAAGCATCAACAAATCTTGAAGCTCCTAAACTTCACTAAAAACCCTATTTCCAACCTTGGCTATGGGAAAAATTTCAACAAGCGCTACTAAAAAACCCAACCGAAACTTGAAGGTAAGAGATGATCGAAGTTCAACACAAAACTTCACCTCCAATCGTGTCTAACCCCGACTTAACTTCAAGCTTCACAACATAACAACAAGCTTCAAACCAACTTCAGCAACGTTCCCAAAGTTTCAGCTACTTCAAATCCAAGGCTTTATATCTCCTAACTTAAACAGCTTCTAGGGTAGCCAAAGCTTCAAACCAAGCGACAGAGGAGAAGATGGTTCAAACTCCAACTCTAACCCGAACTCCACTAAAGTGTTCGAAGATGAACATGAAAAGGAAGTCGACCAAAAGCTTCGAAGATAGCAACTCTAAACTCAAGTCTCGAACAAGCAAGAAACCCCCGAAGTTAGCCACGATTCGAGCCCCTCCTTCAAGACTTCGAAAGCTTCAAAAACCCACAGAAAAGGAGCACAAATAGAGCCTTGGTATGTTAATCTTGATTAAACCAAGTGGATAGTCGGGCTCTCAACACCAACCCAACTTTCAAACCCGGTTCACAACACAACTTCACCAAAAATCATTGTCAAGCTTCAACCAGGCAATCGAACTGCAACCCAAAGCTCCGACCAACACTCCTAAACGAAGCCATTGATCTCGGCAAAGAAGCAGCCCGCCCGAAGCTTGAGCTTGATGAAACTGAGCTCACCAACGACTCCTTTGCACAACAAAGGGGGTCGCAAGAGCTCGTAACACAATAACTGAGAGGAGCAACAATTCTTCAAGGACAATCAAAATCAATCTCAAAGCTTCGAAGATCAGCCAATGATCCAAACTCGAACTCCACTTTGAACACTACTTCGAGCACCATCCATAAGAACTTCAAAGAAAACAACAAGCACTAACGCCGAGCTCCAAACTTCAAGTCGCCGAGCTCCTCCCTGGCATCGCCGAGCTCCAATCTCCAGGAACTCCAATTTTCCGAGCTCGTCGGAGCTTAAAGCGACTTCACCGAGCTCGAAAGAGATCTGAGTGACTTTGCCGAGCTTGTAGGAGCTCGTGAGGCCCCAAAGCCACTTTGCCAACTTTGTAGCTCACCCACAATAGCTTTGTCGATCTCATTCTTCGCATTGCCGAGCCCCTAGCCTGCCAAAACAAGGCTCGCCGACCTCGTAGCTCACCATCAATAGCACCGCAAGGCTCCCTCCTCACCCAAAGCATCCTCGCCGAGCTCCATCATCAAAAACAGCAAGAGGAGATCAGCGAAATGGTTAGCCGGGTTGAGGGGTGCTCGAAAGAAGTAACAGACTGTGGGATCGCCAAAAAATGTGCGCGCACACCTGATCCACGACCCATACTAAGCCACGTCGCCTTTCCCCTCCGCTTCGAGTTCCAAGCACTCAATCACCCAGATCCGCGAGCTCCATCACGATCCACACACCAGGTGTGCCATGTAGCTCATCACCATCGTGATCTACATAACAAGTGGTGATCGACATGCCATATCGCTTTAAACTTCGCGTAAGTCAGATAAATCAATAAAAAATCCCCAAAGATCATTTACAATATCAAAAATTTGATTAAAAATTCCAAAATTTATTACTAAATTTAGGAAAAATAATTAGAATTTCTAAAAACTAATTAAAAAACTCGAAAACGGAATTATCAATTGGGGAAAATCATTGACAATCCGAAAAATTATAAATAATTCAAGAAAAATTTGAAAAAGTCCAGGAAAATATTCGCCCCCTCCAAAATCTTCTAATCAGTTATGGATATCTCCAGTCAACCCTGAAAGCAAAGATTGTACCCCAGAATTCTAAGATAAGGCGAACTACTTCCCGAAAGACACGAAAATTGTCTCCCGAGAGTGGGGGCTTATGATAATGATAAAAAACATAGCAAGTCAGGGTCGTACGATTTCAGCATAGATCCTAAAATTTCGACATGTAGAGTAACCATAACGGTCATCTTAACAGGTCCGAGCCTTCTTCAGGCTCATCTGAAAGACATGAGCTGCTTCCAAGCCCATTAGAAGCGACTAGGCTCACTAGGAGAGACACCCAACCCATGAAGGCTGTAAGTCAAATATCTTATCTCAAGATAAGAGAGTCTTGAGATAATCAATAAATCTGCAGTTTCTCTCTCTAACTCTCTTTCTCTCTCCAGTTCTGACTTGAGCATTGGAGAGTCCGTCGTCGGGGGCATCCCTGATGTTTTAGGCTTTTTGCAGGTTCATCGGCCTTGTCAGCAACCCTCGGATTCAAATTACGTTGTTCAATCAACGATCCAGATTACTCTCTGGAGCTTTAACTACTTTTTAAGGTGACGATCAAATATTAGACTTTTAGTAGTTTTTTGCAAATATAATCTCAATATCTATTTACTCCCACACCAAAACAAGTAGAAATAATTTCCAAATACATTATATAGTTAAGTGTAGAAGAGAAACTAGATGAACAATCAGAAACGGACAAAAGAGTACTTCCAAATGGGATATGAATTTAGAGGAATACTTCATGAACACCAAAGTATATAATCTAACAAAAGCAATTGATGCAAACAAATCCGATCATTCTCATTCTCTAACAGTAAATTTCTTTTACTTATCCATCCCTTATTTAACAAGCTAATTAAGTTCCAAATAATACATAAAATTTAAGTTTCCATTAACAACAAGCATACATCTTCAACAGAAACATATTCAATCTCAAATATATAACACTTTTCAGAATACCAAAAAGGATGAGTTGAGAAAGGCCATAAAATATCTGGCTGTGAAAACTGTGTCCCTAGATATAACTATTCATGAAGCAAACACAAATAGAACGTTTCTTCTCAGTATATGAATGATGATGGTAAAAATTGCAGCAGCTCAGAGGCGTATGATTCCTGCACAGACCTCAAAACATCTACATGCAGATTAGCCATCATAATCCCCTTTTATAGGTCTAGGCCTTCTCCAAGACAAGGGCTTCTTCCAAGCCCATAAAAAGTGGCAGACTAGGCCCACTAGGACACCCATCCCATGAAGACTAGGAGACAAATCTCTTATCCCCTAACAAGGATATTTTATCTCTTGAGGGGGAAAGACATGAAAGAGGTAAAGAAGTTAAATCGATCCAATAGACACAAATCAATCTCTTGAAATATCTCTTAGGCCTATAAATATCCCTCTCCCTCTACAGCTAGAGGGTAATCAACAATTTGCCAGTTTCTCTCTCATACTCTCTTTCTCTTTATGGTTTTGACTTGAGTGTCGGAGGGTCTGTCGCCAGGGCCACACCCAGTGTTTCAGACTTTTTGCAGGTCCATCTGCCGCATCAGCAACTGTCAGATTCATATCACGGTGGGCAGTCAATGATCCAGATTCATTCTTAGGAGCTCTAACCGCTTTTAATGACCAACGTCATAGGTCAGACTTTTAGTAGTTTCCATCAATTATTAACTCACTATCTATTTCCTCCCACACCAAAATAAGCAGCAACATATTGGCGCCGACTATGGGAAACTACATAAGTAAGACTTATCACCATGCCTCCAAGACTAAGAGGTAAAGGGGCGGCCTCAAGCCGTCGCGCTAACTCTCTTCGTCAACCTGTTCCTCCTATGGAAGATCAGATTCCTCCTCAACAATCACCCCGACAGCCTAATGATGCTCCTTCCAACGGAGAGGCACTAGGGGCCTCCCAACATGAACAACATCCTCAGTACGACCGCGTCTCAATCCATAATGCTTCAACTGATTCAATGGTCTCGCGAGGCCCACGGGGGTCTAGAGATCTCCGCCAGATCATCAATAATAGGTAACAAGAAGTCGACCTGCGAATTAGGTTGGACGAGATGCGTGCTCGATCTGAGGCATCTCGTTCGGGACATCAAGTGAACCAGAGAGCCCATTTTCCTAGACAGTGATCAAGGTAATCCTCCTCTCATAGAGGACGCCCAATAATGAAAATCCCAACTAATGAGAGTAAAAAACTTCTTGTGCAGAACAGAGGGCAAAACGCCCCAGTCACTAGGGCCGAATTTGATAAGTTCAAGCTCGACATCCTCCATACTATCCAAGGAGTCAAGATCTGGGCCTCCCCCTAACGAAGGATCCACCGACATAACTGGATCCCAAAAGACGGATGACCATGTCCTTCGCCGTATCCAAGAGGTAGAGAATCGTCTAGAACAAATGAAGAGTGAGAGAAACAACTCCAACAGGGCCTACCGCCCTAGCCGACATCCTTCAAGCAAAGCAATCCTTGATGCACCCATCCCAAGGGGCTTCAAGGCTCCTCAATTCGAATCCTACAACGAGGAATCAGGTCCGACTAACCATATCGAGAGCATTAAAATGCTCATGATGGTCTATAATGCCACTGATGAACTCATGTGTCGGACATTTCCTGCAACAGTAAAAGGATCAGCAAGGGAATGGTATTCATGTCTGACTCCCGAATCCATATTTTCTTTCAATCAGCTCGAGGAACTCTTCATTGCACACTTCGTTACTAGCTAGAGAACTAAAAAGACCAGTGACTCCCTGTTAGAACTGAAGCAGAGAGATGGAGAACTTCTAAAGCACTTTGTCAAGCATTTTACAGTGGAAGCAAGGTCAATTTCCTCCTTGGACTCTTCGGTGGCTACTGCAGCCTTCAGCCACAACGTCATGCATAAGAAACTGAATGCATCCCTCGTCCAGAGGTCACCTTGAGATTTTAATGAGCTCCTAGAAAGGAGTGAAAAGTACATTAGAGTCGAGAAAGCTTTCAACCCACAAATTAAGAAAGAGTAACTTTCGGGAACAAAAGGAAGAACTTATGTGAGGAAATACCCAAGAAGTTTCAGAACAATGGTGCAAGTCAACGCCGTCCTCATTCTATGCTCCGCTTCGACAAATTTACTCCTTTGAATACAAGTGTGTTTGCCATTCTCACTCATGGTGGTTAAAAAAGATGGGATAGTTCGTCTTCCTCCCAGAATGACAACGGCCGGCAAGAGAAGAGACAAGGGCCTATGGTGCGCAACGGACATACTACTGACAATTGCAAAGCCCCCAAACAAAAAATTGAAGACCTGATTTGGCTGGGCTATCTGTCATGCACCGCTTCCCAAAAATACGGAATATGAGTACATGACATTGTCCCAGCGAATGACTAACATCATCCATAAGTTGTTTATCCAATTAACTCAACAATATAATCAGTACAGAACAATTTCACAGGCAATAATAATAACCTCATGAACAATAATATTTGGAATGAAGCAATATAAATATCCAAATACAATAATAATCCAACGTCTGGAAATAAATAGCAATATTCGGGACATAAGCCCAATACAATAATAATCCAATCACAAATAGATAATAAGTCTCAGTACATTAGGTTTGATAAAATAATAAGCAACTAGTAAGTATTAACTCTTCAAAATCTTTGTTCTCCCATCCCAGTAGACAATTCTCCTTCATTACCTATGAACACTTCATCTAAAAAGACGAGAAAAATTGTCCTTAGAGCAAGTCATGGACAGCAAGTAGAGAAAGCAGAGAACAATAGAATAATGGTATTGCAATGATTCAATGGATCAATAAGAATCAATAACATGGCACGATAATCAATAATCATTATCACGGTAATCGATACAATGGATATAAATGTAGCGCCCCGGTTTCCATATATTGGGAAACGAGACACGAGTCAGGACCTTTTCTTCAATTAGTCACAATACACAGAAAAAACAGGAGAATTTAAAACTTTTTATTCAACGGCCAATATATTACAAGTCTGAACATTATACAACTACAATACACTACAATAGTGTTACAATAATACCTTTACAATCCCAAGTATTGTTACCTTCAACAATTTACATCCGAGTACAAGGAATGAAGAACAACACTTGGTAACTCTCACTTGAGTACTTCTCAACTAATAGATAATCCATATACATGTTACAGCGGAACTAAACATGACACTGAGTCCTTGCTTTCCTTGCCTTGAGTCCTCCTGAATCTCGTACCTGTACTTCTGCGATCCAGTACCTATGGAAGTGGGGACGTCATTATTCACTGACGCTTAAAGGCTGATAACATAGCAGCGAATCTCCCAAACAGCATACAGAAAACATGGCAAATTGTGTTGGTGTCGTTTAAGTGTTCGTGAGTGCTATGACTAGAATATAATGCATATTAACTAAAACTAGGATGCTCCTATTCTAATGTCAGCAAGTCTCCGAAGCAACATGCAGCACATACTACATGCGCCCCTTCTCAAGACGTTTTCTCCATATCTAGGGATTTGAACCCGCGTTATGAATTCTAATTGCACACAACCTGTTCCTGACAGATACAACATGACTGATGAGATTGTAGACGTGGTCAAGTCCCACTAATGCAGTCCACCAGTGGTGTCCATATTTGCCACTTCTACCAGGCTCACCGGACCTCACTTAAAAACTTGACGAACCCTCGGGGTTACTGCAAACATGGGAGCCCCCTGCCGCCCCCTAGCAGACCGTAGTCCATGGCCTGTTCGCTTTCCGAGCATAGGACCCAACGAAGTTCCGGGGTCCATCCCCTAGCTCCGCCCGCCTTATCATGGCACTTCAGGAATTAACAATCAAGATACGTAACCCATGCTCCCAACTCGTGAGAAGGCACCCTACGTATCCCTTTGACAGGAAGGTGCAACCCAATAACACCACCTAAGGCCTGCCCCAGGGGACAAGTAGGTCGTGAGGCGTCCCCTACAACCAACTCCTCTCCTTCCGGCAAAGGGTCTAAGTAAATGATCTTTATAAGTCACTACCCTAATGATGTCCCTAGCCCTGAACAATCCTAGGAATGACAATATTACAAACACAACTTGCTATCTTTTTATCTAGATTTCGCAAGATAACTCTACTAGGCTGCTCAACCTAGACTTACCAGAATCCCTCAGGATCCGGTTCCTGGCCCATCGATCCAAGACCCCAGCCATGCGAACGTACCTGCATGCCACTACCCTGAACTTGGATTCTGTCTATACTCTGGTCCTCGATCAACCTACACCGGTTACGATCCGACGGTACACAAGGAGTGACTCCTCCACAGTTCCTTAAGGGTAAGAAACATATGTCTTGATGGTCGATAGCCCCTAGGGTAATAATATCACCCTAGACGAGCACAACAAACTGTGTACTAGCTAATAAGCTATATACGGGTAAACTAACCACATACGAGCCAATAAGCTACGTATGAACCAACCACTCCCTACGAGCCAGGCGGGCCTCGTATGAGATAACAACGTACATACCAGCCAATCAAGCCGCGTATGAAACAAATAGCTACGCATAGGCCAGTCGAGCCATGCACGAGCACAACCATATACAAACAACCATACAGGTAATCAAACCTAGAAGCAACCAAACGTGCTTACTAGAAACTTGATCTTCTATTATTAGAAGCAACAGAAGAATCTACTACTAGTCTATGATCGGTATTCTACCAATGAAAAGCCCGAAGACGACATAACAACCTTTATCAAACTAACTATTACTAGTGATCTTCCCAATCCTTATTACCCCTACGGATGAGGAATGTCCCCACGATATGGTCCAATTTCAATTAGGACTTCACACAACTAGAGTCCATGGGTTCTTTTCGAAGTTGACTAGAACGACCTAAAACATACGTCTGCTTTCTTATTTAACTAGGATGCCACACTATGCCCTTCAAGCATGTATGGCTTCTTCCTAACATTAACTACAATAGGGTAGTTATCACTACAATTACAACATGATTCTTCCTATTACTTAACCTATGGCATGGTATACAATTGTAAGCATCAGCCTACAACAACTAGTCATGGTATATAACATAGCCATCAACCCACGACACTCTTAAGCATGAATACGAGTTAAGCATGCACTTATAACCATCTTAAGCATGAATAATCACTACAATCGAAACATGAAGCTTTGCTACCATTTAGCATGAACTCCTTACAACATGTACACAACATAAGCATGGTTCCTACAACATGGCACACATCATACATGGTTTAGGAGTTTCCTACCATAGTCTAGCATGGTATATATCCTTTTTTCCTACAATGAATCAAGCATGGTATGATACTTCCTTACCTTAACTACAACAATAGCATAGATTTGTTACCTTACTACTTAAGCATGAATATCTACCAACTACTTAAGCATGAATATCACTACCCTTTGACTAAGCATGAATATTTACTACTTAGAGCATGTATCTCCACTACCACCTTAAGCATGGATCTCCACTACTTTAAGCATGATTAATTACTATGATCTAATTATGAAGACAACTTAGTAGAACATCTACTATTACGATCTAGTATGGGTAGAACATAAACATGGAATTGCTACGACTAAGCATGATATGTATTCCAAGTAGAGACCTACAACATTCTAAGCATGGTAATACTACTTAGTATTAATCTAAGCATGATATATATTCCAAGTAGAGACCTACAACATTCTAAGCATGGTAATACTACTTAGTATTAATCTAAGCATGATATATATTCCAAGTAGAGACCTACAACATTCTAACCAAAGTATGATAATTCCTACCATGTATGTACAACCTAAACATGGTTCTTTTCTACATTAAACCTACAACATGGCATACACCATAAGCATGGTTCCTACAATTATTTAAGCATGAATGTCTACCATCTTTAGCATGAATAATGATTAAGCATGATCATCTACTAACTTGGCATGAACAATAATTAGCATGGTCATCTACCAACTTAGCATAAACAATACTTAAGCATGGTCATCTACTAACTTAGCATGAGTAATAATTAAGCATGATCATCTACTAACTTAGCATGAACAATAATTAGCATGGTCATCTACTAACTTAGCATGAACAATAATTAGCATGGTCATCGACTAACTTAGCATAAACGATACTTAAGCATGGTCATCTACTATCTTAGCATGAGTAATAATTAAGCATGATCATCTACTAACTTAGCAAGAACAATAATTAGCATGGTCATCTACTAACTTAGCATAAACGATACTTAAGCATGGTCATCTACTAACTTAGCATGAGTAATAATTAAGCATGATCATCTATTAACTTAGCATGAACAATAATTAGCATGGTCATCTACTAACTTAGCATAAACAATACTTAATCTAACATGGTATACAACTTTCCTACAACCATCTAAGTATAGTAGTAGCATGAATAAATTAATCTAACATGGTATACAACTTTCCTACAACCATCTAAGTATAGTAGTAGCATGAATAAATTAATCTAACATGGTATACAACTTTATAAAACATCTACTAATGCTACTTTATTTAACACAAACATCTACTATAAACTATCCACTAAACTTCTTTATTTAACATATGAACATCTACTACTACTACTTATTTAAAACATCTACTATTACTACTTTGTTTAACATAACATCTACTATAACTTTATTTGACCATCTACTAAAACTTTATTTAAACATCTACTATACTTCATATAACATCTACTACTATTACTTTATTTAAACATAGACATCACTTTATTTTAAACATAAGCCTCTACTACAACTTTACATAAACATAAACATTTACTACTACCTCATTTTAAACATAAGCATCTATTCTTTATTATTACTAGTCAAACATAAAAGAGATCTTTTTAATCCTTTTACAACTACAACTTAGATTAGTCTCTTTTTTTATACTAGGATTAGCATTTATAGTAGGTTCTTTTTACTTAATATTAACAAAAGAACCAAGAAAAATAAAATAAGTAAAGGGTCCTCCATTTGAGTTCAACTAATCATATGCTTTCTTTTTAGTCCAAAGTTCAATGTATGTCCTACAACCAAAATGGTTGTATACGAAGTCCATATGCTTTATGCATGAGTTCACATTCAAGTCTTACAACCCCAAATGATTGTATGTACAAGTCCATATGCATATGTCATTTTAGTCCAATTAATAAACACAAAAACAACCACTACTACTACAAAAATTCAATCTTTATGTCTATTTAGCACTACCCCTTGTTTCCATTTCATTTCATGTGATTATTACTTTTAACATCCACAACATATCAAATAAGAACCACATACAACAACACCATCACAACAAACCACCCCAAAAGAACCAAAGAAAACAAAACAAGGAAGGTAAGAAGAAGAAGAACCCAAAATAACAACTCAATAAACAAAAGAAGTGGAGAACCCCCACCTTTCTTTCTCTTGATGGAAGGATTTGCTAGCTAAACTTCTCCTTCCCCTAAGCTCCTATGAAGCATCTAAAACCTACAAAAGAAAACTCTCAAGTTAGGAGTTCACTCTTTCTTTTCCTTTCCTTCTTTTTTTTGTCTTTCTAAAATGAGACAAAGGTGAAGGGAGGATGGTATTTATAGGTGGAGAAAAGGGTGGAGAGTGCAATTTTGCACACAAAAAATTGCACAAAAACCCTCCCATAATATGGGGCCGGTTTTACTAGGGGAGGTGATGGTGTGGTGGAGGTGTGGTGTGGGTATGGTGTTATGTGAGGTGGAGGGGAGAGAGCTTCTAGAAGATTTCTCCTAATTCTCTCATGCACATTTAGTCTAGGTTAAACACTTATAAAACCCTAACAATCTAATAGGTTTGTCATAACAAAGACAAGCGTTTTGTCCAAAAATACAAAACACACAATTTGTATAATGTACTAATCGACATACTACATACACGTGTGTATACATATACGTATACCGAAAATCTTCGCATAATCCATATAAAAATGATTAAATTTCGGAAATAATAATAAAATAAATTTTATTATTAGTTCGGAAGATCACGGTATCAATTTGATACAATACGGATGTATACTGACCGGTATCTGGGTACAGATAATGTCTATGAACAAACCGGGTTGAAATCACCAAAATATTTCAATTTTGTAATTAAAACAAGATAATAATAAAATAATAATTTATATAAGGTAATATCCGTCCGGGATATTACAATAAACAACGATGGAATATTCGGTAACAATAATCAATTATCAATTCGATATCAATAGGAACAATGAAGAACAATATATAGTGTCGATGTTGTGTGATCCTTAAGTCTATTAATCATTTTAATCCTAACTAATGCGTGTACTACTACATCCCATACTACAGGTTCGATGTATACAAT